>CM033717.1:35937550-37137550 GCA_019671005.1 Hibiscus mutabilis | reverse complement strand
CAAATACTTCTTTCATTTTAAAGTCCTAAATTGTAGAATCATTGAGTTTAATTTACAGTCTTAAAGTCCTATTAACACTCTTGATATGCTTAATTCTTTCAATCCTTAATTTCGTGGTGTTACAAACAATATCGATATCAATGCTTGATGAAAATAACTATAACAATGGCAATGACAATACTCCATAATCAATATTCTATATTTCCTTAACTCAATGCCTATCATAATGATATTATCAGTAACACTATCAATATCTGATGTTAGATGCTACACTTACTGATGCTTCCCAATCTATCCTCTAAATGATTTGATACAAAATCCCTTCACAATAGGGTTAGTAATAATAAATTCGATGACAATGAAATCAGGAAAAGCACCTAGCTTAATCCTGAGACTTCGACTACACTCACCTCGATATTTTGAAGCTTTCAAGGCTCTCGTTGGTGATGGTGGATGTTCTACTTCCACTTCTTGAGCTAGGGTAATCAATAAAGAAATAGTTAGAATTTGTAATTCGATATTGAAATCAATATAACAACATCAAAATTGATATCTAAGCTCAATATAGACATCCACGATGGATTATCCATGGTTAATCAAAACCCTAGCTTAAGGTTACACTCAATATCTCCAAGGACTTTTAACAATTGTTTTGGGGAAATAGCTTACCCAATGATAGCAATGTTTCAATAATAATAAATCAAAGGAAAAATAAGCTTGAAATCATGACCAATTGAGGTGTGAGCTTAGTTGAAGATGATGAAGGGAGGTGCTTGCTTGTTTTAGAAGTCGGGTAGGTTTTCTCTCCTTTATCTATTCACATTGTGTGTTAATAGCGACAGGTTTCGTTCTATTGAAGGAATCTTCCCCGGTAACCTCACGTATGGGATAATTATATTGAGGAGGGGCTAATCGCAGGAATAGTCCCTCAACTCTTAATAGTCTTATGCTTTTACCTTCAAACTTTTGATTTATACAATTTAGTCCCCCAAAAGTATTTGATACATTCATTAAGGTCCAAGATCGATAAATCAACCCAGTTAGAGTCCAATATCAATGTAATTGACCTTATAATCAATGCCAAAACAATATTTGGACCTTTTCGTGTAGGTTTTCTGATCATCGAATCCCAATTTCGACTAGAGCGATTTTTGGGATGTTACAGTTTTTAGTTGTATTCATTTTGTTATCTCATATTAGTTGCATATGTTACTCGCCAAGTCTTTTACCTGATTAAACTGCCTAAACCAGCTGTGATATCCTATGATGAATTTTTGACACTGCACTTATATGATAGAACTTTCGATTTTAGGATTAGCAGGGAAAGTACCTGGAATTTTGCTATGATGCTGAATATTTATTGACACTGTTGTGACTTGTTGATTAAAGGAGACCTAGTGAACTTAGGTTATTAAAAACTAGGTAATTTGTGCTGGAGGTGCCTATTCGGCTCTAGCCTTAACTAAAATTTGAATTAAAATAATTTCTTACTAGAGGTGCCCATCTAGCTCTAGTTTGTCACGCATTAAGAACCACTAGAGGTGCCTAAAACTGGCTCTAGTTGATTAAATTAAAAAAAATAAATTGTGCTAGTTGCGCCTAAAACTGGCTCTACCGGACTGAATTGCGCCGACAAATAATTCGATAAGACCCATTGTTCGCATGGAATCCTATTATTTGACTTGTACACAACTTCGCACACACATTTTCACTAGAATTATAGTTCAATTTCGAGTAATTCTCCGTGCCGTCTGAAGATTGAAAGGTAATCAACATTTTGTGCCATGATTCTGAGGATTGAAGTCATGTAAGAGGCATGTTTTTGGTGGTAAGGGCCTTGGCAGGTAATTGTTAGTGTTTTGCATTGCTTGATGATAAGCAATAGTTCGAGTTTGGGGTGTGATAAGTGTGTAAAAGTACTATTTTTCTTACCATTTTTACTCATATTATTGTTAGACTTAGGCTCATTTTAGTTGCATTGATAGGCATTCATGCATAGTTTCCTTGTTTCTTTGATTATCAAGCTTGGTGTTTCATTTTGGTTGGTTTTCGTGAAAATTTCACTGCTAGTGTGCTTTATTTTGTGCAGGTGGCAAGTAGGGATTGTCGTGGCAATTAAGGAGAATACTGAAGGAGTTGCCGAAACTGATTCCTAAATAAATTTAGTAAAAAAAATTGAATAATCCTTCAAAAATCAAGGTAAATTAAAACCTTTTTATATTACTTAGACGTCTATCTTCTAACTTGTTCTATAAACAAACAATAACCATGCAATATATCATACTCTTCTACCACTAACTTGAAGCATACACTTATTTTCTATCACATGAATGTTAGATTAATTCTAGGTCGGTTACACATTTGTATACTAATACTTGATTAAAACTCAAGTTTAAAACAAAGTAGACAACCAAGTTCTTTACAATATCGATTAAAGCATGATAATGACAAATATAAACATATGCATACTAGAAATCTTTCCGCAATCATAACAAGCGGTTAAAACACATGTTTTAAGCTTAATAGAAAACCTAAGATCACGACTTCAATCACAAAGTCCTTTGAACCAAGTATATCAAGGATTCTATTCACTAGGACACTTAATTGTTCATTTCAAGGTCATGACAAGTATATAAACATTTATAAGAGATTCATTTGAACTACACGACTATTACCAACCAATATCTAAATCTTTAACTTTTTGTTAACAATCATTCACCCAATACTCGAACCATCCGGTTTAATTCTCGATTTTTTTCGCATTACAAAAAATGTGTGCGAGTTCATAAAAGTACCACTTGTTTAGTATATCAGATTATTAATCCAATAATCGAGTTACCTCATTCTATCTAGACTTAACACACGATATAAGTTATGGTTAAGCATGCACACACTCACATCACGATATGTTCCATTCATTTTAATCAATTACTTATTATCTAATCTACTAGATCAACTTCATAACTACTATGATAAATACGAAACAAGCAAAAATAACACAAATATTAAGGCCTATTACAACACTTATAGAACTACTTAGAGATCAATTATACACATATATGATTAATAGATGCTCTAAATGCATAATGCTCAATTATATGGACTAGGTGCCACCATCTAAGAGTGCTTAAGAAATTACAAATCGAACTTCTTGACACTTGTGATCCCGCTCAAGCTCGATAGATAATTTGAAACATTGAAACCCTGAAAAGTGATGAAAGAATGTGATAAGCTAATACTTAGTGAGGTAGTACTAAAATCTTAATATAATATTTAATAGATCTCATTTAATCTATTCCTATTCTTTGAATAAAACAAGCCAAGATTTAGGTAAGTACCCAAACAACTAAATACTCACACAACATAGTCTCGAGGACGCAAGCCATATTATTTCCAATATGGATTATCATTGTAACTCAAAATCATGGTTTGTTTGTGTCAAAAGGTATCGTATAAGTCATCACTCCCAACAAGACCATATATTTCATAATACACAAGGCATCTGACAGTACATGTCATAATCTTAAGTTGTATACCTGCTTAAGTAATCGACTACTTGATTATTAATATTATAATAGGTTGTAACCTTCCACCCCATAGACTTTACAAGTTAATATAATTGTTAGATATTTACCACTCAAGCTATCTAGCCGATCATACTGCAGAATTTCAATTACTTATCAAGCAATCCAGGTTTAGAGGAACTTTAATAAGCTTAACTATTTTCACAAAGAACATTTAGTAGGTTAAAATTCATTCTATTTAACTTATAAACTTTTTTGGTTTCTTTTATCAAAATCTTACTATTTAAGCAACCTACTTCACTTGTATACCACTTGTTCAATTCATCGTTAAGTTCTTTAATTCACAAGTATACATTTACATATATTCAAAACATATATATATATATATCCAAAACAGTCCCTAAATCTTGTATAAACTTGTATAGATTCAAAACAGTCCCAAAATGTACTTATTTGCCTTCAAAAAGTCCTTAAATTATATATATATAAACATTTAAGTTCAAAACAGTCCAATAGGTACTTATTTTCCTTCAAAACAGTCCTTAAATTATATATATAAACACTTAAGTTCAAAACAGTCCAATAGGTACTTATTTACCATTAAAACAGTCCTTAAATTATATATATAAACATTTAAGTTCAAAACAGTCCAATAGGTACTTATTTACCTTTAAAACAGTCCTTAAATTATATATATAAACATTTAAGTTCAAAACAGTCCAATAGGTACTTATTTACCTTTAAAACATTCCTCAAATTATATATATAAACACTTAAGTTCGAAGCAGCTCCCAAAACGTATACATACTTTTATATACTCACAATACTTGTTATACAAGTCATTACAATAGTTAATTTATTCACATTATAGTTCTCAAGGATTCTCATTAACCTACTCTATTTAGGCATAAGTTGTTAGACACAAGATACCTCAAATAGCATGGCATATTATGAGCAAAATCACTCATCACAAAAGTAATCCAATTCAGAATTCTTGCTCCCTAAGACTTCATATGTAGTATATCTTGAACATAGCATGTCGAATCTAAGTCAATCTATTGTTTCCCTATTCGAAATTTAACCAACATTGCAACTTATGAATCAAGTTAATTCATTTTACTTATTAGAATTTTTGACAATATTCATACATGACTATATTGGCATAACATGATTTATAACACACTTCAATCACTTCCTGGTATCAATCAAAATAAGCATATAAAGATTTAGAAATCATATTTGTAACACCCCTTACCCCGGGTTAGTAGCAAACTGGCTCGGGAGCGTAACTAAGCAAGGGACAAGGCAAGGATTGATAAACTCATTCCTATTAGATGAGTTGCTTAACTAAAAAGAAACCAATCACACATTTGTTAACAAGTCATTATAGGTTACTACATTAACAATACAATTACATGTAACTAGTTTCCCAACAACTAGACCAATCGGCCTTCACCATACAAACACACAACAACACTTACAACATTCGAATGGCAAGACAAGTAGGTATGGTTCATTTCATTTTTGCTTTCGATCCAAGCAAGACATGAAACATTTCATGTAACTTTAATTAGACATGATCACTAAAGCACCCAGTGGTACATACCTTGTGTCCAAGCAAGCTAGCATTGCCATTTCTTACCATTGGCAGCCACAAGACTAAGTATACATACATAAACATTCATGCTATTCATTCAATCATTCACATGTTCATTAAACAAAGCATTCGAATGGTTAAATGTAACTTAGATCAAACAAATGATCATTCCATATATAAATCCATATATGCGCAGCAAATACCATTCCATTACATGAAATTTAAGTTCAATACATGTTTCATATTGTCAACCAAGATCATGACAGTGTAGGCCCAAACAAGAACAATATATACAAGTACTCAACTTCCAAAATGCATGGTCAAGATAAACTATATACAATCTAGTGCCACCAATCTAGGAGAACACAAAACAAGTATGAACCAAACTTTTGCAATGCTTGTGTCTTGCTTCGAGATCAAGGAAACAGGCTTCAAGATCAAGCAACACTCAAATCCTTTATCCTGTAGGTTGGGAAGAATGAAACAAGAGTGATAAGTACAATAATGTACTTAGTGAGGTAGTAACTAGTTCTAACCATTTGTTTTATCAAGTTAGGTGTTAATTAAACAAGAATGGTCCTAGGTAAGGATTTCAAGCATTATAATAATCATAGCTAAGGATCTCAAGCATTCGACTAGTATAGGATACAAGGTACAATGAATCATACTTCGTGCTTTCATATCAAGAATCATGCAAATCATGGTTTCATAACAAGTAATCAAGTAAGTCATGCTCACATGACAAGTAAAATACAATTCATGGCTTTCATGTCAAGTAACATACAATTCATGGCTTTCATGTCAGGTAACATTCAATATATAAGTTTCAAGACAAGTAACATGTGTTATTGGATTGTTATTTCATGTGTTATCAATTAAACAACCCCCTTGGTACTTAGTTTGTATAGGTAATCGAGTCTCCAACCAACTGTCGCCACAAGATGCACCGTACTGCTGGTCAACCCTCCTACTATCGCCAAAGACCACATACGTACCCTCCGTCTGTAGCCAAATAGGGGCCTTAGCCCTGGACCGTAGTCCACCCTGACACATTGAGCTCTAGACTCTAAGGCATGCCCTTCTACCTAGTCCAACTAGTCACCAAGCTTGTTCGATTTAAGCCATTTATACAAGTATTTCAAGTTCAAGATCATGTCAAGCAAGTTTATTTCATACTAGGCCCTTAGGCCAATTGAGCCATAGCTCACATATCATATAATTCTCATGTTTCATTTCATCAAGTGGGATAACATTACAAGCAAGTTCTTTAAGTCATTCGATCACATGCCATATCACACATTCAAGCACCAATGTTATCACTTAAACATGCTTAGCAATCGAATTGAACATGTAGTCAAGGATGTGATCAATTTTCATGCAATACTTTAATCATTCTTCCCTTATTAGGTCAAGTCCATATTAGGTTCATTTAAACATTACAAGAATATAGACATGCTTGCATTGGTTAGGACCTAGTCCTAACCCTAGGAATAACTATACTCACAATACTCCAAGCTTAGCTAGTCTTGGATCCACACTCCTTTGTTCTTGGCTTTAGGACGTTCCACTCTTTCCTCATCCACCAAGTTCACTCATGGTTTTAACACATTAACAAGTACATACATGTTAAAACAAGATCACATAATCTTTCAATCAAGGCAATGTTACAAGTACACATCATAGACAAATCTGCCAGCATGTTCATGTACATTCTTTACTACACATAACTACACTTATCTATACTTTAATTCATGCAAACAGGGCAGTAATCAATGTCCCAAACTGTTTACAAAATAGTCCCAAAACAGTGTACAATTACCTAAACTGTTGTTACTAGGCAGCATGTACTCTGTTCACTTAAACATGCATAACTTTCATTCCCTACGTCGGAATTTCAGTTGGTTTACACCGTTGGAAAGATAACTTAACTGTATTTATAACCATATAGGCCTTGAATTTTAGTTCTTTTCCAATTAATACAGTTTTTAACTTAAAGACAGGGCAATTTGCTACACTGGACAGTTTGCACTGTCCCTAGTGTTTCTTCTCTACAATTCATTCTACAATCCAGAATTCAGTTCTGTTTTCTCCTAATGAATTTAGACATGTCAAGGCATTGTCCATAAAATTTTCATCCTTAATTTATTTTTATACAATTTATGGTGATTTTTCAAAGTTGCTGCCCAGAACAGAGTATTCTGGGCAGATTACACTAGGTTGAGTTTCTAGTTTCATAACTCATTTAAACAAGGTTCTATCATTTCAATTCAACTTATTTTCATGTTCTTACATGTCTAGGTCAGTCTAATTCACCTATCAATGTGCTTAAAACAGGGAATTATCATGTTAAATTCAATTTGATCTATTTGATCAACATTATACTTCTAATTCACCATTTGAGCAGTCCATTACCTAATTTTAACTAATCCAATTAGGTGCATTCATTTTCTAGCAACTTGATTACTCTATTAAATCCGCAATTCACCTACCAACATTATCAAAACAGGGCTTTACATTTGATTAGCATGCTTCAACATTTTCACCTATCAAAACAGTCCCTATTCAAAACTGTTTTCAACCATACTTCCTATTCTCAAATTTCCAGCAACCATATACATTCTCTTTAGCAATTTAGCTACTAGAAATCACAATTTCAAGTACTACTAGAAGCTAACATGATCCTAACATACATAACAATCATCCTAATCAATCTAGGCAACAAGAACATCATCATTTCAAGATTCACGCAATCTATAACATGTAGGGATCAAGCAATATAATTTCTCCAAGCTAATTTGATGAACGCTAAATCAAAAAGCATGGATTGAAGGTGATCTATGAAGCTTTCGTTCTCCTAAATGGATGAGTATGGTTCGGCCAAGGTGGAGAAAGGTGGAGTGGAGAAGATGATAGGAAGATGGCCACTTGGCCATGTTGTTATCACTTGGCTTGGCTATTTGCCTTCACTTGTAAAAATATGGTCTAATTGCTTCATAAATCCTTAAATACACATCCTAATTGCATGCAATTCTACATTTTCAATTTTTTACTATTTGATCCTTCATGATTCGGCCACTTCTTTATCAATCCATCTAATTTAGTCACTAGGTTTACTTAATTCTTCTAATTTGTAGATTGTTTGTACAATTATGTTCTAATTAGTTTATGGCATGTTACTAGGCCATGATTTGGGGTATTACAATTCTCCTTCCCCCTTAAGATAAATTCGTCCTCGAATTTACCTAAATAGAATAGGTGAGGATATTGCTTCCTCGTGACTTCTTCAGATTCCCACGTTGCTTCTTCTACCTTGTGATATCTCCAGAAGACCTTGACAAGAGGAATGGTTTTGTTCCTGAGCTTTCTAACTTCACAATCAAGAATTTGGACTGGTTCTTCTTCGTAAGACAAGTCAGGATCCAATTCCACTTCTTCAGGTTCAAAGACATGGGATGGATCAGATCTATATCTTCTGAGCATAGAGACATGGAAGACATTGTGGATCTTATCGAATTCACTAGGGAGTGCCAATCGATAAGCCACTAGACCAATCCTTTCAAGGATTTCGAATGCTCCGATAAACTGAGGGCTGAGCTTTCCTTTTCTTCCAAACCGGAAGACTTTCTTCCAAGGAGATACTTTGAGGAAGGATTTGTCTCCAACATTGTATTGGATGTCTCTTCTTTTCAAGTATGCATAAGCCTTTTGCCTATCAAAGGCTGCCTTCAATCTATCATGAATGATCTTCACTTGTTCTTTGGTTTCTCTAAGCAATTGAGGTCCCAATACTTTGTTTTCTCCCAATTCAGACCAGCACAAGGGAGTTCTACATTTTCTTCCGTATAGAGCTTCGAAGGGAGCTATCTGAATAGATGTCTGGTAGCTGTTGTTGTAAGCAAACTCTACTAGGGGTAGAGATTGCTCCCATTTCTTTTCGAAGTCTATAACACAAGCATGTAGCATATCTTTGAGCACTTGAATGATTCTTTCAGATTGTCCATCTGATTGAGGATGGAAGGCTGTACTAAGGTGCACTTTAGCTCCTAGAGCCTTCTGTAAGGAATGCCAGAATCGAGAAGCAAATCTGGGGTCACGACTAGAGATTATAGATGTAGGTACACCATGTAATAGAATCACTTCACGGATGTATAGCTCGGCTAAGGTTTCCAATCTCATGTTCATTCGAACAGGGATGAAGTGAGTAGACTTTGTGAATCTATCAATAATCACCTATACATCATCATTCTTTTTTGGAGTGGAAGGAAGACCAGTAATGAAGTCCATTGTAATCCGATTCTATTTCCACTGAGGGAATTCGATTGGTTGGAGCAATCCAATAGGGACTTGATGCTCGAGTTTAACTCTCTAACAAGTTATGCACTTTGAAACAAAGTCTGTGATAGCCGATTTCATGTCTGGCCACTAGTATAGTTGCTTTAGATCCTTGTACATCTTAACCGATCCCGGGTGAATCGAGAAAGAGCTGTGGTGAGCTTCTTGTAACATCTCTTGTTTTAGTTCCTCGTTGTTAGAAACACATAATCTATCCTTGAAATAGAGGAGTCCATTCGACTTAAGAGAAAAGTCAGAATTAGACTCAGAGTCTAGCTTGGATATGATCTTCTAATGCTAACTTAATTGCCTTTATAACCAAGAGAAAGGAAGCTAGATTGAACTTGAAGTTCAGACAAGAATTTTCGTCCTTTAGATAAACGGAAATGAGCATTGATAGCCAAGGAAGCTACAAAGAATAAACAAGATCACTAAGAATGGTTTTCAAACAGTTGCTTGCAAGACAAGAAAGGTTAAATTAGAATGGATTACTTGTAATCCAAGTAAGATTAAATTCAAATAAATTATTCTAGGATTTAGATTTAAGGGTTTACCCGAATATGGTCTGCAACTAAGGGCATCAGCAGCTACATTTGCTTTCCTCGGATGGTAGTCGATAACCAAAGTGTAATCCTTAAGCAATTCTAGCAATCTCCTTTGACTCAAATTCAAGTCTTTCTGAGTCAAGAGGTATTTGAGACTCTTGTGGTCTGTGAACAGATTACATTTCTCCCCGTACAAGTAATGTCTCCATATTTTAAGAGCAAATACGATGGCTTCCAATTCTAGATCGTGTGTAGGGTAGTTTGACTCGTCTTTTTTCTTCACGAACAAAACTGGAGCACCCCAGAGAGACGAGCTAGGCCGAATAAAGCCTTTGTCTTGTATCTTTTGGAGTTACTTCTTGAGTTCTTTCAATTCAACAGGTGCCATTCAATAGGGTGTGATGGACACCGGAGTTGTTCCAGGTTGAACTTCGATCCCAAACTCTACTTCTCTGGTTGGAGGGAGATTAGGGAGTTCCTCGCGAAAACATCAATAAATTCATATACAATTCGCATATTAGGTAAGCCGAATTCGTTCATCTTGTAAGACCATAGCAGCAAAGATTGAGGTCAGTTTCCTATCAATTAGGAGAATGGATTCCTTTCCTAAACCCCGGAGATAAAGTCTCCTATTTTGGAAATCCACCCAGGCCTCATGCTTGCTTAACCAATCTAGTCCTAGCAGTAGATCGAACTCACAATTTGACAATACATATAGATCAAAAGGAAAGGGTATGTTTTGAATGATTATAGAACATTCCTTGCAAATGAAATTAATGGATGTGATTCCTCTATTGGGTTCGAAACTACAAGGCTTTGTTTTACAATTTCAGGTTTCAAATTCAACTTTACAATCAAAGATGAGCATACAAATGAATGAGTGGATCTCGAGTCTATTAAAGCATAAATAGGAGTCGAATTTAGCTCAATGGTACATGCTATAAAATTGGGTGATTCTTCATCCTCTTTCCCCCGGATGTGGTAGATTCGAGCTACAGCCTGAGATTCTTGGTGAGTATGGGCATTCGAATGGGGTCGCTTGTTCTTCCCCTGATTTCTAGACTGAGCTTGTCTGAGGCCTTTGTTTCGAATGGAAGGAGCTGAGCTAGCATTTACAGAAGTTTGATTTGGAACCTTATTAGGATTCCGGGGACAATCCCTGATATAGTGATCAGAGGCTCCATATAGGAAACACATATTCTGTTGAGTTCTACATTGCCCGGTGTGGTGCTTCTGACAGAACTTGCAAGTAGGATATTGAGCAGCTTTGCCAGAATTCCCCGTACTATCAACATAGATGATCGGGGTTGGAGGCTTTGTTACCTATTGAGGTCTCGGTATGTATTTGCTCTTCTGAACATGAGTGTAATTCAAAGAGTGTTATTTGGAGTGTTTAGACTGCCAGTGAGGCTTGTCATAATTTCTGGATCGTTTATCTTTCCAGGAGTTACCACTTTTGCATTTATTAGAGGCCTTCATCTTTGCATCGGTTGCCATAGCTTGGTTCACCAAATTCTGGAAGTCAGTGATACCCAGGGCAGTGAATATTGGACTCAGTTCATCATTCAGTCCATCAATAAACATCCTACTCTTATCAGCATCAGTCTTGATGTATTCCGACCTGTACTTGCAATACTTGCAGAAATAGCTCACGTACTGTTTAATGGGTCGACCACCTTGCTTGAGGTACAAGAAATGTTTCCAGCGCTCGGTCAGGTATTGTTCACTGATGTACTTCTTCTTGAATTCCTCTAGCAAAAATTTCCAAGTTACAGCTTCAGCAGAACCAGTCAATGTAGTGGTTTCCCACCACCTTAAAGCTTCATTTGACAACAGGGCTATGGAACATTTGAGCTTGTGCTCATCAGGACAAAATAGTTGTTTGGTCAGGATTCGAGTAGTGGCCTCTAACCATTACTCGGCTACTTGAGGATTGTCTTCATCAGTGCCAGTGAAAGTATAGGCCCGGTGTTGATCCAGCTTGTCAATCGGAGCTCTGTTTTGCACAACAACAGGAGAAGGAATAGGATGGTCTTGTTTCAAAGTAGTTACAAGATGATTGAACATCTCCTTCATGCCCAGGAGACATTCCTGCTGCATAGGATTTATGGCAAGAGCTTCCTGTTGAGAAACAGCTTGGGCTCTGGGTTGAGCTTGTTGTTGTAGATGATTCTGCTCCATCCTCACACTATCTCCTTCATTCGAGGAGCCTTCAAGACTTTTATCATCCCGAACAAGTCTCGTTTCAAACATTCTACGTTCAAATAGAACAATTAGGAATTGGGTTTAGTTAAGCAAAGACACAAGCTATACAATACAAGTCTCCTAGGTGGCACAAGTATCCTATATGATGCAAGAGAGCCCAGTTTAGTCCTATAACCGACTAAAAAGCTCTAATTACCAATAATTGTAACACCCCCTACCCCAGGTTAGTAGCAAACTGGCTCGGGAGCATTACTAAGCAAGGGACAAGGCAATACAATACAAGAACAAGGCAAGGATTGATAAACTCATTCCTATTAGATGAGTTACTTAACTAACAAGAAACCAATCACACATTTGTCAACAAGTAATTATTGGTTACTACATTAACAATACAATAACATGTAACTACTTTCCCAACAACTAGACCAATCAGCCTTCACCATACAAACACACAACAACACTTACAACATTCGAATGGCAAGACAAGTAGGCATGGTTCATTTAATTTTTTCTTTTGATCCAATCAAGACATGAATCATTTCATGTAACTTTAATTAGACAAGATCACTAAGGCACCCAGTGGTGCATACCTTGTGTCCAAGCAAGCTAGCATGCCATTTCTTACCATTGGCAGCCACAAGGCTAAGTATACATACATAAACATTCATGCTATTCATTCAATCATTCACATGTTCCTTAAACAAAGTATTCGAATGGTTCAATGTAACTTAGATCAAACACTTGATCATTCCATATATAAATCCATATATGCGCAGCAAATACCATTCCATTACATGAAATTTAAGTTCAATACATGTTTCATATTGTCAACCAAGATCATGACATAGTAGGCCCATACAAGAACAATATATACAAGTATTCAACTTCATAAATTCATGATCAAGATAAACTATATGCAATCTAGTGCCACCAATCTAGGAGAATACAAAACAAGTATGAACCATACTTTTGCAATGCTTGTGTCTTGCTTCGAGCTCAAAGAAACGAGCTTCAAGATCAAGCAATACTCAAATCCTTTATCCTATAGGTTGGGAAGAATGAAACAAGAGTGATAAGTACAAGAATGTACTTAGTGAGGTAGTAACTAGTTCTAACCATTTGTTTTATCAAGTTAAGTGTTCATTAAACAAGAATGGTCCTAGCTAAGGATTTCAAGCATTAGAATAATCCTAGCTAAGGATCTCAAGCATTCGGCTAGTATAGGATACATGAAATAATGAATCATATCTCATGCTTTCATATCAAGAATCAAGCAAATCATGCTTACATAACAAGTAATCAAGTAAGTCATGCTTACATGACAAGTAACATACAATTCATGGCTTTCATGTCAAGTAACATACAATTCACGGCTTTCATGTCAAGTAACATTCAATATATAACTTTCCAGACAAGTAACATGTGTTATTGGATTGTTATTTCATGTGTTATCAATTAAACAACCCCCATGGTACTTATTTTGTATAGGTAATCGAGTCTCCAACCAACTGTTGCCACAAGATGCACCGTAGTGCTGGTCAACCCTCCTATTGTAGCCAAAGACCACATATGTACCCTCCGTCTGTCACCAAATATGGGCCTTAGCCTTGGACCGTAGTCCACCCTAACACAATGAGCTATAGACTCTAAGGGATGCCCTTCTACCTAGTCCAACTAGCTACCAAGGTTGTTCGATTTAAGCCATTTATACAAGTATATATATCAAGTTCAATATCATATCAAGCAAGTTCATTTCATACTAGGCCAATTGAGTCATAGCTCACATATCACGTAATTCTCATGTTTCAATTCATCAACTAGGATAACATTACAAGCAAGTTCTTTAAGTCATTCGATCACATGCCATATCACACATTCAAGCACCAATGTTACCACTTAAACATGCTTAGCAATCGAAATGAACATGTATTCAACGATGTGATCAAGTTTCATTCATTACTTTAATCATTCTTCCCTTATTAGGTCAAGTCCATATTAGGTTCATTAGAACATTACAAGAATATACAAATGCTTGCATTGGTTAGGACATAGTCCTTACCCTAGGAATAACTACACTCACAATACTCAAAGCTTATCTAGTCTTGGATCCACACTCCTTTGTTCTTGGCTTTAGGATGTTACGTTATTTCCTCATCCACCAAGTTCACTCCTGGTTCTAACACATTACACAAGTACATACATATTAAAACAAGATCACATAATCATTCAATCAAGGCTATGTTACAAGTACACATCATATACAAATCTGGCAGCATGTTCATGTACATTCTTTACTACACATAACTACACTTATCTATACTTTAATTCATGCAAAACAGGGCAGTAATCAATGTCCCAAACTGTTTACAAAACAGTTTACAAAACTGTCCCAAAACAGTGTACAATTACCTAAAATGTTGTTACTAGGCAGCATGTACTATGTTCACTTAAACATGCATAACTTTCATTCCGTACAGCGGAATTTCAATTGGTTTACACCATTGGAAAGCTAGCTTAACTGTCTTTCTAACCATATAGGCCTTGCATTTTAGTGCTTTTCCAATTAATACAGTTTTTAACTTAAATCCAGGGAAATTTGCTACACTAGACAGTATGCACTATCCCTAGTGTTTCTTCTCTACAATTTATTCTACAATCCAGAATTCAATTCTATTTTCTCCTAATGAATCTATACATGTCAGGGCATTGTCCATAACATTTTCAGCATTAAATTCCTTCTATACAATTTATGGTGATTTTTTCAAAGTTGCTTCCCAAAATAAAGTATTCTGGGTAGATTACACTAGGTTGAGTTTCTTGTTTTATAACTCATTTAAACAAGGTTCTATCATTGCAATTCAACTTATTTTCATGTTCTTACATGTCTATGTCAGTCTAATTCACCTAGAAATGTGCTTAAAATAGGCCATTATCATGTTAAATTCAATTTGATCTATTTGATCAACATTATACTTCTAATTCACCATTTGAGCAATCCATTACCTAGTTTTAACTAATCCAACTAGGTGCATTCATTTTCCAGCAACTTGATTACTCTATTCAATCCTCAATTCACCTACCAACATGATCAAAACAGGGCTTTACATTCAATTAGCATGCTTCAACATTTTCACCTATCAAAACGATCCCTATTCAAAACTGTTCTCAACCATACTTCCTATTCTCAAATTTCCAGCAACCATATACATTCTCTTTAGCAATTTAGCTACTAGAAATCACAATTTCAAGTACTACTAGAAGCTAACATGATCCTAACATACATAACAATCGTCCTAATCAATCTAGGCAACAAGAACATCATCATTTCAAGATTCAAGCAATCTATAACATGTAGGGATCAAGCAATATATCTTTTCCAAGCTAATTTGACCACGGCTAAATCAAAAAGCATGGATTGAAAGTGATCTATGAAGCTTTCTTTCTCCTAATTGGATGAGTATTGTTCTCCCAAGGTGGAGAAAGGTGGAGTGGAGAAGATGATAGGAAGATGGCCACTTGGCCAAGTTGTTATCACTTGGCTTGGCTATTTGCCTCCACTTGGCAAATTATGGTCTAACTGCTTCATAAATCCTTAATTACACATCCTAATTACATGCAATTCTACATTTACATTTTGTTACTATTTGATCCTTCATGATTCGGCCGCTTCTTTATCAATCCATCTAATTTAGTCACTAGGTTTACTTAATTCTTCTAATTTGTAGATTGTTTGTACAATTAAGTTCTAATTAGTTTATGACATGTTACTAGGCCATGATTTGGGGTATTACAACATCATTCAAGTGACTATTCTAAAACAAACAAATTTTCACAAACTTACAACCTTTCAATTTGACATAATCGAACATCACATCTTTGCATATGAAAATCATAACCAATGGTTATCACCGATTCAAACCCAACACAAGTGCCCAAATATGATAATTATTTGCAGACATAACATGAAGTAGGCATTCTAACATAGCATATTTATTCACTCAATACGACATAACTTGATATATAAGTCATTACAATAATTCATTGATATAGCTTATAAAATTATATGGTTTCTCTTTAATATAGTCAATTCATTACGTAAATTATTGTTTATCACTTATCAAAAAAGTTATCAAACATAACATATCATGTTCAAGTATTACTAGTCATACAAGATAGCAAACATATCGTAAAGTAGGCACAGATTCTTGTCACAACAGACGTTAGATTTATTCATTAACTTAGTTGCAAGTTTCATTGTTTGTCTTTAACGTAGCCTTGAGAATCAAGTAACAGCCTAGGTACATGAATCCCCAACCAAACTGTAGCCAAACAAAATGGTACTTGCAATACATGTCAATCCCTCCTACTGTCGCCAAGTGACCACAACACTTCCCTCATACTGTTGCCAAATAAGGCCCGTAGTCCACCCCAAACACGAGCTCTATGGACTCTATGGAATGTCAACTATACCTAAGACTAACTCAAAACCAAGGCTTTCGCATTTATACTTTTATCTTATTATATCAGATACAAATGAGCACATCTCCATATTAGGATATCGTATCAACAAATCTTATTGCCTCTTTCATAACAGGCATATATTCACCTCATGTGAATTTCTCAATACATTATTTTTTCTTATCTTGTTCAAATAATAGATCTTATTTACATCAGAATCAGAACTGAACTTGGCTTTATAATTATAGTAACATATGTTATGTGTTATTGTTTACCATATCAAGGTCGGAAGTGAGCTTAGCTCCTTATCTTATTAGTGTATTCAAATAGCATATCTTGTTTATATCAAGAGGAGCATAGCATCAATTTCACACAATCATATCAATACTTATATCATATCTTATCAAACAAATACGTGAACACAAACGAGGTTTCTAATAGTCAAGTAGCACGTATCACACATACTTACAATTAAGTACTTACCTCATAATCCAGCTTACGCTTGCACACGACATTCAAACATTTATATACATATATAGAGCATAGAAATTAAACAAAAAATAATGCTCGGCAAGGTTTCGAGCCTATCCCGAGACTTTAAACTATATTCACAGTTCGTTCTGAGCTAGTTTTGTTCTCGAATAACGATTCCCTTTTTCTTGTCTATTGTTTAATCTACTACAGCCCTCTCACCTTCAAATTCTTCTTGATCTAATGTGACAAGAGACATTCTATGCATTAGAATGATTTTCTAGTAATCCACTACTCGTAAAGTTACCCCAAGAATTCGAACATATACATAATTTCTCACAAATGTTTCTTTAACATTTATTTAGATGAAAGGTAGTTCTAAAATACCAATGTACACATGAATAGCTATTCGAAATAATCCCCTATGATCATGAATACTCCAAACAGTTCAATGCCATTCATACACCTTTACATATTCAACCATTGCATTAGATTTATTCATGTTTATGCCAGATTGGTCAATTATTGTTCTTATATACTTTTGTACACCAAACAGCCCACATACATCAAAAACAATCCCTATATATATGTGTGTGTACGTATCTATAGCAATTTCCCTGTTTTACTTAATTCAATTCAACCCTCTAACATGCATATTTAAATACTCGAATACAGCCTCAAATTTTGTTTGAATACATATGTAATACTTAACAGTCCACCATGTTTTCAAGACATTTAAACAGTCCAGTTTTTTATATATATATACATATATATCTATATGCAGACATATATATCTATATACATACATATGTATATATACATACAACTCAAAACAATCTATTTCATGTACTTATTTATTCAAAACAGGGCATTACTATCTCTTTACATTTATATATATTTGAAACAGTCCATCCTATGTCCAAGTATTTACCAATCAGTCCAAATATCAATCACTCCATTTGTACATTTGTTAACATTTCTTTTACAGTTTAGAACAACAAAATCAAGCAAGTTTTGCAATTTCAACATAAGATAAAATTCATAAAAGATATAGCAATTTACCAAGTATACAAATCGGACAAATTCTACATCTCTAACGATGTTTCTTTCTATCATTTCCAACATTACAATCGGTCTATAACATCACATTTCAAACATACAATTCACAATAATCTTCTCCTAACCAAACCATGAACTCCCTAAGAAACCTTCAAAATCTACTTAATTAAAAGGATAAAGAAAGCATTTTACCTATTCTCCAAGCTAACTGGATCGATTGCTCCTAGAATTAAGTCCAATTAGATCAACCCTTCATGCATCTATGAAATTTTTGCTTACACTCTCTTTCTCTCTTGTTTCAATTGTTTTGATGAAGAAGATGATCACTTAGAGTGATCACTCTTTTGACTGGCTACGTCGAGCAAGTGGACAAGCCCTCATAGTAAAACGATTTTAACATGCAATCCACCACAAATACCAAGGATTCTTTTTAATCCATAATATTTGACCTCCTAAATTTTACTTCCTTTCAAAAATGGTCCTACCCTATTTAATAAATCTAATAGGTTATGATTCAACAACAATTTTGTCTTAACATTACTTACTTATTCTAATAGATAATAGCTATATTGGAATTGACCAGAAATTAAGTTACACCATACTTCTAAGCCAATTTATGGGGTATTACGAGATAATTCCCCATATCTGGATTTATACGCAGAATAGGATAGAGACAAATGCTAAGATTTTGAAGAATTTTTTTAGAGATAAAGATCAAATTAATTCAAGCTTATTCATATCCTCATCAACAACAAATTTGATCGCAAACTCTCTTATAAATAGCAGATCAAATCACAACTTTTGGGGGCGGTCGTATTTTAGAGAGAGAAAGAGTAGATCGCACACACTTTTTTCTTTTTCATATCTATTTTATATGTTCCATGTCTGGGATTAAAATCTTTGTAATTTCTTCTTCCATAGCCATGAACTAACTTAAATTGGCTCCTGATTGGATAATTTAGGTTTTTGATTTCAATAAATTTCGAAGTTTGGTCACTTCTGGATTTTTAATCTTCATCTTGAGAGAATTGGGAGAGGATCTCGATTGTTATCCATTTGTCTAGGCTCAGAAGAGCAAGATTCCAGAAACGAGTGAACACGGTTCTCATTTAAATGATCATTGGTGGGAACTAATCCGCCATACGAATAAGGAATGGATTTCAGCGGCTAAGAGAAGTGTAAGATCAGTGGATACTCAGCCAAAGTTAACGCAGAGATGTATCACCAAGGCATGCGCAATCTACCAACTCTTCGGTTAGGGATAAAATGAAGACATTGAAGAACGCTTCGCCAAGCTTTGAAAGAGGAAACCGAGTTGCCATGGAATTAAATTTAGTCCCAGTTGTTGCGGCATAAATTGTAACCTAGTTTCCATGGCAATTCATTCGGACTTTGATGCCAAAACAATTGAGATGGCTCGGCAATCAATTGCCACAACAATCCATTCAGCCATTTCACCGCTACTCACGATAACCCAACCTACTCTCTTTAATCAATTACACTTTCAATTTATTTCTATTTACTTAGTTTATTTTACTTTACATTCATCACAATCAATTTATTTCTTTTACAATGCAGTAACTAAAGCAAAGTGGCCCAAGCCAATCCTTGTGGATACGATACATGATACATAAAGGACCATAGATGGAACCATCAGCAAAATCCTTCATAGTATAAGCAAAAAGCTCAATTATTTTTACCATGATAGTTTTGCCTCGGTAATATAGTCCTTTTCAGTAGCCAAGTTCTGTAGTAACAGATATGCCATGGCAATATAGTCATTTTCAAGAGCATTCAAATTCCTCAGAGGAAATATTTCCATCTTTCTTGGCTAGATTTGACAGATCAATTGAGGAGATTCGAGTGCCATCAACGTCAATGGATGCGAGGATAGCTAAGATGGATGCACTCTTAAGGGAATCATAAGATCAATTGCGGAAATCCACCTATGCCATGGATAACATGCCCCAACAATTAATTCCTAGGGGTACTTAAATCCCAAGGCAAGAGGTTAAGGAACAATGCAAAGAGACATCCCTAAAATGTGAGGACCAACTAAAACCTCCAAGTTGAGAGCTTACCAATGAGAAAGACTGTCCAACACTTGATGAGCTTATGCAATGAATTACCACAACAAATATTGCAGAGTCTGAACAGAGCAATGTCGTGACAACACTCAGTGAGGCAAAGAAGAGTAATGCTACAACAATTTTTGAAGAACCAGATGCCTAGAATGTTAAAATGTTGATGCTAAAGCAGGAATCTAGAGATTGCTCTCATCCACCTTTGCCACGGCAATTGCACGACCACATGCAAGATCAACAAGATGACAATACTTTACTAATGCAATATGAGTAGGTGATGGCTAAACCTTTTAAATTCTTTAAAAACTCACCTCACCCATTGCAGGTATGTCTTGAGGAATCAACATTGGTAGATTTGAAGCCATCCAAATCTCTACTGATGGAGATGTTTGAAAGGCCTAATGAAATGATGGTTGGATTCATAAAGCTTTTCATAAAATTGATTTTTCCCTTGACTTGCACCAAATTTTGGTAGAAGGTTACCATGGTAATGGGCTGGAGCAGCAATTGCAACGACAACGAAGGCAACATCCAATCATGATGAATGAGGTAATCAAATGATTTGGTGTTGATATAATTTTTCCTATTAATATATTCCTGCCTTTAGGAACAATAGCAAGGTGGAAGGTATACATGGACTACAACGGAACATGAAAGAAAGACACCTCCACCGTGGTAATGCAAAGGGGAGTAGCTGGTAGCACATCAACCCAACTCTTTTTGGGCAATGTTGTTACCTGATGGAGGGTGCAGATGAACTATAAGAAAAATCCGGAATGACCCTCCTCAAGCTTTCTTAAGGTAACCCTATTCCCTTCAAATTTTCTTTTCTTTTATGTTTACTTTGATTTTAGTTGTTTTGTTTTCAATTTTAATAAGACTATGGTATTGAAAGAAGCCTAGACAATCAAACTTTATGCAAGAAAGGAATATGCCACGACAAAAGAAGATGTCACGACAAAGGAACATGTCACGGCAACTGTTGTCCAACAAAAAGGTAAGGAACCTATTCTTGAACCTTCTCATACTAAATCTTTTAATGTTTTTTTAGATTTAGATGATTCTACTTCCGCACCGATGAAGTCCCCGCCGGCCGTGCCATCAAAATTAGCATCAAAGTGTAAAGCTTCTGTACTTGAGGAGACCGTCAATAAGGATGTACCGGGTGAAGAGGTTGCGAAAACAATGGTTTAGAATGTACCACCAGCTTCACGTTAACAACCACCACGAGCTGAAAAACAGACCAAGCAAATGGCTCGAAGAAAACTCGTTATTCAAGGCCACAACCTCACTAACTAACTCATTTACATTTCATCTTTTTTTAGTTTTGTTTTGTTGTTACATGCATTGAGGGTAATGACTCTCTCAAGTTTGGGGGGTTTGTTTTTATTTATTTTTAGTTGCATTCATTTGGTTTTCTCATATTATTTGCATATGTTCCTCGCCAAGTCTTTTACCTGATTAAACTACATAAACCTTCTTGATATCTTATGATAAATTTTTGCCACTGCACTTATATTATAGAACTTTCAATTTTAGGATTAGCATGGAAAGTACATGGAATTTTGCTATGATGCTAAATATTGATTGACATTGTTGTGACTTGCTGATTAAAGGAGACCTAGTGAACTTAGGTTACTAAAAATTTGGTAATATGTGTTGGAGGTGCCTATCCGGCTCTAACCTTAACTAAAATTTGAATTAAGATAATTTTTTACTAGAGGTGCCCATCTGGCTCTAGTTTGTCACGCATTAAGAATCACTAGAGGTGCCTAAAATTGGTTCTAGTTGATTAAATTAAAAAAAAGAAATTGTGCTAGAGGTGTCTAAAACTAGCTTTATCAGAGTTAATTGCCCAGCAAATAATTTGATAAAACCTATTGTTCGCATGGAATCCTATTAGTTGACTTGTACACAACTCCGCATAGATATTTCACTAGCATTGTAGTTCGATTTTGAGTAATTCGTTGTGCTGTCTGAAGATCGAAAGGTAATCAACTTTTTGTGCCACAGTTTTGGGGATTAAAGTCAGGTAAGAAGCATGTTTTGGTGGTAACAACCTTGGCAGGTAATTGTCAGTGTTTTGCATTGCTTGTGGACAAGCAATAGTTCGAGTTTGGGGGTGTGATAAGTGTGTAAAAGTATTGTTTCTCTTACCCTTTTTACTCATATTATTGTTAGACGTAGGCTCATTTTAGTTGCGTTGATAAGCATTCATGCATAGCTTCCTAGTTTCCTTGATTATCAAGCTTGGTTTTTCAATTTGGTTGTTTTCATGGAAAATTCGGTTGCTGATTATCGTGGCATATATGGATAAAACTAGATAAGTCCACCCAGTTTCAAGATAAATATGAAAAGCAAGGGATAATTCCCCAGATCTGGATTTACACGCAGAATTGGATAGAGGTAAATCCTCAGATTTTGAGGAGCTTTTTTGGAGATAAAGATAAAAGATATTAATTATCTCTTATTCAAATTAATTCAAGCTAATTCCTATCCTCATCAAGAACAAATCAGATCACAAACTCATCTACGAATAGAACATCAAATCACAGCTTTTGGGGGCGATCATAGTTAGAGAGAGAAAGAGTAGATCGCACGCATCTTCTTCTTCTTTATTTCTATTTTATGCGATCCATGTCTGGGATTAAATTCTTTGTAATTTCTTCTCCCCAAGCCATGAACTAATTTAAATTGACTGAGGTGATTTGGGTTTTGGGTGTAATAAACGATTGGATAAATTAGGTTTTTGATTTCAATAAATTTCAACGTTTGGTCACTTCTGGATTTTTAATCTTCATCTAGAGAGAATTGGGAGAGGATCTCGAGTGTTATCCATTTATCTATGCTCGGGAAAGTTAGATTCAAGAAATGAGTGAACACGGTTCTCATTTGAACGATCGTTAGTGGGAACTAATTAGCCTTAGGAATAAGGAACGGATTTTAGCGGCTCAGAGAAGTGTAAGATCAGTGGATGCTCACCCGAGGTTAACACAGGGATGTATCACCAAGGGTGCGTAATCCACTAGCTCTTCGGTTAGGGATAACACGAAGACATTGAAGAATGCTTCGTCGATCTTTGAAGGAGGAAACCAGGTTGTCATGACATTAAAACCAGTCCCCTTGCCGCAACATAAATTGTGACCTAGTTGCCATAGCAATTTAGCCGGTCTTGGTTGCCACAACAATGAGTTACCTCAGTAATCAATTGCCATGACAATCCATTCAGCCATTGCACCACTACTCATGATAACCCAGCCTACTCTCTTTAATCGATTACTCTTTCTACTTATTTCTATTTACTTATTTTATTTTACTTTACATTCATTACCTTCAATCTATTTCTTTTACAATGCAGTAACTTAAGCAAAGTGGCCTAAACCAATCCTTGTGGAGATGATACTTGATACATATCACTTTATTACTTGCCACGTGTTCACTTGCACCATTTGCGTTGCACTTAAATCACGCAATGCTCACCATAGTAAAAACAAGCTCCTGATTGCTTACGACATTGTCCTGCTGGATGCTGATTCTTACAATAGTTGCAAACATGATATTGAGAGCTTAGGTTTGAGCCTTTAGTGCTATCAACTGAGGACGCCTTAGCAAAGGATTGTGTCATAATCTGTGGCTTCTAAATATTCCCATTATAGTAAGGCTCTAGATACACACTTTGTTTAAGGCCTTGGAACTTTCCCTTTTTGTTCCACTTAAGAGGTCGAGAAACCTCCTGGAATCTCTTTTATGATTTGCCCGACCCACTAGTCCTCGTGGCTTTATGTGGTGTGTTAGTGGCTTTAACTCGGTTCACAAGATCTTGGAAACCAGTAATGCCCAATGCGGTGAACATAGGGCATAACTTGTAACTAAGCCAAGCAATGAACATTATACATTTCTCTTCCTCTTTCTTGATGTACTCGGCACCATACCTGCAACACTTGCAGAAGTCATGGATGTACTGCTCGATAGGCCATCCACCTTGCTTGAAATGGAGGAAGATACTACGCCTCTCTGTGAGTTAGAACTCACTTATATATTTCTTTCATAATTCTCGAAGGAAAAACTCCCAAGTTACAGTATCCTCGGAGACCGTAAGGGTAGTAGTCTCCCACTAGTGAAGTGCCTCATCAACAAGCAACACGAGGGCACACTCCAGTTTGTGTTCGTCTGAACACTGCAGCTACTTGTTCAAGATTCTCAGCGTGTTATCCAACTAGTATTTAGTAGTTTTAGGATTGTCATCATCTTCACCGGTGAATGTATAACCTTGGTGCTACGATAGCTTGTTAATAGGGGCCCGAGCGTATTGGATAATAGGTGCGGTAGGTTGCACAACCTACTCAAATCTCATTAAAGCCATTAATTTTTTTAACATGTCAGCCATGTTCCGATAACATTCTGCCTAAGCAGTTTGCGCTTCCAACTCAACACCTTGAGCATGTGGGTTCTATGGATTCGGAGGGTTTCCTCCTCTAATCTCCTCACCATGAGTCAAGGAGCAGTAGCATGCTCATTAATATGATCTTCGTTAGTCTTATACATTTCTATAATATAAAGAGATCGGATTAGTTAGCAAGTCACTGTATACATAATAAATAACTCCTAGGTGGCAAAGTAATACAATAACAATGCAATAGGCTTCGTTTTAGTCCTAGAATCAACTAAACTCTAGCTTTGATACAAAAAATGTAACACCCCCTTCTCGACCTAGTCGAGAATAAGATCGGAGTATGTTACCCGTGTTCAATACAATGATCGAAACAATATTTAATCCTTGGTCAGTGTTTTAACGAACTAAATCTCATGCAATGTATACAATGACGTCTTAAAACAATACCAATTTTAAACTTTTAAAAGTTTTAGGGACTAATTTGTAAATTCAAAATTTTAGAGGTCCTTTACTGAAAACAACCTTACCAAAATGAAATTCAATCCCTATTTGGTGAGAATGAAAATTTTCATAACAATCGAAATTCATTTACTCCATCAATTAAGCTAAACAATAATCAGTGACCAGTTTGTAACTTTTCAAAACTGTTACTAACACTATTAACTGAATTACCTGTATCGGTACCGATACTCAAAAAGGTCGTATTGTTACGCCATGCACAATTTATAAATATCATATTATAGTGACCAAATCTCGTATCGATACAGTTCTATCTGTATCGGTACGAGTGAACCTGTTTCGGTACGCTCTGAAGTAGTACCGATGCATTTTTTACAATCAAATTCCACTGTTGACTTATCGTACTGGTAAACCAAAGTCCGAATCGATATGCCTTGTTGACCAGCATTGACCTGGTCCAATTATGTAATACCGTATCGATACACCATCACCTGTATCGATACGCCCTGCACTATAATGGCAGAATTGGTATGGTTTTATCCAATTTGACTTATCAAACAAAGTCCAGATGCAATGAAATTTTACCAGCAAGTTTACAACACTATTATTTACTAGCATGCCAAATTTCATGATCATATGAATATGTTTAGTAGGTTTTCACCTTTGTGAGCCAAATATGCAAGTTTTGCCACTTTTAGCCAATACTAAAATCACTTTTAGGGCCTCAAACACTTATACAATACATAGGCAATGCATACATACCAAAAGAGCTAAAAGTAACTAGTTTAACTGCTTTTCCACCATGCTAGGAGTTTGTAAGGATAATATACATTACTTTAGCCTTGTAGTGACTTGCCAAAAACCTTTGATTTCACCGATCTTGCAACGGTAATTCCTTAGATCGAATCAAGATAATGTCTAGCGGGTAGTCATAGACAATATCAAAATAATGAAATGAATTCTAAATCATGCTTTATCAATAACAATGCAATGGTTCTTGTTCAATGATAAATATAACATATTTCAATATTATTCATTAGATCGAATCAAGATAGTGGAAACGCGAATTCCTACGCGTCGCCAAATCAATGAATGGTCTAGCCCTCCGCCTCGCCACAATAAAGGCCGTAGCCTAGGACCGTAGTCCACCCATACTAATGAGCTCATGAATTCTATGCCATGCCAATTGTATCTATTGTCCTTTCGAATCCAAGGTTCGATAGCAAATTCAATGTCCATATTTCAATAGCAATGTCGATGATCAATATGTTCAATATCAATGTCAATGATCAATGATTCATTATCAATGTTTCGATAACAATAACAATAGCGATATCAATGTCGATATCCAATGGCAACAACAATAGCATGGACAATATTTGCAATGGCAATAACAATACCTATAATGATGGCTATTCCAACGACAATGTCAATGTCCAATAGTTGATGCTTCTATATTTCTATAATTCGATGATAAAAATATCGATGACAATGATGCTATGATCGGTGATCAATAAAATAACTTACTGATGCTTACCAAAGATGCCTCCAAAGAGGTTTAATTCTATATCCTTTAACAAAAGGTTAGATATACTTAAATCAATATCAATGAAATCGGGAAAGCACCTAATCTATTCTCAAGACTTCGACTACACTCATCTTCATTTCTAAAGCTCCTACGGCTCTCGGATGGCTACTCTCTTGTTCCTAGCTTTTGATGGAGATGATGGATTATCTTTTTCTAATTCTTGAGCTAGGTAAAACAATAGGAGATTGTTAGAAAATAATACAATATCAAAATCAATATAACGATATCAAATTCAATATCTATGTTCCGAATAGCAACTAGTTAATAGATTTCCATGGACTAAGCTTTGAAAACCCTAACTTACCATAGGTGATCAAAACTTTAACTTGAATTTAAACATATTCTATCCATGGAATCACTTAATTGTTTGAGGGTGTTGCGGGTAATAAGTGCTCCGCAATTGTGCAAGTGTACACGTCGCAGGTTATAGTATAAAAGATATCGTCTCCACAGGGATTGGTGCCACTTCAAGAATCTAATCTCTTGCACTGTAAAAAGTAAAAACACAAGTAGGTGATTGTAGGAGTTTTAACTAACAACTAAACTAGAAAGCAATAAAGTACAAGAATATGTAATCGAATGAGAGATAATAGGCCAGGTTATCAAGAGTTGAGGTGTGATAGCCGTTTGGGTCGTCTTGGAAAAAGAGTGCAGGGGCAACTCAGTTGTCGTGGCAACTTGCACAGGAGGGTTGCCTTGGTAACTAATCGATGGTTTCCTGGGCGACTAGCTAGGCAACTACTTGGGCAGCTGGGTAGCAACTTCAAGGTTCAGCGGAGCTTTCTTCAATGGTTTTTTCTTATCCCTAAGTCGAAACTCTAGCTATTTGTGCATGCCTTGATAATACATCCTGGCGTGAATCAAGGGTGAACAACAACCAATCTTACGCTCTTCTTAGCCGTTGAAATCCTTAACTTATTCCTAAGCCGGATTAATCTTCACCATCAATAGATTGAATAAAGATCATACTCATTCGTTTCTTGAATCTAACTCTCCCGATATTAGATAAATAGATGAAGTTACGAGATCCTCTCCCAATTCACTCGCAAACAAGAATAAGAACCAAGAATGAGTAAACCTTGAATTGAAAGTGCAAACTGTTATTACCTAAACAAAATCCAATTGTTTCTCACAACCACAAAACACAATAACTTAGCCAAATAGATTTAGTTCATGGCTAGGTTCCAAAGAAACAAAAGGCAAAGAATTCCTAGCATAAACCTAATGGACAAGAAAGAAAAAGATGAAGAATGGTTGAAGCCTTGTCAAAATTCTCTCCAAAGCCTTGTCAAAATCTCCCTTGCCTTTGTCGAAATTTCTCTCCTCTCTCCCCTTTTGATCTTGTCGAAATTTTTCTTTCTTTCTCCCCTTGGAGTTGACGGCATGGCCTTCAATTTATAGGGCTAGGTCAAAGTCTTTTTTGAGGAAGAAGTTAAGTTAGAATTAAATTATATTTAAAGAATATAATTCTTTATTATATTTAAATTCCTTCTAGAACTTCTCCTATCTTCTTGGGATTTAATTTCTCTTTAACCTCTTCATGGAAATCAAACTCCTTTGGGATTTAACTTTGCTCCATGTCATCTTGGGCTTATCTAATCATCAATTTCGACTACCATATCATCTTATTCCTTGTCAAAAATTTCCCTGGCAACTAGCTCGGCATCTCCTTCATGCATTGCCCTGACAACTGGTTCTAGCCTTGCTTTGGCAAGTGATTCTGCACACACACACAAAAACGCACCAAAGCAACATCTTTTCCCACAAAAACCACCAAGTTATGTAATCAAGCTCAACGGTGGAAAGAAACATGAATTAATGCATGAATGGTTAATTATGCAACTAATATGAGCCTAAGTCTAACAATAATATGAGTAAAAAGGGTAATAGAAATAGTACTTTTGAACACTTATCACACCCCCAAACTAGAACTATTGCTTGTCCTCGAGCAATGCAAACTAACAATTACCTGCCAAGACTTTAATCATCAAAGACATGCTTCAAACTTGAATTCAAACCTTAGAATCGTGGCACAAAGTATGATTGTCTTTTCATTTTTTGGAAAACTTAGGAGTTACTCAGAATCAAACTATAATGCTTGTGAGTGTGTGCGGAATTGTGTGCAAGTTGACTTTTCGGATTCTAGGCCAACAAGAGGTTTTCAAATTACTTCATTGGGTTCTTTTAACATGTTTTAACTAGAGCTGGTTTCGGGCACCTATAGTGTTTTATTATTTTTTTTAGTTTTCTTAAGTTAATTAATTTATTCGACTAGAGCTGGTTTCGAGCAACTCTAGCGAAATAATTTTTAGCACATACTCGAGCCAATTTTGGGCACCTCTAGCAATCAAATTTTTTAGCACATACTAGAGCCAATTTCAGGCACGTCTAGCATTCATCCAATTTTTATCCTAATCCCCCAATTTTTTAACTATCAACCTAAGTTCACTAGAATTCCTTAAATCAATCAAGCCACAACAGTGTTTCATCAAGTTTAGCATCATAGTACGATTCTAAGTGTTACCATGTTTATCCTAGAATAAAAATTCTATAAATTGAGTGCACTGGCAAAGTCATCATCGGATATTCATCAAATCTAGGCAATTCTTGTTCCAACTAAAGGCATGGGAAGCAATTTATGTATCCTAAATGCAATACTTAAGATGAATGCAACTAAACATGGTAACTAACTAATAACAATCCCCCCAAACTCAAGTGAGGCATTGTCCTCAATGCATGCAATAAAGAAAAGTAAAAATAAAGAAAAGAAAAATGCAAACGAGGACTTACTCCTAGAGTTCGTCATCATGGATGATTAGTTTCCTTTTGGTCGGTGTCTTGATTCTTTTGCTTGAACGCAGTGGTTGCTTCCTTGTTGCTGATGGTGGAACCGATCCTCGTACGGGGTTGTCCTCATCGTCCTCTTCATCAATGTCATTGGCTTTTTGCTTGGGCTTGGAGGATTCGATCGGTGCGGTCTTTGTTGGTGCAATGGAGGACTCATCCGAATCTAAAAATTAGACAATGATTCAGTACAAGTTGATTCGGGCATAGGTGCTTTACCTTTGGCTTTTGTAGTGGTTGTCGGGGCATCTTTAGCTTTGGTTGCCGCAGCATCTTCAGTGTTAGTTTCCGTGGAAACTGCTTGGGCAGGTGCGATGTAGGTTGCCGCGGTTTCATCTGTTGCGGTTGCTGTGGTGACTGCTTCATTGGTTGTCGTGGCAAGGATCTCGGCAGGAAAGATTGGGAATGGCACGCAACTATCCGGGTACTTTTCCAGGATGACTTGGGTGATGGCATTGTTGTGATCCTTCACGTACCGCATGAACATTAGTTGCTGGTCTTCAATTTGCCTAAGGCGGTTCGCCAGCGGTTGCAAGAGTGCTTCAAAGTGTCCCGAGGTTGATGGCCGTGTTGCCCAGACATTAGGTGCTTAGGACTTTGGTAGGGCCTTTTCAATAGCTTTCGGATTTGTTCTCGATTCCAACCGGACTTTGGTAGGGCCTTTTCATTAGTGGACTCACTTGGGACATGCATCTCCTTGCAAATATTGGAAATTAAGCAAGGGAAGAAAAGAGAACCCTTGTCTTTTGAGCTACATACAAAAATCTCATCACAAATAATTTTTCCAATGTTAATGGTGCGATTATGCAAGATAGAATGTATGAGCAAAAGACGAGGTGTATCAACGGTAGTATTGTGTGTGGTGGGCATTAAAGAAGTTTCAACAAACTTATTCCATAATTTTGCCTCGGGTTTACGCCGAAGGCAATTTACCATGCCCTTGTATTTACCGTCGTTCCATTGAGTTACCCGTAGTGTGAGTTCTTGAAGCACCTTGTCGAGTTACGGTAGTATTGTGTGTAGTGTGAGTTCTTGATGCTCGTCCTTCTCAATGTAGAGCCCGTAAAAGGTGTTAATGTTTTCAGGGATTATGAGTATAGCCTTGTCACGAACAAAAACATAAGGATTATTCGGGTTAGGTGAGTGAGCACAGAATTCTCTTACCCATGAGATGTTACCCGGTTCTGATTGATGGCAAAAGATTTGCCACTTTTGATGTGCAATCCTTTCGAAGATGAATGATTCAAGGCCAAAATTTTGATGAGTGTTGGAGTATTCAAAGCCTTGTTCTTCGTAAATCTTCTGGCTTTCAAACTTGGAGTGAAATCTTTCTTGAACCACCGGTGTAGCAAACTTCTTGTATCTTGGTTCTTTGGAGGAACTTGGATGAACCAAAAATTAAATTTTGGACTCCATGGTTGATCTTGGTTGTGAGTTTGGTAAAAACAAAGAAAAGAAAAAAAAAGAAACTAAAGAGTTGCAAGATGAAAAGTAGGAATAGGTTTCTTGGAAGTTAAGGGTGATGGGTTATATAGAAAAGATAGGTAGTAAATATGGTGGGTGTGATTAATTTTGGAATAAAGAGGAAAGGGGTTTCGATTTAGGGGAAGAGTGACGGCTAGGGGTTTATTTAGGGTAAGTTGGAGGCTTTATATAAGCCTTAGATTCACCCCATTAATTTCCTTGTTGAAGAAGTTTCCTTCTTGAATCAAAATTTCTCTTTATCCTGAACTCTTTTCCTATAATTCAAAAACAAATAAAATAAGGATTAAAATTAAAGATAAACTAATAAAAGAAAATAAATAAAGATGTGTAAAGAAATTCTTAAACTCAAAACGATAAATATGAAAGAAATATGTAGTTTTAATCTTAAAGAAAATAAATAAATATATCCTAAAAAGAACAAATAACCGAAAAAATAAAAAAAAAATAGTTCGAAAAAATAAAAAATAAAAAAATAGAAAGAAAAATAAAAAGAAAATATCAAAAGGAGAGCATTCTCATGCATCTCCTAAGGTGACCACTTCTTTGTTACGTTCCACATGGGCACCGTTGTAGTGCTTCAATCTTTGTCCATTAACTTTGAATTCATGTTTGTCAGTGATGGACTTGATTGTCACGGTACCATGGGAGAATGGTTTGTCAACATCGAATGGTCCCGACCATCTTGATTTCAGTTTTCCCGAGAAAAGTTTTAGCCGAGAATTGAATAAGAGAACTAGTTGCCCTGGCATGAATTGTGGCGGCAATAGTTTCTTGTCATGACATTGCTTTGTTTTCTCCTTGTAGATTCATGCATTGTTATAGGCGAGTGCACGAAATTCTTCTATCCCGTTGAGGTCCAACAAACGCTTTTGTCCGACACTTTCCCAATCCATATTCACGGTCTTGATTGCCCAATATGTCTTGTGTTCGATTTACACCGGTAGATGGCATGTTTTGCCATAGACAAGTCGAAAGGGGGACATACCCAAGGGTGTTTTGAATGCAGTGCGATGTGCCCAAAGTGCATCATCTAGTCTTACCGACCAATCCTTCCTAGAGGGATTTACAATTTTCTCAAGTATACCCTTCAATTCCCGGTTGGAAATTTCTTCTTGCCTATTGGTTTGTGGGTGATATGCCATGGCAATCTTGTGAGATACACCGAAGCGTTGCAACATCTTGGCAATAAGTCTGTTGTCAAAATGCTTTCCTTCATCGTTGATAATTGCTCTCGGCATCCCAAACCGTGTAAATATATTTTTCTACAAGAATCGTTGCACGGTCTTGGAATCATTGTTGGGAACTGCAGCTGCCTTAACCCATCTAGACACGTTGTCAACGACAAGTAGAATATAGAGGTTGCTGAATAAATATGGGAAAGGTCCCATAAAATCGATCCCCCATACATCGAACAATTCCACCTCGATGATGTTTTGGAGCGACATCTCATGTCGTCTAGAGATATTGCTCATCCTCTGGCAAAGATCACATTGCTTGTAAAACTCTTGGGCATCTTTGTACAGTGTTTGCCAATACAAACCGGATTGCAAAACTTTGGCTGCGGTACGAGTTCCTCCAAAATGTCCTCCATAGGGTGAAGAATGGCATTGCTGGAGTACATTCTGTTGCTCTTCTACATGGACACATTGGCGTATAACCTGATCTGCACATTGTTTAAACAGAAGAGGCTCATCCCAAAAGTAATGCTTAGCATCATGGCAGAACCGCTTCTTCCCTTGGTGAGTAAGGCCATAAAGTAAAATACCACAAACAAGGAAATTAACTAAATCTGTGTACTAGGGTATTGTCGAGGCATGTGCTGCTGTGGCGACTGCTCCCAAGATTGCCGAGGCATGTGCATCTAGAGTTGTCGAGGCATATGCATCCATGGTTGCCGAGGCGTGCGTATCATTTGTTTCCGTGGCTTCGAGGGTTGCCGAGGCATGCGCATCCATGGTTACCGAGGTGTGTGCGTCCATGGTTGCCAAGGCGTGCGTATCAGGAGCTGCTGCAGTGTCAAAGGTTGCCGAGGCATGCACATCTATGGTTATCGAGGTAACTAAAAGTTGCTCATCCGGGAATGCATCGCATCTCTAAATCCGCGTCCTCCTCCCTATTGCGTTCTAAACGTGATAAGTGATCGACCACTTGATTTTCTATTCCTTTCTTGTCCTTAATTTCAATATCAAATTCCTGTAAAAGTACTATCCAACGAGGTTTGGCATCCTTTTTAGCAAATAGATACTTAATTGCCAAATGGTCCGTATGAACAATTACCTTTGTACCAATCAAGTAGGATCGGAACTTGTCAAATGCGAAAACTACAGCTAGTAACTTTTTCTCCGTTGTTGTGTAATTCACTTGAGCACTATTAAGAGTTTTACTAGCGTAGTATATCACATGAAAGGTCTTACCTGTGCGTTGGCCTAGGACTGCTCCTACCGCAAAATCACTTGCATCACACATGAGCTCAAAAGGTAGCGTCCAATCTAGTGGAACGACAATAGGTGCCGAGGCGAGCTTTTCCTTTAGGGTTTTGAATGCTTGGGCACAAGAATCATCAAAATTGAAGACTTTATCCTGTTCAAGCAAATTGCACAAGGGTTTAGTAATTTTAGAAAAATTATGAATGAACCTCCTGTAAAAACCTGCATGTCCAAGAAAGCTTCGGATTCCTTTAACCAAACTTGGTGGGGGTAATCTCTCAATCACGTCCACCTTTGCTTTATATACTTCAATTCCCTTGATTGAAATCTTGTGGCCGAGCACTATTCCTTCATCTACCATAAAATGGCACTTCTCCCAATTAAGGACTAAATCAGTTTCTTCACATCTTGCCAATACCTTCTCTAAATTGATGAGGCAACTGTCGAAGTCATTACCAAAAACGGAAAAATCATCCATGAAGATCTCAAGGAAGTCTTCGACCATGTCTGAAAAGAGTGCCATCATGCATTTTGGAAGGTTGTCGGGGCGTTACACAATCTGAAAGGCATCATTCGGAAAGCATAAGTACCGTATGGGCATGTGAAGGTTGTCTTTTCTTGATCTTCTGGTGCTATGGCAATTTGATTGTAACCTGAATAACCATCAAGAAAATAATAAAAGGGTTTACCTGCAAGATGGTCAAGTATTTGATCAATAAAGGGTAATGGGAAGTGGTTTTTCCTAGTGGCTTTGTTTAGCTTTTGATAATCCATACAAGCCTTCCAACCGGTGACAGTCCTGGTTGGAATGAGTTCATTTTTGTCATTACTTACCACCGTTATACCTCCCTTTTTCGGTACACATTGTACCAGACTTACCCATGTACTATCAGAGATAAGGTATATGATGCCGGCGTCAAGCCACTTAATGATTTCTTTCATTACAACCCCTTTCATGGCATGATTCATTCTCATCTGGGTCTCAATCGAAGGTTTGTGATCATCTTCCAACAAAATCTTGTGCATGCACACTACCGGGCTAATTCCCTTCAAGTCGGCAATTGTCCACCCTATTGCCTTCTCGTGTAGCATCAACATTTGATAAGCTTCTTTTCCTACTCAAGCTGTAACTTAGAGGAAATAATTACAGGCAGTGTTTTATCAGTTCCCAAGTAAGAATATTTTAGCTGCTCTGGCAACTGTTTCAACTCAAGAATTGGTGGTTTTTCAATAAAGGGCTTTTCGAGCTTACCTTCCTTACCTGAGTAATCTAGTGGTTCAAAGTATGTACTTGGTCAATTGACTAACCAATTTGCATCTTCTTGTTGTTCCTCATCGATCGGTTCTTCATACTCCTCAGGTTCCTCTTGATCTGCAATGTAGTTTCCGAGGCAACTAAATTCCTCATCGAAGTTAAACTCTGTCGTGGCATGGAGAAGTTGGCATTCTTACGGATCATCGGCATGCCTTAGTCTTTGGAACACATTTAGTTTAACTTGCTGGTCATTCACCCTCATCGTGAGTTCTCCTTTTTCAACATCGATCAAGGTTCTCCTTGTTGCTAGGAAGGGTCTCCCGAGAATGATAGGTGCATGTTCATCTGCTTCATAATCCAAAACAATAAAGTCAGCGGGAAAAATAAACTTATCAACTTTTACTAGTATGTCTTCGATTTTTCCCTCTGGATGCACATAGGATCTGTCGACTAACTGTAGCATAACTGTTGTAGGTCTTGCCTTCCCGATTTCTAGTCTCTGGAAAACTGGTTTAGGCATCAAGTTTATGCTTGCGCCAAGGTCATATAATGCTTTCCCGACATAGTGGTTTCTGATGGAACAAGGTATTGTGAAACTTCTGGCATCCTTCAACTTGGGTGGCATGCGATTGTGTAACATGGCCATGCATCCCTCTGTTGCGACAATTGTTTCAAACTCTCCTAGCCTTGTTCTCTTGGACACAATGTCTTTAAGAAACTTGGCATAGTTTGACATTTGTTCAATTGTTTCAACGAATGGAAAGTTGATGTGGACTTGCTTTAGGATATCAAGGAACTTCTTGAATTGATATTATTGCTTTTGTCGCTTCAACCTTTGTGAGAATGGTGGTTGAAGTCGGATATCTTCGATCCTTTCATTGGTCTGAAACCTGATTGACGGCATTGCTGGGGCAACTGGAGTTGCCGAGGAATTGTCAACTGGGGTTGCCGTGGCGTGCCTATCGTTGGTTGTCGAGGCATCATTATCACCGGTTGCCGAGGCATACTTATCGCTGGTTGCCGCGACAATTCTTGGTTCAGCATATGAGGCTTTGCCGCTGAGTTCGTCTTGCTCTTTTTGTGGAGTTTTGTTTGATGAGCGAGCTTGGGCCTTTTTAAGTTGTTGGCCACTTCTAGTGGTGATCGCCTTACATTGCTCATGGCCAGTTCTTCTTGCGAGTTCAGTATCGCTAGGTAAACCTCATTGCGGTCTAGTATTCAGGTTTTGAGCAAATCGCCTGACTTGGTTTTCCAATGATTTGATTGCTGCCTCTTGGTTTTGCAATCTCATCTCTGTCCTGTTAAAAAAAGCATCAGTTCTTTTATGAAGTTACTATTCTCAGCCATATAACATTCAGTTTTCAACATAAAAGCATTGAGAGAATTTTCCAAAGAACTAGATGTTGTCGGTTGTTGTTGCGGCAACTATTGTCGTGGCATATTCTACTAGAATCCCGATGCTTGTGCATTCTGATTGTTATGGTTTATAGCATTGTTGGGATTACTCCATGAAAAATTCGGGTGCTTCTTCCAAGCTGGATTGTATGTATTGGACATCACATTGTTGTTCCGGTTGTAATTCCCCACATAAAAGCTGGATTCTGGATTCTGCATACATTCAGAGGAATCATGGTTACCACCACATAACTCACAAAAGGAATCCATTACCTTGACTTCCTGTGTGTTGTTTAGTTTCTGCATGTTCTGGACCATCTTAGTTAGAGCGGCCAATTGTGTTAAATTGAGTCTGATGATCCAGTTCATGTATTGTGGCTTGCCGTCTAACTCCTCCTCTTCTAGCGGAGGGGAATTGATAATCATTCTTGGCAAGCCTGTTTAGAATTTGTATTGCATCCTCCGACGACTTATCTAGGAGTATGCTGTTTGCCGAGGCATCTAGCATCATCATTGTTGGTGTATTCACAGCGTTGTAAAACATTGTTACTTGCGTCCACACTAGGAATCCGTGTAGGGGGCATTTGTGTAGAAGTTCTCTATATCGCTCCCAAGCCTCGTACATGGATTCATTTTCTGCCTGCCGAAAAGAAGTAATTTCATTACGAAGCCTATCAGTCAAATTTGTAGGATTAAATCGAACAAGGAAATCACGACAAAGATCGGTCCAAGATCCTCTTGATCCGGCAGGAATACTATTTAACCATGCTTTTGCCCTATCCCTTAGTGAATAGTGGAATAATCTTAGTCGTAAAACATATGGGGTGACTCATTGTATTTTGAATGAATTGTAAATCTCGAGGAAAGATTTAAGATGTTGTCGTGCATATTCAGTTGCTGAGCCGCCAAATTAACCAGTTGAGTTGATCATATTAAACATCACCGGTTTCAACTCAAAGTGGTCGGCTTCAATTTCAGGTGTGACAACTCCTGGATTGAGTCCTTCAAGACAGTCTCGAATAGTTCTGTTTCGTGCAAGAACCACTCCTCCTCCTGCTGGAACATCTTGATTCATATTGCCTTCTTGATTAGCCATTGCTACTCTTAACCTTCGTCTAAGTTTTGCAAGGTTCGTTCGATTTCTGGATCAAAGGGATATTCTGGTGTAATCGGTCTCGCCCTTGTCATATACCAATGCAAAAACAAAGTTTGTTAACCCTTTGAATCATAAACAAAAAAAGTGCAAGAAAATAAAAACAAAGTTGCTATTGCCAATCCCCGGCAGCGGCGCCAAAAACTTGTTGCACGTAATAAGTGCTTCACAATTGTGCAAGTGTACACGTCGCAAGTTATATTATAAAAGATATCGTCTCCACAGGGATTGGTGCCACTTCAAGAATCTAATCTCTTGCACTGTAAAAAGTAAAAATACAAGTAGGTGATTGTAGGAGTTTTAACTAACAACTAAACTAGAAAGCAATAAAGTAAAAGAATATGTAATCTAATGAGAGAGAATAGGCCAGGTTATCGTGAGTTGAGGTGTGATAGTCATTTGGATCGTCTTGGTAAAAGAGTTCAGGGGCAACTCAGTTTTCGTGGCAACTTGCACAGCGGGGTTGCCTTGGCAACTAATCGATGGTTGCCTGGGCGACTAGCTGGGCAGCAACTTCAAGGTTCGGGGAGCGTTCTTCAATGGTTTCTTCTTATCCCTAAGTTGAAACTCTAGCTATTTGTCCATGCCTTGATAACACATCCCTGCGTGAATCAAGGGTGAACAACAACCAATCTTGCGCTCTTCTTAGCCGTTGAAATCCTTAACTTATTCCTAAGCCGGATTAATCTTCACCAACAATATATTGAATAAAGGTCATACTCATTCGTTTCTTGAATCTAACTCTCATGATATTAGATAAATAGATGAAGTTACGAGATCCTCTCCCAATTCACCCGCAAACAAGAATAAGAACCAAGAATGAGTAAACCTTGAATTGAAAGTGCAAACTCTTATTACCTAAACAAAATCCAGTTGTTTCTCACAAGCACAAAACACAATAACCTTAGCCAAATAGATTTAGTTCATGGCTAGGTTCCAAAGAAACAGAAGACAAAGAATTCCTAGCATAAACCTAATGGAACAAGAAAGAGAAAGATGAAGAATGGTTGAAGCCTTGTCGAAATTCTCTCCAAAGCCTTGTCGAAATCTCCATTGCCTTTGTAGAAATTTCTCTCCTCTCTCCCCTTTTGATCTTGTCGAAATTTCTCTTCCTCTCTCCCCTTGGAGTTGGCGGCATGGCCTTCAATTTATAGGGCTAGGTCAAAGTCTTTTTTGAGGAGGAAGTTAAGTTGGAATTAAATTATCTTTAAAGAATATAATTCTTTATTATATTTAAATTCCTTCTAGAACTTCTCCTATCTTCTTGGGATTTAATTTCTCTTTAACCTCTTCATGGAAATCAAACTCCTTTGGGATTTAAATTTGCTCCACGTCATCTTGGGCTTATCTAGTCATCAATTTCGACTACCATATCATCTTATTCCTTGTCGAAAATTGCCCTGGCAACTAGCTCGGCATCTCCTCCATGCATTGCCCTGGCAACTAGCTCGGCCTCTCCTTCATGCATTGCCCTGGCAACTAGTTCTAGCCTTGCTTTGGCAAGTGATCTTCACACACACAAAAACACACCAAAGCAGCATCTTTTCCCACAAAAACCACCAAGTTATGTAATCAAGCTCAACGATGGAAAGAAACATGAATTAATGCATGAATGGCTAATTATGCAACTAATATGAGCCTAAGTCTAACAACAATATGAGTAAAAAAGGTAATAGAAATAGTACTTTTGAACACTTATAAGAGGGCTAGAGCTTGCCCAACCAATGACTATTCGATAGAATCAATGATTTGAAGAAAGCTTAAGCTTTGCTAAAACCAACAATGGAGGTGCTTGCCTGTGGGAGGATAGAGATGAAGATAGGTGGTTGCTTAGTTCTTAATCGGGTAAGTCTCAAGTCTTATTTTTACCATCCCACAATCTTGATAGCCGAAAATCTTTGCAATCCACGTAGTAGATGACAAAGCTTGAGAGAGTCTAATCATAAGGTTAGTCCCTTAAGTTTTTTATACTTTATACTTTTGCCCTCAAACTTTGAATTTATACAATTTAGTCACTAGACAATATTTTTATAAATTCAATAAGGTCCTTAGTCATTGAATTGACTCAATTAGATTCTAATATCAATGTAATTACCATACGGCCAAAGTCTATACAATATTTGGCCCTTTTCGGTGTAGGGTTTCCAATCCCTGAAACTCAATTCTAACTAGGCCGGTTTTTGGGGTGTTACATTCCTATCACAATACCTTCATTATAACATTCAATCACATTATTAACATGCTATAAATCAATCTAGATAACCACAAATCAGATTTAAAACAAAGATCTTCCAATTCCTTATTAAAACTCACTTTAACCCTTTTAATCTTAATTTAATCATCAACACATAACAAAAATTATTTGTAAAAGATCAAGAACTTGGGAATTTCAATAAAGAACATTTGATTAGAGGAGAGAAACGAAAATCACCTCTAATTGTTGATTTCTCTTTTAATTGGCATGACTTGAGTTAAATCTCCAAGAAAACAAGTAAGGTTTGATGTAGAAATCAAAGAAATCAATTGTGTAATCAAAATGAAATCAAAGAAAAATTTGAGAGCAAAAGTAGTTACGTGAGAAAAGTGAATTTAGTTCATAAAACCAAATTAATAAAATCCATTTTGTTTTTAACTAATAACCATTTAAAAATAGACTAAATTAAGGGAAAAGTCTGATTAAAGATTCTAAGTTTTGACCTTTTTACGATTTAGTCACTAGAAATAGTTTTAAAAACGTATATTTTAGTCACCAATTCAAAATGCTATAAAATCTGAATTTACTTTACCAAATTGAGTATACCAAAACCCTCAATATATTTACTAGGTATTTTCCAAACATTTTTCCATATTTTATTTCAAATTCAAATATTTATTTTGAATTAATTCCTAAAACTAACTCGAACCACCTAATCCGGTTCACTCGAACTGTCTATTCTACCTAGATAAATTGTAGGCCCAAAATTGGGGCGTTACAACTCTTCCTCACTTAAGGAATTTTATCCTCGAAATTTACCTGATGGAAAAAGATAAAGAAACTACTTCTTCATATCCTCCTTAGTTTCCCACGTGGCTTCCTCAACACCTCGATGCCGCCACAACACCTTTACCAACTCAGTGGTCTTCCCCCAAAGAACCTTGCTGCTAGAATCGAAGATTTTCATTGGTTCCTCATCATATGTCAAATTTGGATTCAACTCAATCTCTTTCACTGGCATCACATGCGACGAATCTGACCTATGCTTTTGAAGCATCGATACATGAAAAACGTCATGTATCTTCTCCAACTCTGAAGGCAACCTCAATTTATAAGCTACCGAGCCAACACGTTCTATCACCTTATAGGGCCCAATGATCCTCAGACTCAACTTTCCCATACGGCCAAATCTCACCACCTTTTTCAGGGGCGATACCTTTAGAAACACCTTATCGCCAACCGCAAAATTAATTTCCTTACGCTTCAAATCAGCATAGGATTTTTGCCGATCCGAAGCTACCTTCAACCGATCACTAACAAGCTTCAACTTCTCATTAGTGTCTTTTAACACATCAGGCAAACAAACATACTTCTCGCCTACCTCAACCCAACAAAGTGGCGTACGACACCTTCTACCATACAAAGATTCATACGGAGCCATCTGAATGCTCTCCTGATAACTATTGTTATAGGAAAACTCTACCTACGATAGTTGCTTCTCCCACATTCCTTGAAAACAAATGATTCAAGACCGTAACATATCCTTCAACACTTGGATAACACATTTAGATTGACCATCCGTCTGAGGATGATACGAAGTACTAAAATTCGAACGTGTACCCAAAGCTCCATGCAAACACTCCAAAAAACTCACTGTAAAGCGCAAATCTCTATCTGATACTATAGACTTAGGCACCACATGCAACCTCACCATTTCTGAAATATACATCTTTGCCAACTTATGTAGCGTATACGTCGTATGCACAAGTAGGAAGTGCGCGCACTTCGTGAAACGATATGTAACACCTCTTCCCGCTCAGGTCGAGAACCTGGTCAGAGTATGTTATCGCAGTTTAATACGATGATTGGTACAATAGTTTAGTCTTTATTCAACGATTTAGTGGTCTGAAAGTCAGTACAGTAGAATGGTTATTCGTTATGAGTCAATAATCTTGAATTTAGGACCAATTTTAAACCCTTACTAGTTTTAGGGACTAATCTGTAAATTCAATAAATTAGAGGTCCTTTGCTGAAATTAGCTTTACCTCAAAAAAATTATGCCGATAATTAGTGTACATGTTCTTGTTAATTAGAATCCATTTATCCTTTCAATTAAGCCAATCATTAATAGGTGACTAATATACAACTTTACAGAATTATTATAAAAGCTTTTAACCGAATTACCTGAACAAGTACCGATACTCAAGAGGTCGTATCGGTACGCCAAGAAAATTTTACAAATTATCAAATTCCAATGACCAAAACCCGTATCGGTACAGCTTTAGTTGTACTAGTATAGATGAACAAGTATTTGTACGCCTTGAAGCTGTACCGAAACCTTTTTGCGAACAAGATTCCAATGTTGAAAATTCATACCAGTACGCCCAAAGCAGTATCGATGCACCTTTTTGACTAGCGTTGACCTGGTCTAAATATGCATAATTGTACCGGTACACCATTATCCGTATCAGTACGGCAGTGCCTGTAATGACAGATTTGGTCTAGTTTTTATCCATTTTAACCAACCATACAATGTCCAAATCCAATGAAATTTTGCAAACAAGTCTACAATATCACAATCTACTATCATGCCAAATTTTACAGCGATGTGAATCCATTTACTAGGTTTTTACCATTTTAGGCCAAATATGCATGTTTTACCATTTTTAGCCAATTTCAAAACATCATTTTAGGCCTTTAAGACTTATACATACCGTAAGCAACATATACACAACAAAATGGCTAAAAGTGATTAGTCTAACTATTTTGCCACCATACTAGGAATTTGTGGGGATAATATACATTACTTTAACTTGTAGTGACTTGCCAAAACATCCAACGATTCCCTGATCTCGCAATGGTGACTTTCTTAACCTGAAATGCATTTGGCATACTTTGCCTTTTGAGGTAGTAATAACAATAACAACAATAATGAAATGCATTCCATATCATGTTTCATCAATGACAGTACTATGAATCAAGTTCAATGACAATAATATCATATGGTAATAATGTCCCTTGGATTGAATCAAGATAGTGGATATACGAATTCCTAAGCCTAGCCAAATCAATGAATGGTCTAGTCCCTCCGCCTCGCCAATTGACCAATATCATAAAATCCCTTTTCCTCCCCACAATAAAGGCCATAGCCAAAGACTGTAGTCCACCCGTACCAATGAGCTCATGAATTCTATGGCATGCCAATTGTATCCAATGTCCTTTAGAATCGAAGGTTCCATAACAATATCAATAACGATGGCAATAACAATATCAATAACAATGCTTAATGATAATAGCGATAACAATATCAATGACAATATTCAATGGCAATAGCAATATCAATGTTTCATGTTTAATGATTTCATGTTTCAATGCTTCAATGAGACTCATGGCAATAGCAATGTTTCTATGAACAATAACTTGATGCAACAACTTACCAATGCTTACGAATATAGCCTCCTATGAGATTCGATACGATATCCTTAGACACAATGTTAGCTATACGAAAATCAATATTGATGAAATCATGAAAAATACGTAGAATATTTCCAAGACTCCAACTATATTCACCTTGTTTTTCCAAAGCTCTTATGGCTCTCGAATGATGATTCCCTTGTTCCTATGCTTGTTGGAATCCATTGGTGAAGGCAATTATTCACCTTGGATGTTTTGAGCTATCCAAAACAAGATGGAACAAGGGTAACAATATTTCCAATAGCTTCAATAACAACGTTGAACTATACATCCAATACAAATTAAGCTTAGAATGCACATAAGGCCAAGCTAGGGTTTGAGAATTTTCTATAATTCAAATACTCCATGAATTGGCTTAAATTCAACGGCCAATAGTTGGGCTTACCTTGACCAAGCTATAGAGATTGATTAGGATCAATATTTCTAAAAAAATAGCTCCACTCATCCACCAATGGTGGAGCTTGTTTATTGTGAAAAATGGTGAAGGTAGGAGATGAAGATGGTATTTGATTGGGTAAGACTAAAAACATTTCCTTTGTCTCTTTTTACTTTCTTAATAACCGAGAGCTTTCCTTCTTATGAAGGAATTCAATAAGATACTCTACGTATCTGATGATGAGGATTTAGAGGGGTTAATTACAAAGTTAATCCCTTAACTTTTCCTCTTTTAAACATTTACTCCCCAAGTTCCAATTTTTACGATATAATTGGTCATAGTCAATGCAATATTTGGACTTTTCTGGTGTAGGGTCTTTGATCGTTAGAACCCAATTCCGACTAGACCAGTTTTCGAGGTGTTACAACTCTCCCCCTTAAGAAAAATTCATCCTCGAATTTTACCTGAACCAAAGAGATGATGATATTTCTTCTTTATAGTTTCTTCTGGTTTCTAGGTTGCTTCCTCAATAGTGTGGCTCCTCTAAAGAACTTTGACCAATGGAACTGATTTGCTGCAAAGTCTTTTATCTTCTTTTGCGAGAATTTGATATGTTTCCTCCATGTAGGTCGAACTAGATTGAATCTCTACATATTCTGGTCCAATAATATGCGAAGGGTCAAAGCGGTACTTCTAGAGCATCAATACATGGAATACATCATGGATTTCGCTCAATTCTGAGGGTAACAATAATCGATAAGCTACAGGGCCAACTTTCTCAATAACCACAAAGGGTCCAATGAAACGGGGACTCAACTTCCCCTTTTTCCCCAAACCTCAGGATCTTCTTCCATGGTGAAACCTTGAGGAAGGCTTTTTGTATATCCCTTCGCTTTAGATCGATATAGGCATTTTGTCAGTCAAAGGCAGCTTTCAAGCGATCATGGATGATGGTAACTCGTTCTTCAGTTTCCCAAAGTAGGTCAGGGACCAACATCTTGCCTTCATTGAGTTCAGACCAACACAATGGAGTTCTACAGCGTCTGCCATACAACGCTTCATATGATGCCATCTTAATGGAAGCTTGATAGCTATTGTTGTAGGAAAACTCAATGAGAGGTAGGGATTTGTCCCAAGATCCACCAAAATCAATAATACATAAACGTAGCATGTCTTCTAGAATATGTACGAAAAGGTTCAATAATGATACACATTTTCAATGATTCACTAGGAAGGGTTTTTTGATGATTACCTAAATTACCCTTTCTGACTGGCCATCAAACTGATGGTGAAAAGTAGTACTAAGGTTAACTCTGGTGCCCAGAGCTTCTTGCAATTTTCTCCAAAATCGAGAAGTAAATCGAGGATCTCGATCGGAGATGACAGATTTTGGTACTCCGTGGAGTCGAATAACTACCTTGATATACAAGTCAGCCAACTTAGGAAGACCATAGTCCATTCTAATTGGTAAGAAATGTGTTGACTTCGTGAAACAATCCACAATGACCCAAATAACATTTTGCTTAGCAAGAGTTAGGGGTAGGCCACTACCAAAGTCCATAGTGATTCTCTTCCACTTCCACTATGGTAATTTAATAGGTTGCAATAATCTGGTGGGGACACGGTGCTCAGCATTGACACGCTGGCACATAATGTACATGGATACAAAGTCAATTATGACTTCTTTCATGCCCGTCTACCAATAGAGTTCTCGAAGGTCCTTGTACATCTTTATAAAACCCGGGTGAACAGAAAAAAGAACTCAAGTGAGTTTCCTTGAGATATCGATGCGAAGAGACTCATCATTCGGTACATAGGCCCGATTAAAGAAACATAACAATCCTTTAGGATTAATTCTAAAATCTAGATTACCTTGTAACTTGGAAACAATGCATTGAAGTTCAGAGTCTTGATTTTGTAATGTTTTAATTCTCGAAACAATAGTAGACTGAACTTGAAGTTCATCTTCGAGGCAACGATGCATCTGAAGTCGGAAGTGAGTATTAATATCTCGAGGAGCTACAATACAATGAATTTGCAATGAGTTTTTTACAATAAAGAGTAGGTGGGGTTCGATGATCAATGATAATACTTACCAGGCATAGGTTTGCAGCTGAGTGCATCAGCAAAGAAGTTAGCCTTGCCCAGATGGTAATCAATAACAATATCATAATCTTTGAGGAGTTCCATCCGTCTCTATTGCTAGAGATTTAACTCCTTTTGAATCAACAAATATTTGAGACTTTTGTGATCGGTGAAGAGATAACACTTCTCTCCATAGAGATAGTGTCTCTAAATTTCCAATGAAAAGACAATTGTAGCCAACTCCAAGTCATGAGTGGGATAATTCATCTCATGAGGATTCAGTTGTCTCGAAGCATAAGCAAGGACTTTACCTTCTTGCATCAATATGCATCCTAACCTGAGATGCGATGCATCACTATAGACTGTGTAGTCCTTTCCGGACTCAGGTTGGGTTAGGACCGGTGCATGAGTCAAGACTTGTTTCAATTGATCAAAGCTTCTTTGTTGTTCCTCAATCCAAACAAACGGAGCTTCTTTCCTCAATAGCTTATAGAAAATCCTTAAAAAACATTCTATAATAACCAGCGAGACCAAGGAAACTTCTCGCCTCACCAATGTTCTTCGGTGGGTGCCATTCAAGAATTGCTTGAATTTTCGTCATATCATCTTAGATGCCTAAAGCCAATACAATTTTCCCAAGAAAGGCAACTTCAGTGAGCCAAAACTCACACTTAGAGAACTTGGCAAACAACTGATTCTCCTGAAGGGTTTGAAGCACAATGCGGAGGTGATATCGATGTTCAACAACATTCTTAGAATAGATCAATATGTCATCAATGAGAACCATGATGAACTTGTTAAGATAGGTCTGAAAATCCTTAAAAGAATCTTGTATAATAACCATCGAGACCAAGGAAACTTCTCACCTCACCAATGTTCTTCGGTGGGTGCCATTCAAGAATTGCTTGAATTTTATTTAGATCTACTTCGATGCCTAAAGCCGATACAATTTTCCCAAGAAAGGCAACTTCAGTGAGCCAAAACTCACACTTAGAGAACTTGGCAAACAACTGCTTCTCCCGAAGTGTTTGAAGCACAATGCGAAGGTGATATCGATGTCCAGCAACATTCTTAGAATAGATCAATATGTCATCAATGAAAACCATGACGAACTTATCAAGATAGGTTTGAAAATCTGATTCATCAAATCCATAAAGGTCGTCGTTGCATTGGTTAGCCCAAAGGGCATTACCAAGAATTCGTAATGCTTGTATCTTGTACGGAAATCAATTTTTGGAACATCACATTCTTTGATTCGCATATGATAATACCAAGACCTTAAGTCGATCTTGGAAAACACAGACGCATCCTTAAGCTAATTGAATAGGTTGTCTATCCTTGGCAATTGATACTTGTTTTTTATCGTTACCTTATTTAACTATCGAAAATCGATACATAACCTCAAGAAACCATCCTTCTTTCTTACAAATAGAACCGGTGCTCCACAAGGCAAAGAACTCGGTCGGATGAAGCCTTTATCAAGCAATTCTTGAATCTGGGCTTTCAATTCTTTCAACTCAACAGCAGCTATTTGATAAGGTGCAATGGAAATTGGGGCAATTCTAGGCTGTACTTCAATGCCAAATTCCACTTCACGGGTTAGAGGTAAACCCAGAAGCTCATCAGGAAAAACATCAGGGAATTCACACACGATGTCAATGTCTGAAAATTGAGATTCATCCTTGGCTCCCAAAGTCATAGCATACAATGAAGGGTTTCTTGAATTCATCAAAGCGATGCTCTCTTTACCAATGTCTCGAAGATACAGCTTCCTCTTGTTGCAATCTACCCAGGCTTGATGTTCACTCCAATCTAAACCTAGTTTAACATTAAACTCATGGATCGGAAGTGCCAATAAATTTTCTAGAAATGGAATCCCTTGAATCAATAAGGGACAGTTCTTAAAAACAAGACTCATGGTGACACAATCTCCTAACGGGCTGATTACAGAGATTTTGATACTATATGTTCAAAGGACAACCTATACTTCTTAACTAATACGGTACTTATAAAGGAGTGAGTAGAACCAGGGTCAATTAATGCATATAAGAAATATGAATACAACTCAATGGTACCTGCAATGATGTCGGTATCTTTATCCTCCTCCTTTCTCCTCACATGATACATTTGGGTAAGGGCCTTCAATTCCTGCCTATTCGATGGTTTCCCCGAGCCACTAGGTCTCCTTGAAGTTCCCAATGATCTGTACCTTGTTCTCTTAACTTGAAAAGATTGAGCACGGGAAGTAATATTAGCCAGTACAGTAGTGGACTTGGTGGCATTGAGAGGACAATCTCGAATGAAGTGACATTGCTTGCCATAATAAAAGCAAGCTCCAGTCTGCTTGCGGCACTGGCCCGCTGGATGTTTATTCTGGCAATAGTTGCAAAACTGGATACTGAGAGGTTCAATTCAAGCCTCCAGTGCTATCAACTGAGGCCTCCTTAGCTAAAGATTGACTCATAGTCTTTGACCTCTCAATATTCCCCGAATGTGAAGACAGCAAATACGCATTCTATTTAGGGCCTTGATACTTTCCTTTCTTATTCCACTTGGGAGGTTGAGAATCATCTTCGAATCTTTTGTATGAATTGCCTGACCCACAAGTCCTCTGGGCTCTCTATGTTGCTTCAGTGGCCTTAACCCTATTTACTAGGTGTTGGAAATCAGTGATGCCCAATGCTGTGAACATAGGGCGTAGTTCGTCACTAATTCCGGCAATGAACATTATGTGCACTTCTCTTCCACCTTTTTGATGTGGTAAACACCATACTTGCAGTACTTACAGAAATCATGGATGTACTGCTCCACTGGTCGACCACCTTGTTTAAGATGGAGGAAGATACTACGCCTTTCTGTGAGATAGAACTCGCTAAGGTATTTCTTTCTGAATTCTCGAAGGAAGAACTCCCATGTTATTATTTCTCTGGAGACTGTAAGAATAGTAGTCTCCCACCAATGAAGTGTGTCATGTAACCCCCTCGACCCGGCGTAGACGCCAGGCTGAACCGAGTGAGCTATATTGGGTTTGCCGAAACAAACTCGAATTACACCAATTTTTTTAACTTATCTAGATGCAACATATTAACCTATGGTGTGCATACTGGCAGTGGGTGAAAACTCAACTCAATTGGCCATCAAATTTATATCCAATTGTTCACAATTGCAATTAGAGACTAAATTGAAATTTTGTAAAATTACAGGGACTTAGCTCATTTTGAAGTTACCAGTCCTGAATTAGTCAAGTTACATGCTCATAGGTCAAATACCAACTTAAAAAACCATCCCAAATCATTTAATTGCATACATAATATTCATGGACCAAAATGGAAGAAACAAGAACTTCCAAACTGTAACACCCCAATTTTGCGCCTAGAAGTTATCCTATTAGTTTGGACGGTTCTGGTGAACATGTGTAGTGGTCTAGACTAGTTTCGGGATATTAATTAAAAAGAAATAGATTTCAGCCGAAATAAAATATGGAAAAATTACATAAAATATTTAAATATGTTTTGGAAATAATGGTGAACTCAATTTGGAAAAATAAATTGAGTAAGGGCGACATTTTGAAAATGGTGACTATTTTGTAAAAAATCAAAACTATTTTAGTGACCATTTTGTAAAAGGATGAGAACTTAGAATCTTTAAGGAGATAATAACCTTAAAGTCTAATATCAAACTTTATCCATTAATTGGCTTATTTTAAAGTGTTTTAATTAACTAAAAAATGGTTAGAAGAGTTAATTGGGAGTCATTTCTTTTAAAACAAATTTGACGTAACTTTTCTTCTCTCAAAAATTCTCTCAACTTTCTCTCCAGCCAAACACCATTCTTCTCTTCAAAATCATAAGGTAAACTTTTATTTTAATTGATCTTTTACTTCTAAATGATTTCCTGATGATTTCCTGCCAAAATCTTATTGTTTAAACTTTATTTTGTCATGTAAATCAACCAATTAAGGGGAAAGTAACCATTAGAGGTAAGGTTTTGTTCTTCTCCTCTAATGAAAGGTTCTTTACTGAAATTCACAAGTTCTTGATGCTTTATCAATGTTTTCTAATGAGTTTTGTTGCGATGATTAAGGTAAATTGGTTTAGTTGAGGTTTTTGGGTTAATAAATGAAGAGATTGGTTTAAATTCATATGGATCTGAGAATACTGAGTATTATGATGATTCTAATCATTAAGTTGATGTCAAAGAAGGTGGATAAGTGTTTTTGATCAATGTAAACCCGAAACTAGTTAAATTGCTATGGATCTAGGTTGTTATCTTTGGTTTTTGGCTTGATAAATGGGTTTAATGGTTGCTGGAAGTTAACGGATGTTGGGAAGTGTTTAATTGATGTATATTGATTTTGATTAAGTGTTGATTTAGTTGGGCAAGGGTTGGAGATCATTTAGGATGGTTTCGCATTTGTTTTGATAGTTTTTGGTTGGTGTTGTGTTGTTAATTGTGCTGGAAGGTTGAGGAGGTTGTGGGATGCGAGTTTAGATATTGAACTGAGCTTTAATTCTTTGTTTTGGTTGGGTAAAAATAGGGGAGATCAATCCAGAGTTGTTTGGAGGTGCTACAATTGCATCAGATGCTTGATTGACGCTTCGACTTGCAAGCAAAGCGAAGTCAGTGAGTGGAAACGTGGTTTACAACCTTAAAAAGGTTTGAATATCTGTTCTCCACAAGGTGTTAAGGTTATGTTTCAAGCATATTGTGATTGTTTAATGATTGATTGCAATGCGAGGTGATTAATCGTATGTTGTGTGGTTAATGCTTGTTGCTGGGATAGAGAATTGGGTAACCCAATGCCATATTACTATTGAAAGAGATAATGTTCTAAACTTGAGCAACCTGGAATCTTGCTTCGCGTTGGCCTGACTATTTTGATATGTTATTTTTAAATGATAGATTCATATTATTTGCATTATAGGACCGAGATGAGAGCTGGGAGTTGGTACTCGTGGAGTTGAGAAGGAACGCGTTGAGCGCAATTAGGATTTTCTGCCCCCTCATCTTCCACCTGTGGTGGTACTAGGACAAGAGGTGATGGACCCCGGGTAGTTTTGGGCCAGGTGATGGGTGATATGACGCCTTTGATTCAGACTATCACAGGAGCCTTTTAGGTTGCAGTAGCAGGTATGCGTGCGGCTGCACCACCGCTAGTTGTTGTTAATCCTAGTTTACCTTTGGAGCGTTTACACAGTTTGGGTGGTACCGAGTTTCAAGGGTTGTCTCTGGAGGATTTCGAGGCATTGTTTGAGAGTACCCAGAGGATTTTGGGATAGTTGTGGTGCACAGATGTGCATAAGCTTGATTGTGTTTTTTCTCTGTTGCATGGTGATGGTTATACGTAGTGGACAACCACAATTGCGGGGATGGAACCTACAGAGGAGACCTGGAATTTCTTTGGGACTGCCTTCAAGCATAAGTATCTTGGTACTAGGTATCAAGATGAGAAGAAAGGGGAGTTTATGTTCTTGGTTTAGGCCAACTTGTCTGTTGCGAATTATGAGGTCCAATTTGTCCGTTTGAGCCAGTATGCTCCTGAGTTGGTTCCTAATGAGAGAGCTAGATGTGACCATTTTTGGTATGGCTTGGTAAAGAAAGTAAAGACGTATATGTTAGCTTTCGGTTATGTGGATTTCGATGTCTTGGTTATGCGGGCAAAGGACATTGAGCATAATTTGGGTTTGTCCTCTCGCGCAGGGAATTCTAGCTATTGGAAGAGAGCAAGTGAGTTTAATGCTGAGAAGGATCGTCATAAGAGGCAGCGTGATGGGAGGTACTCTAGAGATCAGAGGCGTGGAGGTAATGGATATGCTGGTCGAGGACAGCACGTTCAGAGCACTTTTGTTCGAGCAACCGAGTGTAACCGTTGTGGGAGGCGATATATTGGTGAGTGTTGGGGAGCTGTGGGCACATGTTGGCAATATGGTGTGTAGGGACACACGAAGAAAGATTGTCCGCAGTTTTTCGAAGGTAGACAGTATCATGTCAGAGCTGTTGAGCCACATAGAGGCCATGGGCACGGCCGTGGTAGTTTTCAGTGTAGAGATGAGGGGCAAAGGAGCGTGGCTCATGTTGTGGCTGTTCGACTTGAGGGAGGAGGTCAAGCTAGGGTGTATGCGCACCGAGAGGGGAGGAATGACACCGATGTGGTTGTAGGTACCTTTACTTTGCAATCTTTTCCATTACTTTCCTTGATTGATTCTGGATCTACGCATTCGTATATTTTGCATGAGCATGCTATTTTTCTTGATATACATGTTGAGTTGTTAGATGTGGGTATGCATGTGATGAGTTCTTTTGGAGAGACCGTTGTTGTTAGAAAGATGTATATGAGGTGTCATTTGATGGTTTAGGGTCATGTTTTTGTTGTTGATATGATGGAGTTACCTTTTTATGGTTTTGTTGTTATCTTGGGAATGGATTGGTTGGCTGAGCAAAAGGCTGTAGTAGATTTTAACATGAAGCGAGTTACGTTGCGATGTTCCGATGGCCCAGAGGTTGTTGTGGTGGGTGAGAATGTTAAGTTCTTATCTAATGTTGTTTCAGCGACGGAAGCACAGAAGTTGTTAGGGTGTGGATGTCAGGCATACCTAGAGTATGTCATGAATCCGAATATGAATGAGGCACGCCCGCAAGTTATTCCGACTGTTTGCGATTATCCTAGAGTGTTTTCGGAGGAGTTCCCTGGTTTGCCGTCAGATAGAGATGTTGAGTTTTACATAGAGACGTACGCAGATACGGCACCGGTGTCCATTGCACCGTATCAGATGACACCTAAGGAGTTGAAAGAGTTGAAAGTGCAGTTGCAGGAGTTGCTTGATCGAGGATTCATTCATCCTAGTGTTTCGCCTTAGGGAGCTCCAGTGTTGTTTGTTAAGAAGAAGGATGGCACGATGAGAATGTGCATTGATTATCGGCAGTTGAACAAGTTGACAATAAAGAATAAGTATCCCTTGCCGCAAATTGATGACCTTTTTGATCAATTTCCTGGTGCGAAGGTGTTTCCTAAGATCGATTTGAGATCAAGATACTACCAGTTGAAGGTGAAGGACAAGGATGTGCCAAAGACTGCTTTTCGCACTCAATACAGGCATTATGAGTTCTTGGTGATGCCCTTTGGGTTAACAAAGGCTCCAGCTACTTTCATGGATAAGATGAATCGGGTGTTCCATGAGTTCTTGGATCAATTTGTGGTTGTGTTTATCGATGATATCCTTGTGTATTCCCGTACTGATATGGGTATACATGATTTAGAACCCATTGAATCTGTCAAGTCACGTTTCGATATAAAAGGAACTGTATCAATACGGGTTGATCAACTTTGACTTGCTAATTATGGTCTTATAACTGTAATAACGGTCATGCCGTATCGATACACTTTCATGTCGTATCGATACAGAAATTCTCAGATTCACTTCTAACTTGCATTGACCATTGCCTGTTTTGATACAGCTGAGGCTGTATCAGTATAGGTTGACTAGGGTTGACCTGTTCCGAAACACCCTAAGACCGTATCGATGCAATTAAATGCCCAAACCATACTTCCAAAACCTATATCGATACACTTTAGACTTGTATCAATACGCTATGGTTAACTCATGCTTTCTTAGGCCAAATATGCAAGGTCGTATCGATACAGCTGGACCTGTATCGGTACACCCTGTCCTGTAATATCAAATTTTATAAGGTTTTTAGTCCATTAGACCTAGTAATTAATGTCCAAATGCAATGAAACTTTATTGACAATATTTTGATACTATAATCTACTTGCATGCCAAATTTTAGGGTTATTCTAATCCATTTGCCAGGTTTTCACCTTTAGGAGTCAACTATGCATTTTTAGTCACTTTTAGCATCACTTAAAAGTCATTTTAGGACTATTTAGCCTTATTCAAAGCATAGGCAATACATACACATACAAAGTTCCATGAGTGACTATTTCATCTACTTTCCCATTGTTCTAGGAGTTTATAAGGACAAAGTACTTTACTCTAGCTTGCTTGTGACTTGTCAATCTCCCAACTTCTCCAATCTCGACCCAACAACTCGGTCAACCTGAAATGCATGAGATCAAATGCATTAGGCATAATTTGCCTAGTGAGGTAGTCATAACTAAAACACTTTATCAATGAAATGCATTCCAAATCATATCTTGACAATAACAATGCAATGATCATGTTCAATAGCATTAATTCCATAATTCAACCATAACCCTTGGATTGATTCAGTATAATGGATACGCGAATTCCTACTCCTCGCCAAATTAATGAATGGTCTAGTCCCTCCGCCTCGCCAATATGACCAACATCACAATACATCCCTCCGCCTCGCCAAATCTATGTAGGCCGTAGCCCATGGACCATAGTCAACCCGTACACTGAGCTCATAAATTCTATGGCATGCCAATTGTATCTAAAGTCCTTTCGAATCCAAAGTCCGGTGACAATATCAATGATCGATGTTAAATAGCAATGACAATACTCAATATATTTAATGACTTTATCAATGACAATAGAAAATTTCAATGATCTCAATGACGATATCAATAGCTGGTGATTCATTTGCAATGTTTCGATGACAATAACAATGTCGACATCAATAATCCATGATAATGGCAATAACAATGGCACTTTCAATGCTCTATAATCAATATCCTATATTTCCATGATTCAATGATGATGACAATGTTAATGACATTAACAATACTCAATAACAATGGCGATATCTATGTTCGATGCTCATTAACAATGACAATAGCAATGACAATGCTCAATACTCGATGCGATAACTTACCGATGCTTACCACAATATTCGCTAAGCGGTTCGATGCAATAATCCTTAGAGATGATGTTCACAATGACAATTTCATTAACAACGAAATCGGCAAAGGCACCTAGCCTATTCCCGAGACTCTGACTACACTCACCTTGATAATCTAAAGCTTCTACGGCTCTCATATAGCAATCCCCTCGTTCCTAGCTTTCGGTGAAGATGATGAGTGCTCTCTTTCAATTTCTTGAGCTAGGTAAACAATAGGATTGTGTTAGAATCAATATCACGATATCGAAGTTAGTATAACAATATCAAAATCAATATCTAAACTCAATATAAATAATATCTATGAATTATCCATGGATAGCAAAACCCTAGCTTGAGATTACTCCCAAATCCTCCATGGATTTCAGTAATTGTTAGAGGGATTAAGCTCACCCGACCGATAGCAATATTTCGATAACAAGAAAACAATGAAAAACCAAGCTTGACTTGAGATCCAATGGAGGTGTGTGCTTAGGATGAAGGAGTCGATAGCTAAGGGGAAGGTGCTTGTTTATTTTATGCATTGAGTAAGCTTCAATCCTTCGGCTATCCATTCCTTTATTATTATTAGCTTTCCTTCCTTTGAAGGAATTGTATATGATCATCCCACGTAGGGTGATTTAAAATTGAAGAGGGACTAATCGCAAGGTTTGTCCCTTAACTCTCAATTCTCTACACTTTTGCCCCCAAACTTTCATTTTCTATAATTTAGCCACTAAACAAGTTTTCAGTACTTCCAATGAGGTCCTTATACAATAATTTGACTCAATTAGAGTCCAATATCGATACAATTAACCTCGCAATCAAAGTCAATATAATATTTTGACAATTATGATGTAGGGTTTTCGATCACCAGAACCTGAATCTGACTAGACTGGTTTTCAGGGTATTACAATTCCTATTCTTTCACTAGAACTAGCCAAGATTCAAGTAAGTACCCAAACGAATGAATACTCACACAACATAGTCTCGAGGACTCAAGTTATATTATTTCAAAATGATTTATCAGTGTAACTCAAAATCATGGTTTGCTTGTCTCATAAGTTATCATATAAGACATCAAACACAACAAAACCATAGATTACACAAGGCATATGGCAATACATGTCATAATCCTAAGTTTTAAACTTGATTAACAAACTGGCTACTTGTTTAATAGTATTCGAGCAGGGTATAACCTTTCACCCCATAGACTTTATAAGTTTATATAAGTGATAGGTATTTATCACTAGAGTTATCTAACCCAACATATCATGAAATTTCAGTTACTTATTAAGCAATCCAAGTTTGTAGGCACTTTAACAAACTTAACTATTTTCACAAAGAACATTTAATAGGATAAGATTCAATTTATTTAACTTATAAACTTTCTTGGTTTCTTTTATCACAATCTTACGTTCCAAGCAACCTATTTCAGTTTTTCACCATTTATTTATTTCATCCTTAGTTTCTTTAATTCACATGTATACATTTACATATATTCAAAACATTCCAAAACATATTTGTATGTATATATTTATATCCAAAATAGTCCGTAAATCTTGTATAAACTTGTATAGGTTCAAAACAGTCAACCAAAATACGTATATTTGTGTGAATATTTTAACAAGGCAAAGCTATTCACCCAGTAAAATATTCAGTTATCAACTATATAAATTACTTGTTGTGCAAGTTAATTTAATACTTTATTGGTTAGTTATAATCATTCTTGATTTCAATGACCCAAATGTCTATCTTTTCACCCCAATTACACTAATTAAATATTCATGAAGATTCAAACAAGGGAAACCTATTTTGGTATAAAGTATTTGAATTGAGTTTAGATTATTATGAACATGGACCATTCGAGTAATCCATGTTTACATACCTCACATTTGAACAAATCACAATGTTTTAACTTTTTAACCAACCTTATATGTTATACAAACGACATAGTTCATGTACATACTTCAGCCTTTTAAACCAATAAGTTTATTCTCCCTAGAATATGATTACTTTATCAATTTTGAGCACATTTTACTTATAAAACAAATTATTGCCTAAACCATCCAATTAACTCTTAGGTTTCATGATTACTTTTATCATAAGTTCTCAAGTCTTATTGATAGAATTCAATATAGCTTCATTTCTAGGTCTATAGTACTTGAACCAGTAGCAATTTATCAAATGCAAGTCATCATAGTCACAAAATTCACAAACATGGCATTACTCCTAAATCTATTTATGCTCAAGTATTATTCAAACAATAGTTACTTAAGGAACAAGGTATCAAAGTGGTTAATTAGAATAGCTTATGAGGTCAACAATTTACCTTAAACATAGCCTTTCACAAACATACATTGCTTATCATACAGATGTGTTTCATGTCATATAAGTTATCAAATTTATCATATCATAAACACAAGTTTCCTTGGTACATAAGACATCAATCATAAAATATGTAGTTATCTAATTCTTAGCATGCAAGATATTAAGATATGTTCATAATTTGATAAGTAATTTTTTTTGTTGTCTTTTATCATAGCCCTGAGAATCGAATGTACAGTCTAGGTACACAAATCTCCAACCAATTGTCCCCATAAAAATGGTACTCGTATTACCTATCAATCCCTCCTATTGTCTCCAAGTGACCACAAAACTTCCCTCATATTGTCACCAAATAAGGACCGTAATCCACCCCAAATACGAGCTCTATGGACTCTATGGCATGCCAGCTATACCTAAGACTGACTTGAGACCAAGGCTTTAACATTTATCATCTTTATTTGTACGAAGTAAGCATAGCTCCATATCACAATATCATATCAATGTCTCATTACCCATTTTTATTTTGGGTTATACATTCACCACATGTGAATCTCAAGATCAAAAATTCTCTTGATCGAATGACAACATGTCCTAGATCACTTTCGATAATTTCACATATAGTTCCCTTTGTAATCATAGCTAAATCTCATGTTGAAAATTTCAAATTCTATAAGGTTGTTTATAGAATTTCCTAGTCAAATCCTTATTGTTTTCATAGCGAAAGTGTGCTATGGAATTGATTATTATCGTTGGAAATCATTGTAATCCTATTTCCTCCATGCTTGTTAGCCCAAGAGCAACAAAGGGAGGAATCGGCAAATCCTTTGGAACCAACCAATCGAAAGAACAAGGAAATCATAATCCGAGAGCCGCAGAAGCTTCAGATATCAAGGTGAGTGTAGTCGGAGTCTCGAGTTAGGCTAGGTGCCTTTCCCAATTTCATTAACATTGAATTTTTACATAGCTAACCTTCTTGATGAAGGATATTGCATCGAACCTCTTTGGAGGCATCATTTGTAAGCTTCGGTAAGATATTGTATCAAAACATTGATCATAGTATTATTGTTATTGTTATTGCCATCATTGGCATATTGATACATATAAACATTTACTATTGAGTATTAAAGGTATCATTGATATAGACATTGGATATTGAAATAGGCATTGCTACAGCTATTGATCATTGGTATTGTTATTTTCATCGAAACATTGATATTGAAACATTGATCCTTGACATTGATATAGAAACATCGACCATTTATATTGATATTGAAAACATTGATCATTGACATTGCTATTGAAACATTGGCATTGATATTGTTATTGAACATTGGATTCGAAAGAACATTGAATATAATTGGCATGCCATAGAGTTCATACGCTCATTGGTATGGGTGGACTGCGGTCCTTGGGCTACGGCCTTTATTGTGGCAATGCGAAGGGATGTTTGTGTTATTGGCCAATTGGCAAGGCAGAAGGACTAGACCATTCATTGATTTGGTGAGGCGTAGGAATTTGTGTATCCATTATCTTGTTTCGATCCAAGAGAAATGCTATTGATATAAGTCAAGCATGTTACTGAATATTGTCATAACATTGATATAGTCATGGCATAGTTATTGTCATAACACTGAGTATTGTCATAGCATTGATATAATCATTGCATAGTTATTGTCATCACACTAAATATTGTCATAGCATTGATATAGTCATTGCATAATTATTGTCACAACACTGAATATTGTCATAGAATTGATATAGCCATCGCATAGTTATTGCCATAGCATTAATATTGCCATATCATTGATATAGACATAGCATAGTTATTATCATGGCATTGATATCGTTATAACATTGATGATTACATAGCTTTGATATTGTTATAGTATTGGCATCATTCTAGCATGATTTGAATTGCGTACCATTGTATTTATTGTTTTTCATGACTACCTCACTAGGCAAAGTATGCCTAATGCATTCCATCTCATGCATTTCAGGTTGAAAGTCACCGTTGTGAGATCGGGGATTGTTGGAAGTTTTGGAAAGTTACTACAAGGCTAAAGTAATGTTTATCGTCCCTACAAACTCCTAGTATGGTGGCAAAGTAGTTGAACTAGTCACTTTTAGCCATTTTAGTTGTATGCGTTGCACATGGTTTGTAATAGTGGTAAATGCCCTAATTGGTATTTTGAAATTGGTTAAATGTGGTTAAAAATGCATATTTAGCTTAAGAATGTGAAAACCTAGTAAACGGATTCATTTTGACATGAAATTTGGCGTGTTAGTAGATTATAGGGCATATCGATACGGGTGATGGTGTATTGCTACGGGTATGCATATTTGGGCATGGTCAACGCTGGTCAACATGGCGTATCGATACAGAAAGTCAGCATTATAATCTATTGTAGAAATTGCATTGATGTGGCTATAAGGCATACCGAAACAAGTAAACATGTATCGATACGGCTAGAGCAGTATTGATACGAGTTTTGGTCATTGGAATCTGATAATTCATAAATAATGCATTGGATATCGATACAGATAGACATAGTATCAGTACGAGCTCATTGACTCTTAACCGTTTTAAGGATCATGACATGGGCATATCGGTACGGTCTCAGGAGTATCGATACCGATACAGGTAAATCAGTTATAAGTCATTGAAATTAGTTTGATGTTTTTCACATTGGTAATTGATTGTCGAATGGTCTAATTAAACGAGTAAATGATTTCTGATTCTTATGAAAATTTGTATGCTCGCTAAATCTAGGTCGAATTTCATTGGGGAATCTTTTGTTTCATTAAAGGACCTCTAAAATACTAAATTTACATATTAGTCCCTAAATTTGGTAAAAGATTAAAATTGGTCCTGAATTGATATTTATTGCCTCGTGCCAAATTATTGAACTTATTGTATTGCTACTGTATTGTTTGTAAAGCATGACATCGTTAATTTAGCGGTCATTGATTACTAATTATTGCACCGATCATCGTTTTATCTACCGGTAACATACTTCGACCTGGTTCTCGACTAGGCCGAGAAAGGGGTGTTAGAGCTTGAACTCTCTCAAGAAGTGGTTTGTACCCAATGGCCCTTCTCAATTGACGAATAATAACCAAGTGGGCGAGCTTATCATCTAAAGCCTGATGAACTTTTTCTGATAACCTCACTTCTAGTATAGACTCATCCCTACTCATGAACACATCATCTTCAACAATGGAATCACTTAATTATAACATTTGACTATTTGTGGTGGGCTTTCCAATTACCTTATCTCTAAATATTTCACTCTTGAAGCATCTGCCACAATCGAGTCCACAGCTTCTATCGTGTCCCCTTAGTTTTCTTTGCTTGTATCTAATGTGTGATCCCCTTTCAAGTATTACATATCATGGATGTTAAATGCATATGAGGGCTGAAACTAATCATCTTGGACAAGAACCTAAAGTTGTTCTTGAAGTCTGGAAAACCAGCCTACCTCAAACGAATTTTCAGATGAGGGATTCAGGCATTTTTGGGTCAAGATATATTCTAACAGGTTGACTGTCATTCATTTAAATTTCCAATGTATCTTGAAACGCATCAATCGGACATCAGAAGCTCAAGATATGTTTGTTTTACTGAAGACTGTGCATGCAGAAACTGGATACGGGATTAACTACGAGATTTTGTAAATTCAGCCCAAAAGCTAATTATATAAAGCTTTTGGACGAATTAGACGTAGTCCAACCTGATTGTCAACATTTAAATTATGTTTTTAGGGTTTTATATACTTTAGGAATCAGCCACCTTCATCTTGAATCATACAAGCCGTCAGATCAACTCCAAATTTAAGGGTTGTTATTAATCCCCAATTCACAAGGAGTTAATGTGCTGATTTATTTGTTAATTTTTAATCATTAGTAGTTTATTCTTCTTAGAGATCCTTCCCCTTTAAAAGGATGAGAACCTCTTCATTATTATATAGACTTAATATTTTTAGATTTTAATAAAAGGTATTCTTTGAGTACATGTTTGCAAGTGTCATTAAACTTATGCCTTCAAAGTCATCTTCACGTTTCAACTGGTCTGTGCAAGGGAGAATCTTCGCACTCTGGGTTGCCTAGTCAATTGCGATTAGGAGGGTCGGTTAGAGCCATATCACGGAGGATACAATTTAATTGCGAGTATGAGGGTTCTGGGGGAATATACCAATTCCACATGCCATAGCCATCTTCTTCAACTCTATTGTCGCGATTTCCATAAACAAAGCTGGATTTTTTCATATTTGTTTTAAATTTCCTTTTTATTATCTTTTTCAATTTTTTACTATTATTCTTAGGGTAAATTACACAAATCATCACTGACTTTACTCATTGACCTATTTTGGTCACTCAACTTTCAAAACGATCAATTTACCCACTAAATTTTAAACGTTGATTGTTTTTGGTCACTCAATAATATTTTATTAATATTTTAGTATGACTTGGCATATTTATTATTATTGAATACAAAAAATTATTTAAAATAAAAATAAATTTATTTTATTAATATTTAATTAATCCATTTCTTTCTACATCAGAAAAAAAAATTCTTTTTTGTTTTCTATAACCACCATTTTCGGCCACCGATGTTCGCCGTCAAAGCTGCTAATTTTTTTTCCTTTTTATGATTTATGTTCTCTTTAGTTGTTGGTATAAAGGATGGTGATTTTTGGGTTGTGAAGAAAAAGACCGATAATCGACGGTGATGGATGGGTTGCTGACGAAGACAGGTAATGGGTGTTCGGATATCATTGCCCAACAATTTGTTTTTGACTGTTTTCCAGGCGAATCCATGTTTGATTTTGTGGTACAATTGTTCACCATTATGGAGGTTTTGGGTAGACCGGTAAATTCGTTCGGGATTTTCCATGGCAGTGATCTAGTAGAACAAGGTGCTTGAGGACCAGAGCCAGATCAGTAAAGATGAGTTGCTTTGTCTTCTCTCCATGATTCTTTGAAGCAAAAATATATCCATTTTCCTCCATTTATTCGTTGCAATGGCAGTTGCCCCATCTCCAATAACTTAAATTTCTCTTCCAAAATCAAATTCCAATGAGAATTTCTCAAGAACCCTTTAATCTACCTCAAAATTCTCATCAAAATTAATATTAAATTATATTTCTCATCAATGATTTTGATGGTGTTACGATTTGGGTGAGGCCGACAGTTATACATCGTTCACCGATGTGGGGGTGGAAGGAGAGTGAGGTCGATTTTTTTTAATTTTAAATTATTTTGTATTTACTAATAAACAAATATAATATCATTTCATTTTTTAATTTAAATTTTTTATATTTTATAATAATAAAATATGCCAAGTTATACCAAAATATTAATAAACTAATATTGAGTGACCAAAACATTCAATTTATAAAGTTTAGTGAGTAAATTGGTCGTTTTGAAAGTTTAGTGACCAAAATAGGTCAAAGAGTAAAGTTCAGTAATTATTTGCGTAATTTACCCTTATTCTTATTATTCATCTTCTAATATTCCATCTACTCATTGCTACTTTAAATTTTCATCCTTATTTTCATAATTTTAAAGAAACACCTAACTAGATTCTCTTGAAATTCAAGAAAGTTGCTCATAACTTGTTTGATCAAGTATAGGATTGCTTTCACATTCACGCTAAGCACGCCTATCATGTGGTATCAGATTGGGCTGATTCATGTGCAAATTTTGACATTTTGGGCCGAAAAAAATGAAAAAAAGAAAAAAAAAAACAAGCGAAGGAATTTTGAGCCCAAAATTTCCAGATTTGATTCTTTATCTTTTTTTATTCTTTTGTTTTTCTTTCTTTTACTGTTTTCTTCTTACTCGTCGTTTATTATTGAATCTTCACCAAGTTTCTTTGAATTTCATTCTTGTTTTACAGTATTTTCAAGAATTCTCGTTGCATTCTCTCTTGAAAACAAAAGAACTTCTTGTTTCCAATCTTAGTTGAGTCTAAATCCCTAGGCTTGTTTCTAAGCAACCAAGAAAAATCTCAAACATGATAAGCAAGCCCTACATCATTGGGCGAATACAAAAAGAGGCCATTAGTCAAAAAAGCCAATGGGAGGTGAGTGAACCCATTAATGAGAAAAAAAAGAGAAAGAAAAATTATATGCGAGATAAAAAAAGATGTGAGAGAAACCCTTTTCTTGAAATAACCTTGCATTCTCGTCCACTTTAGGCAAAAAAATCGATTTATGATGCTAATGTTTAATTGCCTAGTGTTTTTGTGTCTCTTTTACAAGATTTTTCTAATGTCTTAGATGATCCTCTTAGAGGATTACCACCTAAAAGGGGTATCAAACACCAAATAGATCTAATTCTCAGTGCTCATATTCCAAACTACCTAGCATACTGATGCAATCCAAAAGAGACCATGGAGTTAGAGAAACAAGTGGAAGAATAGCTGAAAAGGGATACATTCAAAAGAGTTTGAGTCCTTGTGCCATTCTCGTACTACTTGTGGAAAAAAGGATGGTATGTAACGTATGTGTGTTGATTGCAGACCTATTAATTGTATAACCATCTAATATAGGCACCCTATTCCATACCTCGATGACATGCTCGATGACCTCAACGATTCTTGCATCTTCACAAAGATATATATAAAGAGTGGATATCATCAAATCAAAATGAAGGAATAAGATTAATGGAAAACAGTCTACAAAACCAAGTTTGGGTTATACGAATGGATGGTTATGCCTTTTGGTTTGACAAATGCACCAAGTACATTAATGGGCCTCATGAACAATATCCTTCGAGAATTCATAGGTAAGTTTGTTGTTGTTTATTTTGATGGCATTTTTATCTACTCCACCTCCTTTGATTCACATTATCTACATGTTGACTCGGTTTTTTGCGTTCTCCGATAAGAATGATTGTACGCTAACCCAGACAAGTGCATGTTTTGTAGTGCTAAGCTTATATTATTTGGCTTTATAATAAGTGCACATGGCATACATGTTGATGATGAGAAGGTCAATGCAATTCAAGAATGGCCCACATCTACATCCATCACGGAGGCAAGATCTTTTCATGGATTAGCAAGTTTCTATAGGCGTTTCATCAAGGATTTCACCACAATCGCAGCACTATTAACCGAAATCATCAAGTCGGTGGGTTTTTCATTGGGTAACAAACAAGAGATAGCCTTTCAAACCTTAAAAGATAAACTTTGTTCTACTCCTATTCTTCGTTTACCCAATTTTTCTAACACCTTTAAATTAGAATGTGATGCTTCAGGGATTGGTATATGTGTTGTTCTTATGCAGGAAAAATTGTTGGAAATATTACTACTGCAAAACAAAAACATTAGCATTGACTAGGAAATTAATCAATATGAATAAAATCAAGCTTAATTGTGTCATGGTTTTAAACCAATGCCTTAGAAGATAATTTGTCTCAATTGGTGTAATCGTTGCATTGGACGACGCCCCCGAGGTTAACACAGTTTGTCCTTGAAATCATACACTCGAATTTAGAAGCAGACTTTGGTGGTACTCTTTTCTCTAAAACACGAATAATAACTCAGAAAAACTTGTGAAAACCTGAGAAAATAATGTGTTTTGCAAATATTTCTTGTTTTCTTGAGATAATTAAAGTGAGCCAAAGAATGCTCTATTTATAGTTGAAAATAAGGGCATAATCATCCAAAAAATATGTAATAAAACTGCTCAATTACAGCTTAAAACTGTCCATTTATATCTTATTAAAACACCTTTAAAACTATTCATTTAAAGTTGTTTTCTGCAGCTATAAAAGAACGAACCTGGACATATGCATCTCTAGATTCATAACGAATCTTGACATATGCATGTCTAGATTCATAACAGTAAAAACGTTTAAAAAACTCGTGAATATCTCATTGATTTTGATAGCAACTAATGCATTTCAAAGCCAAAATCAAGGCTATTCAATTTTCAATTGAAAGGCACAAACATTTCTTCTTTCAAAGCCAAAACGAAGGCTAAAATCAAATTTCATCAAAAAGCATTTAATCATGCAAGCGACTTTTAAACTAGATACTCCAAATGCTAAATTCATCTATAAATTATTCAATTGATAGGAAATTAACAACCCATTGAAATATTGTCTGAAACATTTTAAATTCCGAGCTCTATAAATCTGAAATGAAGAATTCTTTTACAGTTTAGAAAACACAAGGGGAAACTATTAAATTCCTTACTCCCTTGAGCATTACCAACAAAAATGACCCACCGCTTACTTTAGCGAAAAGTTGAAAGGAGAACAACTCAACTACTCCACCTATGACAAGGAACTCTATGCCTTAGTTCATGCACTTAAGGTTTGGCAACACTACTTACTCCCTAAAGAGTTTGTCATTCTCACAAATCATGAAACCATAAAATGGCTAAATAGACAAAGTAATTTGAGTAAACAACACGCTCATTGAGTTGAATTCATTGAAAGTTTTTTTGTATGTGATTCAATACAAGCAAGGTAAAGAGGACGTAGTAGTAATTGCTTTGTCTAGTCGATATATTTTGATTACTACTATGCATGTTATTGTTCTAGGTTTTGAACACATTAAGAATTATACTCCAATGATCCTAATTTTTCAAATATATATACTCATTGTGCTAAATGTACTTTTAACAAGTTTCATCCTATAGATGGGTTTCTATTTTGAAATAATGGGTTTTGCATTCCATAAGGATCCCTTCGAGAATTTCTAATTCAAGAAACACATAGTGGCGGCTTAATGGGTCACTTCAGAGTAAACAAAACCCTAGAGATTAAAATGGACCGCTATTTCTGGCCCCACATGCGCAGGACTGTTGAAAAGGTTTGTGTATCATGCATAACTTGTAAACAAGCCAAATCCAAGGTAATGTCTCGCGGTTTGTATCTCCGCTCCGTATTTCCTCTTCTCAGTGGATTGATCTTTCTATGAAAGAGATAACATCTTTGTTATAGTTGACAAGTTCTCAAAATGGCTCACTTCATTCCTTGTCACAAAACGGATGATGCTACAGATGCGGCCTATCCTTTTTCAGAGAGGTAGTTCAAATCCATGGAATTCCACACACCATTGTCTCCGACGAGATGTTTTGGAAGGTACTATGGGGAAAGATAGGTATGAAACTCTTATACTCTACTACTTGTCACCCCCAAACGAAGGACAAACGAAGGTAATCAATCGAATTCTAGGAGTTTTACTAAGAACTAGTGTAAAAATAATAGAAATTGGGAAGAATGTATACCTTTTGTTGAGTTTTCTTATAATCGCTCTATTCGTTCTTCTACGTGTTATTCACCGTTTGAAATTGTCTAGGGCTTTAGCCCTTTATGTAACATACCGAAATAGGGCTTGGGAAAATTAATTACTTTAAGTAATTACATTAAATCAATATTAGTGTGGTATACAAAGAATTGAAAAATTACGTCCTTAATTAGAAGGAATTGAGTTTTTGGAGGCTAGTATGTGAGGACCAAATTGAATTAATTGATAAATGGAACTATTGCATGTAAATTGAAAAGATAATTAAGTCTTAAGTATATGTCATTGTTTAAACAAGACACTTGGCCTATGGAAGATTGGTCTCAGCTAAGGAAGGGGGAATAGGATGAGATCCTTGTTATTTGCCACTCTCTAAAACAACCAAACGGTAGAGAAGAAAAATTAGATAGGGAGAAAGAAAGCTTAAACATATGGTGGATACTCGATTAAGCAAAATTCCAAGCTCATTATAGGCCCTTGTTCGTTTTCTTGCAAGAAGAGTAAGTGATTGTTGTTGAAATCCTCTTTAATTTGAAATAATGAAGTTTTTATTCAAATGTCAGTTATAGTTTGAAGTTGATAATTGTATATGTATAGTTAGAAATTCATGATGTAGTGATAGAAGTTGAGAAATTGAGATCCTTCTATGGGAATTGTAGTAGTTGTCGAATAAAGATTCAAATGAGAACATGAATGGTAACATAATTATATCAAAATCTTGCTTGTCAAAGATTTGAGTTTAAGTTGGTGATGAATTCTTGTGGGAGGGACTATTTTTAGGTAGATTATATATAGATAGAAAACTTTTGATATATAAGATATGTTTGTGAGCTAAAATTTCTTCATGGTAATTGAGAATGTATGGAATTAAGATTGTTATATCAAGAGTCAAGTTTGAGGATAGATTTGGGATCTAGATCAATGGCAGTTGGACAGGATGTGTGTTCGGCTGGACACCATCTTGTAGGGACCTAACTAGAGTTAATTTGGAAAGGAGGTTGTGATAGTATGATTGATAAATTAACTACAATTAGTAGGATGTAAATTGTCATGATCTAAGTAACTACATTGTTTTTGTCTTAAGGACATAAAGAAAATTAAAGTGTTTTTGAATAGACTTTGTAAATTGTTCAATTGGTTAGATATTGAAGGAGATGCACTTGAAGAAACCAAGGTAGATCGAATTGTGGATAGGCAAAAAGGAATAACATTTCGAGGTCAGGATTGAGCTTGCCTTCTACTTGGTACGATGGTAAGTTCTTAGAATAGCTAAATCCTTCGAGGCCCGGTTTAGGTTGTTACAAATGGTAATCAGAGCTAAGGATTAGTGGATCCTAGGACTAAACCAAGTTAAAATTGCATCATTCATGAATATTGTGCCACCTTGGAGTTGAATCTAGTCCTTAATTGTGATCTTGCTTGCTAGAAATCTCCCTTAAATATTGTTAATCTTTCAGATGTCAGAAACACATCTGGGACGGGACAATAAGAGCCCGGCTGGTTCCTCTGATGAGGGAGAAAGCGTGAGACCAAATTAGGAACAACCAAATCCCCCAAAGGTTGCTAAACCACAACCTGAGGCTCCTCAGATCAATGCTGTTCAAAAAGAATGTTTCCTCAGTATGACGAAAATGTTCAACCAATTCATCACCACTATGAAACAAAATACTTCTCCTACAACTATGGTAGTTAAATCTACAGCTCCAATAGACAAGCTAGCTCAATACAGAGCTTATACGTTTGCGGGATCTAACGATGAAAACCCCAAAGCAGCTAAGTACTGGTTAGAAACCACCATCAGAATTCTGACTAAACAACTTCAGTGTTCGGAAGAATACAAGTTGGAGTGTGCAGTAGCTTTATTAGCTGACAAAGCCTTGAACTGGTGGGAAACAACAATTCTTACGGCTCTCGAGAACATTGTTACCTAGGAATTCTTTGTGAAGGAATTTAAGAAGAAATATATAAGCGAACAATACCTTGTTGAACGCAGAAGACGTTTCTTGTACCTGAAGCAAGGTGGAAGACCAATAGAACAATATGTTAGTGATTTTTGCAAATACTGCAAGTATGGGTCAGAATACATCAAGAAAGAATAAGACAAATGCCAGATGTTTATTGATGGTTTGAATGATGAATTAAGCCCTATGTTTATAGTGTAACACCCTAAACTTGGCCTAGGAAGGTTACCACTATCTAAACTATTGACAAATTGAATATTGTGCTAATCAAATTAAAGAAGAAAGAACATTAGCTATCTTTAAGATCAAATAAGTGAAATTAGAACCAAATTGAATTGAAATTAAAACTAGAAGGCTTAAATGGAAGATGGAAATGTGAACATGCAAAGCTCTAGAGTTTGCATGTAAATTGAATTAGAATTGGAGGCCTAGACACATGTTCTCATTTGATGAGAACATGTGCCTTGTGAGTCATGACTCACAGCAACAAGGTGGGTAAAGATGAACAAAAATTGTATCATCTCCTTCATCCTATAGCCGAATGTTTGAGAGAGAAAGAGGGAGAGAAAGCTTTGTAGATCATCTTCAATTCATGTTTCTTGATTGAACTTTGATCAAATTAGCTTAGGAGAAGGTAAATTGCTTGATTCCTACATGTTATAGAATGCTTGAATTTTAAGTTTGTGATGTTCTTGTTGCCTAAATTGAATAGGATGATTGTTATGCATGATAAGATAATGTTATCTTCTAATGGTACTTGAAATTGTGAGTGTTAGTAGCCAAATTTCTTAAGAGAATGTGTTTGGTTGCTGGAAATTGAGAATAGGGATTATGGTTGGAACTAGTTTTGATTAGGGACTGTTTTGCTAGGTGAAAATGTGTAAAAATGCTAATTGTATATAATGCCCTGTTTTAAGCACATTTCTAGGTGAATTAGACTGACCTAGACATGTAAGAACATGAAAATAAGTTGAATTGCAATGTTAGAATCTTGTTTAGATGAGTTATGATGCTAGAAGCTCAACCTAGCGTAATCTGCCCAGAACACTCTGTTCTGGGCAGTAACTTTGAAAAATCACCATAAATTTATAGATGGAATTTTAAGGCTGAAATTTATATGTATAGTTCCTTAACATGTCTAAATTCATTAGGAGAAAACAAAACTGAATTCTGGATGGTAGAATTAATTGTAGAGAAGAAACACTAGGGACAGTGCAAATTGTCCAGTGTTGTAAATTGCCCTGTCTTTAAGTTTAAAACTGTATTAATTGGAAAATAACTAAAATGCAAGGCCTATATGGCTAGAAAGACAATTAATTTATCTTTCCAACGGTGTAAACCAATTGAAATTCTGACGTACGGAATGAAAGTTATGCATGTTTAAGTGAGCCAAGTACATGCTACCTAGTAGCAACAGTTTAGGTAATTGTACGCAGTATTGTGACGGTTTTGAAAACTATTTTGTAAACAGTTTTGGGATAGTGGTTACTGCCTTGTTTTACATGAGTTAGAGTATAGACAATTGTAGTTATGTGTAGTAAATAATATATATGAACATGCTGCTAGATTTGTATATGTTGTGTACTAGTAATATTGCCTTGGATGAATAATTATGTGAACTTGTTTTGATATGTATTTACTTGTGTAATGTGTTAGAACCAGGAGTCAACTTGGTGGAAGAGGAAAGGGTGGAACATCCTAAAGCTAAGAACAAAGGAGTGTGGATCCAAGACTAGCTAGCTTGGGGTGTATTGGGAGTGTAGTTATTTCTAGGGTTAGGACTAGGTCCTAACCAATGCATGCATGTCTACATTCTTGTAATGTTTAAATGGACCTAGTATGGACTTGGCCTAATAAGGGAAGTATGATTAAAGTAATGCATGAAATTTGATCACATCCTTGAATTCATGTATAATTCGATTGCTAAGCATGTTTAAGTGGTAACATTGGTGCTTGTATGTGTGATATGGCATGTGATCGAATGCTTAAAGAAATTGCTTGAAATGTTATCCCAAATTGATGAAATGAACACATGAGAATTACATGATATGTAAGCTATGGCTCAATTGGCCTAAGGGACTAGTTATAATGATCTTGATGAATACTTGACATGATCTTGAACTTGAAATACTTGTATAAATGGCTAAAATCGAACAACCTTGGTAGCTAGTTGGATTAGGTAAAAGGGAACGCCTTCGAGTCTAGAGCTTATTGTGTCAGGGTGGACTACGGTCCAGGGCTAAGGTCCCTATTTGAAGACAGACAGAGGGTACGTATGTGGTCTTTGGCGACAGTAGGAGGTTGACCATCACTACGGTGCATCTTGTGGTGACAGTTGGTTGAAGACTCGATTACCTATACAAACTAAGTACCAAGGGGGTTGTTTAAATGATAACAAATGAAATAACAATCCTATAATACATGTTACTTGTCGTGAAAGTTATATAATGAATGTTACTTAACATGAAAGCCATGAATTGTATGTTACTTGTCATGGAAGCATGAATTGCTTGAGACTTGATATGAGATGTATTGTTGCTTGACATGTAAACCATGCAATGTTCAACATTTGGTATGTCAACTTGATTTACTTGGTAAATTTATATCATTCGAATGATTAGATAACATATTTCTTGGTATTGCTTGCCTTGTTACTCTAATAAAATATAATTCATGCCTATTGTTTGCTAGATTGTTCGAATGATATACATGCTTGGTGATTGTGATTCTTGATTGACTTGAAATGCTTATAAACTTTAGTTAGGTAGACTCGATAAATGGCTAAATAACATGATAAATGGTTAAAACTAGTTACTACCTCACTAAGTACGTTCTTTTACTTATCACTCTTGTTTTCATTCTTCCTAATCAACAGGATAAAGGATCCATTCATTGTTTGATCTTGAAGCCTGGTTTCTTGAGCTCGAAGCAAGACACAAGCATAGCTAAAGTATGGTTCATACTTGTTTTGTACTCCCCTAGTTGGTGGCACTTAGATTGTATCTAGTGAACTAGTTAATGCATTTTGAATAGTTGAATACTTGTATATATGTGTTCTTGAATGGGCCTACTATGTTATGAACTTGGTTGACAATGTGAAACAAGTATGTATTGAACTTAAATTACATGTAATGGAAAGGTGTTTTGCTGCGCATATGGATATATATATTGAATGTTTCAAAGAGATCGATCTAGCCTATTGTGTAATTCGAATGCCTTGTGAATCTGTATAGTCACTTGTGTGAATAAACCATGCTGTAAGTGTTTTATATGTTTGTATGGTAATTACTGAATGGATAGGCTTGGTGTATGGCTTGATTGGAAACAAGTTACATACAATTGTATGTTTAACAATCATGTGTAATAAATTTAGGTATGAGATGTTATATGTATCAATCTAAGGAACAATGAAATGAAATGGAAGTATGTTGCACACTTAGGCAATTCGAATGATAGTGGTATAAGATGAAGTTAATTGAATTGTTAACGTAGTAACCTATAATGACTTGAGATCAAAATGTGAGATTGCTTGCTTGATAAGTTAAGTATGCTTGGTTGCTTGCTAGTTAAGTAACTCATCTAATAGGGATGAGTTAATCTATTCTTGCCTTGCTCTTGCTTGTAATGCCTTGTTCTTGCTTGGTAACGCTCCCGAGCTAGTTTGCTACTAACCCGGGGTAGGGGGTGTTACATACGGCTCTTGGGATAACTGATTTCCAAGATCTTGTAAATCGAATGATTGCAACCGAATCGAAGATGAAAGCTGCAGAAAGAAGGAAGGGGAATTATTCCATGAAGGACAAAAGACAAAGTAATGACAATAAACTTCCCTTGCCATTCAAGAAACCAAAGAGTTATGGAGAAAACTCATCCTGCTATTTCTCTTCTCCAAAGGGTAATTATACACCCAAACCATAGACAATGGTGGAGTCTTCTGCTTCATCAATCTCGGTTAATAGCTCAGGAAAAGGTAGCAAAGATTCTCAATCCCGTATGTGTAATTTCTACCATAATTCCCTTTCGGGTCAATGCCGAAAGCAATCCAATGCTTGTTTCCAACGTGGAGGACTGGATCATTTTGTCAGAGACTACCCACAGAGCCTGAACAGGAATGATGTTAAAGTATCCTCAAATTTTAATTCCGCACCTTCACCAAAAGGAAAAGGGCCAAAACAAGCTTAATCGGGAAACTCTGGACGACCCCAAAACCTAGTTCCCGCTTCTACACACCAAGAATCTCGAGCCCCTGCTCGAGTCTATCATGTTCGAGGACGGGAAGAAGAAGACTCCCCTGATGTTATTGCGGGTAACATTGAGCTTCTGTCTAATTTTGTTTATGCTCTTTTTGACTCAGGATCAACTCATTCTTTCATATGATCAAAGTTAGTTGATAAGCTTAAATTAATCCTTGAAGTTGTTGATCATAGCCTAATTGCTACGAATCCTTTAGGAGATAGAGTTGTAGTGAACCAAATTTGTAGAATCTATATTCAGGGTATACCATTTTTAGCTAACGTATTGGTCTTCTCTTTTGATGATTTTGATCTTATTTTGGGCTTGGATTAGTTGAGTAAACACCATGCCTGGGTAGATTGTAGTAATAAAAGATTATTTCTACAAGGTTTGGAGAAAGGGTCTGTAATCTTGCTGGATAATCAGGTTGTAAAACCGAATCCAAGTTTTTCTAATATATTCGAATTAAATAGAGCCCAACTGTAACATCCCCTACATGGGTTAGTTGCAACCCGGCTCGGGAGCGTTACTTAACAAGAAAGCAATGTCAAGGCAAGAAAAATACAAGCAATACATACAATACAAGAACAATCAAACATACTTACTTACTTATCATACAAGCAATTCACATTTGACTTCACGTCATCAAAGGTATTCGAACTAGGCACCAAACTATCTTCTTTCATACTTACAATACAAGTTATTACTTACATGATTCATATTACAACATTCAATCTATGTTAACCTATCCTAATCGAATGAACTAGGTGTAACATGCTTCCATTTCAATTCAAGGTCCCTTAGTTTGTATACATTTAGACATCTCAATCCTATACTTACTAAGCATGATTATCTAACCTTTCAATAGCATGAAACTAGTTCTATTCAAGTCTTACTCTATCCCTATGCATTCGGCAAACATCATATAATCACATTAGACAATTCGGCCTTACCAATCAAACATACAACCAAACTCACATTAAGGTACATTCATTCACATATGACCCTATAATTAACAAGACAATCGAATGGTAGAACAACAACATGGTTCATCACACTCTATTCTATTTCAAGCATACACATGAACAAGACAAAGCTTTCGAATTGTTTCATAGCAAACTAGAGCCACATATGATCATTTTATTCCATTATCAAATGCACGGCAAAACATCATCCATGTCATGTTATCTAAGTTCATTACGTACTTGTTACTAGATACATAACATTGTAGGCCCATCAAACATTATATACAAGCTTTAAAATGCATGATCAAGCTAACTATATACATTCTAGTGCCACAATTCTAGGAGATATACAAAACAAGTATGAAACCATACTTAGGCAAAGCTTGGTGAGTTGCTTCTTGCTCAAGGTAACAAGCTTCAAGATCAAGCAAACTCGAATCCTTTATCCTGTAGTTGGGAAGAACGAAAAAAAGAGTGATAAGTACAAGAATGTACTTAGTGAGGTAGTACTAAATCTAACCATTTGTTATTTCAAGTTTCAAGTCATTTAATCAAGTATAGACCTAGCTAAGGATATCAAGCATTAAGATAATCCTAGCTAAGGTTTTCAAGCATTAGAGTGATCTTAGCTAGGCTTTCAAGCATCAAGATTATCCTGGCTAAGGATATCATACATTCGGCCAACAAGGTACAAGCAACAAGAATTCATACTTCATGAATCAAGCACAACATGCTTGCAAAACAAGAAATCAAGGTAATCATGCTTACATGACAAGTAACATTCAATTAATTTCTTTCAAGTCAAGTATCAAGTGTTATTAGATTGTTATTTCATGTAATATCAATTAAACAACCCCCATGGTACTTAGTTTGTATAGGTTCAATCCAGCTTAATCTTGAGAATTAAAGAACTCCAGCAAACTGATTCAGATCTTCAGAATATCATATCCATGTTAGACTCTGATTCAAATTCTGACTTCTCCCTTAAGTGAAATTGACTCCTCTATTTCAAGGATAGAGTGTGTGTTCCTAACAATGAGGAACTAAGACAAGAAATGTTACAAGAAGCTCACCAAAGCTCATTCTCGATTCACCCGAGATCTGTTGAGATGTACAAGGATCTCAAGCCACTATACTGGTGGCCGGGTATGAAATCAACTATTATAAACTTCGTATCAAAGTGTCTGACTTATCAAAGAGTTAAAGATGAGCATCGAGTCCCTACCGGATTGCTTCAACCTATCAAATTCCATCAGTGGAAATGGGATCAGATTACAATGGATTTTGTTACTAGCCTTCCTTCCACTCCAAGAAAGAACAATGTTGTATGGGTGATTGTTGATAGATTCACAAAGTCTACTAATTTCATCCATGTTCGATACATCCGTGAAGTGATTCAATTACACGGTGTGCCTACAACAATCATCTCTGATCGAGACCCCAAATTTGCTTTGCGATTTTGGAAGTCTCTACAGAAAGCTCTAGGGACCAAAGTAAATCTAAGTACAGCTTTTCACCCTCAGTCTGATGGACAATCTGAAAGGATTATTCAAGTACTAGAAGACATGCTTCGTGCTTATGTTATAGAGTTCGGGAAGAACTGGAGAAATCTCTACCCCTTGTAGAGTTTGCTTACAACAATAGCTATCAAGCATCTATTCAGATGGCACCATTCGAAGCTCTATACGGGAGGAAGTGTAGAACTCCCTTATGCTGGTCTGAATTGGGGGAAAACAAAGTGCTAGGGCCTCAATTGCTTCGGGAAACCAAACAGCAAGTGAAGATCATTCATGATCGATTGAAGGCAGCTTTCGATAGACAGGAAGCATATGCTGACTTAAAAAGAAGAGATATCCAGTATGCTATTGGAGACAAAGTCTTCCTAAAGGTCTCACCTTGAAAGAAAGTCCTTCGATTTGGAAGAAAAGGGAAACTCAGTCCCCGATTCGTTGGTCCATTCAAAATCACTGAAAGAATTCGACCGGTGGCCTATCGATTAGCTCTCCCTAGAGAATTCGATATAATCCACAATGTATTTCATGTATCTATGCTCAGAAGATACAGATCATATCCATCCCATATTCTTGAACCGGAAGAAGTTGAATTGAATCATGATTTGTCCTACGAAGAAGAACCTATTCAGATTCTTGATCGGGAAGTAAGAAAGCTTATGAACAAGATTGTTCCTCTTGTCAAGGTTTTGTGGAGAAACCACAAGATAGAAGAAGTTACTTGGGAATCTGAAGAAATCATGAAGAAGCAATATCCCCATCTTTTCGATTCAGGTAAATTCGATGACGAATTTATTTTAAGGGGTGAATTGTAACACCCTAAATCCTAGCCTATAAGTATTGAAGTCAAATGATTAATTTGATAGCTTAATTGAATCTAGAAATTAAGCTAAATTGATTAGTTAAAGGGCTTAACTGAAAGAGATAACGAATTTAGTGAACAATTTAAAGTGGTCTATTTGAATTATATAAGGAAATTTTGGGTTGAATGCTAAATTAAATTATTCCAAAGGATGACCTAGATTAATATATTAAATAAAGACTAATTAAGGTTAGTCTACTAAATTTATAATTCCACTAATGTGGATATCCACATTGTCATCATCTTCTTCATTATACTTGCCGAATTGAAGAAGAAAGAAAGAGAGAAAGGAAAGTTTAAGAGAGAAACCTTGAGAAAACACCATTGAAGCATGAATTGAGCTTGCATGTGTAGAGATTTTCCATTGAAATTGAGCTAGGAAGCAAAGTAAGTATGATTGAACCTTTGTTCCATTCGAATAGCTTATGTGTTAGTTGAATTTGGTTGTTTGATGTGCTAAAGTAGAATTTGTTATTGTATGAACTTAATTGATGATTGAATTAGTGTTGTATATGGATGAATTGAAAGAAAGAAATGTGGGTGTTATGCTAGGATTTGTGAACAATGAATTGGTTCATCTAGTGACGTAGCCGAATTGGATAATTGCCTAAATGATGAGATTGGTGAATGAAATGAATATGATCATGAATAGATAATGAAAATTGGATGTTAAACAAGCTTAATTGTTAGTAACCAATGCTAGAAATGAAAGATAAATGAATGAACATTGTCATATAGCCTAGAAACTGTTTTGTTGGATTGAAATTGTGTAAACATGTAGAATTAAGCTTTGTAACCAAGTTGCTCTGTTTTGGCTGCCTTAATTAATGAATTAACATTGACTAAACATGTTTAGGATGTCATATGAAATGAATTATAGGGCCAAAACATTGGTTAAAATGAAATTGAGGAGTTAAAATGTGAAAAGGTTCAATCTGCCCATAATTGCTCTGTTCTGGGCAGTCACTGTAAAAATTCACCAAAATTTGTGTAGATCAAATTAAGGGCTGAAATTTTAATGACATGATCCTTGGTATGTCTAATTTCATTAGGTGAAAACAGAACTAAAAATGGGTCATGTACTGGAAACTGTAAATGAAAATAGCTAGACAGTGCAAACTGTCCATGCAGTGTAAATACCCTGTCTTTGAACAATAAACTATATTAATTGGCTAAGAACTAAAATGCAAGCCTATTATGGTCTTAAATAAAATTTTGTTATCTTTCCAATGGTATAAATTATTTGAAATTCCGACGTAGGAATTGAAAGATATGCCTGTTTAAGCACGTAGTGTAGAAGCTGCCAGGCAGCAGAAGTTAAGCTAGTTGGAAACTATTTTGTACACAGTTTTATTGGATTGTTTTGTAACAGTTTGGGATAATTAGATCCTGCCTAGTTTTGTTTATTGAAATCTTGCCAGAATTGTATGTATATGTCTATATGTCATGAAATAACCTTGCTGCCATGTTGAATTGTTTTGTGTATACATATTGATGAATGTGTTCAATCATGAATTTGCTAGAGCAAGGAGTGAATTTGGAGGAAGGAGAAAAGGGAAATCATCCAAAGGCTAAAAACAAAGGAATATCTATACAAGACAATTGCTAGCTTGCTTGGATTGTATTATGAATGTAACTAACTATAGGGTTAGGAGTAGGCCCTAACCAATCTTGTTTGGCATTATTAACATGATGCATCATGCATATATATATACATGAGTATAACTTGATAAATTGGGGAAGTATGATGCTAAATTGAATGCTTCATCCATTTTTGAATGTCCTTGATCCATGTTCGAAATGCTAGCATGTAAATTGGTTCAATGAAAGCTTGATGATTATAACATGTTGAGTAACTTGTTCTTGTAAAATTGAGACATGAAATGCTAGTACACTTGAAATAGAAAATGCTTGATTGTGAGCTAAGGCTCTAATGGTCTAAGGACCTTAAACATGAAAGAAATTTCCATGATCTTGCTCGAATGAACACTTGAATAAGCCTTGCTTGTCTTGATCTTGAATATGTAAACTTGAAACATGAAATGCAAGATTGGACAGCCTTGGTTACTAGTTGTATGGTAGGAAGGCATGCCTTAGAGTCTAGAGCTCTTGTGTAAGGATGGACTACGGTCCAGGGCTAAGGCCCCTAATTGGTGACAGACGAAGAGTACGTATGTGGTCTTTGGCGACAGTAGGAGGGTTGACCAGCACTACGGTGCATATTGTGGCGACAGTTGGTTGGAGACTCGAATACCTAGCAAACTAAGAACCAAGGGTTGTGCTGAATTATAAAACAAGATAAAATTGATCATGAATCGCTTGTTACTTGCTATCAAAGACATGAATTTATTGTTTTCTTGTTACTCAAGTATGATAGCTTGGTAACCTACCATGTTAATGCTAGAATTGAAATTCCTTGTTTATTGCTTCTTGATGTTCGAATGGGATGCCATGCCTATTGCTTCTTGATTGATCAAATAGTGTTCATGCCTATTTGCTTTCTTGTTTGATCGAATGGAAACTATGTCATGTTTACTTGTTTGCTTGATGATACACAAAATGAGACTACATAGTTTTATGACTATCTATTGCTCCTACTCTTGAAAGCCTTAGATAAGTTGACTTGTTTAAAGACTAGTATACTTGAAACTTGACTAGTTTTAGGAGTTACCTCACTAAGTACAAGCTTTGTACTTATCACTCTTGTTTTCCATCCTTCCCCCAAAAACAAATTAAAGCTATTGATCGTGCTAATTTTGGAAGCTAGAATCCTCGTCCTTGAAGCAACTTCACAAGCAAGAAGAAAAGTATGTTCTCATACATCTTTTGTAGTCTCCTAGGAGGTGGCACTAGTCTTGTAAATAGAAGTAATCTATCATGTATTTTGTATCTTGAATGCCTTGTATATGAATGATCTTGATGGGCCTATCATGTAAACAAGTATGATACTAAAACCATAGTATTTAAACACTCTAAATTTGGTGTAATTGTCAATGGTTGTTGCGCATATATTGTGTTAATTGAGATGATTTATATATGTAACTTAACTTGCTTGATCAAGTATCATGTATGATTGAAATGAGAATGCTTGAATGGTATATGTCTAGTAAACCAATCTTGATTACCGAATAGGATATATGTTACTTGTCTAAGTTCTAGCCTTTAACTTGATCATCTAGTGTATGTATAAGTCTTCGAATGCTATGAATTGTAAATGGTAATGAAAGTTTAAAATGGATCACATATTTGGTTTGTAAGGTAATCGAATGATGTTTCTTGTTAGCTAGGAAATGTATGCTAGGTTGTTTGTTAGTTAAGGAACTCATTATTAGGATGAGTGCTTCTTGTTTGCTTGCCTTGTCTTGTCTTGGTAACACTCCTGAACCGAGTTTCTTCTAACCCGGGATAAGGGATGTTACAATGCTCATATACATTTTTCATTACACTTAACTACACTTATCTACATTCTAGTTCACGCAAAACAAGACATAATCAAAGGCCTAAAACTGTTTACAAGACAGTTTACAAAATTCCACAAAACAGTGTGTAATTGCCTATATTGCTGCTGCCAGCAGCTTGCACTCTAGTCACTAAATCATGCATAACTTTCATTCCGTACGTTGGAATTTAAATTGGTTTACACCGTTATAAAGCTAAAAAAATTTATTTATGACCATATAAGGCTTGCATTTTAGTTATTTGCCAATTAATACAGTTTTTAACTTAAAGACTGGGCATTTTGCTACACTGGACAGTTTGCACTGTCCCTAGTGTTTCTTCTCTACAATTCAGCATATAACCTAGAGTTTAGTTTTACTTTCTCCTAATGAATTTAGATATACTAAGGAGTTTTCCATAAAAATTTCAGCCTTAAATTCATTATATACAATTTATAGTGATTTTTCAAAGTTACTGCCTAGAACATAGCATTATGGCATATTACACTAGGTTGAATTTCTAGCTTCTTAACTTATTTTAGCAAGGTCCTAACATGGCAATTTCATTCATGTTCATGTTCATACATGTCTAGGTCATCATTATTCACCTATAAATGTTCTTAAAACAGGGCACTATCATGTTGAACCTAATTTGATCTATTTGATCACATTTACACATCCAATTCATCAAGTAGGCAGTCCATTACCTAATTTAACTAGTTCAATTAGGTGTAGTCATTTTCCAGCAACATATCTATTCAATTCAATCTTCATTTTACCTAGAAACATTATCAAAATAGGGTTCTATGTTCATTTAACATGTTTACACAATTTCTCCATCAAAACAGCCCCAAATCAAGACTGTTTTCAACCATGTTCATATTTCTTAAATTTCCAGCAACCACATATATATTTCATTAGCAATTTAGTTACTAGTATTCAATTTCCAGGTTCTAATTGCAACTAGCATGACCCTAACATGCATAACATTCATCCAATTCAATTCGTACACAACAAGAACATCATCAATCACTCATTCAAACAAATTGTTAGGGAGGAAGGATTTAGAATCCACTTACAATCTTCCTAGCTATTCAATTTTCATGCAATAGATCTCATGCAAGCTTTCTTCCCCAACAATGGTGATTTTATTTCCTAGAGAGATGCTAGGATTTTCGGCCAAGATGGAGTGGAGGAGATGATAGCAAGATGGCCACTTGGCCAAGGTGTTATCACATGGCTAAGCTATTTGCCTCCACTTGGCAAATTTTGGTCTAATTGCTTCATAAATCCTTAATTACTCATCCTTATTGCATGCGATTCTACATTTATAATTTGTTATTATTTGATCCTTCATGATTAGGCTACTTCTTTAGCAATCCATCTAATTTAGTCAATAGGTTTAATCAATTCTTCTAATTTTTAGTTTGTTTGTACAATTAAACTCTAATTAGTTTATAACAAGTTACTAAGCCATGATTTGGGGTATTACAATTCTCCCCCTTAAGATAAATCCATCCTCGAATTACCTGAATCGAATAGGTGAGGATATTACTTCTTCATGACCTCTTCAGATTCCCATGTTGCCTCTTCAACCTCGTGATTTCTCCACAAGACTTTGACAAGAGGAACATTCTTGTTTCGAAGTCTTTTGACTTCCTTGTCAAGTATCTGAATAGGCTCTCCTTCATACGATAGATCGGGATTCAATTCCACCTCTTCGGGTTCAAGAACATGAGATGGATCAGACCTATAGTTCCTGAGCATGGAAACATGGAAAACATTGTGGATCTTATCGAATTCACTAGGAAGTGCCAATCGAAAAGCCACTGGAGCAATTCTTTCAATGATTTCAAATGGTCCGATAAACCGAGGGCCGAGCTTTCCTTTTCTTCCAAACCGAAGGACTTTCTTCCAAGAAGATACTTTGAGGAAGACCTTGTCTCCAGCATTGTATTGGATGTCTCTCCTTTTCAAGTCAGCATAAGCTTTTTGCCTATCGAAAGCTATCTTTAATCGATCATGTATGATCTTCACTTGTTCTTCGGTTTCTCAGAGCAGTTGAGGTCCTAAAACCTTGTTTTCTCCCAATTCATAACAGCACAAGGGAGTTCTACATCTTCTTCCATATAGAGCTTCGAAGGGATCCATCTGAATAGATGTCTGGTAGCTATTCTTATAAGCAAACTCTACTAGGGGTAGAGATTTCTCCCAATTCTTTCCGAAGTCTATAACACAAGCACGTACCATGTCTTCAAGTACTTGGATGATTCTTTCAGATTGTCCATCTGATTGAGGATGGAAGGTTGTACTAAGACGCACTTTAGCTCCTAGAGCCTTCTACAAAGAGTTCCAAAATCGATAAGCAAATCTGGGATCATGATCATAGATTATAGCTGTAGGTACTCCGTGTAATCGAATCACTTCACGGATATATAGTTCGGCTAAGGTTTCCAAGCACATGTTCATTCGAACAAGGATAAAGTGAGTAGACTTTGTGAATATATCAAAAATCATCCATAAAGCCTCATTCTTTCTTGGAGTGGAAGGAAGACCAGTAACGAAATCCATTGTAATCCGATCCCATTTCCAGTGAGGGAATTCGATAGGTTGGAGCAATCCAGTAGGGACTTGATGCTCGGCTTTAACTCTTTGACAAGTTAGACACTTCGATACGAAGTCTGTGATAGCCGATTTCATGCCCGGCCACCAGTATAGTGACTTTAGATCCTTGTACAACTTAACCAATCCCGGGTGAATCGAGAAAGTGCTTTGGTGAGCTTCTTGTAACATTTCTGTTTTAGTTCCTCATTGTTAGGAACACATACTCTATCTTTGAAATAGAGGAGTCCATTTGACTTAAGGGAGAAGTCATAATTGGACTAAGAGTCTAGTTGGGATATGATCTTCTGAAGATCCGGATAAATTTGCTGGAGTTCTTTAATTCTCGAGATTAAGCTGGATTGAACTTGAAGTTTAGAAAAGATTTTCCGTCCTCTGGATAAACGGAAGTGAGCATTGATAGCCAAGAAAGCTACAAATGAAAGAACAAGATCATTAAGGAAGATTTTTGAGTAGTTACTTGCAAGACAAGTAAGTTCAAATTTGATTGAATTATTCTAGGATTTAGATTTAGGGGTTTACCTAAGTATGGTTTACGACTAAGGGCATCAGCAACCATGTTTGCTTTCACTGGATGGTAGTTGATAACCAAATCATAATCTTTAAGCAATTCTAGCCATCTTCTTTGTCTCAGGTTCAAATATTTCTGAGTCAGAAGGTATTTGAGACTCTTGTGGTCTGTGAACAGGTTACATTTCTCCCCGTACAAGTAATGCCTCCATATTTTGAGAGCAAACACGATAGCTGCCAATTCTAGATCGTGTGTAAGGTAGTTTGACTCGTGTGGTTTCAGTTGCCTTGAAGCGTAAGTTACCACTTTTCCATCTTGCATTATGACACATCCTAGTCCTAAATGGGATGCATCACTAAAGACAGTGAATTCTTTACCCGATTCTGGTTGGATAAGAACCGGTGCATGAGTTAGGGCTTGTTTAAGTTGATCGAAGCTTTGTTGTTGGTTCTCTGACCAAACAAAGGACGTATCTTTGCGAGTTAACTTAGTCAAGCTTGAGGAAATGGATGAAAATCCATTGACAAAACGCCAATAATAGCTGGCTAAACTGAAAAAGCTTCTGAGCTCACCAACATTCTTCAGAGGTCTCCAATCCATGATGGATCGAATTTTTCTCGGGTCTACTTTAATTCCTTCTACCGAGATGACATGGCCAAGGAACGAGACTTTCGATAGCCAAAATTCACACTTAGAGAACTTTGTGAACAGTTGACGTTCTCAGAGAGTTTGCAATACAATTTGAAGGTGTTCAGAGTGTTCTTCCTTATTCCGATAATACACCAGAATGTCATTGATGAAGACGACCACAAACTTGTCAAGATAGGGCCAGAATACACGATTCATGAGGTCCATGAAAGCAGCCAGATCATTCGTTAACCCGAATGGCATTACAAGGAATTCGAAGTGGCCATATCGAGTACGAAAGGCTATATTGGGTACATCTTCTTCTTTTACCCTCATTTGATAGTATTCCAAATGCAGATCGATCTTTGAGAACACCGAAGCATCCTTGATTTGATCGAAGAGATCTTCTATCCTTGGGAGAGGATACCGATTCTTGATAGTAAGCTTGTTCAATTGTCTATAATCAATACAGAGCCTCATAGTCTCGTCTTTCTTCTTCACGGACAAGACTGGAGCACCCCAATGAGATGAGCTAGGCTAAATAAAGCCTTTATCTTGTAGCTCTTAGAGTTGTTTCTTGAGTTCTTTCAATTCAACATGTATCATTCGATAGGGTGTGATTGACACCGGAGTTGTTCCAAGTTGAACTTCAATCCCAAACTCTACTTCTCTGGTTGGAGGGAGACCAGGGAGTTCCTTGGGAAAAAACATCAATGAATTCTGATACAATTGGCATACTAGGTAAGTCGAATTCAAATTCATCTTGCATAATCATGACACTAAAGATTAAGTTCAGTTTTTATCAATTAGGAGGATTGATTCTTTTCCTAAACCTCAGAGATACAGTCTCCTATTTTGGCAATCTGTCCAGGCTTCATGTTTGCTTAGCCAATCTAGTCCTAACACTAGATCGAATTCACAAGAAGGCAATACATATAAATCAATAGGAAAGGGTATGTTTCGAATGCTTATAAAACATTCCTTGCAAAGGAAGTTAATGGATGTGATTCCCTCTATTGGGTTCGAAACTACAAGGCTTTGCTTCATAATTTTAGGTTTCATCTCAAAAGATTATCTCCTTCATTCGAGGAGCCTATGGGACTTTCATTATCCCAGCCAAGTCTTGTTTCAGACATTCTACGTTCAAATAGAACAATTAGGGGTTCGGTTTAATAAGCAAGACACAAGTTATTCAATACAAGTCTCTTAGGTGGCACAAGTATCCTATATGATGCATGATAGCCCGGTTTAGTCCTAGAATCGACTAAACCTAAAGCTCTGATTACCAAATAAAATGTAACACCCCCTACCCAGGTTAGTAGCAACCCAGCTCGGGAGCGTTACTTAACAATCAAGCAATGTCAAGGCAAGAACAATACAAGCAATACATACAATACAAGAACAATCAAACATACTTACTTACTTATCATACAAGCAATTCACATTTGACTTCACATCATCAAAGGTATTCGAACTAGGCACCAAACTATCTTCTTTCATACTTACAATACAAGTTATTACTTACATGATTCATATTACAACATTTAATCTTTGTTAACCTATCCTAATCGAATGAACTAGGTGTAACATGCTTCCATTTCAATTCAAGGTCCCTTAGTTTGTATACATTTAGACATCTCAATCCTATACTTACTAAGCATGATTATCTAACCATTCAATAGCATGAAACTAGTTCTATTCAAGTCTTACTATATTCCTATGCATTCGGTAAACATCATATAATCACATTAGACAATTCGGCCTTACCAATCAAACATACAACCAAACTCACATTAAGGTACATTCATTCACTTATGACCCTATAATTAACAAGACAATTGAATGGTAAAACAACAACATAGTTCATCACACTCTATTCTATTTCAAGCATACACATGAACAAGACAAAGCTTTCGAATTGTTTTATAGCAAACTAGACCCACAGATGATCATTTCATCCCATTATCAAATGTGCAGCAAAACATCATCCATTACATGTCATCTAAGTTCATTACATACTTGTTACTAGATACATAACATTGTATGCCCATCAAACATTATATACAAGCTTCAAAATGCATGATCAAGCTAACTATATACATTCTAGTGCCACCATTCTAGGAGATATACAAAACAAGTATGAAACCATACTAAGGCAAAGCTTGTGTGAGTTGCTTCTTGCTCAAGGTAACAGGCTTCAAGAACAAGCAAACTCAAATCCTTTATCCTGTAGTTGGGAAGAATGAAAACAAGAGTGGTAAGTACAAGAATGTACTTAGTGAGGTAGTACTAAATCTAACCATTTGTTATTTCAAGTTTCATGTCATTTAATCAAGTATAGACCTAGCTAAGGATATCAAGCATTAAGATAATCCTAGCTAAGGCTTTCAAGCATTCGAGTGACCTTAGCTAGGCTTTCAAGCATCAAGATTATCCTGGCTAAGGATATCATACATTCGGCCAACAAGGTACAAGCAACAAGAATTCATACTCATGAATCAAGCACAACATGCTTGCAAAACAAGAAATCAAGTTAATAATGCTTACATGACAAGTAACATGCATATGATGACCTTCAAATACAAGTAACATTCAATTCATTGCTTTCAAGCAAGTATCAAGTGTTATTATATTGTTATTTCATGTAATATCAATTAAACAACCCCCTTGGTACTTAGTTTGTATAGGTAATCGAGTCTCCAACCAACTGTCGCCACAAGATGCACCGTAGTGCTGGTCAACCCTCCTACTGTCGCCAAAGACCACATATGTACCCTCCGTCGGTCACCAAATAAGGGCCTTAGCCCTGGACCATAGTCCACCCTTGCACAATGAGCTCTAGACTCTAAGGCATGCCCTTCTACCTAGTCCAACTAGCTACCAAGGTTGTTCGATTTACCATTATTCAAGTGTTTCAAGGTCAATATCATGTCAAGCAAGTTCATTTCGCATTAGACCCTTAGGCCATTGAGCCATAGCTCACATATCAAGTAGTTTCATGTTTCATTTCATCAAGATGAGAATATGTCTCAAGCAAGTCTTTAACATTCAATCACATTGCATCATAGCACATACAAGCATCCATGTTATCACATAATCATACTTAAGCATTCGAATTGATCATGTATACAAGGCTAGGATCAAGTTTCATGCATTATTTTAGTCATCCTTCGCTTATTAGGACAAGTTCATGATTAGATTCATTTAACATTTCAAGAATGTAACAAGAATACATTGGTTAGGACCTAGTCCTAACCCTAGAGGTAACTACACTCACAATACTCCAAGCTTAGCTAGTCTTGGATCCACACTCCTTTGTTCTTGGCTTTAGGATGATCCACTCTATCCTCTTCCACCAAGTTTACTCCTGGTTCTATCACATTACAAGTACAAACACTTGTCAAAATAATGATCACAAAGTCATTCAATTCAAGACAAGATTACAAGTATACAACATTCACAATTTTGGCAGCATGCTCATATACATTTTCCATTGCACTTAACTGCACTTATCTTCATTCTAGTTCATGTAAAAAAAGGCATAATCAAAGGCCTAAAACTGTTTACAAGACAGATTACAAAATGCCACAAAACAGTGTGTAATTGCCTATACTGCTGCCAGGCAGCTTGCACTCTAGTCATTAAATCATGCATAACTTCCATTCCGTACGTCAGAATTTCAATTGGTTTAAACTGTTGGAAAGCTAACACAATTTTATTTATGACCATATAAGACTTGAATTTTAGTTATTTTCCAATTAATATAGTTTTTAACTTAAAGACAGGGCATTTTGCTACACTGGACAGTTTGCACTGTCCCTAATGTTTCTTCTCTACAATTCAGCATATAACCAAGAGTTCAGTTCTGTTTTCTCCTAATGAATTTAGACATACTAAGGTGTTTTCCATAAATATTTCAGCCTTAAATTCATTATATACAATTTATAGTGATTTTTCAAAGTTACTGTCCAGAACAGAGCATTCTGGGCAGATTACACTAGGTTGAATTTCTAGCTTCTTAACTCATTTTAGCAAGGTCCTCACATGGAAATTTCATTCATGTTCATGTTCATACATGTCTAGGTCATCATAATTCACCTAGAAATGTTCTCAAAACAGGTCATTATCACGTTGAACCTAATTTGATCTATTTGATCACATTTACACATCCAATTCATCAACTAGGCAGTCCATTACCTAATTTAACTAGTTCAATTAGGTGTAGTCATTTTCCAGCAACATATCTATTCAATTCAATCTTCATTTTACCTAGAAACATGATCAAAACAGGGTTCTATGTTCATTTAACATGTTTACACAATTTATCCATCAAAACAGCCCCTAACCAAGACTGTTTTCAACCATGTTCATATTTCTCAAATTACCAGCAACCACATATATATTTCATTAGCAATTTAGTTACTAGCATTCAATTTCCAAGTTCTAATTGAAACTAGCATGACCCTAACATGCATAACATTCATCCAATTCAATTCATACACAACAAGAACATCATCAATCACTCATTCAAACAAATTGTTAGGGAGGAAGGATTTAGAGTCCACTTACAATCTTCCTAGCTATTCAATTTTCATGCAATTGATCTCATGCAAGCTTTCTTCCCCAATAATGGTGATTTTCTTTCCTAGAAAGATGCTAGGATTTTCGGCCAAGATGGAGTGGAGGAGATGATAGCAAGATGGCCACTTGGCCAAGGTGTTATCACATGGCTAAGCTATTTGCCTCCACTTGGCAAATTTTGGTCTAATTGCTTCATAAATCCTTAATTACTCATCCTTATTGCATGCAATTCTACATTTACAATTTGTTATTATTTGATCCTTCATGATTAGGCTACTTCTTTAGCAATCCATCTAATTTAGTCACTAGGTTTAATCAATTCTTCTAATTTGTAGTTTGTTTGTACAATTAAACTCTAATTAGTTTATAACAAGTTACTAAGCCATGATTTGGGGTATTACACCAACCTACCTTGGAATCGATTTTAACCGTCTCTGATTTTCTTGATGTCTTTCCCGAGGAACTCTCGGGGTTACCACCAAATTGAGAAATGGAATTCAAAATAGAAATCCAACTTGGATCCAATCCAATCTCAATCACTCCTTATAGAATGGCTCCAATTGAATTGAAGGAACTTCAGAAGCAACTTCAAGAGTTGCAAGATAAAGGGTTCATTCAGCCCAACTCTTCACCTTGGGGAGCCCCGGTTTTGTTCGTGAAGAAGAAAGATGGGTCTATGAGGTTATGTATCGATTATCGAAAGCTTAATCAAATCACTATTAAAAACAAATATCCTCTTCCCAGAATCGAAGATTTATTCGACCAACTGAAGGATGCTTGTGTATTCTCGAAGATTGGCCTTTGCTCAAGATACTATTAGATGAGGGTTAGAGAAGTTGATGCACCTAAAATGGCTTTTAGAACTCGATATGGTCACTATGAGTTCCTTGTAATGCCATTCGGCTTAACGAATGCTCCAGCTGCATTCATGGGTCTCATGAACCAAATTTTCAAACCATTTCTAGACAAGTTTTTTGTGGTTTTCATTGATGATATATTTGTTTTCTCCAAGAACAAAAAGGAACATTCAGAACATCTTAGAATTGTTCTGCAGACTCTTCGAGAACATGAATTATTTGCGAAATTTAGCAAATGTGATTTTTGGATGTCAAAAGTATCCTTCCTTGGCCATATAATTTCTGCACAAAGAATCAAGGTCGAACCAAAGAAAATACAAGCAATTGTGGATTGGGCACCACCTAGAAATGTTAAAGAAGTTAGAAGTTTTCTCGATCTAGCCAATTATTATCGAAGGTTTGTATGAGGGTTTTCCACTCTTGTCGCGGCTTTGAACAAACTCTTAAGGAAGGGTGATGCATTTGTTTGGTTAGAAAGCCAACAACGTAGTTTTGATCAATTGAAACAAGCCCTCGCTCATGCTCCGGTATTAATACAACCTGAGTCGGGAAAATATTATACAGTATACAATGATGCTTCACATCTGGGACTTGGATGCGTGCTTATGCAAAATGAGAAGGTTGTAGTTTATGCATCTCATCAACTTAAATCCCATAAGCTAAATTATCCAACTCACGATCTGGAACTAGCAGCAGTTGTCTTCGCTCTTAAAATTTGAAGACATTATTTGTTCAAAGAAAGGTGTCACTTGTTTACAGATCATAAAAGCCTTAAATATATTCTTACACAGAAAGACTTAAATATCTAACAAAGAAGATGGCTAGAATTGTTAAAGGATTATGACTTGAACATTGACTATCATCCCGGGAAGGCAAAAGTGGTGGCTGATGCACTTAGTCGCAAACATTCGATTGGTAAGACTTTTTGACCAAGTTGATTTTAGCCTAGTACCATTCGAAATTTTCTATATCCTAACATCTAGAATTATCATTTTATTGTAGCTCCAGTTGTGATTAATGAACACTTTAAGCTACAAAAGAATCAGAAACTCCTAACCGAACTTCAGATTAAATCTGACTTGATATCGAGAATTAAAGCTTTACAACAAACCGATCCTAATCTTCAAAAAATTCTATGAAGGATGTAAGCTGGAGTTGAACCAGTCTTTTCCTTGAAATCAGATGGTTTGCTTTATTTCAAGGATAGGATGTGTGTACCTAATGATAAGATTTTAAGAAAAGAGATACTCAGTGAAGCTCATAGCAGCCCCTTCTCAATACACCCTGGGTCTATCAAGATGTATAAAGATTTAAAAGATCTATATTGGTGGCCAGGATTAAAATCGGCCATCATAGACTTTATATCTCGGTGTTTGGTCTGCCAAAGAATTAAAGTAGAACACCAAGTTCCTTCTAGGCTTTTACAACCCATCGAAATACCCAAGTGGAAATGGGAGCACATAACTATGGACTTTGTTAGTGGATGACCCTTATATCCTAAGAAAAATGATTCAATTTGGGTAATAGTTGATAGATTAACAAAACCGGCTCATTTCTTATCAGTTAAGACCACTTTAAGCCTTGATCAGCTAGCGAGAACTTATATTCGAGAAGTAATTCGATTGCATGGTGTGCCTATATCTATTATATCATATAGGGACCCTCGGTTCACATCCAAGTTCTAGAAGTCTTTACAAAAGGCCCTGGGTCTAAAACCAACTTGAGCACTACATTCCATCCTCAATCTAATGGTCAATCAGAAAGGGTGATTTAGATTCTTGAAGACATGTTACGAGCTTGCATTGTGGAGATCAGGAAAGACTGGAAAAATCTTTACCTTTGGCAGAATTTGCTTACAACAACAGTTATCAATCGACTATCCAAATGGCTCCATTTGAAGCTTTATACGGAAGGAAATGCAGGACACCGGTATGATGGTCAGAACTAGGAGAGAACAAGGTTTTTGGACCAGATTTACTCAAAGAAACCGAGAAGCATGTCCAATTAATCCATGATAGACTTAAAGAAGCATTCAATAGACAAAAAGCTTATGCTGATACACGAAGAAAGGAAATCCATTACTCAGTGGGGGATCGGGTATTCTTAAAAGTTTCTCCATGGAAGAAAATTTTTAGATTTGGAAGAAAAAGGAAACTTAGTCCCAGATTTATTGGACCTTTCGAAATAGTGGAAAGAATCGGCCTTGTAGCTTATAAATTGGCTCTTCCGAATGAATTCAACAAAATTCATAATGTTTTCCATGTTTCTATGCTCCGCAAGTATCGATCTAATCCTTCCTACGTATTGGAACCTGAAGATGTAGAACTTGATCCCAATCTGTCTTATGAAGAAGAACCAATAAGAATATTGGATTATGAAGTCAGAAAGCTCAGAAATAAGTCAGTACCTCTTGTTAAAGTCCTGTGGAGGAATCATAAGCTAGAAGAAGCTACTTGGGAACTAGAAGCAACATTTAAAGAACAATACCTTCACTTGTTCACTTCAGGTAAATTTGAGGATAAATTTTTTTAGGGGGAGAATTTGTAACATACCGAAATAGGTCTTGGGAGAATTAATTACTTTAAGTAATTACATTAAACCATTATTAGTGTGGTATACAAAGAATTGAAATTTTAAGTCTTTAATTATAAGGAATCAGGTTTTTGGAGGCTAGTATGTGGGGACCAAATTGAATTAATTAATAAATGGAACTATTACATGTAAACTGAAAAGATGATTAAGTCTTAATTAGGTGTCATTGTTTGAACAAGACACTTGGCCTATGGAAGATTGATCTCGGCTAAGGAAGGGGGAATAGGATAAGATCCTTGTTATTTTTTACTCTCTAAAACAACCGAACAGTAGAGAAGAAAAATTAGATAGGGGGAAAGAAAGCTTAAACATATGGTGGATACTCAATTAAGCAAAATTCCAAGCTCATTGTAGGCCCTTGTTCGTTTTCTTGCAAGAAGAGTAAGTGATTGTTGCTGGAATCCTCTTTAATTTGAACTATTGAAGTTTTGATTCAAATGTCAGTTATAGTTTGAAGTTGATAATTGTATATGTATAATTAGAAATTCATGATGTAGTGATAGAAGTTGAGAAATTGGGATCCTTCTATGGGAATTGTAGTAGTTGCAGAATAGAGATTCAAATGAGAGCATGAATGGTAGCAGAATTATATCGAAATCCTGCTTGTCAAAGATTGGAGTTTAAGTTGGTGATGAATTCTTGTGGGAGGGACTGTTTTTAGGTACATTATATATATATAGAAAACTTTTGATATATAAGATATGTTTGTGAGCTAAAATTTCTTCATGATAATTGAGAATGTATGGAATTATGATTGTTATATCAAGAATCAAGTTTGAAGACAGATTTGGGATCTGGATCGATGGCAGCTGGACAAGATGTGTGCTCAGCTGGACACCATCTTGTAGGGATCTAACTAGAGTTAATTTGGAAAGGAGGTTGTGATAGTATGATTGATAAATTAACTAGAATTAGTAGGATGTAAATTGTCATGATCTAAGTAACTACATTGTTTTGTTTTAAGAACATAAAGCAAATTAAAGTGTTTTTGAATAGACTTTGTAAATGGTTCAATTGGTTAGATATTGAAGTAGATGAACTTGAAGAAACCAAGGTAGATCAAACTGTGGATAGGCAAAAAGGAATAACATTTCGAGGTCAAGATTGAGCTTACCTTCTTGTGAGTAAAATTTCAGATTTTTTGAAATAAGATTGTTTATGTTTGAATTCTCTTTGATACTTGAATCTAATGAGTAAGTAATGCGATGGGAGAGAAGAGGTAAGTCCTCATAAATTAAATCTTGTTTCAATTGTGATTGCAAATTGGTAACTAGACCTTATGCATGTATAAATAAATAATGAATTTAAGAAGATGTTTAGAAATATGGTTTGCTTGGTAGCTTGTTAAAAATGATGATAACATGCTTGATATAAGCCTTGGTTAGTGTTGACACTAGACGTTGGCATGCCAATCGACTTTCTGGGCTCAGCTTGTTTCAGACTATGGTCCCTTGATAGGTACTATTGTACCCTTGAGATAAAATGAATATAAATGAATATTAGGTACTATGGTACCCTTGTCAAATGATAAATTCAGCTTGAATTCTTGAGTTTAGGTCATTTACTAATCTATGCCTTGAAATTGTATATACTCACCTTGATGTTAAGAGAAACGAATATTCATGGTTTGGTTTTGAAATGATTCAGCTAATGAGTTAAAAAAAGAGAGGCTTCACATAATTGAGTTCATTGATATTGAAATTAAAAGAGTTTGTCTTGCTGCTGAGTTAAAGGATGACCGATGTGTTCCTTTACTTGTTCCAGGTAGTCTTTCTTCTGTTTAGCTTGAGGGAGGCCAATCAAGATCACAATTAAAGCTAAGAGTATGTTTTGTAAAATCAATAGAACTCCGTAGTGGTGGCACAAGTTTTTGTTATGCATTTTAGGCTTTGATGCATATTACATCTGTAATTATAACTTATGCTTGATCGAATGTATGTATAAATGGTTGCAATGGTTGCTACATATGTTTATTGAAGTTTGGTTTGGTAGTAACTATGATATGAAAACTTGTTTAGGTCATCTAGATATGGTATGGTTGTATGAACAAGTATGATTGGTTGAATACTTGGTACGATGGTAAGTTCTTAGAATAGCTAAATCCTTCTAGGCCCAGTTTAGTTTTGTTACAATTTAACTGCTTTAGACATTGTTCCTTTGCCACTTTAGATTTTATGCAGCCTAAATGGATAAAAGATAGTCGAATAAGTTAAACCCATTCACTTGAATGCTAAGCAAAGGATGGAGAAGATATATCAGTCAAAAGCCGATATAGTTAATAAAAGTCGTAAACAGGTTGTCTTTGAACCAGATGATTGGGTTTGGGTCCACATGAGGAAAGAAAGATTTCCACACCAAAGGAAAACTAAGTTGGACCCACGAAGAGATGGACCTTTTCATGTCTTGGAGAGAATCAATGACAATGATTTTGAGGAGATTGACCTCCCCGGTGAGTAGGGTGTTCAAAAATACCTGACCCGTCGACCTGCCTACCCAATTAAAAATTACTGGGTATTTATTTGAAAATATCCGAATTTTTTGGGTCAGGTACCCGTCCCGTAATTTTTCCTGGGTAGTCGGGTCGGGTCAGGGCTAAATTTTTTTTATAATCGGGTACCCAACCCAGTAATTTTAATACTTATATATTTTATATTTTAAATTCTATTTTTATTTTATGTCTCTTACTATTTTTTGCTAAAAATAATTTTAGATCCGTAACTTCTTTTTATACTTGTATAATAGATTTTTAAGTTTTAAAATTTTCAAAAATAATTATAGTAATTTGTCAATATGAGATTCAAAAGAAAAATCATGTTCGAGATTAATATTTTTAATACCTTCTTTTGTTGATAAACTTTAATACATACATATATATATCTGTTAAGTGTTCAAAAGTACTATTTTTATAACCCTTTTTACTCAGATTATTGTTAGACTTAGGCTTATTTTAGTTGCATTATTAGGCATTCATGCATGTTTTTATGATTTCCTTCACTGTCATGCTTGATTTCATAATTTAGTTGATTTTGTGGAAAAAGGTACAGCTGGTGTGTGTTTTTATGTGTGCAGGATCTAATTTCCCAAGCGAGTAGGAGATTGTCGTGGCAGCTAAGGAAGGAAACTGAAGGATCTGGCAAGGTAGTGGAAGCTACTTTCCAAATGTCAAACCGGAGGTCTGCCAAGGCAATCGAAGTTGTCTTCTACATGCCATGCTGAGCATATTGCTGAGGCATGTCGGGACAAATCCACCTCATTAGGGATAAGAACGAAAAGCAAGAGATAAATCCCAAAGATTTGGACTTCCATGCAGTATTTAATGAAGATTTAAATTCAGATTTATGAGGAGTTCTTGGAGATCAAAGGGAGATTAAATTCCAAAAGTTTTAGGAAAAGTTTTTGGAGGAATTAATATATAATAAAAAAGATCTATTTCTTTTATTCTATTTAATTCCAACTTAACTTCCTCCTCAAAAAGGACTTTGACCTAGCCAACTCCTATAAATAAGAAACCCAGCCGCCTACTTCAAAGAGAGGTGCGATTGGGAGAGAATTCGACAAAAGGGGGCTGCTCGACATCTTCTTGTTTTTCCTTCTTTGTTCGATTAGATTCTTGTTTAGGGATTTTATTCTTGAGTTTATTTTGTGCCCAGCCATGAACTAAACTTATTTGGCTTGGGTTATTGTGTTTTTGTGGTTGTGAAAACGATTAGATTTGTTTAGGTATTGAGTTTGCAATTTTACTTCAAAGTTTGTTCATTCATGGTTCTTAATTTTGTTTGCGAGTGAATTGGGAGAGGATCTCGTGAATTCATCCATTTATCTAATATCAGGAGAGTTAGATTAAAAAAAACAAATGAGCATGGTCTTATTTAATCAATCGGTGGTGAAGACTAACTCGACTTAGGGATAAGTTGTGAATTTCAACGGCTAAAAGGAGCGCAATATAGGTTGTTGTCCACCCTTGGTTCACGCAGGGATGTATTATCAAGGCATGCACAATTAACAGCGTTTCGAGTTAGGGATAACGAGAAACCATTGAAGAACGCTTCGCCGAACTTTGAAGGTTGTCACCCAATTGCCCAGGCAATCGCTCCATTCGCAATTTCCTAGGCAATCGCAGACCTGCCCAGGCAATTGCAAAATTGCCCAGGTTGTCGCAGAATTACCCAGGTTGTCACAGAATTGCCCCAACAGTCCGACTAGATTCAATTGTTGAAGCAATTGAGCTACTCTAGCACTCAATTACCACGATGTTCCATTCAATTATCCTCAAAACTAGTATAAAGAAGTTACTACAATGCTTTCATTTGATCCCTAATTGATTGAAAGCAAGATACTAAATCTAGTTAATAAGGACTAGAATGTTATGAATGAAAAATTAGTAACCTATTGTATAAGTTACCAAACCAAAACAAATGAAAAATTGAAGGAATGCATGCAAAATTCTAACATTCCTAAAATGCCCGTACACATGTCATTAATTAGGGGATAATTAAGCATGAATTAGTCATTTATGGGAGGAAATTGATTGATGAATTGTCATCACTTTCCTCATTGTTGCCGGGTAGAAGAAAGAAAGAAGAGAGAAAATGGATTGAGTGAGAAAGCTTCATAATCATGGATTCAAGCTTGAATTTGGTGAAATTGGAGTTGCTAGCATTCATATAATCTTGATAGGAAGGTAAAATATCTTCCTTAATGTGTTATAGATACAAATGATGCTTGTAAATTTAGGGTTCTTGCTTGAATTACATGAAATTGATGAATAGATAGTGAATTGATGCTATGAACTAGTTATGAAGTTCAATTGATTGATCAATCCATAAATTGATAGTGTCATTCGAATGAGTAGGAGAAATTAAGGTTGTCAATAGCTAAATTGATGGTGAAATGCTATGCTAGAACCTGGAAAATTTGGATGATGATTGGAATGGATGATTGAAATGTAAATTGAAATTTTAGATGCTAGAAATTCTAGTGGATTGATGTCCTAATGAATTAAATTGGAAATGTTGCTCAAAAGCCCTGTTTTGATCCTGTTGGTAGATGAATTGAGGATTGAATAGAGTAGATAACTTGCTGGAAAATGAATGCACCAAATTGGATTAGTTAAAACTAGGTAATGGACTGCTCAAATGGTGAATTGGATGAATGATGTTGATCAAATAGATCAAATTGAATTTAACATGATAATGCCCTGTTTTAAGCTCATTGCTAGGTGAATTAGACTGACCTAGACATGTAAGAACATGAAAATGAATTGAATTACAATGATAGAACTTTGTTAAAATGAGTTATGAAACTAGAAACTCAACCTAGTGTAATCTGCCCAGAACAGAGTATTATGGGCAGTGCCTTTGAAAAAACACCATAAATTGTAAAAGGAATTTAAGTATGAAAATTTTATGGATAATGCCTTGACATGTCTAAATTCATTTGGAGAAAACATAACTGAATTCTGGATTGTAGAATGAATGGTAGAGAAGAAACACTAAGGACATTGCAAACTGTCCAGTGTTGTAAGTTACCATGTCTTTAAGTTAAAACTGTATTAATTGGAAAATAAATAAAATAAAAGGCCTATAGGGTTAGAAGGACAATTAAGTTAGCTTTCCAACGGTGTAAACGGTTCAAAATTCCGACGTGCGGAATAAAAGATATGAATATTTAAGTAAGCAGTGCACATGCTGCCAGGCAGCAACAGTCTAGATGTTTATATTGAATTGTATGCTTAAGTATGGAGTCACATAATGACTCAATTGATTGCTGGATTGTATTTAATACCCTATGTATTGTACGAATGTTAGATCAAGTGGAAACCTAGGATAAAGGGGCTCACTTAGATCAACAAGCTAGTAGAGGAAAAGGGATTACAATTTGAGATCGACAATAGCTGGAAAAATTCATGTGAGTGTAGTTTAATGTTTGGAGAGGGCGGTAACCTCTCCAAGTCTATTTTGATTTGTAATTTTTATTGAATCTTAAGTATAAATTGTATAATAAGCTTGCTTGTGGAGCATGCTTGAATTGCCATTGATTGTAATGATGTGCTTATTGCCTAATTGAGATATATTGAAATGAAGCATGATTTTATAGATAGAAGTACACAATTCATTGTTGAATGACATATTAATTGTTACTCCTACATTGACTATGGAAACATTGATATTGGATTGGATTAAGCCCTATTCGACTAAAAGGGAATATTGGCACAAATTCTGCATATTGAAGTGAATCATGCTTCTAATTGAATGAAAGTGATAACTATTGTAAGCCTTGGTCTCGAATCGGATATAGTTGGCATGCCATAGAGTCTATAGAGCTCATTATCGGGGTGGACTACGGTCTGGGACATTGGTCCCTATTTGGCGACAGTATGAGGGATTGACCTGGTACTTGGTACCATATTGATTATTGTTATTGGTGACAGTTTGGTTGGAGACTCGAGTATCTAGACTGATTAATCGATTCTCAAGGCTATACCTAAAATGAACTAATAACTCATGCACATTGAACCTATTGCTACACTGAATGTATTGATTGATTGTAAAGGTAAAATTGAATGCCATGAACTATGGATATTGAAACATTGATTATATGAGTCTGCTTGATTGTAAAGGAAAATCAAATGCTATGAACTATTGCTATTGAAACATTGATTGAGCCTTGCTTATATGAGATTGCTTAAGTTGAATTGTTAATCGAATTGGGTGATTGAGTATGTCTAAACTTCAAGCCTTGTATTGTTATTGGATTGAAAATTTGATAATGCATCTAGTAGGATATGCCTTGTCCGAATGGTTCCCTATTGATGAGGGAACCATACCATCCATTGATGGTTGGTAGTTGAGACTTATTGTATTGTTGCCTTGAAACTTTAACTCACTCACTAAGCTTTGCTTATCCAAGTCTCATTTCTACGATACAGGTTGATTTTGGATACTATCTTGAAGTCTAAGCTCATACAATTCACTTGTTGCTCAAAAGAGTATGTTTTCATTTTTTTTAGTTCTCCTAGGATGGTGGCACCTAAGGCATGTATATATATATGGTCACTTAGTTATGGTTTGTATAAGTTAATTCTATCTATGATCTATAAGAAGTTTGGTATGTATATATGAGCATGTATGCACTTTAATGAGCTTGTATGGTTGATAGCCTAATGTTTAAATTCCATGGATGAATTATGCATGAAATGATTGAATAGATCTCTTGTTATCGTTAGTTAACATCAAGCAAATGTAGTAAACCACATGTTTAGATATGAACCACATTGATCACCTAAGGAACTAGTTGTATCTTGTAGATAATATTGAAAGCATGTATGATTGATTGTGGTAACTTAAGTAAATGATGTGATCACCAATTGGTATGCTTAATAGCTATATAAGATACTTGAAATTTTTCTTTCATGTTAATCATCTAGCCGAATGTTTGCTTGAAGGACAAGCAAGTCCTAATTGGTGTTGAACATGATATCTAATTGCTTATTGGGTCCTAATATATCTAGTAAATGCTTCATACATTTTCTAATGTATCTTCATCTATTCGAATTGTAACTTGAAGTGTAAGAAAGACCTTAAACGAAATGTATTCATTACCATTAATTGATTGAATTGTTGATTGTAATTGTAGTAACTTACCTAATCCTACTAGGGTGGTTAGAGTATGTTAAAGAATGGTAATCAGAGCTTATGGTTGCATGATTCTAGGGTTTATTACATAAATAGGCTATTGTCATTGGTCATTTAGGTGCCACCTAGGAGTTACTTGAATATTGATTGGATTGTAACTTGAGCTTGACTTCTCTTATTCCTTATATATATAGAATGTCTGAAACAAGATTGGGCAAGGATAATGAAAGCCCGACTGGCTCCTCCAATGAGGGAGGAAGCGTAAGGATGAACCAGGATCCCCTGAAGCCTGCTGAACCCCAACAAGTTCAGCAGGAAGTTCCCATGATTCATCCTATTCAACGACAATGCTTCTCCAGTCTGAAGGAGATGTTTGATCAAATGATTGTCTCAATGAGACAAAGTACTTCTGAATCTCTGGTAGCAAAATCGGCAAAAGCTCCTATTGATAAGTTAGCTCAACACCGAGCTTACACTTTCACTGGAACAAGTGAATATAAGCCAGAAGAAGTAGAATACTGGTTGGATAATACAATAAGAATATTGTCTAAACAACTGCAGTGCTCAGATGAACACAAGTTGGAGTGTGCAGTAGCTTTATTGGCCGAGGAGGCATTGAATTGGCGGGAAACTACTACTTTGGCAGCGCCTAAAGAAGCTGTCACTTGGGAATTCTTCCTTAAAGAATTCAAAAAGAAGTATATAAGTGATCAGTATCTTGCTGATCGCAAAAAGAAGTTCTTGTACCTGAAACAAGAAGCAAAGCCTATCGAGCAGTATGTCAGTGATTATGTAAATATTGCAAATATGGCTCAGAATTCCATCCAGATCTATAGGATCTTGGACGGACTTATGTCGCGATTTTATTGCTAGATTTAGTTCTACAAATATGACTGATAAGTTGCGTAATGATATTACTTCCTTTCGGCAGGCAGATGATGAATCCATGTACGAGGCTTGGGAGTGGTACAGAGAGCTTTTACATAAATGCCCAATGCACAGGTTCCCATTGTGGACGCAAGTGATGATGTTCTACAACTCAGTGAACACGCCAACAAGGATGATGCTAGATGACTCCGCAAATGGCATAATCCTCGACAAGTCACCTGAGGAAGAGATAGAGATCCTGAACCGTCTTGCCAAGAACGATAATCATTTCCCAACCACCCGAAGGGGAATAGTTAGACGCAATGCCATGATAAATGAGCTTGGTTCATCAGGCTCTATTTCTGCGCAATTGGATGCTTTAACCAATATGGTTTAAAACATGCAGCGGCCTAGCAACACACAGGAGATCAAGGTGGTAAATTTAATTTGTGATTTGTGTAATGGTAACCACGATTCTTTTGAGTGATCGCAGAACATAGAATCTAGCTTTTATTTTCGAAACTACAACCGAAACAACAGTGTGATGTCTAATACATACAGTCCAGTCTGGAGGAAGCACCCTAATTTTTTATAGAGCAACCCAAACAGTGCCATTAATCAGAATAGCCAGAATGCACAAGCAATAGGATTCCAAAAGAACATACATCGGCAATAGATGCCGCAGCAACAATCTACACCATCTAGTTCTTTGGAAAATTCTCTCAATGCTTTCATGTTAAAGACTGAATCTTATATCGTAGAGAATAGTAATTTCATGAAGAAGACTGATGCTTTTATGAACAGGACAGAGATGAGATTGCAAAATCAAGAGGCAGCCTTGAAATCCTTGGAGACACAAGTCAGGCAATTCGCTCAGAACTTGAATATGAGACCACCAGGCGGTTTACTTAGCGATAATGAGGTCGCCAAAGGAATTGGCCATGAGCAGTGTAAAGTAATCACCACCCAGAGCAGATGGAAGTTTAATGATGCACATGCCCAGCCAATAAATCGACCAGGAGAGCAACCCCTTGTCCAACAAGATGAATCTAACAACAAAACCTCTGCCATGGCAATTCCACATGCCTCGGCAACTGCACATGCTTCAGCAAGCCCTGATGCCTCGACAACTCCTTCCATCAAGTTCCAAGCCAATGAAAAGATTGAAGATGTCCGACTTCCACCATCATTCCCATAGAGGTTGAAACGGAAAAATCAAGAGTACTAGTTCAAGAAGTTCCTTTACATCATGAAGCAAGTCCACATCAACTTGCCATTGGTTGAAGCAATAGAACAAATGTCGAACTATGCTAAGTTCCTTAAAGTCATTATCTCTAAAAGGACTAGGCTAGGGGAATTTGAAACCGTTTCTGTGACAGAAGGATGCATGGCCATGCTGCACAACCGGATGCTACCCAAGCTTAAATATCCCGGCAGCTTCACAATACCATTTCGATCGGAAACCACAATGTTGGGAAAGCATTGTGCGATCTTAGAGCAAGCATAAACTTGATGCTCAAATCAGTTTTCCAGAAATTGGGAATCGGGATGGGAAGGCCTACAACAGTTATGCTACAGCTTGCTGATAGGTCTTATGTGCATATAGAGGGAAAAATCGAGGATATCTTGGTAAGAGTCGATAAATTTATTTTTCCCGCTGATTTATTATTTTGGATTGTAAAGCAGATAAGTTCACACCCATTATCCTTGGGAGATCGTTTTTAGCAACGGGATGGACCTTGATCAATGTTGAGAAAGGAGAACTCACCATGAGGGTAAACGATTAGCAAGTGAAGCTTAATGTTTTCCAAACCTTTAAGCATGCCGACGATTCAAAGGAGTACCAATTCATCCAAGCTACAACTGAATTCAACTTCGACATAGAGGAAGATTGACTTAACAATTGCCTCAGCAATTGTATTGCGGAACCTGAGGAACTTCAAGTGACGAACGATTAAGAACAAGATGAAGCCAATTGGATAGCAAGTCATCCAGTTAAGTATTTTGAACTATTGGATTACTTAGGTAAGAAAGGTAAAATTAAAAACCCTCTGCTGAGCAACCTCCTATTCTTGAATTGAAACCATTGCCAAGGTAATTAAAATATGCTTATTTGGGAATCGATAACACTTTGCCTGTAATTATCTCTTCTAAGTTGCAGCTTGAACCGGAACAAAGATTGATTGACATGTTGATGTTGCACAAAAGGTAATAAGATGGATAATTGCCGACTTGAAGGTGATTAGCCTGACAGTGTGTATGCACAAAATCCTATTGGAGGATGATCATAAACCGACAATTGAGGCACAAAGGAGTCTTAACCCTGCTATGAAAGAAGTCGTGAGAAAGGAAATCATCAAATGGCTTGATGTCAGCATCATCTATCCTATCTCCGATAGTACATGGGTAAGCCCGGTACAATGTGTACTGAACAAGGGAGGTATAACCGTGGTAAGCAACGAGAGCAATGAATTAATCCCAACTAGGACTGTGACCGGTTGGAAGGTTTGTATGGATTACCGCAAGTTAAATAAAGCTACTAGGAAAAATCACTTTCCTTTGCCATTTATTAACCAAATGCTTGACCGACTTGTAGGTAAATCTTTTTATTGTTTTCTTGATGGTTACTCAGGTTATAACCAAATTGCCATAGCACCAAATGATCAGGAAAATACCACATTCACATGCCCGTATGGTACCTATGCTTTCTGAAGGATGCCGTTTGGATTATGCAATGCTCTGGTAACCTTCCAGAGATGTATGATGGCAATTTTCTCTGACATGGTGGAAGATTTCCTGGAAATTTTCATGGATGATTTTTCAGTATTCGGAGACAACTTCGACAATTGCCTCGGCAATTTGGAGAAAGTGCTAACACGATGTGAAGAATTTGATCTAGTGCTGAATTGGGAGATGAAGGCATAGTGCCACTTCATGGTAAATGAAGGCATAGTGCTCGGTCACAAGATCTCATCCAAGGGAATTGAAGTTGATGGAGCCAAGGTGGAAGTGATTGAAAAATTGCCACCGCTAAATTCGGTTGAAGGAATTCGAAGCTTCCTCGGTCATGTAGGTTTTTATAGGAGCTTTATTTATAATTTTTCCAAAATCTCTAAACCTTTGTGTAACTTGCTTGAATAGGATAAGGCTTTTCACTTTGATGATTCATGCGCCCAAGCATTCGAGACCTTGAAGAAGTAACTTGCCTCGGCACCTATTGTCGTTCTGCCCGACTGGACCTTACCTTTTGAACTCATGTGCGACGCAAGTGATTTCGCGGTAGGAGTCATTCTAGGTAGCGCATAGGTAAGACTTTTCATATGATTTACTACGCTAGTAAAACTCTAAACGGTGCACAATCCAATCGCACCACAACAGAGAAAGAATTACTAGCAGTAGTTTTCACATTTGATAAGTTTTGTTCCTACTTTATTGGTACTAAGGTAATCGTTTATACTGACCACTCGGTAATTAAGTACCTTTTCACTAAGAAAGATGCCAAACCTTGATTGATTCATTGAATTTTACCTTTACAAGAGTTTGACATTGAAATTAAGGACAGGAAAGGAAAAGAAAACCAAGTTGTCAATAACTTATCAAGGTTGGAAAAAGGAGATGAAGATTTAGACTCTTGGGAGATCCACGACACATTCCTGGATGAGCAGTTGTTAGTTGCCTCAGCAACTCCCTGGTACGCCGATTTGGTTAATTTCTTGGTTAGTGGTGTTTTACCTTATAACCTTTCCCATCCTCATTCGGCAATGTATACATCCTACTTGCCGTGGACTACGTGTCTAAATGGGTAGAAGCAACTGCAGTTCCCAGCAACAATTCCAAGACTGTGCAGAAATTCTTTTAGAAAAATATATTCACACGATTTGGAACACCAAGGGCAATTATCAGTGACGGAGGCACCCACTTCGACAATAGGCTGATTGCCAAGATGCTGGAGCGATTTGGAGTGACACACAAAATTGCCACGGCATATCATCCACAGACAAATAGGCAAGCCGAAATTTCCAATTGTGAATTGAAGGTTATCCTTGAAAAAGTTGTCAATCCTTCTCGAAATGATTGGTCTGCAAGAATTGATAAAGCACTATGGGCCTATCGAATAGCATTCAAGACGCCTTTAGGCATGTCACCTTATAGACTTGTTTATGGCGAGACTTGTCACAATTTGGTAGAGATCGAACACAAGGCTTATTGGGTGATCAAACTGTCAATATGGATTGGGAGAGTGCTGAACAAAAGTTATTACTAGGCCTTAACGAAATTGAAGAATTACGTGCCTTAGCTTACGACGACGCGATAATCTACAAGGAGAAAACGAAGCGTAGGCATGATAAGAAGCTATTGTCGCGGCAATTTCTGCCCGGGCAATTAGTTCTTCTCTTTGATTCTCTATTAAAACTCTTTCCGAGAAAACTAAAATCGAGATGGTCCGGGCCATTTGAAGTCGTCAAACCTTTCTACCATGGTGATGTGATAATCAAGTCTACCATTGACGGACATGAGTTCAAATTTAACGGACAAAGTTAAAGAACTATGCCGGCAACCATGTTGAGCGCAACAATGAAGTAGTTACTTTAGGAGATGCATGACCATGCTCTCCTTTAGTACTTATTATTTATTTTCAATTTTATTTTTGAATTATTTTTTTACTCAGTTTTTAGGCTAAAAGTATGTTTTTAGTTTAATTTTTATTCTTTTTATCTTTATCTTTCCACATTTTCTTTTTTTCTTTGTTTATGATTCCACAACCACATTCACCATGGCCAAGAACATCAAGACAATTCCTCACCAGCTAAGGAACAAGAAGTGCCAAAGAAAGCCCCAACAGCGAAGCTTGCCTGGGCAACCAAAGTTACCTTGGCAAGTCATGATGCCCAGGAAGCTGAACCCTACTTCGGCAACTGAGGATGCCATGGAAACTGTCGTACAAGAGGCAACACCATCCATACACATTCAACCATCACGAATCGACAAATGAACCAAGCAATTGGCACGAAGAAAACACATCATTCAAGGTGACGACCTTTCTGACTAACTCATTTGCATTTTTGCATGCATTGAGGACAATGCTTCTCTCGAGTTTAGGGGGTATTGGTTTCTAGTTAGTTTCATGTTTAGTTGCACTCATAATTAGTAAAGTAGATAGGTTGCATATGTTGCTTGCCATACCTTTAATTGGATTTAATTGCTTGAACTTGTTGAATATCCAATGATGAATTTTTGCCACTGCATTTAATTGAAAGAACCTTTAAATTTTAGGATTGCATGAAAAGAACCTAGAATTTTACTATGATGCTAAATATTATGAACACGGTTGTGGCTTGCTGATTGAAAGAAACTTAGTGAATTTAGGTTGTTTAAAATTTGGGTAAATTTAAAATGAAAAATTAAAGTTAATTTCTTGCTAGAGGTGTCCGAAACTGGCTCTAGTAGTTGCACATTAAAGATATCGCTAGAGGTGCCCGAAATTGGCTCTAGTAAAAAGTTGAATAAATACCCCAGTAATTAAATTAATAAAAGCCTATTGTTCACATAGAATCTTGAAAATAAACTTGTACACAACTACACACACACATTGTCACAGGCATTATAGTTTGGTTCCGGCTAATTTTTGTGCTATCCGAAAAATTCAAAAGGTGATCATACTTTGTGCTACGATTCTGAGGTTTGAATTCAAGTTTGAAGCATGTCTTTGATGATTAATGTCTTGGCAGGCAATTGTTAGTTTTGCATTGCTTGAGGACAAGCAATAGTTTGAGTTTGGGGTGTGTTAAGTGTTCAAACGTATTATTTTTATAACCCTTTTTACTCATATTATTGTTAGACTTAGGTTCATTTTAATTGCATTATTAGGCATTCATGCATGTTTTCATGATTTCCTTCACCGTCATGCTTGATTTCATAATTTAGTTGATTTTGTGGAAAAAAGTACTGCCGGTGTGTGTTTTTGTGTGTGCAGGATCTAATTGCCCCAGCGAGTAGGAGATTACCGTGGCAACTAAGGAAGGAACTGAAGGTTATGCCAAGGCAGTCGAAGCTGTTTTCCAAATGCCAAACTGGAGGGTCTGCCAAGGCAATCGAAGTTGTCTTCTACATGCCATGCTGAGCAGATTGCTGAGGCATGTTGGGGCAAATCCACCTCATTAGGGATAAGCACGAAAAGCAAGAGATAAATCCCAAAGATTTGGACTTCCATGCAGCATTTAATGAAGAATTAAATTCAGATTTATGAGGAGTTCTTGGAGATCAAAGGGAGATTAAATTCCAAGAGTTTAGGAAAAGTTTTTGAAGGAATTAATATATAATAAAAGAGATCTATTTCTTTTATTCTATTTAATTCCAACTTAACTTCCTCCTCAAGAAAGACTTTGACCTAGCCAACTCCTATAAATAAGAGACCTGCCGCCTACTTCAGAGAGAGATGTGATTGGGAGAGAATTCGACAAAAGGGGGATGTTCGACATCTTCTTGGTTTTCCTTCTTTGTTCGGTTGGGTTATTATGTTTTTGTGGTTGTGAAAATGATTGGATTTGTTTAGGTATAGAGTTTGCAATTTTACTTCAAAGTTTGTTCATTCTTGGTTCTTAATTTTGTTTGAAAGTGAATTGGGAGAGGATCTCGTGAATTCATCCATTTATCTAATATCGGGAGAGATAGATTCAAGAAACGAATGAGCATGGTCTTTATTCAATCAATCGATGGTGAAGACTAATTTGACTTAGGGATAAGTTACGAATTTCAACGGCTAAAAGGAGCGCAAGATAGGTTGTTGTCCACCCTTGGTTCACGCAGGGATGTATTATCAAGGCATGCACAATTAACCACGTTTTGAGTTAGGGGTAACGAGAAACCATTGAAGAACGCTTCGTCGAACTTTGAAGGTTATCACCCAATTGCCCAGGCAATCGCTCCATTTCCAATTGCCCAAGCAATCGTAGACTTGCCCAGGCAATCGTAAACCTGCCCAGGCAATTGCAGAATTGCCCAAGTTGTCACAGAATTACCCAAGTTGTCGCAGAATTGCCCCAGCAATTTGACTCGATTCAATTGTTGAAGCAATTGAGCTACTCTAGCACTCAATTACCACGATGGTCCATTCAATTATCACACCACGACTCACAATAACCCGGCCTACTCTCTCTTATTCAATACATCTTCTTTTTATTTAATTGTTCTTTTATTCTCTTGTTAATTAGAACTCCTACAATCACCTAATTGTGTTTTTACTTTCAGTGCGAGAAGTTAGATTCTTGAAGTAGCACTAATCCCTATGGAGATGATATCTATATTATACTACAACTTGCGACGTGTACACTTGCACCAATTGCGAAGCACTTAATACGCGCAACAATGTCTAAATATTTCTCTCTTAAAACTAACCCCAAATCAATAATTTTGTGTTTGAAATATATATCATGAAATTTTATGTGTTTCCTATGTATTTTTTCAAAAATAGATTTAAAAATATATAAAAAAAGTGAATCGGGTACCTGATACCCGATTTTAGTGGAACCCGAATTTTACAGGTACCCGATTTTTATGGCCCGAGTAACGGGCCGAGGTTTCACTACCCGAAAATTTCAGGTACCCAGATTTGAACACCCATACTGGTAAGTATAATGTGAGTGCCACCTTTAATGTTTTTAACCTCTCTCTATTTGATATTTCAGATTCAAGGGTGAATCTTTTGAGGAGTGTGGGATGATACATGTACCAATCAAGCCCAAATCAGGGATAGACTCACATTCCCTCTAGGACCAATCACATGAGCCAAGTCTAAGTTACTCAAAGATAAACTCCACACCAAAGTCCAAGAGGTGTTGACCAAAGGCCTACAAGCATTCATGAAAGATCAAGAGTTTCAAGAGACTATCCATTATTCAAATCATACCTACACCATTAAAGGAATTTGCACACAAATTTTCATATTTTTTGGAGATCGGGAACACCTCAAACGAAATGGATTAAGTTGTTGCACAATTCTAGGATATTTTACGGGGTTGTTCTTCTTTCATTCCTAACTATTTGTTTTCATTTGTTTTACCTTTTTACTGTCTTCTATACATTATCTAACACTTTCTTGCTTCTTGTGTTAGTAGGAAATTAAAAGATGCATACCTTCCTTTCTCCTTGCAACTTATTTCAATTCGTGTCAAAGTTGTTTTTCTTGGAATCCTAGTGTTTTAAGATTCATTGTTAGGATTCAAACTCCAATAGAACTAAGTTGATCATGACAGGAGGATTTTAAAGAGTACAAGATTGACTAACTTGCCTCAAAGAATACTTCTTTCTTGGAGTGATAACTAAGGTTTCTTGTTTTTATTTTTCTTCATCACTTTAAATTTTGTGTGAGTGTTGTGCTTTTCAGGATGTTTCGTACTTTGCAAATCACGTCTTGTGCTCCACTAGTAGATAACTTCCAATCACAATGTTGGATACATGGTAAACAATGTTCTTTCATCTTTGATAGCAAAAGTCATGCAATCATAGTGTGCGGTTTCATTGTTGATGCACTCAATCTACCTTTCCAACAACACCCTAAGCCATACCATCTTCAAAGACTTAATAACGGTTTAGATATAGAGGTAACCAAACATTGTTTAAAGACTTTTACTCTTGGAAGCTATTGTGATAATGTTTAGTGTGATGTGGTTCCTATAGAAGTCACCCATTTGGTATTGGGAAGACCTTGGCAGTATGATTGAGACGCTATCCATCGAATCATGACAAATAGACACTTTGTTGTGCACCATGGCCAGAAGTTTACGTTTGGTTCAATAGAGCCTGAAGAAGCATATGAAGATCTACCGAAAGTGAAAAATTTTGTGAGAGGATGAAACAAAAAAATTGGAATCGCAAAAGGCTGAATCAATTAACCACCTAAAGGCAACCAACCATGAAGACACACTAGAACCAGAAGGTACACATGATTCTCTTTGTACATTTACTTCTAGCATTAGGCAACCAATCACGAGGACAATGCTTTTAATCCTTCATGTGATGTAGTAAGTTCCCTTGTTGAATTCTCATCACCACTTCTGAAAGAAAGTAAGTGTGTTTCTAACACATCATTTGATTCTTGTCCTACCATTCTAAAACAAATGTACTTTGATGATACTTTTTGTAAGAGAGATATGGGATGTGAGATACAAAAGATTGAGAGTAAAGAGGCTGGAGTGAAAAAAGTCAAATTAATGGCCCAAATTTGGTGAGTGAAAACACATTTGTGCTAAAAGTCACACAAAGCCCAAAAAAAGATAGGAAAAAGAACAATATGAGTGATTTTGTTTTGACTAATCATAACAACACAGTGAAAGAATTGCAAACTGTGGGGCAAAAGTGTAATTCCGCGAAAGAGGGGCGCGGGTCATGCATGGCGCGGGTCGGTTTCGGGCTGTGGGTCGAGTATAGAACACAAAATTACAAACAAACCATATTTGTTTCCTTTTTGATCGAATGGATCAAATATGGTTCCCCCAAATCCTCTAAATAAATCAAGGGTGTTCTTCATAGATTGAAGAACACCACCATGTATACCTAGATTTCGGCGGCGGCCCACCGTGCTCCACCATGTCGACCATTGTGGCTCCAGCTGGCAGCTACTCTCTAACGGTGATTCTCCTCGACTTTGGCTCTTAGTTTCGACGGCAGTGGTGATTCGGTCCTTCGACGGTAGTTCCTCCTTCAACGAACGGTAACCCGCACCCCTTTTTGATTCAAATAATACATATGCGCAAGGAATAATAAAAACAAAATTTGGGAATCAATCACCTTCATCTTGAAGCATACAAGTCGTCGGATCAACTCCAAATCCAAGGGTTGTTATTAATCCCCAATTCACAAGGAGTTCATGCGCTGATTTATTTGTTATTTTTTAATCATTATTAGTTTATTCTTCTTAGGAATCCTTCCCCTATAAAAGGATGAGAACCTCTTCATTGTAATAGAGATTTGAGATTTTGAGATTTTAATAAAGGTATTCATTGAGTACATGTTTACAAGTGTCATTAAACTTGTGCCTTCGAAGTCATCTTCGTGTTTCAACTAGTTTGTGTGAGGGATGAGAATCTTCACACTCCAGTTAGAGCCATATCACGGAGGTTTCCTAATCAATTGCGATTAGGATGGTCGGTTAGAGCCATATCACAGAGGTTCCCTATTCAATTGCGAGTAAGAGGGATCCGCGGGACATCTACCAATTCCACACGCCATAGCCATCTTCTTCTTTAACTCCTTTGTCGCCATCTCCATAAACAAATATGAAATTTTTAAATTTTATTTTAACTAACCTTTGTATTATCTTTTTCAATCTTTTTACTATTATTCTTATTATTCATCTTCTAATCTTCCATCTACCCATTATTTCTTTAAGTTTTCAGCCTTATATTTAGAAATTTCAAGAAACACCTAACTAGTTTCTCTTGAAATTCAAGAAAGCTGCTCATACCTTGTTTGATCTAGTCTAGCGCTTAAGATTGCTTCCACGTCCACACCAAGCACTCTTATCAATGGATCTCGACATTTGTGTTGTTTTAGTCTTTAACATGTTTGATAGCCCTATCCAAGCTAAGAGACAATGGAGATCCTGGGCATTCCAGTTATGGTGCCAGTGTGAGAGAATCTTGAGACATCTAGGTGTTTTTGTTACATATCAAGAGTTATATTTTGATACACATGTTGTATTGTTGATATATTTTAAAATAATTATATAATATTTATAAGCAAATTTTAGTAAATAGAATCAAATTATTAACATGTATCAAAGTATATTTGAGCAAACACATTTGGCCGATTGGTCAAGCTGCTCATGTTTGTTTCCTCATATTCTCTTCGGTCATGGGTTCTAGACCCACTAGGAGTACCTCCTTCCTTCCTCTAGAGTCCCCCACTCTCCTCCCCTCTAGGTAGAATTAGGATTTGTCAAAAAAAATCAATATATATTTTTATTCTAAATATTATCATATAATTATATGAATCTTTTGTTCGATTATAATTTCAAATTTTTTGGAGATTTATATAAAATCTATTTTGGCCGCGTGCTATATCGGTTTTGAGCTCAAATTATTACGGGTTTTAACTTTCTCAAATTTAAATTTTGTCGTGTTTAGGATCTCAAACATGAATTTTATCTTCTAACTCAAACTTTATCGGACTTAGACTTTTATCAACCTCCTATCACTATGGACTCAGATTGACTTGAGCAAACTTTCAGACTTGAATATGTTTTTTTTTTCTGACTTTCACTAACAAGAAATTGTGGTGGTGATCATTTGGCTATATATGGAACGTTAGTGATGAAAAACGAGTGCAATTTTACCTATTCTACATCGTATTGTAATGAGTATAGTGGGTGTAGATATCTAAAGCCATACATGTCGTGGGTAGTGGGTATGCGATGAATTTGCAACTTTACCTGCCCCTCATCCGCCTACCTTGCCTTACAACCGCCTGCCCGTTACTCACATATGAATTCTAAACCATTATGAATTCAAGGATATGTTCACGAACTATTCTGTAAACACTAGCATTATGAAGGGTGTGTCTTGTAATTTGACAATTATAATTATTTTTTTGTTATGTTTGGTTATTAGTGGATGCTTGACTAACATGTTTAGCAGTACAGGCTGGGTGGTGGGTTTAGGGTAGATTTGAGAATTTACCTATGCAGGCAGGTGCAAATTTAAAAATTATACAGATTGTAGGTGATAGGTATAAAAATTTTAGATGAATATGAATATAGAAGTGGGTAACTGTACAAGAATCGAAGGTAGCAATATTGTTATTTCAGTTGAGGATTTTTAGACCTCCATTGATGAGTTGTAGTTATGTTGTGGAATCTTAAAAAAGAAGGTTATGTTGTGGGTCTTTGAATAATAGCCCTTGTGTTACACTAATACCATGTTCTTGTATTTATGGCTTAAAATATATACTTGAACATTCAAATATTGAGAAGGATAATTTAATATTCTCTCTTATCTTAAAAGTTACTGCTTAATGTACGATCACTGGAAATATTCCAATGAACTTTAGAAAAATTTACAAAGAATTACAAAAAGGGATTGATATCCAAACCAATTCTACCTTCTGTTGCAAACTTAAACTAACAAGCAATCACCCTAAAGCGCTTACAATGACTATTTTTGTAACACTCCGAATTTTCTCTTAAATTAAAAATTTTAATTTAAGAATTCTCAAATTTTGAAACCTTAATTTTTGAGGATTTTGAAGTGATTTGTTAAAATTTGAAAATCAAACTTCGAGACCAACTTGCACATTTTAATTTTTCTAGCTCTTATCCATAATTTCTGAGAACATCTGAATTTTAAATCAAAATTTCTAAACTCTGAATTAAATTTTGAGGAACAAAATATCAAGAAGGTCAAATGGGAATTTTAATTTAAAAGGTTTAGGGACTATTTTGGTTTTTAAAAAAGCTATATATATTTTTAAACTCCAAAATAAATTTCGGGACTAAGCCCAAATTAAAATCCTATTCAATTTTAACTATGTAAGCTCCAACCCAATCCCTTCTCCCTATTTTGTATATATTATTTTTACAGGTAAATAATTAATTTATATATATAGTAGTGATATTATTATATATACACACGTGTGTTGCTGGTATTTTCATTAACTATTCAAAGACTTGTCTAAAACAATAGTGACTGTATGAGTATTTCAGTAAAAAATCTTGACCCTCGTTCTCTTGAACTTGAATTGAATCCACCTCCACATGCGCAATCCGTACCTACTGGATCTACAAGATTTACACGTGTATAAATATTTGGATTAGCATTTGTGATGTTTAGTTAGGTGGCATAGTATTAGTTGTTAATGTAGAGTTTTGTATCGTAGGTTTCGATTCGGCTAGGCCCAATTCTAGACATGAATATGAGATGTGTTCTTCTCGATGTTAGAGTTATTGCTGCTCGAGGTGTGTTTCTTACGGTACTACATATATAAATTATCTTTTTGTGTTTTGGTGTTTTACACCTTGCTTGATTATGATTTGTACTATGGCTTGTATGTTTGTCATCGCATGTATACTTTTTTGAAATGTGTTTTATTTATGACTGATGAAACATTTGATTTATGAAACATCGGATTTATAGAAGTGTGATTTACAGATTTATGGACTATTTTTTATAAAGTATGTTTATGGAATATTGGATTTATGAAATTGTGTTTTTATTCAGTTATTTTTATTAAACATTTGAGTATTTGTTACAACGTTCATTTTTATTTATCATAAGCAATTTGACAAATTATTGTTATATATATTCTTTTTAAATTAAAGTATAATTTTTCAAAAATGATTTTCTTAAGGGTTAAGTTTCAAACGTAACTTTCTAAATTCGGTCTTTTCTTCTAGGCCGGGTTTAGGGGGTTACAATTAGTGGTATTAGAGTTAAGTTCAACCCTCAGACTGTGAGGATCACAACAATTATTTTTAAAATATTTTCGTTTTCTGCATGCATCTAAAATATTTTGGGTTAAATAGGAGTTTTTTTTCTAAAACCTACTACTGTTTCGCTTGATTCTTAATAAATTTTTTTCAATGTGTTTTAAATCCGAGACTCCAGCAGCAAATTTAATTTTAGTAATGGTTGCCCTTATAAATAGATTTTACTATGTCACCTAGTATGAGTTTTAGACTTGAGCGTGTTTCATCTAGATTCTGAACTGAGAAGAATAAGTACTCGTTAGATATTAATTATTACTCCAGATATAGAATTATTGTAACCTTTTTTGCCTTCCAACGTCGACAGGAAAACTTTCGAACCACATGAATCTCTAGATAACTTCTTTTTGGTAAACTTTAGAGATGATCATAACCTGAATTCTAATTAAGGACATGAACTTCAGTTAATCGAACAAGTGATCGTGACCATACTCATTTTAATGAATTTGAGATGAAAGCATATCTGAAAACACTATTGTAACACCCTGAAAACCAGTATAGTCAGAATTGAGTTCCGACGATCGGAAATCTTACACTGAAAAGTTCTGAATATTGCATTGTCTTTGATCGAATGGTCAATTACATTGATATCGGACTCTAACCGTGTCAATTTATTGATCAAGAACCTTAATGAATATATTGTAAGTAAAATAGTGGCCAAATTATGAAAATTATAAGTTTGGGGATAAAGGGCATAGTTTGGACGATTGAGGGACCAACCTTGTAATGGGCCCTTCCCCAAGCCTTATCATCCTTACGTTGACTACTTGGATTGTTTTCCTTCACTTGAAGGAAAGCCTTTGGCTATTGAAATTATTGGGAAAATAAGAATAAGGCTAGAAACTCACCCGATTAAGAAATAAAGCAATCACCTTCATAGTCATCTTCAACCTGTCACTTTGAATAAGCAAGCACCTCCATTGTTGATAACTCAAAGCTTAAGTTTTCTTTGATTTCTCGATTTCTCGATTCCAACATGTTGGCATCGATTGGGTAAGTGAAAACCCTCCATCAATTCTTCAATTCATGGTTAAGATGATGGCCGGTTTAAAGGGATACTTATGAACCCTAAAGTATCACTCAATCTTCTTAAACTTAAATCCATGGAGAATTTAGTAGCTAATGGCTATTTTGAGCTTAGATATTGATTTCGATGTCGTGGAATCGATCCTAACATTTCCTATTGTTTTACCTAGCTCAAGAATTAGAGAAATGAGGGTCACCGTCTCCATCTGAAGCTAGGAACAAAAGAATTGAAATCTGAGAGCCGTAAGAGCTTTGGAAAAATAAGGTGAGTGTAATTGAAATCTCGGGACTAAGCTAGGTGTTTTTCCTGATTTCATTGTTATTGACTATTACATAGCTAAACCTTTGACAAAGGATATTGCATTGAACCTCGTTGGAGGACACATTAGTAAGCATCGGTAAGTTATAGCATCGAAACATTGAACATAACATCGTTGACATCGTTAACATCGTTACATTGGAATATAGAAACATTGGTCATTGGATATTGATAGTGCTATTGCTATAAACATTGGATGTTGAAATATGTATCGTTATAGTCATTGATCATTAATATTGTCATTGTTATTGACATATTGATCATGGACATCGAAATAGACATTGTATAGTCATTGATATTGATATTGGAATTGTCATTGAACATAGGTATTGTTATCGTCATTGCTGTTGAAACATTGCCATTGATATTGTCATCATTATTGATATCAACATTGTTATTGTCACCGTATTTGTTAATGTTATTGTTACCGAACCTTGGATTCGAAAGGACATTGGATACAATTGGCATGCCATAGAATTCATGAGCTCATTGATGCGGGTGGACTACGGTCCTTGGCTACGGCCTTTTATTATGGTGGCGAGGCGGAGGGATGTTGTGATACTGGTCAATTGGTGAGGCGGGGGGACTAGACCATTCATTGATTTGGCAAGGCGGAGGGATGTTGTGATACTGGTCAATTGGTATTTGGCGAGGCGTAGGAATTCATGTATCCACTATCTTATTTCGATCCAAGGAAATGCTATTGAAATATGTCAAGCGTGTTATTGAATATTGTCATAGCATTGACATAGACATAGCATAGTTATTGTCATAGCATCGATATTTCCATAGTATTGATATAGACATAGCATAATTATTGCCTTAGCATTGATATCGTTATAACATTGATAATAACATACCTTTGATATTGTTATAGTATTGTCATCGTCCTAGCCTGATTTGAATTGCACACCATCGTATTTATTGTTGTTTACGACTACCTCACTAGGCAAAGTATGCCTAATGCATTTCGTCTCATGCATTCCAGGTTGAAAGTCAACGTTGGGAGAACGGGGATCGTTGGAAGTTTTGGCAAGTCACTACAAGCCTAAAGTAATGTATATTATCTTTACGAACTCCTAGAACGGTGGCAAAGTAGTTATACTAGTCATTTTTAGCCCTTTTGGTAGGTTTGTAATGCATATGTTTTGTATAAGTGTCTATAAGGCCCTAACAATGAATTTAGAATTGGCTAAAAATGGCATAATTTGCATTTTTGCTCTTTAAGGTGAAAACCCACTAAATGGATTCACGTGATCATGAAATTTGGCATGCTATTAGATTATATTGTTACAAACTTGCTGTAAAATTTTATTGAATCTAAACATCGTCTGATAGGTTAAATTTGACAAAAAAATAGTTAAAATCTATCATTATAGTGCAGGGTGTATTGATACGGGTGATGGCGTATCGATACGGGCATGTATATTTAGACATGGTCAATTTTGGTCAACATGGCATATCGATACGTCAAAGGACGTATCGATACGAAAAGTCAACACTATAATCTGTTGTAAAAATTTCACCGATACGACTATAAGGTGTACCGAAATAGGTAAACACATATCGATACGACTGTAGTGGTATCGATACGAGTTTTGGTCACTGGAATTCATAAATCATGCATTGCATATCGATACGGATAGACACAGTATCGATACAGGCTAATTGACTCTTAACCGTTTTAACGGTCATGTCATGGGCGTATCTGTATGGCCTCGTAAGTACCGATACCGATACAGGTAAATCAGTTATAAGTCATTGAAATGAGTTTGAAGTTTTGCACATTGGTCATTGATTGTCGATTAGTCTAATTGATATAGTAAATGATTTTCGATTGTCATGAAAAATTGTATGATCTCTGTTTATAGATAAAATTTCATTGTGGTAAGGTTAGTTTTAGTAAAGGACCCTTAAAATACTGAATTTATAGATTTATCCCTAAATTTATAAAAGTTTTAAATTAGTCATAAATTGTTAATTATAGTTTTGTATTGAATTATCAACTCCTTCCTATAGTATAGCATTGTATTGTATCACCGATTAATAATTAAAAGTTGCACCGATCACTATATTGTTCATCGGTAACATACTCCGACCAGGTTCTATACCAGGCCGGGAAGGGGTGTTACAACTATGTTGTCATTCGTAACGTGATCCGAAATGCTCTTTTAAGCTTCTATTTGAACATTTGTACTTTTGAGAGTATGTCGTTAAGCCTAAAAATTTCAAGGACGAAATTTCTTTTAACGGTGGGAGAGTTGTAACACCCCGAAATTTCCCCTAAATTAAAATTCCTAATTTAAGAATTCTCAAATTCTGAAACCCTAATTTTTGAGGATTTTGAAGCGATTTGTTAAAATTTGAAAATCAAACTTCGAGACCAACTTGTACATTTTAATTTTTCTAGCTCTTATTTGCAATTTCTGAAAACATATGAATTTTAAATTTAAAATTCCTAAACTCTGAATTAAATTCCGAGGAACCGGATATCAAGGTCAAATGGTAATTTTAATTTAAAAGGTTTAAGGACTATTTTGGTATTTTAAAAAGCTATATATCTTTTTTAAACTCAAAAATAAATATCGGGACTAAGCCCAAATTAGAATCATATTCAATTTTAACTATGTATGTATGTCTGTATATAGTCTATATCGTCTAAACTTTGGAATTCCCCTAATCCTTTCGCCGTCATCAACTCAGTCGCCAAGTGCCTTCCCTAACAGCTTGGAAACGTACCGTTAAAAAAAAAACAGCTTGGAAACGAGATCGCCAGTAAGCTCCAACCTAATCACTTTTCCCTACTATGTATATATTATTATTTTTATAGGTAAACAATTAATTTATATATATATATTAGTGTTATTATTATTATATATATACGTGTGTTGCTGGTACTTTCATTATTAACATATATATACAAACACAGTACAATTATCGCTATATATTTATCGTCATAAATTACTACTAATAAGTTTGTACTTATTGTTTTCTATGATTATTTATAGTTAAATACTGCTATTTATTAGTGTAACTATTCAAAGACTGGTCTAAAACAATAGTTAGTGTATGTGTATTTCAGTAAATAATCTTGACCCTCGTTCTCTTGAACCTGAATTGAATCCACCTCCATATGTGCAATTCGTACCTACTGGATCTACGAGATTTACACGTGAATATAAATGTTTGGATTAACGTTTGTGATGTTTAGTTTGGCGGTATAGAATTAGTTATTAATGTAGAGTTTTATATCGTAAGTTCCGATTCGGCTAGGCCTAATTCTAGACATGAACGTAAGATGCATTTTTCTCGACGTTAGAGTTATTGCTGCTTGAGGTGTGTTTCTTACGGTGCTACATATTTAAATTATTTTTTTGTGTTTTAGTGTTTTACACCTTGCTTGATTATGATTTGCATTGTGGCTTGTATGTTTGTCATCACATGCATACTTTTTTCAGAATGTGTTTTAATTATGACTTATGAAACATTTGATTTATGAAACATCGAATTTACGGAAACTATGATTTACAGATTTATGGACTATGATTTTGAAGTATGTTTATGGAATATCGGATTTATGGAACTGTGTTTATGAAATTTGAGTTTTAAACATCATATATGTACGAGCATGAGTTGGGATTTGTACGGGAAAGTTCAATGGTTTCTCCCTTCGGGCTGAATTCTACATCGGATGGCGGACGCAGGGAGGAAGTTATGAGAACCTTCCTCATCTTTGGCGGACGTAGTTGGGTGCATTGCATTACGCTTGTGATACTGTACCATTTGTTCTATATTTTAAAGAATTTTAAGAAACTATTATTGTGTTTTACGACTATGGTTTTCTTGCACTTTAGAAACACATTAATCTCTTTAGCTTACTCCCTCATAATTTTATCTTTTAGATATTCTTGAACATTGAGCAACTTGGTACCTGAAAGATCTCACATTTATCTAGTTATTTTATTTTTCAGAACGAACTATTTTTTTAAGTTTCAAATTATTAGTTATTAATTATATGGGACATCAATGTACTTTCAAACGTTGAGACTATTTATATTTTGAGATTATTTTTAGCATCTATTTATTGTAATTTGTATTCAGATATTTTTATTTAACATTTGAATATTTGTTACGACATTCACGTTTTCTTTTTTACAAGTGATTTGTCAATTTATTGTTATATGTATATATATTAAATTAAAGTATAATTTTCAAAAATAGTTTTCGTAAGGGTTAAGTTTTAAATGTAACTTCTAAAATTTGATATTTTCTTCTAGTCCAGGTTTAGAGTTACAATTTTAATATGAAGCCCCTCTGTTTATGGCAAAATGAGGGCTCATTTTTTGCAACACGAAGCTTTTTCAAACAAATCTCCAGGTCTCATGCACCAATTCCAACATTTTCTATCAGCCCTAGCTCTACCTCCTATTTCCAAGTTCGAACTTTCTAAATCCCAACACATATCCTTGCCAAACAAAGTCCTAATATGATATCTCCTTGTACTCATTTGCATCAGTTTCGTCTCATCCCATTAGCCAAAATGGACTTTCTAAAGACTCCCACATATCTGAGGACTTCGCAAAACCTTTATTTCAAAGTCAAGGGCATTTTCATTCATGGCCTTTTGTTCATGCTAAGTACCAATCAATCAAAAAAGTTATAGTATAAATTCAAAAGGAAAATGTATATATCTGTCTTGCACTGCAGAGGTGTGATCTGACCATTTCAACAAGAAACATGTGAACAATTAATAGCATTCTCTACTGATAAAACACAAGACTTTGTTTCAGCTAGATGTCAATCTTCAAGGACCAACCTCACAATCTCATGGTCTCAAATTTTGAAGATGTCTCTGCTGTTGCATCCGAAACATGACCTGTTAACATTGAACGGATGTATTTGCAAGATGTTATTAATCTATGGCCTGCCAGGACTCAAAATGTTCTAAACAACCGCTAAAAAAACGAATAAAATACTACTGATGGCTCGGGAACACTCTAAGCATCAGAACCATATTGCATGAAGAAAAAAGTACAAAAGAAAACACTTGCCTAAGACCTTCGCATTAAAATAAGGTAAGATATATAATGCTACCAATAAGTTGAAGCCATACTCAAAAGTCTAATTACTAATCTAATTAATGCTATCCTATATTCAAACTTACCCATATACGGTTTCTGGTTCTAGCACAATTGATAACATTTAAGCTTGATAGTCAGCACAATGGTTTTCAATTTTTACCTCTCATGCACTCTAATTTCCGATCAGACTCCTTAACTGCTTGAACAAGATGGGCAATGCGATATTTGAGTTTTTCATTTTCCATTGTCAGCTGCTTAGCCTACAAGTAACAGGTCAGCATGCTATAAACCATATTGATTTCCACAGAAAATAGGACAAAGTTTAAACAACCTTTTCTCGCTCTGAAAGTGCCTCAGCATTTGCAGCTTCTAACTTTGCCTGTAATTCACTTATTAAATGAGAAAGCTCCTTATGTCCAGCATCTATATTGCCAACATTTAGTAACCTTGTTAGAATCTAATTTATGTAAGCATAACGCGGTTGAAAATGGAATACATCAACATTACCTTTGTTGCCTGCTAGAACAGCTTCCAGTATGGATAACCGTTCCTTTGATATGAAAAGGAAAAATACAAGTAAGCAGAACACAAAATGCAATATCAAAAAATCCAAATGTTTATAAATTGATATCGAAAATAACAATTTAACCACATGAATCCCACGCATTTCAAAGAAAACCAAATTCAAAATTTGCTGATTATTCGACAAGGTATAAGTCAGAAACTACGTGAAAATCACTAGTATGATCCATGAAGTACTTCTAAAGGTTGAGAATAGAAATTCCTTAACAAATAGCCAGCCCAGAAATCCAATTTGTGCACAAATGGAAAGCTATACAGAGTTATTTATTTCAAAAGGCTATATAAATTAGGCCAAAGCAATTCCCATGGTTGTTCAAACGATAGCAACAGCAGAATTAAAAATCTGTAGTAACCCACTGTAAGACACTATTAGGGTACGACCATGGAAGCCATTGCTGGTGATTGGTGAAAATGGTGAAGAAATAAATTTGAGAACTACAAATTAAGGCTTCAAACTTCAAACCCAAAAAGAAAATTGAAGATTAAAAGAGAACCCTTTATCCAGAATTAGAAAAATACTGAGTTTTATTGGAACAAATAAGTTATTTTTACTAGATTAATAATCTAAGAGGATTTATATTAGCCAAAACATAAAGCAATACTAAAAAAAAGTTCTACAATGAAAAAGTAAACGACTAGCGAACCTCGGCCTCGATAGCTCTCTGGTAGAAGGGCTTGAGGAGCTCTTCACTCGCCATGTTTGATTTCATTAAAATTTAAACCCTAATTTCGTGGTTTATTTAAAGCATAATCCACGCTTTTTTTGGCTGCGTCCACGCGCATTACCGTGTTGACTTGTGCGGATGCTGTGGGCGTGCATTTTAAAAAGTGCTTTTAAAAGCAATTTAAAAAATATTTATAAAAATTTGAGTGTTTAGAATTATTGTTAACAAATATTTTTAAAAATATAAAATATTTATTTTAGATATGGTATTGTATAGTACAGATAAATAAATATAGGTGATTTTTTATTATTTATTTTTATTTAAAATATTAAATTCTATTATTATTTTAATATTAATATTAATATTAAATATATTATTATTCTAATATTAATTAATTTATTACATTTATTATATTAATTTAATATTTAATATAATAATTCAATATATTTCATATTTACTATTGATATTATTTAAGTATATTAGTGTTATTTTTATGTATTGTTTTAATATATGAATGAAAATAGAGGTAAAAAATATAATTTCATTCATATATTAATTAATTTACCCCTAATTTTTAATTCTGCCGTTGCTATCGTTTGAACAACCATGGAAATTGCATTGGCCTAATTTTATATAGCCTTTTAAAATAAATAACTCTGTATAGCTTTCTATTAGTGCACAAACTGGATTTCGGGCTGGCTATTTGTTAAGAAATTTCTATTCTCAACCCTTAGAAGTACTTCATGGATCATACTAGTGATTTTCACGTAATTTCTGACTTATACTTGTCGAATAATCAGCAAATTTTGAACTTGGTTTTCTTTGAAATGCATGTGATTCATGTGGTTAAATAGTTATTTTCAATACCAATCTATATACATTTGGATTTTTTGATGTTGCATTTTGTGTTCTGCTTACTTGTAATTTTGCTTTTAATATCAAAGGAACGGTTATCCATACTAGAAGCTGTTCTAGCAGGCAACAAAAGGTAATGGTGATGTATTTCATTTTCAACTGCGCTATGCTTACATAAATTAGATTCTAACAAGGTTACTAAATGTTGGCAATATAGATGCTGGACATTAGGAGCTTTCTCATTTAATAAGTGAATTACAGGCAAAGTTAGAAGCTGCAAATGCCGAGACACTTTCAGAGCGAGAAAAGGTTGTTTAAACTTTGTCCTATATTCTGTGGAAATCAATAAGATTTATAGCATCAGAGGTAAAAATTTGAAAACCATTGTGCTGACTATTAAGCTTAAATGTTATCAATTGTCCTCAGGGGCGGATATAGGAATTTAATCTTGGTAGTTCACCGATTAACAATATATAAAATTACATGTAAATCAATAATAAATTGAATAAGTTATTCAAATATTGAGTCTCAATACCTAGGGTGAGTCTAGGTACAACGTCTTGGTTTAAGATTAAAAAATAGTGCAACTTGAAATGTTAGAAAACATGTAACCTAAAATATTACCACACAACGAAAATATTATACTTTTTGATAATATTTTAGGTTGGGTATTTTCTAACATTTCAATTGTATTGTTTTTTAACCTTAAATTAAGCTGTTGTATCCTATACTCATCTCAATATCTAAAACTTAAAAAGAACAACAAATGACCCTACCAAGACTTTAGCCCTTACCTATTCTAATATTACTCAAAACCTAATCTTCAAACTATTCGACTTTTCCATGAAATGAAAGGGAAATTAAAAGCAATAAATGAAGCAAACTAAAAAAGAAAATATTCATCAAATATACAAAGCTAATGAGTAAAAGAGAGGTTATATTAGTAATTCACTCTCAAAATTCATTTATCATCATTGTTCATTCTTTACCCCAAAAAAATAGGTTTTGTTGAGGGTTAGAAGAAAGTTCATCTAATGAAATTTTATCATTGGGTTGGGCCTATTAGTTGTAAAAAATGTTATAAGTTATAAATAGATGTAATTGGGTCATTGCTCATATACCTATTGTAGACCATTTGATAAAATCTTATCATTTCTCTAATAATTCAAAACCCTAGCCGTTTGTATCAAAACTTACCCTTTCTTTTCAATCGTTTTGTCAGTGACTACCACCATTTATCATTAACACATCGATATCGCCGTTATCATATTAGGAAGAAAATCACAGAAAGAGAGGAACTTAGGTAAATATTTGATCACAAATTATGGTAGGTCACGTTTGTATCAAACTTACCCTTTCTTCTCCATCTTCTCCATCGTTCTTCCTATGCTTATGGTGATGGTATAAAAGTATGGTAGGTCACGTGACCTAGGAGGCATTGAACTAGATCCGCTCCTGCTAGAACCAGAAACCGTATATGGGTAAGTTTGAATATAGGACAGCATAAATTAGAATAGTACTTAGACTTTTGAGTATGGTTTTGACTTATTGGTAGCATTATATATCTTACCTTATTTTAAAGCGAAGGTCTTAGGCAAGTGTTTTCTTTTGCACTTTTTTCTTCATGCAATATAGTTCTAGTGCTTAGAGTGTGCTCGAGCCATCAGTAGTATTTTCTTCGTTTTTTAGTGGTTGTTTAGAACATTTTGAGTTCTGTCAGGCCATAGATTAATCACATCTTGCTAATACATCCATTCAGTGTCAACAGGTCATGTTCCGGAAGCAACAGCCGTGACATCTTCAAAATTTGAGACCATGAGATTGTGAGGTTGGTCCTTGAAGATTCATATCTAGCTGAAACAAAGTCTTGTGTTTTATCAGTAGAGAATGTAATTAATTGTTCACATGTTTCCTGTTGAAATGGTCTTATCTCTGCAGTGCAAAGCATATATATACATCTTCCTTTTGAATTTATACTATAACTTTTTGGATTGATTGGTACTTAGCATGAACAAAAGGCCATGAATGAAAATGCCCTTGACTTTGAAATTAAGGTTTTGCGAAGTCCTCAGATACGTGGGAGTCTTTAGAAAGTCCATTTTGGCTAATGGGATGAGACGAAACTGATGCAAATGAGTAAAGGGAGATATCATATTAGGACTTTGTTTGGCAAGGATTTGTGTTAGGATTTAGAAAGTTCGAACTTGGAAATAGGAGGTAGAACTAGGGCTGATGGAAAATGTTGGAATTGGTTTATGAGACCTGGAGATTTGTTTGAAAAAGCTTCGTGTTGCCAAAAATGAGCCCTCAATTTTGCCATAAACAGAGGCACTATAAGCTGCACATTATGAACTGTTCATATTAAAATTGTAACTCCCTAAACTTGGCTTAGAAGAAAAGATCAAATTTTGAAAGTTATATTTGAAATTTAACCCTTAAAAAAATTATTTTTAAAAATTATACTTTAATTTAAAAAGAATATATATATATATATATATATATATATATAAACAATAATTTGACAAATCACTTATAAAAAAGAAAACGTGGATGTCGTAATAAATATTCAAATGTTTAATAAAAATATTCGAATAAAAATCACAATAAAATGATGCTAAAAATAATTCCTAAAACATAAATAGTCTCAACGTCTGAAAGTACATTGATGTCAAATAATTAATAACTAATAATTTATAAAGGTGAGATCTTCCAAGTACCAAGTCGCCTAAGGTTCAAGAATATCTGAAAGATAAAACTATGGGGAGTAAGCTAAGGATATTAGTGTGTGTGTGATGACAAACATATAAAATCATATTCGTAAAACACAATAATATTTTCTTAAAATTATTTAAAACATAAAACAAATGGTACAATATCACAAGCGTAATGCAATGCACCCAACTACGTTTGCCAAAGATGAGTAAGGTTCCCATAACCTCCTTGCTACGTCCGCCATCCGAAGTAGAATTCATCTCGAAGGGTGAAACCGCTAAACTTCCCCGTACAAATCCCAACCTATACTCATACATATTTGATCTTTAAAACTCAAATTTCATAAACATAATTCCATAAATCCAATATTCCATAAACATGCTTCAAAAATCATAGTCCATAAATCCGTAAATCATAGTTTTGTAAATCTAATGTTTCATCAATCAAATATTTCATAAGTCATAATTAAAACACATTCTGAAAAAGTATGCATGTGATGACAAACATACAAGTCATAGTGCAAATCATAATCAAGTAAGGTATAAAACACCAAAATACAAAAAAGATAATTTATATATGTAGCACCGTAAGAAGCACACCTCAAATAGCAACTGCTCTAACGTCGAGGAAAAAAATGTATCTTACGTTCATGTCTAGAATTGGTCCTAGCGGAATTAGAATCTACAATATAAAACTCTACGTTAATAACTAATACTATTCTACCAAACTAAACATCACAAACGCTAATCCAAACATTTATATTCACGTGTAAATCTCGTTGATCCAGTAGGTACGGATTGCACATGTGGAGGTGGATTCAATTCAGGTTCAAGAGAACGAGGGTCAAGATTATTTACTGAAATACACATACACTCACTATTGTTTTAGACCAGTCTTTGAATAGTTATACGCACACATAGAACGTTGATACCGACTGTCATTTTCCAATGAATAATAAATAGCAGTCTTTAACTATAAATAATTATAGAAAACAATAAGAACAAACTTATTAGTTATTTATGACGACACATATATAGCGATAATTGTACTGTGTTTGTATATATATGTTAATAATGAAAGTACCAGCATATATATATATATATTAATTGTTTACATATAAAAATAATAATATATACATAATAGGGAAAAGGGATTGGGTTGGAGCTTATTGGCGATCACGTTTCCAAGCTGTTAGGGTAGGCACTTGGCGACCGAGTTGACGGCGAAATGAGTGTTTGGCAATTATTTTCAGTGTAGGAGCATTTATTTAAGCAAAAGCTAATATTTAAGCAAAAGCAAATTATTCGGGTTAATTACTAAATTTTAGTTATTTAATTTCTCATCCTACATTGTTTTAATTGAATTGAGTAATTTATTGATCGTTTAATTTAAATATCCAGTTAAGTTTAATTTTTTACTTTGTTTATTAAAAATATTAAATATAATAATGAATTAGTTTCGGTAAAAAGTGAAAAACAACTAAAAAATCAAAATTTGAGAGTTTACAATTTTTAGTAATCGACTTAGAACCAACAAGTTTTTCGAAAATAAGAGGGACATCGAAATCACTAGATTACATGATATTCTAATACATAAAACTTATAAATATTATAGCTAATCGGTTGGATTAGTCACTGAATTTTATCTAAAACTGTAACCCGTAACGAAATCGAAATAACTTATTTAAATAAATTACCAATTTTCTTATTTAAAATTTCAAACTGATTTTTTTTTAATTTCGAATTTAGTTTCAGTTCATTATTTTTGCACAGCCTAGTGAAAGCAACCATTTTTTTTACATATTATATAGAGATACTACTTTATGCTATATGTATTTTAAAGTAGGCTTAAAAGTCAAGTTAGCCCTCAATAAAAAATAAATAAATAAAAAATTAAGCTCTTATGAAATTTTTGCACCCAATATAGTTCTTATAATTTAAATCGCACTCAATTTAGCCTTTTTGTAACGGTTGACCAATTTTAAATGTGAACTCATTGACGATCAATAAGATGATGACGTGTTGCAGATCCAAAAGTGCAAATCATTAAACTGTAAAAAATATAAAACAATTTAAAAGATAAAAAATATAAAGATATTAAAAATATTTAAAATTTATTTTAAAGCAAAAAAATTATAAAATATAAGAAAAATATTATAAAACTTGAAAAATTATATATTTTTTAAAACATAATGTATACAAATTATAAAAAAATCTAAAAAACTGATTTTCTTTTTTTAAAACCCATAAATTCATAAAATCACACAACAAACCCCTAAATCCTTATTTTTTCTTAAAAACCCCACTAAAGCCTAAAAAGTCCACTCAATGATCGGTGTATGTTGCAGCACAGTTTGTCGGACAAGGAGGGAACGTTGATGGTGACGAACTAAAAAATCAACTTGAGAGGCGCGGTTCTGTGAACATCAACTAGGAAGGAGTGATTTTGTGTGAAGGGTGGTTTCGTGTGATGATTTCGTGCTTGGGGTCATCAATGGTAATGGCCAAATGGAAGAGGAGCGACCAATGTGAGTGTTGGACGATGAAGGTGTAACCCCCTTGACCTGACCTAGTCGCAAGACCGAATCGAGCGAGCTACATTGGGTTTGCCAAAACAAACCCAGAAAGATTTAACTCGAAACAAGTTCATTTTTTTCTTTTATCTTATCTAGATGCATCATTATAACCTATGGTGTGCATACTAGCAGCGGGTGAAATTTCAACTTAAGCGGGCGCCGTATCGACATCCAATTGCACGCAATTGCAATTTTGGGACCAAATTGCAATTCTAGAAAATTACAGGGACTTATTTAGGTTTAAAGTTACCAATCATCAATTAGTCAGGTTACCTGCTTGATTGTCAGATTTCAACTCAAAACGATTATTCAAACTCATATAATTGCATACAAAAATATTAGAGACCAAAATGAAAGAGTCAGAAACTCCCAAGTATCACAATAACTGAAATAATTGCTGCATGTACCGGTACACGAGCAAGTGTATCGGTAGACTTTCACCAATTTAAAATTTTAGATTCCAATAGCTCAAAATCGTACCGATACAGCTCTTCGTGTATGGGTACACCTTGCTAAAATACACTTACCCGTATCGGAACAAATTCTTGTGTACCGAAACCTAGCCTCAAATAAAGCTTACATGTATTAGTACATGAACACTTGTACCGATATGCCTGGACCTGAAAATGTCCACTTTTGCTGGTTTTCATACTTTCATGATTTCAAACATAAACCAAAAGCCTCAAACACATCCATAACTTTACTAAGGATCAATCCTTAACATAACATCATAGAAACATCTACAAGACATGGCATCATGCTTTAAAAGAAAGTCTAAAGGCATGCTTCCTAACAACTGAGCCATCAATCATCCAAAACATGAATCTCAAGCAATATCAACCATAGAAGGCCATTTACAACTCTAAAACAACATAACAAACTTGCTCAAACAGGGAGTTTAGCATAAACTCTCCCAAAAACACAATGAACCCCAATGCTTTTATTACTACTAGTTTAGTTTGAAACCATACTTTCGATTAGCCGAAGTCCTTGGATTTTGTTTGCTTGCTCCCTGCCTCCAACCTTTAATTCTCTGCACTGATGGACAAAGAGAGCGTAAGAACACTAGACTTAGTGAGGAGTGCTCAAAACAATACACTATCAATGCATTTAAAACCATTTTCCAAACCACACTGAAATCACCATTTCAATCATCTTAAAACATCATGCCTTGAAAACCATGCACTTAACACTTTCAAAAACCAGCATATTAAACCACATGCAACATAAATCACGGATCAACTGCAAATCCCATTTGCTAACCCTCGATTTAAGCATTCCCATACATAACAACCCATATACAAAGCTTAAAGAGTAAACATGTATATGCAAGATACATCAACATGCATCAACAAGATACATTAACAATTATACTGGATTTCAAGTGATCATGAACCAAGTTCCACTTTACAAATTATTACATCAGGTACATGGATTCAACAAATGTCCTCTCAACACTTCATGCCATCTCAATCAGAATTATGGTACGTTTACAACTGGGTACCTTCACAATCCATCTCATCGGTTAGACGCATAATCCACTAACAGGAGTTTTCGGTACCATATAACCCTTCTACTGTTAGGGCACTCGTGGTGGAGTATTCGGTACACGTAAACCCCTCAACACCTGAGGCCACTTTTTATAGTGCACTATCAATCCTATGGCTGGCCAACTATATCCGATAATATTTTAAACGACATCAATTGCCAATATAATTCATTATCAACCATGTACATCACTATTTTTGAAGCAACTTATCAAAACTGTTTCTAAAGCATTAAACCATGCTTTACAAGTATTCAACATACTTACATGGATCATTACCTGGATCATTTACCAAATGCATCGATCATCATTATATGATCAAAAAGAATATAAAACATACTTTAAAACATGCTCAACAGTAGGTACCATTTTATTCAAAAGAAGTGCATAAAAATCAGTTTCATAAAAGCACGTCCGAGAGAGATTTTTTGCCATACTTACTTCCGAGTTTAAACCAGTGTTTCAAGCTCGATTTAAACTCCAATATCACCTTTTAAAACATTTCAAAGCTGAAATCCATGTTCTCACTCACCGACAGTGCAAAGCCTCGTTCGCCGATGCAAATCACTCCTCCAAAGCTTTCGAAGCAACACTCCAAGCTTGACGATCAACCTCCTCTAATTTTACCACTCAAAAATAGAGGATTCAATGCATCAAAATGCATTCACAACCCAACAACATCAACATCAACATCTTCCACACTTAACCCAACCAAAACCTAATGGTTTAATCCATCAATTATCTTCAATTGACATACAAAAACAACCTAACATCAACCTTATACCTACAACATACATTAAACCTCCACAATTCCTCAAAAACACAATACTAACAACCTAGGAAATTAGAGATTCTCATACCTTCAGGATTCTAATGTTAAAATCAATCTATTAACATCATATAACATCAAAATTATGATTGAAATCAATCAAGAACTCAATAAAATAGATCAAATTCGAAAATCACATAATCTCATCAATTAAACATTGATTAAACCAATTTTCCATAATTAAATCATCAAAACTCATTAGAAAACATATATAAAGGTTAATAACTTGGGAATTTAAGAACCATACACTAGAGGAGAAGGATGAAACTCACCTCTAATGTTGACTTTCTCCCTTAATTGGATTTATTACATGAGAAAACAAGATTAAAATAATAAGGTTTTGATAGAAACTAATTAAGAACTCATTTGAAACCAAAAGGTTGACGAAAACAAGAAGTTACCTAAAGATTTTGAAGAAGAGAAGAGTGTTTGGCTGAAAAGAATTTGAGAGAAAATCTTTTAGAGAAAAGGTAGTTACGTAAAATTTATTTAGGAATTAATTATAAAATTAATTCCCCAAATCTATTTGTATTTTCCAAAACCTTTTTAAAACTGCCAATTAAGGAGAAAAATCTAATATTAGACTTTCGGCAAATAACTCCTTAAAGATTCAAAGTTTTGACCCTTTTACAAAATAATCACTAAAAATAGTTTTACATTCTTTACATTTTGGTCACTAGCCAAAATGACAAATTTCCAAATCCCATTTTCCAAAATTAACTTTACCAAAAATATCCATATATTAAATAAGGATTTTTAAATACTTTTCCCAAATATTTTCTATAATACCCCAAAAATTATATCTTAGAATTCTTGGGTTGGTTCGATTCGATTTAAATGTTTCTTAGAATGATCATTCAAGGGTGTAGGACCGAAGTTTAATTACGAAAGATTGAAGGGCTGTTTTAAAAGGGCTTAAAAGATTAGGTGATAAAAAAAATTAGTTTGCATGCTAAAATTCTATTAACCAAAGGACTTGGACACTTGTTAATCTTAACCAATGCCAAGTTTGAAAGAGTGTCTTGGCTAAAGTGAAGTGAGAAACTCTTATCATCTTCTTCCTTTCGTTTATCCTCTATGGCCGAGAATGAGAGCTTGTGAGAGAGTGTGGAGTTAGATGACTCTAGTCCAATTTCTTTTGTGTGTTCGAAGGGGGAATTAAATTAGAAAGGTAACTATTTCATCTTCCTATTTACCAAATGAATGTTGTGTTTAGATTATAAAGAATTTAGGAATGAATGCATGATAGAAGAAATCTTAGTATTTTGAGTGATACATGTGGAATGTGTTGCACTTTTATATTTTGTAATGCATTGAGTTAATTTGGTTTTTACTAGTGAAATTTAGATTATCAAGGGTTTAGTATTCGAATTGATAATATGAAAATGAAGTTATGATCTTGTTGGTAATGTTAATTTTGTACATAACTGAAATTTTATTACATGATTGATAAGAAATCGATTTATGGGTTGTTCTTTAGAATAGATTCGTATTGGGGATTTGAGGACCGAATTATGAATGTTTAAGGGACAAAAAATTACAAGTTAAGACAGGGGAAGGTTGTTATATAGGTTAAGGATTAATTTATAATCGAATAGGGGCTAATTGAGGAGCTTATGGACTACTTTAAACCTGTAAGGGCAGTGCGTAAAAATCTGGAACTGTTTTGAGATTTAAAGAACTTTTGTGGACTGTTTTATATTAATAAGAACAAGGGAGAAGTTGATCACTAGTGTAAGAAACTGTTAATTTTCTAAAAGAACTGTTTTTATGTGAATATTTGTGATTGTAGTAAATTGAAATTTGTTTGACAACATGAAGGAATGTGAAACTGTTTTGGTAATAGAATAATAAATATAGTGGGCTGTTGTTTACTTATGTATATGTAACAAACTGCCTAATATGTATAAATTTGTATAACATTTCTTTGAGCAGCAATGTATATTTAAAAAAAAACACTAGGAGATGGTTTAAGCATATATTGGTGTGTATCATGAAAATGAGACTGTTTTGAATGAAATTATGTGTATTCATGATTGTATAGGTAGTTAGTAACCAATGGTTGTTAATGTTTAATTGGAATTGTGTTAAGCTTGGAAATGAAGTGTTAAAGTGTTTGAGATGAGGTCATGAATTAGTTCAAATAATGAATTAACTTGTAAATAGAGAATTGGTGTGACATAAATTTGTTCTTATTATGTTAGATCGAGTTGGTGAAAAGCCAAAAGGGATTTGGATATGTAACAAGATAGGAATGAGGGGTTCAGGTATCCTGTAACTTTAGGATAGGAGGTGAGTGTAGCTTTGAAGTCTTGGGATAGGCCTACTACCTTCCCGAGCATGTTTGATTATTTTAAGTCTATTATTTTATCACCAAATTAAACTATGGAAAATGCGAGCTCGGGTTTGAGGTATGCATTTTAATATGGATATTCTTTAAGATGGAATGCTTGATTAATGATAAGCTTAGATTAAATTCAATTATAGGCTATTGCTTGTTTGATAAGAAATCTTGTTTGACTAATCTTGGTTGAATCTTGAGCTTGAATTGAGCGTATAAATGACAAGATTTTTGGTACTTAACCTATTGTGACTTAAGCCCTGTTTAATTGTGGTTCTAATTACGAATCTATGGTTATAGTATAAATTATGCATGCAAGCGCATACTTGATAATGACCTTGTTATTCTAATATTCGAATAAGGGAATGAATGAATGGAGAGTATAGGAACCGAATACATGTTTGGTAGGGAAGAACATAAGAATTGTTGTATGACATAATAAATTATAACTATAGGCTTTGATTCGAGTTAGTTTAGACACAATTGCCATGCCATAGAGTTTGTCGAGCTATCTAGTTTGGATTACAGTCCTAGACTACGGTCCCTTGTTAATTAAGATCAAATGATCTATTGGTACTAGTGGTACCCTTGTTCAATAAAGAGATAGATTCGGTACTTTGTGTACCCTTGTTTCGGTATTTTGTGTACCCTTGTTGTCACTACTTGTTTTGGATTCGAGTGTCTAATTAACTTGTCAATCAAGGCTAAGTTAAAAAATTGTAATAATGAATCTTGAGAATATGAATTGAATATTTGAACTGTGTTCCCTTGATGATTGATGGACTATGATCCCTTGATAATGATTGGACTATGTGTCCCTAACAAAGGATTGATTCATGCTCTATTTGAGATAACAATTGGATAAACATGTGTGGCTTTCATTGTTTAAAGCTCATCTGATATGGAAATGATATGATGTTTGCCTTAGAATTGATCATATGATTTGTTAGAATGCCACATGTATAATGAATCTATATAATCTGGAATGTCAAGTAAGAGGTGTCTAAAGTATTCTTGAATAATTTGTAAAGAAAGTTAAAATTCAATTAGTATTCTATTCTATAGAGGCAAAACTTTGAATGTGGTGCATTGAAAGGTACAAATGCATATATTAGTATATTCGGAGGAATAAAACTGCTTGATAATGGAATTGAGTATAGGAAGAATTGTATACCTACAAGCTAATGTAATGAATTAGCAAGAAGGAAATCTTGTGTGATAAGTAACTAATATTAAAGATATACCGAAATCTTGTAACTATGGTATCTTGTATGTGATACTTAAGGGTGTGATGCGTAAACCTAAAAGGTCTTGAAGGACAAACTTATTCGAACTATAGAGCTTGAAGGGTAGCATTTGAACAAGTTTGTCATGTCAAAAACTCATAATAAAACTTGCACTAGAACTAAAGGAACAATCTAAATATCCTTTAAAACAAAAGTCTATACTTGCTTTATGAACATGCTCACTGTCTAAGTGACTAATAAGGAATAAGTTATGATAGTTACTTGCTTCGATAAGTAATTGGAATCTTAAATGTTATAAGGTGACTTTTGGATGGCCCGACATGCTCTGCTAAAACTTTCTATAATTTGAATCATGCCTATAAGTCTATTGTCATGCCTTGTTTGAACATCTATAAAATTTATGACTAAGCTTATTGAATGCCATAACACTTATAATCTGGTGACCTATATGCTAGGACGTTTAGAGTGATGATTTGACAAGGATGATATCCCCTGTGTTAAGATAGTTTATGCTTGTTTTGAGATGTGATAGATAATCTAAGTAAAAAGCAATGTCCTTCACCGATTCTTCCTTGAGGCTTTTAACTAGAAGAATAAATAGGTTCTTTTGGGATGCTTGGTGAAGAATGCACATGCTACGTTTTATTTAAATGCTTGTCAGAAGTTTTGCATAAGAATTAAAAAAAAGATTAGCCAATTCAGTAATGAGTTCTTGATAGGCTGTGCGTTTATTAATACTTGGATAGCTTCGTCTATTAATTTAAGGTTGTAGCTGAGCCTCACAAATACATGGATTGAAAGTGATTAAATTAGTTACATACATAGAACCGATAATTATAAAAATAGAGGGAAACTAATTTATAAAGATTTGATTCCTTTTTTGATTATCGAGCTACCCCACTAAGCAATTCAATTGCTTAATTATTTGTATGTTACATTTCAGGATAAATGTGTTTACGAACTACTCCTGAGCTGGGACGTGATCACAAATATTGGATTAGGGCACGAAGTTCTATCATTAAGACTCCTAGAAGGTGGCACATTATTGTTAAGATGCATGGCACATATAGATTCATGTTTGTTCATTCCTAAGTGTGTAATTTTATTGTCGATCAAGTTCATAAGGGGCCTTTATATTAATTGTTGATTGCTTGCTTTATTTGATTTGAGTAGTAATTAGGTTGTGTGATAGCATGAATATCTAGAGAAGCTTGATATGGTAACTACTTTGTTGCCGCATATGCTATGCTTTGATTCATGCTTACATTATCATGTGTTGGATCCTAAATACTTGGTGTGACTTAATGAATTAGCTTAATAGATAAGATAAACCAGTGACTCGAGTCAAACAAACAGTTTGGTGCGGTATATATTATATGTGCTTAAACAGTCATGATTGTCTTATGTGTTAAGGTGATTTTGATATGAGTAAAGTAAAATACTTACCATTTTATTAATAAAGGGATAAATCTATATGTTTATACCATAGGAGGAATTGATAAGTCATGTGAGCTATGGAAGTGATCGATTGTTATTGATATATAATCAGCTGTGATTTGTTTGGTTGTTAACAGATCTTTTATAATAAGACTTAAGAGTGTTGTAACAAAAAGTATGCTTAAAGATTGTTAAACAATGGGTTGATATCCTTTTAAATGATTTTAGTTAATGACTCGGATGTTTATAGATAATTAGGTTTTTACAAGGTTGAAATTGTAATATGGAAATTAATGAAGTGTATGAAAGCAAGAACTCTCGTATGATTGTTAAGAGTATGCATGTTAAATGGAAAGTGTGTATAATTTCATTTAGACGTATGTAAAGCTTTTTAATGAGGAATTTTGGTTTCCTGTTTTTTTCTTCTAAAAGGACATGTAGTTATATTGGAAATCTTGTTTGTTTTTTTACACCTAAGTAGATTATCTACTTAAGTTCAAGGTACATAAATTCTTTGTAGCTTATAAGGTTATAAGCTATTATTAAAATTTTGAATTGTTATATGGTGTGTATGTTTAAGTAAGTGATTGCTTCGTTCAAATAAAAGCTTTTAAGAAGAAAAGTTTAGAATTTCCCTGATTCCTGTTTGCATGCCTGATAGAAAAGTGTTAAGTTAACCATGTTTGCTCGATTGTTTGTTAGTAACACGTTCTAATCCAATTTATCTCCTAGATCAGGTTAGAGGGTGTTACATTTTCTCACTTAAAAATATTTAATCCGACTTTAATCCCAAATCCGACTCAAATCTCTAATCCGGTCCATCGAACCGTCTACTCAATCTAAAACCCACTAGGCCCAAAACTGGGGTGTTACAGAAAGCGGGTCGTCGAAGGGTTTAATTGGCGACAACAAATGGGACTTGGGATCTAGGGTTAAGGATTTAAGATTAGGAATTTAGGAAATTAGGGGTTTTTTAGAAAAAAATAAAATATTCCTAAATGTTTCTTTTAAAAAATAAATTAAATTTAAAAGGATTTTTTATAATTTTATACAATTTTTAAATATTATTTCATTTTAAATATTTTAATATTTTAAATAATTATTTTAATTTTTACGAGTTTAAATAAAAAATATATTTTATAATTATATATATTATTTTTTTTCTAATCTTAAAATTTAAAATATATTTTTTATTTTTAATGATTTTTACAATTTTACGACATATCACTGTCAAAGTGTGCCACTTGTCACCGTCTTAATAATTTTTGTGAGTTAATGGTCAACTGTAATGTCCACATCACGAGAGGGCTAAATTGATTGCAATTTGAATTTTGAGGACTTGATTGATCATAATTTGAATTATGAGGGCTAAATTGAGTGCAAAAGTTTCCTAAGGGCTTAATTGTTCAGAGCCTATGTTTGGGATATTACAATTCTCCTCCCCTAAAAGGAAATTCATCCTCGAATTTACCTGGGATGAAAAGATAAGGATATTGTTCTTTCATGGTTGTCTCAAGTTCAAGTTGCTTCCTCCACCTTGTGGTTTCTCTAGAAAACTTTAACAAGAGGGACAGACTTGTTATGAAGCCTTTTAACTTCACGGTCTAGAATTTGAATCGGTTCTTTTTTATGAGACAAGTTGGGGTTGAGTTTTACCTCTTCCGGTTCAAGCACATGGGAATGATCATAACAGTATTTACAAAGCATGGATACATAGAACACGTTGGGAATCTTGTCAAATTCACTAGGAAGGGCTAAACAATAGGAAACAAGACCAATCCTCTCCACAAATTCAAATGTTCCAACAAAACGAGGGCTAAGTTTCCTCTTTTTCCCGAATCTAAATAACTTCTTCCACGGAGATACTTTTAGAAACACCCGGTCACCCACCTTATACTGGATATCTATTCTTTTAAGATCTGCATAAGCCTTTTGTCAATAAAAAACTTACTTCAATATATTGTGGATGAATTGTATTTGATTCTTTATTTCTCCGAGGAGTTCAAGCCCTAAGGCATTGTTTTCACCCAACTCCAACCAACACAAAGGAGTTCTAAACTTCCTTCTATATAAAGCTTCAAAGGGAACCATCTAGATAGGTGCCTAATAACTATTGTTCTAAGCAAACTCAGCCAGGGGTAAGGTCTTCTCCCAATTCTTCCCAAATTCAAGCACACAAGCCCGAAACATATCTTCGAGAATCTGGATCACTCTTTTAGATTGAACATCTGTTTGTTGATGAAAAGCTATGATGAGATTTGTTTTAGTTCCCAAAGCCTTTTGCAAAGAATTCTTGAATCTAGATGTAAACCGAGGGTCTCAATATGAGATTATAGTAGTAGGGACTGCATGTAAACATATCACTTCTCGGATATATAGCTCGACCAATTGATCCAAGTTCATATTCATTTGAATAGGTATGAAATGGGATGATTTGGAAAATCTATCGACTATAACCCACACAACATCATTTTTCTTTGGTGATAATGGCAGTCCACTTACGAAATCCATTTTTATCCGATCCCATTTCCATTGAGGTAGCTCAGTAGGTTGCAAAAGTCTCGTAGGGACTTGGTGTTCGCCTTTAACTTTCTGACAGGTTAAACACTTGGACACAAACTCCGTAATAGCATACTTTAATCCTGGACACCAATACAGTTCCTTTAGATCTTTATACATTTTAACCGATCCAGGATGGATTGAGAAAGGGCTACTATGAGCTTCTTGAAGCATTTCCCTTTTAAGGAGTTCGTCATTTGGTACGCATACTCTATTTCAAAAATAGAGTAGTCCATTAGAGTTCAAAGAGAAGTTTGAGCTAGGTTCATCCTTTAATTTAAGCATTATGCTTTGAACCTCCGGATCTTGTTGTTGGAGAGCTTTAATCCTTGTGATCAAGTCGGATTGAACCTTGTGTTCGGCCATAAGTTTCTGATTCTTCTATAGCATAAAATGGGCATTGATTGCAACAGGGGCTACAATACAATGAAGCATCTTTAGAGGAGAAGGACGAAGCTCACCTTTAATGTTGATTTTCTCCTTAATTGTATTGATTTACACGAGAAAACAAGATTAAAACAATAAGGTTTTGATAGGAAATAATTAAGAACTCATTTGATATTAAAGGATTGAAGAAATCAAGAAGTTACCTAAAATTTTTTCAAGAAGAGGAGTGTTTGGCTGAAAAGAATTTGAGAGAAAATCTTTTAGAAAAAAGTTAGTTCCGTAAAGTTTGCTTAAGGAAATAATTATAAAATTAATTCCCAAAATCTATTTATACTCTTCCCAAATCTTTTTAAAATACCAATTAAGGAGAAAATTCTGATATTAGACTTTCGGAAAATAGCTCCTTAAAGATTCAAAGTTTTGACCCTTTACAAAATAGTCACTAAAAATAGTTTTCATTCTTTGCATTTTGGTCACTAGCCAAAATGTCAACTTTCCTAATTCCATTTTTCAAAATTGACTTTTCCAAAAATATTCATATATTAAATAATGTTTTTTAGATATTTTTCCCAAATATTTTCTCACTCAAAAATATTTAATCTAATTTTAATCCCAAACCGACTCGAATCTCTAATCCGGTCCATAGACAGTCTAATCAACCTAGAAACTCGTAGGCCCAAAACTGGGGCATGACAACTCTCCCCCACTTAGGAAATTTCTTCCTCGAAATTTTACCCGAAGAAAACAAGTGCATAAACTGTTTCATCATGTCCGCCTTACTCTCCTACGTGGCCTCCTCAACTCCACATGTCGCCACAACACCTTCATAAATTCAATTATTTTACCACGAAGAACATTACTACATGAATCAAGAATCCCAATAGGTTCCTCGTCGAAAGACAAACCCAGTCGCAATTCCATGTCCTCCCCCGGCATGACATGCGATGGATCCGACAGATACTTCCGCAACGTAGACACATGAACACATCATGAATTTTCTCCAACTTAGGAGGCAAACTCAAACGATAAGCCACAAGACCAACACGCTCCACAATCTCGTATGGTCTAATGAATCTCAGACTAAGCTTACCCTTATGTCTGAACCGCATCACCTTCTTCCAAGGTGACCCTTTCAAAATCACGCGATCACCAGCGACATACTCAATTTCTCTACCTTCAAATCCGCATAATATTTATGGCTTTCTGAAGCCGCTTTCAAGCGATCACAAATGAGCTTCACTTTCTCATTGTTATCCTTTAACACATTCAACAAAGAAACATGTTTTTCCCAGCCTCAGCCCAACACAAAGGTGTACGACACTTCCTACCATACAAGGCATCATAAGGTTCCATTTTTATACTAGGCTGATAACTATTGTAATGGGCAAACTCCACCAAGGGCAACTGCCTTTCCCAGGTTCCCTGGAGCCCAATGATACAACACCTCAACATGTCCTCCAAAACTTGGATCACACGTTCAAACTGACCATTCGTCCGAGGATGATGTGAAGTACTGAATTTTCACCGTGTACCCAAAGCTCGATGTAACACTCTGAAAACCTAGCTGTAAACCGTGGATTGCTATCCAAAACTATGGACTTAGACACCTCGTGCAAACATACAACCTCAGCAACATACAACTCTGCATACCTATCCTAGGTTACGTGGTATGCACAAACACAAAATGCGCATACTTCGTAAACCGATCCAAAATCACACAAATGGAATCCTTTTTAGTGGGCGTCAACAACAACCCAAACACAAAATCCATGGTGATTCTTTCCCACTTCCATTCCAGTATCCTCAATGGTTGCAACAACTCGGAAGGAAACTGATACTCAGCCTTAACACGTTGGCACACCACGTATCTAGCAACAAAATCATCCACATCCTTTCTTTAAACCAATCCAATAGTAATCTTCTTCCTACCCTCGATACATCTTAGTACTACCGGGATGCATAGCAAAATGACTAACATGTGCTTCAGTCAAAATGGTACGCCTCAACTCACCATCATTAGGCACCACTATCCGATCTTTAAATCACAACACCCTATCATTATTAAAGTGAAAATCTAGCGGATTTCCATCCATGATATCCTTAACACGTGGTACCAACACATCATCATAAGGTTGCTTCTCCTTAATCAACTGTGGAAATGATGACTTTACTCGAAAATCGGCCAACAAGCCACCATCCCACGTCACACATAACCGGGAAAACATCGCCCTTAACTCCATCACATCTTTCCTACTCAAAGCATCGACTACAACATTAGCCTTTCCCGGATGATATTCAATCATCAAATCATAATCCTTAAGTGACTCCAACCATTTATGTTGTCTAAGATCCAAATCCTTTTGCGTCATCACATTTTTCAAACTCTTATGATCTGAGTTCACAACACACTTCTCACCATAGAGATAAGGTCTCCAAAATCTTTAAGCAAACACAACTGCGACAAGCTCAACATCATACGTAGGACAATTGCACTCGTGCGCCTTCAACTATCTAAATGTACAAGCCACAACTTCGCTAGTGACACAACAATCTTAGAAGATTCTTTAACAAACCTCGATGTTAATTAACTGAATCTAGAAAACCAACGAACTTCTAACTCCAACCTTGGTTGCTTCAAAACTAACAAAAATCAAACTTTCGAGAACCAATCTTTAACACCCTTTTCAAACCTTGAGAACTCCAAAGAACCACATTACCAAAGCTACTTATATAAGCTACCTTGCTTACACCATCACTTTATCGACCTCCGAACAGTTACCCGTAAGTGTGAACATATGTATGCATGAATACTTATATGCTCTCATAGATCTCTAATTATATGTATGCAAAACATCTAATGTCATGCCCAAATGTATGCATGTACTGGATATTTATATATATATATATATATATATAAGTGTTTTTTCATTGTGCATGTTTAACTATTCACACTTACTAATAACGTTTTCAGAACCAGAATTCCTTCCTGCCTGCCAAAACTTGCACTTACCCAAATAAAGAACAAACATTCGCTCCTCCACAAAAGCCTACTAAACCATTTATACCTGTCGATCAAGATCCTTCTCGGTACCTTTATACACGAGAATATCATCTATAAACACAACAACCTGGTCCAGAAACTCATGAAACACCCGATTCATCACATTCATGAATGCGGTAGGGGAAATGGTCAAATCAAACGGCATCACCAAGAACTCGTAATGCTTGTACCTCGTATGAAAGGTAGTCTTAGGTACATCCACACCCTTTACCTTCAGCTAATAATACCCAGACCCCAACCCAATCTTAGAGAACACAAAAACACTTCTAAACTGATCGAACGGAACACCAACCCGTGGCAAAGGATACTTATTCTTAATCGTCAACTTGCTCAATTTCTGATAATCGATGCACATCCACATTGTGCCATCCTTCTTTTTCACAAACAACACCGACGCACCCTACGACAAAACACTAGGCCTAATAAACCCTCGATCAAGCAACTCATGAAGTTGCATCTTTAACTCCTTCAACTTCTTCGGTGCCATGCGATAGGGAGCAATAGATACTAGAGCTGTATTTGCATGCAACTCAATGCCAAACTCAACCTATCTATCCGGTGGCAAACCCAACAATTCCCCTAGAAAAACACCCAAAAATCACATACAATACGAATGCCCTGAATGCGCACCTCCTTTGATCCTAGATTCATAACATAGGCTAAGAATGCCTGACATCCCACATCCATCAAACGACCCACTTCCAGAGCCGAAACAACATTGGAAAAAACTTCGCATTCTCACCCACGATTACCACCTCGTATTCATCTGCAAGTTTCAAGGAAACTTGCTTGGTTTCAAAAACAACCACAGCTCAATGCTTAGAAAGCAAATCCATACCTAGGATTACATCAAAACTGTAAAACGACAATTCCATCAAATCCACCACAAAATACATGACCTTGAAGCGTCAAAGGATATCTTCTATGCAACCTTCTCAGAAAAACCGTCTCCCTGAAAGAACTAGTTACTTGCATACCCACATCTCTACACTAAAACTTCCCTCGACCACGATCACGACCTCTCCGTGGTGCAATCGTAGGTGCCCTGGCATGTCCACCCGCCAACAACGAACAATCACGTCTCAAATGATCACTCAATCCACAACTCCCACAAGAATGAGCAACAACAGGCGTGTTGGGAAATGCCGGTACACACAATGGCACAACGAAAAAATTATCCTGCGTAATCCACCAGTGATCCATGTACAAGGGACGAATTTGGGGTGATAAAGGATGAAAAACATTAGCTCAACTAATTTGGAATTCCACAACGAGTATAGGAGAATCCAAATCGAATTCGAGTCATCACAGGAGCGTTTCGACCTCTACGCAATCCACCCGAATAAAATGAAAATTTTTTCTCTTCTCTAACTGTTAGAGATGATTATCGAAAAACGCATATTTTGGCTGCTAAACCTTATGCCTTTATATAGCATTCAAAAACCTAATTCTAATTAAATTCAGATTATTTAAATATACAATATATTTAATCGAATATAATTAAATATGGAGAACCTGATTCTACTTTAATTAGGTTTCTTTTAACGATATATATGTAGTATTTGATAATTACAATAACTTATCAAATATTAACATATGTATAAAATCGAAATTAACAATTTTAGTTTCTCACTAATTACGTGTACAACAAGCTTGTACACATGCTATATAGTCGATATTTGTTCGTTGCAATCATAGGGTGTGACCCTTGTAGATTCATGTAACGTTAGCAGTAATATCTAGAACAATTCTAATATTACAAGCAATGAGTGGCATCTAACAATACATCATTACTGCCTAAGTTACATGAAATCATGCTTCAATTTAACCTTTTTCCGTGATTAACTTCTTTTATGTATTTCATCATTTTGTCCTCAGATCTAGATCGGACCCAAGTCATGGATTAGTCACACTTTTATAGTCTATCTAATGTTTCTTGATATCTTGAGTAGACTATTATAAACGAATAGCTATGATATCCCACGTCAATTCATTCGAGCATGGCCATGCATTTTCTAGTCTCACTCAATCAAGTGGCCTATGATATTGCTCCTATTATGTAGGAGGGACAAATCCTATCTTGATCAACCATATTTCGCTACATGGATTGTGACATATCCAATATCAGTCTTTATAGTGTAGTCAGTTATGACACACGTTTGACCGTATCAATATATGTCACTCACGATGTTGAAATAATGATGATCTCAAGTCTGAGGATCATACATGTAGTTATCACCATGAGCAATGTTGTGACTGTCATGTAATAATCCAAGAAACATGCTCATAGCAGGTCAGTCCAGTATGTCGTTCCCTAACATATACTTATGTATTGATTTTGACATCTTTATGTTAATGACAACACTTTGTCATCAATCAACTACATATTAGTCTTAATACATTATTTTTGTCCAAGCCCACAATAATTCTCAACTAAGGACATTCAAAAATAACTATATTATTCTAAGGACTTTATTATAATTTAGTTTATTTATAGATACACAGAATAAGACTAAAATAATAATAATGGCTTCTTATAAATAAACAAGATAAAATAAGCATGTTTTTACAACAATCTCATAATTGGTATTTGGGCATACTCCAACAAGGCGCAAGAGCCTGTCCCTCATGAACCAAACGTGAGCAGTCTCGCCTCATGCGATCACGCGATCCACAAACCCAATAGGTATTGTGCGCTGCTCTAGCCTGGATACTCTGATCCTACAGTTCCCGCCCAGTACTACCTCAACCTTACCTCAACTCGGGGCAATACCTCTTATCACTTTGCTTCCTAAACTGACCACCACTAGAACCAGAGTCCGCAATTCTCTTACCAGAGCCAGAACCTCCCACACGAACCAATAAACCCAGGTTCTACTTATTATCCTTCATCCGTGTAACCAACATGTCAAAAATGGTGTAGTTAGAAGTCAACATGTATATCTTAACATCATGTACCAATCTGCAACGTAATCAGTTGCAACGATGCCTCTTATCTGGTACCAGTTCAGGAGCATGCTGGCTCAACCAAACAAATTGACCTCAAACTCAGCGACAGACATACTGCCTTGAACCAAAGCCCTAAACTTACATTTCTTTCATCCAAGTATCTAACTCCCAGATACTTCTTAAAAATAGTTTGAAAGAACTCCCAGTTCATATCACTAGGTTCCATACCCACAATCACAATTGTCCACCAACTATACGTATCTCTTTGCAACAAAGACACAACATACCCCAACTTACGGGCATTATTACACCCCATTGGGTCCAAAATCTGGCCAATACTAGCCATCCACTCCTCGGATCCCTCAGGAGCCATCCCTAAAAACTTAACTCCTCCCAAACTACGGAGGCACTCTAACGGTAACCCCGTTTGTCCAACAACTAGTGCAGTCACATGCACTCTAGCAACAGTAGCTTGAAAAGGTCCAGAAATCACCTATACCAAAGACGTCGTGTTACTTCTTAAAAATAGTTCAAAAGAACTCCAGTTCACATCACTCAGTTCCATACGCGCAGCCACAGTTGTCTACAAACTATACGCATCTCCTCACAACAGAGACACATGACACCCCAACTTACGACCATCATTACACCCTACTGGGTCCAAAATCCGGTCAGTACTGGCCATCCACTCCTCGGATGCCTCGGGGGCCATCTCTCGAAACTCAACTCCTCTCAAACTACGAATGCGCTCTTAAGGTAACCCTGTTTGTCCAACTACTAGTGCAGTCACATGCACTCTAGCAACGGTAGCTTGAAAAGCTCCAGACATCGCCTATATCAAAGGCGCCATGTCTCCCAACACTAGCCTATCTGGCACATGTGGTACTTATTTCGGGGTGCCAGACCCCCAAGAGTTATAACATTCTCCTCAACCCCTTTGCCCAACAGAAATAACATTCATGCTAGTTCCCAATTCTTCCTTCAGTCGTAACATAACACATTTTATAAGGCATGATAATTACACCAAAACAAAAGCAATCATGCTAGGTTCAAGTGAGGATTTAAGACTTTTTTTCCAAATAAAACATTTTAGACTGTAGTAATAAGGTAATGTGTCCAGCAAGTATCCCCCAACATAACATATGTCAACCAACAAACATATAAACAATCGACATGCTTATAAACAATCACTGTGCATAGCAAACAACAGTAATCAACCAATAACAACATTCCAACAATCATAACCTCATCCCACTTAACACAAACCTGACTCTGATACCACCAAATGTAACCCCTTTGACCCGGCCTAGTCACTAGATCGGACTGAATGAGCTATATTGGGTTTATCGAAACAAACCCGTAAATATTTAACTCAAATTACATCCATTTTTTCTTTTATCTTATCTAGGTACAACATTATAACCTATAGTGTGCACATTGGCAGCAGGTGAAAACTCAACTCAATCAGGTGTCACATCGACATCCAATTGCACGCAATTGTAATTTAGGGATCAAATTACAATTCTGGAAAATTACAGGGACTTTGTCTATTTGATGTTACCAATCTTTAATTAGTCAAGTCTCATGCTCACTTGTCCAAATTCAGCATAAACGACCATCCAAACTCCTTTAATTGAATGCATAATAACCAAGGACCAAAACGAAAGAATTTTAAACCTTTTATATAAAAAAATATCAAACATGACGACCAAGCATACAAATACGGCCCCCAAGTGTACAGATACGATAGTGGCGTATCAATATGGTCCCTTGGCATATCGATACATGGGTTACAAATCATTTTCTCAGAATTCTAGTAGCTCAAAATCGTATCGATACACTTCTACTCGTACAGATACACATGCCAAAAATACATTTACCCGTATCGATACACCTCTACCCGTACTGATACACATGGGCCTGAAATGCCCAATTTTGCTTGTTTTTCATACAATCAAGGGTCCACAATGTTCTATCAAACCCAAACATATACACAACAATTCTAAAGATCAAACCATGTTAAAACATCACATGAACATGACCAAATCATGATATTTTACTTCTAACGGAAATCTAGAGGCATGCTTCCTAGAAAACAACCAACCACCATACGAAACATAATTCTATGGCAACAACCAAACATATAAGGCCAATTGCAATCCAAAACAGCAATACAAACTTGCTCAAACAAGGAGTTTAGCAAAACCCTCCTAAAACAACATTGAACCAATTGCCTTTATTACTACTAGTCTAAAGTAAGATCATACTTTCGAATAGTCGAAGTCCTTGGATTTCTCCTCGCTTGCTCGCTGCTTCCAACCTTTAATTCTCTTCATTGATGGACAAAGAGAGCATAAGCACACAAGGCTTAGTGAGGAGTGCTCAAAACACAACACCATCAATGCAATTAAAGCTGGTTTCCAACTCACAAGGAGTTCATCATTTAAAACCACTTTCAAAAATTATTATGCCTTTTAAACCAAAACATGCTTACTTTCCAAGCACTTCAAATTTGATTAAAAAAACCATTTGAAAACAATAACCCATCTTGTTTTTGAAACATGCTTTACTACTCAAGCATTATCTCATTTGTTTCCACAACAAATAATGCATAACAACCATATGCATCAAAATCATTTATAAACTCTTTTATCACATATATTCTCATATATTGGCATTTAGAGTGACCCGATTAGACTCACCTCTATCCATGGATAGTACTACCTCTATCCATACATGTTCGGATACACAGATTTCTCATGCTGGGCTCACCTCTACCAAATCTCATACCTTGCCTAGTTAAACCACAAGATACCATCGCAATGGGCTTCTTAGTTAAACCGTATACCCAAGTGATAACCCAATACTCCATGTAACGTAGTTCAACCGCTTTTCCTTAAGGACCATGGCACGATTGATTTTGTATAATATAGTGCACTTTAATCTTATGGCTAGCCAACTATATCTGACACTTTCACAATATGTCACATAGCCAATATATATTTCCAAATACATTTACTTACTACTTTCCAAGGCATTTCTTAAATCATTTCATATGTAAAACCACATTGCCAAAGGCAACAACATATTCCTTTCAAATAACAAATCTCAATGCTCATAGGGATTCACTACTCTATTTAAACATTGTATAATAATAAAAAATGATGCATTTATAGCAGGTAAACAAAACCATGTTTAATCCCAAAATATGAAATCTACAAGCTTATATCAAAGCCAATAACCAAGCGAAATAAGAGAACTTACGCTTGAGCTTAGTTAAGCTTGTTAGGCTATAACTAAACCCCCATGATCCATCAATCAAACCTTTAAATAGCTTTAACGTGTTTAAACACTCATCGACAATGCAAAGCCTCATTCGCCGATAGGAATTATCCTTTCAAAGCTTTTGAAGTGAAACTTCAAGCTCGAGGATCAACCTCCTCTGATTTCACCACACAAAAACAGAGGATCCAATGAATCAAAATGCATTTACAAACCCAGCAACATCAATCCACAAAAATCCTCTACAAACACTACCCGAAACCTTTCCAAAACTATCGAAAACATCATCAAAAACCTTCCACTCTTAACACAGCAAAACCTAAAGGTTTAATCCATCAATTAACTTCCATTGACATTCATAAACAACCTAACATCATCCTTATACCTCCAGCATTCAATAATCAACCAAAACTCACCAAAAACACAACACTAGCAACCTAAACAATTAGAGATTCACATAGTTTTGGGATTCTAATGTTAAAGCCATCTTATTAACATTATAAAACATCAAAATTATGATTATAATCAATCAAGAACTCAGAAAAATAGATCCAAAATGAACATCACTTAATCTCTTTAATTAAACCTCGATTTAACAAATTTCCATAATTAAACCCTTAAAACTCATTAGAAAACATATGTAAAGGATCAATAACTTGAGAATTTCAGTAAAGAACCATACATTAGAGGAGAAGGACGAAGATCACCTCTAATGTTGACTTTCCCCCTTAACTGTATTGGTTTACATGAGAAAACAAGATTGATACAATAAGGTTTTGATCGGAAACAATTAAGAACTCATTTGACATTAAAAGATTGAAGAAATCAAGAAGTTACTTAAAACTTTTTGAAGAAGAGAAGAGTGCTTGGCTGGAGAGAATTTGAGAGAAAATCTTTTAGAGAAAAGTTAGTTAAGTAAAATTTGCTTAGGGAATTAATTATAAAATAAATTCCCAAAATCTATTTATACTCTTCCCAAATCTTTCTAAAATAGCCAATTAAGGAGAAAAGTCTGATATTAGACTTCGGGCAAATAGCTCCTTAAAGAGTGAAAGTTTTGACCCTTTACAAAACAGTCACAAAAAAGAGTTTTCATTATTTACATTTTGGTCTCTAGCCAAAATATCAACTTTTCAAATTCCATTTTTTCAAAATAGACTTCACCAAAAATATTCATATATTAAATAATAATTTTTTGATATTTTCCCAAATATTTCTCACTCAAAAATATTTATTCCAATTTTAATCCTGAAACTGACTCGAATCTCTAGTTCAGTCCACCAGACCATCTAATTAACCTAGAAACTCCTAGGCCCAAAACCGAGGCGTTACACACACAAAGCCCAACCATGCTCATAATACGGCGATAGAACATCTATCGGTATGACGCAACCTCTAGCCGCCAAATCATATAGCATAGTGATCGGTGTGAAAACGTTACACTATTTAGTGCAAGCTATACTATCGATGCATGAATAGAAACAAGAAAAACTTGTTTAAATATCAATCCCACAAGGATGGTGAATTATGTTTATACTTATGTGACTACAATATAATGCTGCAAGAGTGGTAGTTGTGGGTGCAATGGTGGTTGCAATAGAAATATAAAAAGGTGAGAGATGGATTTAACGTGGTAACAATAATAGAGAGTGATAAAAGATAAGGAATAATGAGAATAGAACCTAGATTTCCTTGTCTCAGCTAGGCAGAAAGATCAAGTGCACTTAGAGGACTAAGGATAGGTTTAATCAGCGATACAATGGTCAACTTGAGTGTTTACTTTCATTCAACCTTCAGCTATTAACTTAGGTACGAATATCAGCTTCAACTTTCATTGTAGGTAGAGTCTAAGGCCCCTTGAACGAGTGGACCAACTCTCATTGCATCCAGACAACTTTCGCTGCAAGAACTCATTAATCAGACTCGTTAGTGCATTTGTCGATGCCAGCAACTAGTTTTAACACTCTCATGCAAAACGTAAATCAAATCCAACAAGTAAAGCTCAAGAAAAAGCAACACTAAAATATATTAAGCTAAGAAAATACCATGTCCTTGCGTTGTCCCGATACTGCATCCACGGTGAAATCACTTGCGTCACATAAGCTTAAATGGTTGCTCCTAGTTGGGTGCAACAACTATCGGTGTGTTCACAAGCTGTGATTTGATTTTGTTGAAAGCATCCAGACATGCATCGCCAAAAATGAATTTTCTCCCTTGCTCCAACAATAAGCATAAAGTCTTGGTGATATTTAAGAAATCTCGAATAAATCTTCTGTACAACCTGTATGGACTAAGAAATTGTGAATACCTTTCATATTTGTTGGTGGTGATAGTTTTTCGATAACATCTACTTTTGCCCTGTTAACCTCAATTCCATCTTTTGAAATTTTATGGCCCAACACAATCCCTTCTGTAACCATGAAATAACATTTTCCCAGTTTAGAACTAGGTTGGTGTCTTCACATCGCTGTAATACTCTCTCCAGATTGTCAATACAGTGGTCAAAATTATCCCCATACATTGAAAAATCATCCATATAAATTTCATGGGAATTATCAATTATATTTGAGAATATTTCCATCTGCACCTTTGAAATGTGGCTAGTGCATTGCAAAAGGGCTGAAAGGCATGCGACGAAAAGCAAAGATCCCTTAAAGGAATGTGAAAGTAGTGTTCTCTTGATCCTCAGGGGTAATCGCAACTTGATTGTAGCAAGAATATCCATCTAAGAAGCAATAATATTCCTTGCCCACAAGTCTAACTAACATCTGATCAATGAAAGGAAGAGGAAAATGATCATTCCTTTTGGCTGCATTGAGGCACCTATAGTCTATATATATTCACCAACCAGTAGGGATACGAGTTGTAATCAACTCATTAGCATCGTTAAGAACCACAGTAATGCCACTTTTCTTAGGGGCGCAGTGGGCTGGACTCATCCATGCATTATCAAAAATTGCATAGACAATGCACGCGTCCAACCATTTAAGGATCTTATTCTTGACCAATTCCTTCATTTTTTCATTCAATCTTTTTTGCGGCTTAATGGACTGTTTGTTCTCATCACCCAGCTTAATTTTGTGCATGCATAATGGCAGACTAATGCCCTTAATGTCAGCAATTGTCCAAGTAATAGGACGCTTGTGTCTTTTCACTGTATCTATCAATTTAGCTTCTTGTATTGCATCTAGAGATGTAGAGACAATGATTGGGAGTGTTCTACATCTCCAAGGAATACATATTTGAGTTTAGTTGGCAAGGGTTTGATTTCCAGAGTAGGGGCTTCTTCAATAGATGGTTTAAAAGTAGGAATTGATCGGTGAACAAGATCCAAGGATTCAACTTGCCATTTATGATGTACTGTAATAGTGAGAACCTAAACAATGTGGTAACAATTTGGGAGATCACCCTCTACTGTTGTCAGCACAGTATCTTCCGCAACAAGAATACCACGATGATGGAGGTCTTATTGAATAATGTGATCAAGAATGTCAATATGGTGGCATTCTTTAGACTTTCTTCCCATATCAGTATTGAACGTCCCAAATGTGATTTTTTCATCATCAACCTTCATTGTAAGCTCTCATTTTGATACATCAATCATTGCCTTCGTAGTAGCTAAGAATGGGCGACCAAGAATAATAAGAACATCTTTGTCAGCCTCACAATCTAGAATAATAAAACTAGTTGGGAAAACAGACTTATGAATACGAACTAGCACATCTTTAATTTGACCATTCGAATGAGTCAGAGATCTATCAACCAACTGTAATGTGACGTCAGTAGGCTTCATATCTCCAATGCCCAACTTTTGAAAAGTAGATAACGACATTAAATTTCTACTAGCCCCTAAATCACAAAGAGATTTACTAAAGTAATGATTACCAATTGAGCAAGGTATGATGAAGCTGCCTAGATCCTTCATCTTTCTTGGTAGAGGGGTGGATATCAACATACTGTGCTCCTTAGTGAGCGCAATGGTTTCCGTTGCATTGAGCTTTTTCTTCTTTGACAAGATATCCTTCATGAATTTTGCATAGCTTAGAATTTGTGTAAGAGCATTAATCAAAGGAATTTGAACTGTAAGTTGTTGCAAAGTATCATGAAAGAATTGAAATTGACTATCCAACTTGACATTCTTAAACCATTAAGGAAAAGGTGGAGATAGGTTATCTGGTTGCTGCGCCGACATTGGATGTTGTGGCGACAATGTTACTTGTGAATCAGCTGGAACAAGAGTAATAGTAGGAGGGATATTACTCAACTTGTCTTCATGCTCTTCGTCCTTTACTGTATGATCAGGTACAAATGACTCTCCTCGTTCATGGGTAGACATGGGTACTTGTTGCATCGAGTCAGTAGTTTGTTTACCACTATGTAAAGTAATAGCCTTGCAATGCTCTTTACCCTTTTTCACTAGACTCGTAGTGTTTCTAGGTAATACGCCCGACTATCTGGAATTAATATCATTAGCTAACTATCCCAACTGAGCTTCCAAAGTGCATATTGATGAAGAGTGACCTTGCACTATCGCTTCAGTGAAAGACAAGTGATCGCGCATATTCTCTTTTAGAAGAGAAAATGAATCAAATACACTTGACAGAGAATAATGATGCATCTGAGATGGTGCACCATATTGTGATTGCATACCAAACTATGATTGTTGAGACTGTGACGCAATATGTTGTGGTTGCATCCGATTTTGTTGTGGCTGCATTTGAGTTTGTAGCGTGAAATGTTGCTGCAAGTAACCAAAATTTTCTTGGCGTACACTAGAATTGCCTTGAAAATAGTTATTCCAAGAGCGAAATACTCCTTGTCATTGTGTAGAATTAGAGTTACTCAAAGGCTGGTAATTACTTGCATTGAAAAATGTACCCAAGTTGTTGCCTTGCATGTTGCTACATAATTCGCGTTTTTTGCATGTTGTGGGCAATCCTCAAAACTTTAGGAGTATTTTCAAAGAAGATAATATATTAAAGTTAGTTGCTTAAAGGCCATTTACAATCCAAAATCCATAAATCAAACAACAACTCTGTATGCTATATTTATGAATTCTAAATTCTTATTCATAAATTGTTAACATGTTACACTCAAACTGAGCTAGATGTACATTCTATTCGAAGGTGCCATAATGTAACTTAGACAACCAACAATTCATTAAACCTTGATATAAGGTTAGACTCCAATCAGAACATGAGCTATATTAGGTCACTACCATTCTTAATTTTGTATCGGATTGATTCAAACAATGTAAGGGCATCCAATGCCACTATTTCATAACTTAATACTTTTAAGATTTTGAATAAATCATGTCAAGAGCTTCTAAAAAACCAAAGTATAAAAGTTATCACTTATACATTCATACTAGTCTCATTCGAACCTTTTACTATTTCTCTCATTCTTCAATGATATTAACTCATTAATTAACCAAAATGATCAAACCAACTATAACTACCTAGACATTACCAAGAAATAGATAGGTCATTTACAAATTTTACAGTGAATAATATAGTACTACAACAAATTATTTGATATGCTTCTTTACAATCACTATGCCACCATCTATGGAGTTTTAACTAAAGAAAATGTAACACCCCAAAAACTAGTCTAGTAGGAATTAGGTTTCGGCGATCGAAAACCCTACACCAAAAGTCTAAATGTTACATTGTTATTGATCATATGAAGTAGTTTCATCGATAATGGACCATAATCGAGTCTAATGTTTAGTAGATACCTTATTGGAGTGTTTAAACACTGAAAATGGGCTAGGCAAATCGATACAGTAGCCCTTGTATCGATATAGCCTAACCATTTTTAACTAACTTATCGATATTGAGCCAGCCATATCAATACATCTATGGGTGTATCGATATGGGCCTCTATTAAAATCTATTTTAGTGACCAAACTGAAAGAATTGGGAATTTGGGGTTGAGTCACCTCTTTAGCTATCATCCCACGTGATGTTAATCATTTGAAATATTAGAAAGATGACATCTTGATAATTTCTATGCAATTTTGGGGAAATGGAATATTCATAGTTTAAGCTTTCCTTTGCCTAAAGGAAAACTTCTCGTTAGCCCTTTTGGGAGGTGGGAAATGATTAAGGATTATAGTTCCTAAAATGAATAAGGAAAAGCTCTCATCTTTGTATTGCTTTCACTGTAACCAAATCCCACCCTTTGTCTTGGAAATAAGCATACACTTCTATTGTTGTCTTCTTCACCAAGCTCAAGCACACACCTCTCCAATTGAACTTCTTAAGCTTAAGCTTCCTTTGTTTCAAAAGCTTCATTCCATAGATATCATTTGGGTAAGTAAAAACCCTAAACCTATTGTCATTGTATATAGCATTTATAATATTGTTGTTAAGGGATTTCACATCGAGCCACTAAGTTGGTGTTATTGGTAAGCATCAGTAATTGTAGAATCGAGAATCATATATCAATATTGTTATAGTCATTGTTATTGGTTATCACCATCGGTTTCATCATCGTTATCACAATTGAATTAGAGACACATTAAACATTGGTCATAGGTCATTTTCATTACTATTGTTATAGTCATTTTTATTGAGCATGGTTAACAACATAGTCATTGTTATCGAAGCATGGTAAACGAAGTACTGATTGTTGTTATTGTCATTGCGATCATTGAATAGTGCCATTGATACTGTTATAGCTATTGAACACGGTTACTGAATTATTGGATTATTGTGCCGTTGGACCATTGAAGCATTAAACTACCAAATCATTGAATCATTGCCTCATCGAATTATTGACAAAGACTATTGGAGCTAAGGCTCATCCTTAACGTAAGATATGATTAATATGAAAGTCCTTGGACACCTTGGCATGATACTTGATATATACAATGGGGCTACGGTCCATGAGCTACGGCTAAAGGGTGACGACCCTAGGCGAGGTAGAGGTTCGGTTGGAGAGAGTATGGGCATTGGAAGCATTGAATTATTGATACCATGTTGATACAAGCCATTGCTTTGTACTTTGAGCTTGCTTTACACCGTATCATTGATATTGGTGTCCAATGGTGATCCAAGGCGAATGATGTTAAGAGATTAAATATGACATTAAGAAAACATTCGTTCTTGACAAACATGTTATTTAGCTTGGATATAGTAATAATTGTTGCCATAGTATTGATCAAGGTTATATTGATGTTGAATGTTGCTATTAGCTATTGCATATTGTTATTGATGTTGTTATTGATCATTGCCTTTGTGTAGTGATATTGCATAGTTCCTATTGAGACACATGTTTATACTATAAATGCCAATGATGATATTGAAGCATGTTACATCATATATTTTGCTCATTCATTGGTTATGGCTACCTCACTTAGACTATGTAAGTGTAATCCATTCATCTTCCATATTTCATGTTAAGAAAGTATATCGGATTGAGATCGGAGATAGTTGTAACTTCGGCAAGTCACTACAAGCTCAGAGTAATGTGTTTTTTCCTTATGAACTCCTAGAATGGTGGCAAAGTAGTCGAACTAGTTAATTATGGCCATTTTGATATGTGTGTATTACTTGTGTTGTATATTGACCTTAGAGGGTCTAAATGGTATTTTAGTGTTGGCTTAAATTGACCTAATATGCATATCCAGCCTTAAAAGATGAAATCGTAGTAAATGGATTCATATTGAATGGGATTTAATGTGTTAGTAGATTAAATGGATATAAACTTGCTTGTAAAATTTCATTGTATTTGGACATCGTTCAACGGGTCAATTTGACTAAAAAGTAGATAAAATATGTTATTACAGGGAAACGTATCGATAAGGGTCAAGTTGTATCGATACGGTCTTGCATAATTGGACTTGGTAAAACAAAGCGTATCGATACGCATAAGGGAGTGTATCGATATGGACTTGGGTAGTAAGGTTTGGGAAATAAATTGTATCGATACGACCTTAGGGTGTATCGATACGGGTCAGCCTTGGTCAACGCGTATCGATACAAGTCTATCTGTATCGATACCGGGTTGGTTAATTCTGTTATAAGGCACTGAACACAGTTTTAAATAGTTTACAGAATGGTCACTGAATATTGTATGGCCTAATTGGAAAGGTAAAGGTTATTGGAATGATATGAAACTTTACAAGCTTACTGTTATTAAATTGACTTTCATGGTGATATTGTTAATTTTAGAAAAGGACCTCTAAATTACCAGATTTATAGTTTGGTCCCTAAAACTTGTCAAAGTTATACATTGGTCTTAATTGATGAAGTATTGTTCCATATAGGATAAATTGAGCTAATAGTTTTATTTGGTAATGTTAAAAAGGTATAACATTGATAAGTGTTAATCGTTATTGGAATTTTATCACACCAATCACCGTTCTATTTATGGGTAGCATGCTCCAACCTGGTTCTCGACCAGGCTGGGAATGGGGTGTTACATTTGTGGTATCAAAGCTAGAGTTTAGTCAGTTCTGGACTAAACTGAGGTTTGTTGTATTGATTATTGTATTACTTTGCCACCTAGGAGTTATTGAATTATGTATTGTGACTTGCCGGCTAATTCGATCTCTTTGTTTGTAGAAATGTCTAACTCTAATCAAGCTCGAATAGATGAATCTTATTCTTTTGAATCTTTCAAGAAAAGGAAGAACCATGATTCAAAACAGAATGTGTATTCACAGCCTTCCCAGTATGAATATCTTGCTAAGCCACAAGCTGTGACTCAGTTCTTTCCTAGTGTTAATCCCATTGAGAGTATTGACGGCTCTAAGCAAGAAATGAAGTGTCTAGTTTGTAACTTCTGTCGTCACAAGCATCCTGAAGGGCAATGCTGTAAGAAGTCTGGAGCTTGTTTTTTCTATGACATCTCATTCGTGATTGTCCTAAGAAAAGTATCAAGTCTACTTCCACATCGGTCAATTCATCCCCTGCTCAATCCTTTCGAGGCAAGGGAACAAGGCAAAGATCCTTCGGAAAGTCTGCAGGTTCGTCCAAAGCCTCACACAAACCTGAATCTAAAGCTTCTACACAGATGTACCATATGAAAGGCAAGGGACAAGAGTATGACCACAACACTATCTCACGTAAAAATTTGAGGATGAATTTTTCTTAAGGGGGGGAGAGTTGTAACACCCAAAAAATTGGTCTAGTAGGAATTGGGTTTAGGCAGTCGAAAACCCTACACCGAAAAGTCTAAATGTTACATTGGTATTGATCATGTGAAGTAGTTTCATCGACAATGGACCATAATTGACTCCAATGTCTTGTAGAGACCTTATTGGAGTGTTTAAACGCTAAAAATGGCCTAGGCGTGTCGATACAATAGTCCTTGTATCGGTATGGCCTAACCGTTTTTAACTAACTTACCAAAATTTAGCTAGTCGTATCGATACGACCATGGGTGTATCGGTATAGGCCTCTACTAAAATCTATTTTAGTGACCAAATTGAAAGAATTGGAAGTTTGGGGCTGAGTCACCTCTTTGCCTGTCAACCCACGTGATGTTAATCATCTAAAATATTAGAAAGATGACATCTTGATAATTGCAATACAATTTTGGGGAAATGGAATATTCATAGTTTAAGCTTTCCTTTGCCTAAAGGAAAGCTTCTCATTGGCCCTTTTGGGAGGTGGGAAATGATTAAGGATTATAGTTCCTAAAATGAATAAGGAAAAGCTCTCATCTTTGTATTGCTTTCACCATAACCAAATCCCACCTTTTGTCTTGGAAATAAGCATACACCTCCATTGTTGTCTTCTTCACCAAGCTCAAGCACACACCTCTCCAATTGAACTTCTTAAGTTTAAGCTTCCTTTGTTTCAAAAGCTTTATTCCATAGCTATCGGTTGGGTAAGTAAAAGCCCTAAACCTATTGTTGATTCTATGGATTATGGAATGTCCAATTTCAAGTTATAATTCCCAAGTCAAACCTTTGTTTATCGAATTCAATATATGAATATATTCCATAGCTAATAGCTATTCTAAGCTTATAAATGAATATCAATATTGTTATATTAATTGTAACAATTTCCTTTTGATCTTCCCTAGCTCAAGTGTTGGAAGAAGCTGATTCGTCATCTCTAACAAACGCTAGGAAAAAGGGAATTACGATCTGAGAGCTGTAGGAGCTTCAGAATTCAAGGTGAGTGTAGTCTGAGTCCCGCAATTAGGCTAGATGCCTTTCCCAATTCCATTGTCATTGTATATAGCATTGCTAATATTGTTGCTAAGGGATTTCACATCGAGCCACTTAGTTGGTGTTATTAGTAAGCATCTGTAAGTGTAGAATTGAGTATCAGATATCGATATTGTAATAGTCATTGTTATTGGTTATCGCCATTTGTTTCCTCATCGTTATCATCATTGAATTCGAGACACATTAAACATTGGTCATGGGTCATTTTCATTGCTATTGTTATATTCATTGTTATTGAGCATGGTTAACAACATAGTCATTGTCATCGAAGCATGGTAAACGAAGTATTGATTGTTGTTATTGTCATTGAGATCATTGAATAGTGCTATTGATACTGTTATCGCTATTGAACACTGTTACTGAATCATTGGATTATTGTGCTATTTGACCATTGAAGCAGTGAACTACCGAATCATTGAATCATTGCCTCATCAAATTATTGACAAAGACTATTGGAGTTAAGGCTCATCCTTGACATAAGAGATGCTTAATATGAAAGTCCTTGAACACCGAATTCGGATTACAAGCTCGATTTTGGGTATCGGTTTGAGTAAATCGGTTCGGGACTTGGGTCAAGTTTGCCAGGTCTAGTTGCAACACACTCTTTCTCACACTAGTATCCGAAACCCACCAATCAAGATGGATAATCATTTAGGTATCCATATCAACACATAGCAAGGACACGCCTACCACATAACACACAACATCACACGACCCACCAAGGATCCCTACGATTGCTATTACCATGAAATCACCCAACGTTTACAAAGTTATAAATTATTATGGAAGGGTACATTAGTCATTCTCATTAATTATCTCCATTAATCCATATTATCTCTTTAATATCCCAGGTCAATTTCCATATTTACATTAGCATTATAGATTATTTTGCTCGATGGGTACCGATACTCGAACACGAGTATCGATGTAGTACTCCTAAGTATCGGTACTCACACGCGTACCAATACTAATATAAGTTACTAGAAATCCATAATTTTGACAATTATTGAGATGGGTCGACCTGAACCGATAAGGTCTCCAATCACGTACTGGTACAATCAAAACTCGTACCAATACCCTACTTATGGGTTTGTACCATTTCATTGAATTATGATTTTACAATTCCTTATTCGATCCCTAAAGCTTATGAAAGTCATTAGAGTTGGATTACTAACGTATTTAATCAATTAATATTAATTACCGGCTTTATGATCATTTATTCGAATATTACTAGTATTTATCCCTTACGCACAATTTCCATTGAATACATCCATACTCGTACTCTAACACCCAATCATTACAACACACGATTCAAACAGTCATCACATAGATATAAGAATGTCCAAACAACCTACACGATCTCCAAAGTCTATACGAGTCAAACATATCCCTAAACCTCATCATGCATCTCATATTAATCGAAAATCATAACATCGGTCTTAAGACATGCTTATCTATCATCAACCTATTTTGTAATTACTAACAAGCAAGGCAATTACACTTTGGTTGCTCATGAATCATTTCAGAGTTCAAGGTGTACAAACCTCAAGAGATTATCGATAAATCCTCATCTGAGCTTCTTGATATTCCACTTAGTAAGATATTCGATCCCGAATAATCCTCATATCAAATGAATACGATAATACATTAATTTCATGCATCCCTTATTCAATTCACAAGGTCAAACACATAAAAATAGCTTACTAGGTTCGAATTTGGCAAAACAAACTATGCCAACAGACTTAGAACTTCGAACCTCCCCGAGTAGAGTCCCAAAAAAAGCAACGTCTTGGTCAACAGTCAACACAGCTATCAAAGTCAACTATGGTCCTGTGTGGAACAGTGTATGAAGCTTATCTAAGAACCAAGCTGAATCAAAGGATGTCAAACCTTACCGATACAGTTGTTGCACGTATTAAGTGCTTCATGCAAATGTACACATCGCAAGTTATAATATAGTATATATATCATCTCCATAGGGATTGGTGCAACTTTGGGAATCTAATTTCTCGCACTGAAAGTAAAAACACAAGTTGGTGATTGTAAGAGTTCTAATTAACAAGTAAAATAAAAGAGCAATTAAATAAAAGAAAGATGTAATTGAATAAGAGAGAGTAGGCCAGGTTATCGTGAGTCATGGTGTGATAATTGAATAGACCGTCATGGTAATTGAGTGCTAGAGTGGCTCAATCGCACTTCAATTGAATCCAGTCGGATTGCCTGGGCAATTTTGCGATTGCCTGGGCAATTGACAATGGAGCGATTGCCTGGGCAATTGGGTAACAACCTTCAAAGTTCGGCGAAGCGTTCTTCAATGGTTTCTCATTATCCCTAACTCGAAACAAGGTAATTGTGCATGCCTTGATAATACATCCCTACATGAACCAAGCGTTCTTCACCATCGACTGATTGAATAAAGACCATACTCATTCGTTTCTTGAATCTAACTCTTCCGATATTAGATAAATGGATGAATTCACGAGATCCTCTCCCAATTCACTCACAAAATTAAGAACCAAGAATGAACAAACTTTGAATTAAAATTGCAAACTCAAATACCTAAACAAATCCAATCGTTCTCACAACCACAAAAACACAATAACCCAAGCCAAATAAAATCAGTTCATGGTCGGGTGCTAAATAAACACAAGATAAAAATTCCCAAGCATGAATCTAATCGAACAAAGAGGAAGAAAGAAGATGTCGAGCAGCCTCTTGGCTTTTTCTCTCTAATCGCACATGCCCTTGAAGTAGGCGACTAGGTCTTCTATTTATAGGAGACGGATAGGTCAAAGTCTTTCTTGAGGAGGAAGTTAAGTTGGAATTAAATAGAATAAAAGAAATAAATTTCTTTTATTATTATATTTTTATTCCTCCAAAAACTCCTCATAAAACTCTAAGAATTTAATCTCCTTTTGATCTCAGTATGGAACTCCAACTCCTTTGCTTCACACCATTTATCTCGAACATGTTGGATTTATCCAGTCATCAAATTAGCTGCCACTTCATCTTATCCTCAATTGCCTCGGCAATTTCCCGACTGCTTGGGCAATTAGTTCTTACGCACAAAAGAACACTAATGTAGTATCTTTTTTCCATAAAAGCCACCAAACTATGTAATCAAGCTTAACGGTGAAAAGAAACATGAATTAATGTATGAATGACTAACTATGCAACTAATATGAGCCTAAGTATAACAATAATATGAGTAAAAAGGGTAATAAAAATAGTACTTTTGAACACTTAACACACCCCCAAACTCGAACTATTGTTTGTCCTCAAGCAATGCAAACTAACAAATACCTCCCCAAGACTTTAATTATCAAAGACATGCTTCAAACTTGAATTCAAACCTCATAACCGTGGCACAAAGTATGACCACCTTTTAATTTTTCAGATAGCACAAAAATTAACCAGAATCAAACTATAATGGTCGTGAGTGTGTGCGGATTTGTGTACAAGTTGATTTTCAAGATTCTATGTGAACAATAGGCTTTTATCAATTTAATTATCGGGGTATTTATTTTTCTTTTTACTATAGTCAATTGCGGGCACCTCTAGTAAAGCAAGCAATTTCTTATTTTAATTTTTGTCGACTAGAGCCAATTTCGGGCACCTCTAGCGATATCTTTAATATGCAATTACTAGAGCCAGTTTCGGGCACCTCTAGCAAGAAGTTAACATTTAATTTTTAATTTAAATTTACCCAAATTTTAAGCAACCCGAGTTCACTAAGTTTCTTCAATCAACAAGCCACAATCGTGTTCATAATATTTAGCATCATAGTAAATTTCTAAGTTCATTTCATGCAATCCTAAAATTTAAAGGTTCTTTCAATTAAGTGTAGTGGCAAAAATTCATCATTGGATATTCAACAAGTTTAACAATTAAATCCAATCAAAGGCATGACAAGCAACATATACAACCTATATACGATTACTAAAGATGAATGCAACTAAACATGAAACTAACTAGAAACAAATACCCCCCAAACTTGAGAGAAGCATTGTCCTCAATGCTTGCAAGTATAAAAATTTAAATTAAAATGCAAATGAGTTAGTTGGAAAGGTCGTCACCTTGAATGATGAGTTTTCTTCAAGCCGTGTGCTTGACTCTTTTGTCGGCTCGTTGTGGTTGGATGCGGGTGGCTGGTGGTGTGGCTGGATCATTTTCAACTTCATCCCGTGCTTCACTTTCTTCATCGGTCTCTTTAGCATGTGCGGCAGTTGCCAAGGCATCTTCGGGTGCCGAGGCATCTTCGGGTGTAGTGGATTTTTTTGATTTTTTTATCCATGGATAATCTTGTGGTTGTGGTTAGAAACAAAAACAAAAATAAAAGAACCCTAAAATCAAAAATAAAAAAATTGTCCGAATTAAAAATAAAATAAAAACAGGAAATAATAATAAAAAAATTACTAAAGGAGAGCATATTTATGCATCTCCTAAAGTGACCACTTCTTTGTCGCGCTCAACATGGGTGCCGACATAGTGCTTTAATCTTTGTCTGTTAACTTTGAATTCATGTCCGTCGGTGGTGGACTTGATTATCACAGCACCATAGAAGAAAGGTTTTACGAATTCGAAGGGCCCAGACCATCTTGATCTCAATTTTCTCGGGAAGAGTTTCAGCCGAGAGTTGAAGAGGAGTACTAATTGCCCGAGCAAGTATTTCTTTGGCAATAGCTTCTTATCATGCCAACAATTCATTTTCTCCTTGTAGATTCTTGCATTTTCGTAAGCTAAGGCACGAAATTCCTTTATTTTGTTAAGGTCCAATAGACGTTTTTGTCCAGCACTCTCCCAATCCATGTTGACAGTTTTGATTACCAGTAAGCCTTGTGCTCGATCTCCACCGAAAGGTGGCAAGTCTTGCCGTAGACAAGTATGTAAGGTGACATGCCTAAAGGTGTCTTCAATGTTGTTCGACAAGCCCATAGTGCTTCATCAATTCTTGCAGACCAATCCTTTCGAGAATGATTGACAACTTTTTCAAGGATAACCTTCAATTCACGATTGGAAATTTCGGCTTGCCCATTTGCTTGAGGGTGATATGACGTGGCTATTTTGTGTGTCACTCCAAATCGCTCCAACATTTTGGCAATTAGCCTATGGTTGAAGTGTGTGCCTCCATCGCTGATAATTGCCCTTGGTGTCCCAAATCGTGTAAATATGTTTTTCTGCAAGAATTTCTACACGGTCTTCGAATTGTTGCTGGGAACGGCAGCTACCTCTACCCATTTAGACACATAGTCCACGGCAAATAAGATATACAAATTACCGAATGAGGATGGGAAGGGTCCCATAAAATCGATCCCCACACGTTAAACAACTTATCCTCAAGGATATTCTACAGTGGCATCTTGTGTCAGCGTGAAATATTCCCCATTCGTTGACATCGATTACACCTCTTGTAGAATTCTTGAGCATCTTTGTAAAGAGTGGGCCAATACAAGCAGGATTGTAAGACTTTGGCTGCAGTGCAAGTTCCTCCAAAATGGCCTCCATAGGGTGAAGAATGACATTGTCGAAGCACATTGTCCTATTCCTCATCGGGAACACATCGTCTTATCATTTGATCTGCACATTGTTTAAACAAAAGAGGCTCGTCCCAATAATAATGCTTAGCATCATGTAAGAATCGCTTCTTTCCTTGGTGAGTAAGGTTATAAGGTAAAATACCACTAACCAAGAAATTAACCAAATTGGTATACTAGGGAGTTACCGAGGCAACTAACAACTGCTCATCCGGGAATGTGTCATAGATATCCAAAGAGTTTGAATCTTCATCGCCTTTTTCCAACCATGATAAGTGATCAGCAACTTGGTTCTCCATTCCTTTCCTATCCTTAATTTCGATGTCAAACTCTTGTAAAAGTAAAATCTAACGAATTAAACAAGGTTTGGCACTTTCTTAGTAAATATGTACTTAATTGCCGAGTGATCAGTATAAATGATTACCTTAGTACCAATCAAGTAGGAACGAAACTTATCAAATGCGAAAACTACTGCTGGTAATTCTTTCTCCGTCGTGGTGTAATTTGATTGTGCACCATTTAGAGTTTTACTAGCGTAGTAAATCACATGAAATGTCTTACTTGTGCGCTGCTCTAAAGCGGCTCCTACCGCGAAATTACTTGCGTCACACATGAGGTCAAAAGGTAAAGTCCAATCAGGTGGAACGACAATAGGTGTCGAGGAAAATCGCTTCTTCAAGGCTTCGAATGCTTGGATGCATGAGTCATCAAAATTAAAAGCTTTTTCCCGTTCAAGCAAATTACACAAAGGTTTAGAAATTTTAGAAAAATTATAAATTAACCTTCTATAAAAACTTGCATGAACGAGAAAGCTTCGAATCCCTTTGACCGAATTTAGTGGTGGCAATTTTTCGATCACTTCTACCTTGTCTCTATCGACTTTAATTCCTTGGAAGAGATCTTGTGACCGAGCACTATGCCTTCATCTACCATAAAGTGGCACTTCTTCCAATTGAGCACTAGATCAGATTCTTCACATCGTGTTAGCACTTTCTCCAAACTGCCGAGGCAATTGTCGAAGTTGTCTCCGAATACCAAAAAATCGTCCATGAAGATTTCCAGGAAATCTTCCACCATGTCGGAGAAAATTGCCATCATACATCTTTGGAAGGTTGCAGGAGCATTGCATAATCCAAACGACATCCTTCGAAAAGTATAGGTACCATACGGGCATGGGAAGGTGGTCTTTGCCTGATCATTCAGTGCTATAGCGATTTGGTTATAACCTGAGTAACCGTCAATAAAACAATAAAAAGATTTACCTGCAAGACAGTCAAGCATTTGGTCAATAAAAGGTAAAGGAACGTGATCTTTCCTAGTAGCTTTATTCAAATTACGGTAATCAATATAAACCCTCCAACCGCTCACAGTCCTAGTTGGGATAAGTTTGTTGATTTCATTGCTTACCACATTTTTACCTCCATTTTTCGGCACACATTGTACCAAACACCCATGTACTATCAGAGATAGGATATATGATACCGGCATTAAGCCATTTGATTATTTCCTTCCTCACGAATTCCTTCATAGCAGGGTTAAGCCTCCTTTGTGCCTCAATTGTCGGTTTGTGATCATCCTCTAGAAGAATTTTGTGCATACAAACTGTCAGGCTAATTCCTTTCAAGTTGGCAATTGTCCATCTTATTGCCTTTTTGTTAAATGCCAACATGTCGATCAACCTCTTTTCCAGTTCAGGATGCAACTTAGAAGAAATTATTACAAGCAAAGTGTTATCGTTTCCCAAATAAGCATATTTCAATTGCCCTGGCAATGGTTTCAATTCAAGAATAGGAGGTTGCTTAATAGAAGGTTTTTCGGTCTTACCTTCCTTGCCTGAGTAATCCAATGGTTCAAAACACTTACCTGGACGACTTGCTATCCAATTGGCTTCATCTTGCTCTTCATCATTCGACTCTTCTAGTTCCTCAGGTTCGACAATACAATTGTTGAGGCAATTGTTAAGGAAATCTTCCTCCATGTCGAAATTGAATTCAGTTGTGGCTTGGATGAATTGGCACTCTTCTGGATCATTGGCATGCTTAAGGGTTTGGAAAACATTCAGCTTGACTTGCTGGTCATTCACCCTCATTGCGAGTTCTCCCTTTTCGACATCAATGAATGTTTTTCCTATAGCTAGGAAGGGCCTCCCAAGGATAATAGGTGCGAACTCATATGCTTTACAATCTAGAAGAATAAAATCAGCGGGAAAAAATAAATTTATCAACTCTTACTAGTATATCCTCGATTTTCCCTCTGGATGCACATAGGATCTGTCAACAACTTGTAGCATAACTGTTGTAGGCCTTGCTTTCCCAATTCCCAATTTTTGGAAAACTGATTTGGGCATCAAATTTATGCTTGCTCCAAGATCGTACAATGCTTTCCCGACATAGTAGTTTTCGATCGAACACGGTATTGTGAAATTTTCGGGATCTTTAAGCTTGGGTGGCATGCGATTATGTAGCATGGCCATGCATCCTTCTGTCATAGCAATTGTTTTAAATTCTCTTAGCCTAGTCCTCTTAGAGACGATGTCTTTAAGGAACTTAGCATAGTTCTTGTTCTATTACTTCAACCAATAGCAAGTTGATGTGGACTTGCTTCAAGATGTCAACAAACTTCTTGAATTGGTATTTTTGCTTTTTCCATTTCAACCTCTATGGGAATGGTGGTGGCAGTCGGATGTCTTCAATGTTTTCATCGGTTTGAAACTTGATAGAAGGAGTTATCGAGGCATCAGGACTTGTCGAAGCATGTGTAGTTGCCGAGGCATGTGGAATTGCCGTGGCATTCTCAGATTCATCAGTTTTGGCAGTGGTTTTATTGCTAGACTCATTTTTTGGACAAGAGGCTACTCCTTTGGTAGAGTGTTCTCTGTTGAGTGAGCTTGGGTTTCCTTAAGCTGTCGGCCACTTCGAGCGGTGATTGCTTTGCACTGCTCGTGGTTTGCTCCTTTTGCGACTTCAGTATCGCTAGGTAAACCACCCATTGGTCTTGTGTTCAATTTATGAGCAAATTGCCCAACTTGTGTCTCCAATGACTTTAGGGTTGCCTCTTGGTTTTGTAATCTCATCTCTGTCCTATTAATAAAAGCATTAGTTATTTTCATGAAATTACTATTCTCAGCCATATAAGATTCAGTTTTTAACATGAAAGCATAGAGTGAATTTTCCAAAGAACTAGATGGTGTCGATTGTTGCTACGGCATCTGTTGCCGTGGCAAGTTCTGCTAGAATCCTATTTCTTGTGCATTCTGACTACTCTAGTTGAGGGCATTATTGGGATTACTCTATGAGAAATTGGGGTGCTTCCTCCAGGCTGGATTGTAAGTGTTGGACATCACATTGTTGTTTCGGTTGTAGTTTCCAACATAGAAGCTAGATTCTGGGTTCTGCAGACACCCAAAAGAATCATGGTTACCATTACATAAATCACAAATTGAATTTACTACCTTGATCTCCTGTGTGTTTCTAGGTTGTTGCATGTTCTTAACCATATTAGTTAAAGCGGCTAATTGTGCAGAAATAGATCTCGATGAATCAAGCTCGTTAATCATTGCGTCGCGTCTGACTATTCCCCTTCAGGTGGTTGGGAACTAATAATCGTTCTTGGCAAGACGGTTCAAAATCTCTATCGCTTCCTCAGGTGACTTGTCGAGGAGTATGACATTTGCCGAGGCTTCTAGCATCATCATTGTCGGTGTGTTCACTGAGTTGTAGAACATCATCACTTGCGTCCACAATGGGAATTTGTGCATGGGACATATGTGTAAAAGCTCTCTGTATCATTCCAAGCCTCCTACATGGATTCATCATCGACCTACCAAAAAGAAGTAATATCATTATGCAACTTATCAGTCATATTTGTAGAACTAAATCTAGCAATAGAATCACGACACAAATTCATCCAAGATCCTATAGATCCAGATGAAATACTATTCAACCATGTTTTTGCCCTATCCCTTAGTGAATAGGGAAATAATTTTAGCCTTAGGATATCTTCATGGATTCCTTGTAGCTTGAATGAATTTCAAATCTCCAGGAATGATTTGAGATGTTTGGCATCTTCAGTTGTCGAGCCACCAAATTGACCAATTGTGTTGATCATGTTGAACATCACAGGTTTTAATTCAAAGTGGGCAGCTTCTATCTCAGGTACAACAACTTCTGGATTGAGACCGTTGAGATCTTCCTTTAAGTAGTCCCGAATAGGTCTGTTACGAACACGTTGTATGAATTGATCTCCTCCTCCTCTTACTACGATGTTTTGGTTACCATTGGCATTTAGATTGTCGACTGGTTATCATGTTGTTAAGCCATTGCTGCTCGTTGCTCTCATCTGCTTCTATAAAGAACTTGTTCTATCTCGGGTTCGAATGGGTAGTCTTATGCTGTTGGTCTCGCCCTGGTCATACACAGGTGCAAAACCAAAGTTGTAAGTCCCTTGAAACCGATTAGAAATAAAACAAAAATAAAAAGAAACAAAGGCGCAAGAAATTAAAAACAAAGCCGCTATTGACAATCCCCGACAACGGTGTCAAAAACTTGTTGCGCGTATTAAGTGCTTGGTGCAAGTGTACACGTTGCAAGTTATAGTATAGTATAGATATCGTCTCCACAGGGATTGGTGTTACTTCGAGAATATAATTTCTCGCACTGAAAGTAAAAACACAAGTTGGTGATTGTAGGAGTTCTAATTAACAATTAAAATAAAAGAGCAATTAAACAAAATAAAGATGTAATCGAATAACAGAGAGTAGGTCGGGTTATCGTGAGTCATGGTGTGATAATTGAATGGACCGTCGTGATAATTGAGTGCTAGAGTGGCTCAATCGCTCTTCAATTGAATCCAGTTGGATTGCTTGGGCAATTGAGAATGGAGTGATTGTCTGGGCAATTGGGCGATAACCTTCAAAGTTCAGCGAAGCGTTCTTCAATGGTTTCTCGTTATCCCTAACTCGAAACACTGTAAATGTACATGCCTTGATAATATATCCCTGCGTGAACCAAGGGTGGACAACAACCTATCTTGCGCTCCTTTTAGCCGTTGAAATTCGCAACTTATCCCTAAGTTGAATTAGTCTTCACCATTGATTGATTGAATAAAGACTATGCTCATTCGTTTCTTGAATCTAACTCTCCCGATATTAGATAAATGAATGAATTCACGAGATCCAGTCACAATTCACTCATAAAATTATGAACCAAGAATGAACAAACTTTGAATTAAAATTGCAAACTTAAATACCTAAACAAATCTAATCGTTCCCACAACCACAAAAACACAATAACCCAAGCCGGGTAAAATTAGTTCATGGTCAGGTGCAAAATAAACACAAGATAAAAATTTCCTAGCATGAATCTAATCGATCAAAGAGGAAGAAAGAAGATGTCGAGCAACCCCTTGGCTTTTTCTCTCTAATCACACATGCCCTTGGAGTAGACGGCTAGGTCTTCTATTTATAGGAGATGGATAGGTCAAAGTCTTTCTTGAGGAGGAAGTTAAGTTGGAATTAAATAGAATAAAAGAAATAAATTTATTTTATTATTATATTTTTATTCCTCCAAAAACTCCTCATAAAACTCTTAGAATTTAATCTCCTTTTGATCTCTGCATGGAACTCCAACTCCTTTGCTTCACGCCATTTATCTCGAACAGGTTGGATTTATCCATTCATCAAATCGGAAGCCACTTCATCTTATCCTCAATTTCCTCGACAATTTCCCGACTGCTTGGGCAATTAGTTCCTGCGCACAAAAGCACACCAAAGCAATATCTTTTTTCACAAAAACCACCAAACTATGTAATCGAGCTTAATAGTGAAAAGAAACATGAATTAATGTATGAATGACTAATTATGCAGCTAATATGAGCCAAAGTCTAACAATAATATGAGTACAAAGGGTAATAAAAATAGTACTTTTGAACACTTAACAATAGCTAAGACCGTATCGATACCAGTTGACTGCGTTGACCCCGTAACGATACGCTATAAGACCGTATTGATATCATTTTTCATCCCTGATTCCAGTGACCAATTTTCGTACTGATACGCCCAAAACATATCAATACGCCTTGTTCTTTAAGCGAAATTTATGCCTAACCATACCGATACGCTATCACCCGTATCGATACGCCCTGACCTATAATGACATAATTTTGTTGGTTTTTATTCAATTTACCCATCCAAACGTTATCCAAATTTTACTAGAAAGTTATAAATCCATATTTTTAATAGCATATAAAATTTTAGGCTGTTCTGAATTCGTTTACTAGGATTTTACCTTTTCATGCATTAAAGCTGATTTTAGCTAGATTGCTAATTCCAAAACACACCAAAATGCACATACATAACCTAGACACTACCAGGCTTATACATACGTACCAAAATAGGTCATTGCAAATTATCTAGTATTATGCCACCTTACTAGGAGTTCAGAAAACAAAGTAAACATACATATGCTTGCGGAGTGAGTGACTTGCAACCGCAAAATACACGATCGATGTCTGGAAAGCTTAGGATCCTGAAATGCATGAGACACACATATGTTAGGCTTACATAGCCTAGTGAGGTGGTCACAACAATCGTAAAACATTTAAGTGACATGAATGGCATATTATTGTCATGAATAACATAGCATCATACTCAAATATCATAATTACACTATTAATCACGTAAGTCTCATGCTTAAGTCATTTATCATACTTTCACATAATCATAGAAAAACTTAACACATATTAATTCCCTAGGTCATACGACAATATATATACATTTAAGCAGAAATATTTTTCCACATAACAATGATCAATTATATGAACATATCACTCCCCTTGGACAATGTAACAAATGGATACGCGGATTCCCCTTTACACCACACATATATAAGAAAATAGGTTGTAGCCACATATAATGGAAAATAGGCCGTAGCCTTGAGCTGTAGCTCTAGATAGTATCCCTTACACAATCCATCCTTATCTCCCCCACATATAGGCCGTAACCCCTGACCGTAGTTTAATCCCTTACTTAAATGAGCTCAAATAACCCTATGGCATGCCCATTGTACCCAAACTTACAAATGTCCAGGGTTATACATGTATCATCATAAAACTTACCTTTGTGCTCGTAGGCCATAGCATATCAGAATCGGAATTGAGCCTTAGCTCCTTATAACGGATCATATCATATATGTACCATATCATAACATATTCATAGCATATTCATATTGGATTCACATATAGCATATTCATAGCATATTCATATCGGATTCACAATAGCATATTTCAAACATGGTACATGAACTTACCCATATCAACCGTATCAAAGACTTACCATGCTAGCCATTAGCATCCACACATGTTTGCTCTATGCGAGCCTTTAAACAAAATGCAATTATAACATAAACGAATGCAATGGGATGGCTCCTTGCCTATCCCTTGACACTACTACACTCAACTTGATTACGGGATTCGCGGATTTCAATTCCATTGTGCCTAGCTTCCTTTGGAGGTGACAAGGGATCCTTCTCCAATATTTGAGCTAGCACAAAATTAGAGGTTACATTAGAATTCATTCGACGGATTAAGAATCATACTTCAAGCTTACCAAAGCTTGTAGGCAACATCGGGGTATCGAAATTAACTTCCTAGTTAATGGGCTTTCCTTTGAACATTGAAAACCTAATTTCAAAATTAAACCTCAACAAATTATGGAATCAACAAATTGTCATATGTGTTTTACTCACCGAATTGTAGGCTTTCAAACGGTGTATCGAATTTGAACGAAGAACAAAGATTGCACTGAGGTGCTAACTTAGCTTGAAGATGGAAATGGTGGTGTGAGCTTGTTAGAAGACAAGAGTGAGATTTGAAGTTCGGGAGGTCAAAGGCAAAAGATAAAAGCTTTTTTTTCTTATTCATTTTAAGGGAGCCAACCTTAATTATTAACTCACCTACTTAGCAACCAATAGGAAGCTTACCATCCCTTAAGGGTTTTCTAAGCCCAATTTACAATCTCTTCAATGTCATCCCTTATGACTATAGGGTAATCAATTGCCCTTTTAATCTGAGGAATCCCACGTGAAGAGGTGGCAATAAGCAAGTGAATCACCACCTACTCCCTTTTTTCTTCAATTTAGGCTTTAAACAGATTCAAAATAGCGGACCCGTATCGATACACTCATGACCGTATCGATACGCCCTCACTAAAACAGGTAAGTTAGTTATTGGCAGTTAGACCGTATCGATATTGGCTTGACCGTATCAGTACACCTAGCTCAAAATTTGCAATTTAGCTTTGAATGTCATACAAGGAAGAATTAAACTATTCAAATGGGACCAAGATGTGATTTCATTATAAAAGAAGGGTACAAAGGTCAATTATTACAACATTTTGCACCTCAAATTCAAAATTTTCGGTCATCGGAACCAAATTCTGACTAGGGCGGTTTTAGGGACGTGACAGTTGTGACCGAGGTTATTCTTTGACAAGGAACCTATTGAGACTCTTAGTTCAAGTAGTAAGTTATTCGTGGCAAAATAATTGAGCTTGTAGAGGTGTTGTGGCGACACCATGGAGTTGAGGACCACGTGAAAAAGAAAGGCAAATTTGATGAGATAGTTTCCACGCTTGTTATCTTTGGATAAAATTTCGAGGGCAAAATTTCCTAAGTGGGCGAGAGTTGTAATGCCCCAGTTTTGGGCTTAGCGGTTTGTGGGCTGATTAGATGGTCTGGTGGACCGGGTTAGAGATTCAAATCAGTTCAAGATTTAAATCGAATTAAATATTTTTGAGTGAAAAAGTATTTGGAAAATAGCTAAAAATAATTATTTAATCTATAAATATTTTAGGTAAAGTCAATTTTGAAAAATGGAATTAAAAAATCTGACATTTTGGCTAGTGACCAAAATGTAAATTGTTTTTAGTGACTGATTTGTAAAAGGATCAAAACATTGAATCTTTAAGGAGCTATTTGCCTAAAGTCTAATATCAGACTTTTCTCCTTAATTGGACATTTTAAAAAGATTTAGGGAAAGGTATAAATAGATTTTGAGGAATTTATTTCATAATTAATTCCTAAGTAAATTTCACGTAACTAACTTTTCTCTAAAAAGATTTCTCTCAAATTCTCTTCAGCCAAACACTCTTTTCTTCTTCAAAATCTTCAGGTAACTTCTTGATTTCTCTAATCTTTTAATGTCAAATGAGTTCTTAATTGTATCCTATCAAAACCTTATTGTTTTAATCTTGTTTTCTAATGTAAATCAATACAATTAAGGAGGAAAGTCAACATTAGAGGTGAGCTTCATCCTTATCCTCAAATCTATGGTTCTTTATTGAAATTCCCAAGTAAGTATGATGAGATTTCTCCCTCAGTCGTGTTTTAAGGAAATGGTTTTTCTGCACTTGTTTTGAATTACATGGTACCTTTTATTAAGCATGTTTTCAAGTATGTTATAAACTATTTTTGATCATATTTTGGTGATGGATCCATTGGTAAATGATCCATGTAAGTATGAGGAATACTTGTGAATTCATTAGGTTGATGCATTGAAAATGGTTTTGATGTATTGCTTTAAAAACAATGAGGTATATGGTTAATAATGAATTATATTGGCAGGTGATATGGTTTAAAATATTATTCGATATAATTGGTTGGCCATAGGATTGATAGTGCACTATAAAAAGTCGCATTGGATGTCGAGGGGTTTATATGGTGTACCGAATACTCCGCCCAAGTACCCTAATGGTTGAGGTATTATATGGTACCAAAAACTCCCGTTAGTGGATTATACACCTAACCGATGATTTGGGTTGTGATTGTACCCAATTGTGATTGTACCATGGTTGTGATTGTAACATAATTTCGGTTGAGGTTGTATGAAGTGTTGAGAGGACACTTGTTGAATCCATGTATCCAATGTAATATTTTGTAAACTGGAACTTGGTTTATGATCACTTGAAAGTCAAATAATTGTCAACGTATCATTTTGATGGATGTTAATGTATAATGTTGGTTTATACATGAGTTACTCTTTAAGCTTTGCATATGGTTGTCATGCATGGGAAGGCTTAAATTGAGGGTTAGCAAATGGGATTTGATGTTAATCCATGATACATGTTGCATATGGTTTAATATGCTGGTTTTTGGAAGTGTTAAGTGCATGGTTTTCATGGCATGGTGTTTTGAAAGATAATTTAAATTGTTGAGCTCATGTGAGTTGGGAAAATGGTTTTAAATGCATTGATAGTGTTGTGTTTTGAGCGCTCCTCGGTATGCCTTGTGTGCTTATGCTCTCTTTGTCCATCAATGCAGTGAATTAAAGGTTGGAGGCAGCGAGTAAGCGAGGGGAAAATCCAAGGACTTGTATAACGAGAAAGTATGGTTTTGAACTAGACTTGTAGTAATAAAGGCAATGGGTTCGTTGCTGATTTTTGGGATGGCTTGGGTTAAGCTCCCTGTTTTGAGCAAGTTTTTTGTATTGTGTTAGAGTTGTAATTGGATTTATATGTTTGGTCGATGCTTCGGATTGCGTTTCATGCTTGAAATGGTTTGTTTCTAGAAAGCATGCCTCTAGGTTATTTTGATAAGTATAATGCCATGATTTGAAGATGTTTCTGTGAAGTTGTGGTAAGGTTTAATACTTGATGTTGTTGTATATATGTTTGAGGCATGTTGGAATATATTTGAACCCTTAAAAGCATGTTAAACCAACAAAATTGGACATTTCAGGTCCAAGCGTATCGGTACGCGTGTCCCTATACCGATACGAGTAAGCTAGTTTTGGATAATGTTTCGATACACGAGGAGCTAACTTGGTACGAGAAAGAGTATTGTGGCAAGGTGTATCGATACGCATAAGCCGTATCGATATAGTTTTGAGATACTAGAATCTGGGATTTTAAGAAATGGTAAAGCATACCGATACACTTGCTCATGTACCGATATGGGCAGCTGTTATTTCAATTAATGTGATGTTTGGAAGTTTTTGTTTTCTTCCGATTTGGTACCTGAATGTTACGCATGCAATTGAATGAGTTTCGATGATCGTTATGAGATGATTTCTGACATGTGAGCATGAAACCTGATTAAATAAGGATTGGTAACTTAAGAAAGGGTTAAGTCTCTATAATTTTTTAGAATTACAATTTGGTCCCTAAATTACAATTGCGTGTAATTGGATGTCGATTTGATGCCTGATTGATTTGAGTTTTTACCCGCTGCCAGTATGCACACCATAGGTTAATAAATCGCATCTAGATAGAATAAAAGAAAAAAATGATGTAATTCGAGTTAATCTTTACGGATTTGTTTTGGAAAACCCAATGTAGCTCGCTCAGTTCGATCTTACGACTAGGCACGGTCGAGGGGGTTACATTTGGTGGTATCAGAGCCAGGTTTGCAATAAGTGGGATGAGATTATGTTTGACGGAATATTTTATTGGTTGATTATTTTTGTTTGCTATGCACTGTGATTGTTTATAAGCATGTTGATTGTTTATATGTTTGTTGGATGACATATGTTATGTTGGGGGATATCAGTGGGCCACATTGCCTTATTACCACAGTCTAAAATGTTTTATTTGGAAAGGAAGTCTTGGATCCTCGCTTGAAGCTGGCATGATTTTTTTTTGTTTTGGTATAACTAGCATGCCTTAGAAATGTGTTATATTTTGATCGAGGGGAGAATTTAGAAATAACATGATGTTGTTGCCTTTGGTCAAGGAGTTGAGGAGGATGTTATATCTCCTAGCGGTTAGCCACCTCGAAGTAAGTGCCACCTGCGCCAGTTGGGCCAGTGTTGGGTGACATGGCGCCTTTGATATAGGTGATGTCTAGAGCTTTTCAAGCTACCGTTGTTGGAGAGTATGTGACTAGACCAGCTGTTGGGCAAACCGGGTTGTCGTTGGAATGTCTCTGTAGTTTGGGAGGAGTTGAGTCCTGAAGGTTGGCACCCGAGGCATCTGAGGAGTATATGGCCAATACTAATCGGAATTTTGACCAAATGGGTTTAATGATGCGGGTATAGAACCCGGTAATATGAATAGAGAGTTCTTTCAAACTATTTTAAAGAAAAAGTATCTAGGAGTTAGATGCTTGGGTGAAAAGAAATGTGAGTTTATGGCCTTGGTTCAAGACAATATGTTTGTGGTTGAGTTTGAGGTACAATTTGTTCGGTTGAGCTGGTATGCTCCTGAACTAGTACTAGATGAGAGGCATCGTTGTGACCGATTTCGTGTCGGATTGGTACAAGATGTTAAGACATGCATGTTGGCTTCTAACTACACCATTTTCAATGTGTTGGTTACACAGGCAGAGTACTTTGAGCAGAACCCGAGTATATCAGTTCGTGTGGGAGGTTCTTGCTCTAACAAAAGAGTTGCAGACTCTGATCCCAGTGGTGGTTAGTTTAAGAAGCAACATGATAAGAGGTATCACCCTGAGTTGAGGCGAGGTAGGGGTAGTGATAAGTGTTCAAAAGTACTATTTTCTTACCCTTTTTACTCATATTATTGTAAGACTTAGGCTCATATTAGTTACATAATTAGTCATTCATGCATTAATCCATGTTTCCTTCCATCGTTGAGCTTGATTGCATAACTTGGTTGTTTTTGTGGGAAAAGATGCTGCTTCGGTGTGTTTTGTGTGTATGTGCAGGATCACTTGCCAAAGCAAGGCTAGAGCTAGTTGCTAGGGCAATGCATGAAGGAGATGTCGAGCTAGTTGCCAGGGTAATGCATGAAGGAGACGCCGAGCTAGTTCCTAGGGCAATTGTCGACAAAGAATAAGGTGATATGGTAGTCGAAATTGATGACTAGACAAGCCCAAGATGACGTGGAGCAAAGCTAAATCCCAAAGGAGTTTGATTTCCATGAAGAGATTAAAGAAGAATTAAATTCCAAGAAGATATGAGAAGTTCTAGAAGGAATATAATTATAATAAAGAATTATATTCTTTAAAGATAATTTAATTCCCACTTAACTTCCTCCTCAAAGAAGGACTTTGACCTAGCCCTATAAATTAGAGGCCGTGCCGTAAACTCCAAGGGGGAGAGAATTTTCGACAAGCATCAAGGGCAAGGAGGATTTCGACAAGCTTCATCCATCCTTCATCTTTTTCTTTCTTGTTCAATTAGGTTCATGCTAGGGATTCTTTATCTTGTGTTTCTTCGGAACCTAGCCATGAACTAAATCTATTTGGCTATGGTTATTGTGTCTTGCGGTTGTGAGAACTATTGGATTTTGTTTAGGTAATAAGAGTTTGCACTTTTCTATTCAAGGTTTATTCATTCTTGGTTCTTATTCTTGTTTGCGAGTGAATTTGGAGAGGATCTCGTAACTTCATCTATTTATCTAATATCGGGAGAGTTAGATTCAAGAAATGAATGAATATGATCTTTATTCAATCTATTGATGGTGAAGATTAATCCGGCTTAGGAATAAGTTAAGGATTTCAACGGCTAAGAGGAGCGCAAGATTGGTTGTTGTTCACCCTTGATTTACGCAGGGATGTATTATCAAGGCATGCACAAGTAGCTAGAGTTTCGACTTAGGGATAAGAATAAACCATTGAAGAACGCTCTGCCGAACCTTGAAGGTTGTTGCCCAGACGCCCAAGTAGTTGCCCAACTAGTCGCCCAGGCAACTATCGATTAGTTGCCAAGGCAACCCCGATGTGCAAGTTGCCAAGACGATCCAATCGGCTATCACACCTCAACTCACGATAACCTGGCCTATCTCTCTCATTTAATTACATCGCCTTTTACTTATTTGCTTTCTAGATTAGTTATTAGTTAAAACTCCTATAATCTTCTACTTGTGTTTTCTTTTACTTTTTACAGTGCAAGAGACTAGATTCTTGAAGTGGCACCAATCTTTGTGGAGACGATATCTTTTATACTATAACTTGCAACGTGTATACTTGCACAATTGCGTAGCACTTATTACACGCAACAAGTTTTTGGCGCCGTTGCCGGGGATTGGCAATAGCGACTTTGTTTTTATTTTTTGTATTTTCTTTTTACTTTTCTTGTTTAAGATTCAAAGGGCTAACAAACTTTGGTTTTGCATTGGTATATGACCAGGGTGAGACCAATTACACCATAATATCCCTTTGATCCAGAAATCAAACGAACCTTACAATGACTTAGACGAAGGATAAGAGTAGCAATGGCTAATCAAGACGGCAATATGAATCAAGATGTTCCAGAGGAGGAGGAGTGATTCTTGCACGAAACAGAACTATTCGAGACTATCTTGAAGAAGATCTTGATGGACTTAATCCAGGAGTTGTCGGACCTAAAATTGAAGCCGACCACTTTGAGTTGAAACTGGTGATGTTTAATATGATCAGCACAACTGGTCAATTTGGCGGGTCAGCAACTGAAGATGCACGACAACATCTTAAATATTTCCTCGAGATTTGCAACTCGTTCAAAATACACGGAGTCAACCCTTATGTTTTACGATTAAGATTATTCCCCTATTCACTAAGGGATAGGGCGAAAGCATGGTTGAATAGCATTCCTGTCGGATCAATAGGATCTTGGACCGATCTTTGTCGTGATTTCCTTGCTCGGTTTAATCCTACAAATTTGACTGATAAGCTTCGTAGCAACATTACTTCTTTTCGACAAACAGATGATGAATCCATGTACGAGGCTTGGGAGCGAGATAGAGAACTTCACAAATTCCTCCTACACGGATTCCTGGTGTGGACACAAGTAACAATGTTTTACAATGCCGTGAATACAGCAACAAGGATGATGCTAGATGCCTCGGCAAACGGCATACTCCTAGATAAGTCGCCGGAGGAAGCAATGCAAATTCTAAACAGGCTGGCCAAGAATGATTATCAATTCCCCTCTACTAGAAGAGGATGAGTTAGACGCCAAGCCACAATACATGAACTAGGATCATCAGATTCAATTTCGGCACAATTGGCCACTTTAACCAAGATGGTCCAGAACATGAAAAAACCAAACAACACATATGAGGTCGAGGTAATGGATTCTTTTTGTGAGTTATGTGGTGATAATCATGATTCTTCTGAATGTATGCAGAATCCGGAATCCAACTTCTATGTGGAGAATTACAATCGGAACAACAATGTGATGTCCAATACATACAATCCAGCTTGGAAGAAGCGCCCGAATTTTTCATCGAGTAATCCCAACAATGCTCTAAACCAGAACAATCAGAATGCACAAGCATCGGGATTCCAGCAGAATATGCCACGGCAACAATTGCCTCAGCAACAACCGACAACATCTAGTTCTTTGGAAAATTCTCTAAATGCTTTTATGTTGAAAACTGAGTCTTATATGGCTGAGAATAGTAACTTCATAAAAAGAACTGATGCTTTTATTAACAGGACCGAGATGAGATTGCAAAACCAAGAGGCGGCAATCAAATCATTGGAAAATCAAGTCGGATAGTTTGCTCAAAACCTGAATACTAGACCGCAAGGAGGTTTACCTAGCGATACTGAAGTCGCAAGAGGAACTGGCCATGAGCAATGTAAGGCGATCACCACTAGAAGTGGCCAACAACTTAAAGAGGCTCAAGCTCGCTCATCAAACAAAACTCCACAAAAAGATCAAGACGAACCTAGCGGCAAAGCCTCAGATGCTGAAACAGGAATTGTCGCGGCAACCGGCATTAAGCATGCCTCAGTAACCGACGATAAGGATGCCTCGGCAACTTGCGATAAGCATGCCTCGGCAACCCCAATTGATAATGCCTCGGCAACTCCAGTTGTCCCGGCAATGCCATCAATCAGGTTCCAACCCAATGAAAGGATCAAAGATATCCAACTTCCACCACCATTCCCACAAAGGTTGAAGCGACAAAAGCAAGAATATCAATTCAAGAAGTTTCTTGATATCCTAAAGCAAGTCCACATCAACTTGCCATTGGTGGAAGCAATTGAACAAATGCCGAACTATGCCAAGTTACTTAAAGACATTGTGTCCAAGAGAACAAGGCTAAGAGAGTTTGAAACAGTTGCCGCAACAGAGGGATGCATGGCCATGTTGCACAATCGTATGCCACCTAAGTTGAAAGATCCCGGAAGTTTCACAATACCCTGTTCCATTAGAAACCACTATGTCGGGAAAGCATTATGCGACCTTGGGGCTAGCATAAACTTGATGCCTAAATCGGTTTTCCAGAAACTAAGAATCGGGAAGGCAAGACCTACAACAGTTATGCTACAGCTAGCTGACAGGTTCTATGTGCATGCAAAGGGAAAAATCGAGGACATACTGGTAAAAGTTGATAAATTTATTTTTCCCGCTGACTTTATTGCTTTAGATTGTGAAGCAAATGAGCATTCATCTATCATTCTCGGGAGACCATTCCTAGCAACAGGGAGAACCTTGATCAATGTTGAAAAGGGAGAACTCACAATGAGGGTGAATGACCAACAAGTTAAACTAAATGTGTTCCAAACACTAAGGCATGCCGATGATCCAGAAGAATGCCAACTTCGTCATGCCACGGTAGAGTTTAACTTCGACGAGGAATTTAATTACCTCGGCAACTACATTGCCGATCAAGAGGAGCCTGAGAAGTATGAAGAACCGGTCGATGAGGAACAACAAGAAGAGGCAAATTAGATAGTCAATCGACTAGGTACATACTTTGAACCACTGGATTACTCAGGTAAGGAAGGTAAGCTCGAAAAACCCTCTATTGAACAACCACCGATTCTTAAGTTGAAGCAGTTGCCAGAGCAACTAAAATATGCATACTTAGGAACCGATAATACATTGCCTGTAATTATTTCTTCTAAGTTACAGCCTGAGCAAGAAAAGAAGCTGATCAAAATGTTGAAGCTACACAAAAAGGCAATAGGGTGGACAATTGCCGACTTGAAGGGAATTAGCCCGGCAGTGTGGATGCATAAGATTTTGTTGGAAGATGATCACAAACCTTCAATTGAGGCCCAGAGGAGACTGAATCATGCCATGAAAGGGGTTGTAATGAAAGAAATCATCAAGTGGCTTGACACCGACATTATATACCCTATCTCTGATAGTAATGGGTAAGTCTGGTACAATGTGTACTGAAAAAGGGAGGTATAACGGTGGTAAGTAATGAAAACAATGAACTCATTCCAACCAGGACTGTGACCGGTTGGAGGGTTTGTATGGATTATCGAAAGCTAAACAAAGCCAGTAGGAAAGATCACTTCCTATTACCCTTTATTGATCAAATGCTTGACCGTCTTGCAGGTAAACCCTTTTATTGTTTTCTTGATGGTTATTCAGGTTACAATCAAATTGCCATAGCACCAGAAGATCAAGAAAAGACAACCTTCACATGCCCAAACGGTACTTATGCTTTCCAAAGGATGCCGTTCGGATTATGTAACGCCCCAACAACCTTCCAAAGATGCATGATGGCACTCTTTTCAGACATGGTCGAAGACTTCCTTAAGATCTTCATGGATGATTTTTCCATTTTTGGTAATGACTTCGACAGTTGCCTCGACAATTTAGAGAAGGTGTTGGCAAGATGTGAAGAAACTGATTTAGTCCTTAATTGGGAGAAGTGCCATTTTATGGTAGATGAAGGAATAGTGCTCGGCCACAAGATTTCATCCAAGGGAATTGAAGTAAACAAAGCCAAGGTGGACGTAATCGAGAGATTACCCCCACCAAGTTCAGTTAAAGGAATTCGAAGCTTTCTTGGACATGCAGGTTTTTATAGGAGGTTCATTCATAATTTTTCTAAAATCACTAAACCCTTGTGCAATTTGCTTGAACAAGATAAAGTCTTCAATTTTGATGATTCTTGCACCCAAGCATTCGAAACCCTAAAGGAAAAGCTTACCTCGACACCCATTGTTGTTCCACCAGATTGGACGCTACCTTTTGAGCTCATGTGTGATGCAAGTGATTTCGCGGTAGGAGCAGCCCTAGGCCAACGCACATGTAGGACCTTCCATGTGATATACTATGCTAGTAAAACTCTTAATAGTGCTCAAGTGAATTACACAACAACGGAGAAAGAGTTACTAGCTGTAGTTTTCGCATTTGACAAGTTCCGATCCTATTTGATTGGTACAAAGGTAATTGTTCATACGGACCATTCGGTAATCAAATATCTATTTGCTAAAAAGGATGCCAAACCTCGTTTGATTCATTGGATATTACTTTTACAAGAGTTTGATATTGAAATTAAGGATAGGAAAGGAACAAAAAATCAAGTGGCCGATCACTTATCACGTTTAGAACGTAATAGAGAGGAGGACGCGGATCTAGAGATATACGATGCATTCCTGGATGAACAACTTTTAGTTGTTTCGACAACCATGGATGCGCATACCTCAGCAACCCTCGATGCCTCGGCAACCGTGCACGTGCACGCCTTGGCAACTCTCGACGCCGCAGCAGCCCTTGGCGCGCACACCTTGGCAATTTTGGGAGCAGTCGCCACGACAGCACATGCCTTGGCAATACCCTGGTACGCGGATTTAGTTAATATCCTTGTTTGTGGTATTTTACCTTATGGTCTTACTCACCAAGTGAAGAAGCGGTTCCGCCATGATGCTAAGCATTACTTTTGGGATTAGTCTCTTTTGTTTAAACAATGTGCAGATCAGGTTATATGCCGATGTGTCCCTGAAGAAGAGCAACATAATGTACTCCGGCAATGCCATTCTTCACCCTATAGAGGACATTTTGGAGGAACCCATACCGCAACCAAAGTTTTGCAATCTGGTTTGTATTGCCCAACATTGTACAAAGATGCCCAAAACTTTTACAAGCAATGTGATCGTTGCCAGAGGACAGGCAATGTCTCTAGAGGACATGAGATGCCATTCCAAAACATCATCGAGGTGGAATTGTTCGATGTATGGGGGATCGATTTTATGGGGCCTTTCCCATCTTCATTCGGCAACCTCTATATTCTACTTGCCGTCGACCACGTGTCTAAATGGGTTGAGGCAGCTGCAGTTTCCAACAACGATTCCAAGACCGTGCAACGATTATTGCAGAAAAACATATTCACACGGTTTGGGATGCCGAGGGCAATTATCAATGACGAAGGCAAGCATTTTGACAACAGACTTATTGCCAAGATGTTGCAATGCTTCGGCGTATCACACAAGATTGCCATGGCATATCACCCACAAACCAACGGGTAAGCATAAATTTCCAACCGGGAATTGAAGGGTATACTCGAGAAAGTTGTAAATCCCTCTAGGAAGGATTGGTCATTAAGACTAGATGACGCGCTTTGGGCATATCACACAACATTCAAAACACCCTTAGGTATGTCCCCCTTCCGACTTGTCTATGGCAAAACATGCCATCTACCAGTGGAAATCGAACACAAGGCATATTGGGCAATCAAGACCGTGATTATGGATTGGGAAAGTGCCGGACAAAAGCGTTTGTTGGACCTCAATGAGATAGAAGAATTCCGTGCACTCGCCTATAACAATGCATGAATCTACAAGGAGAAAACAAAGCAATGGCATGACAAGAAACTATTGCCGCGACAATTCACGCCAGGGCAACTAGTTCTCTTATTTAATTCTCGGCTAAAACTTTTCCCGGGAAAGCTAAAATCAAGATGGTCGGGACCATTCGAAGTTTTCAAACCATTCACCCATGGTGCCAAGATAATCAAGTCCATCACTGACAAAAATGAATTCAAAGTTAATGGACAAAGATTAAAGCACTACAATGGTGCCCATGTGGAACGTAACAAAGAAGTGGTCACCTTAGGAGATGCATGAGCATGCTCTCCTTTCGATATTTTATTTTTATTTTTAATTTTGTCGAACTATTTTATTTTTATTTATTTATTTTTATTACTTTCGATTATTTGCTTTTTTAGGATAGATTTATTTTCTTTTGTTTTATCTTTCTTTAAGTTTAAGAATCCCTTTACACATCTTTAATTATTTTCTTTTATTAGTTTATCTTTAATTTTAATCCTTATTTGATTTGTTTTTGAATTGTAGGAAAAGAGTTCAAGATAAAGAGGATTTTTGATCAAAGAAGGAAAACATCTTCAACAAGGAAATTAATGGGCTGAATCTAAGGCTTATATAAAGCCTCCAACTTAACCTAATTAAACCCCCTTGCCGTCACCCTTCCCCTAAACTGAAACCCCCTTTATTTTCTATCCAAAATTAATCCCACCCGGCATATTTACTACCTATATTTTCTATAAAACCCATCACCCTTAACTTCCAAGAAACCTATTCCTACTTTTCATCTTGCAACTCTTTAGTTTCTTTTATTTTCTTTTCTTTGTTTTTACAAAACTCACAACCAAGATCATCCATGGCATCCAAAATTAAATTTTTGGTTCATCCAAGTTCCTCCAAAGAACCAAGATACAAGAAGTTTGCTACACCGGTGTTCAAGAAAGATTTCACTCCAAGTTTGAAAGCTGGAAGATTTATGAAGAACAAGGCTTTGAATACTCCAACTCTCATCAAGATTTTGGCCTTGAACCATTCATCTTCGAGAGGATTGCACATCAAAAGTGGCAAATCTTTTGCCATCAATCGGAACCGGGTAACATCTCATGGGTAAGAGAATTCTATGCTCACTCACCTAACCTGGATAATCCTTATGTTTTTGTTCGTGACAAGGCCATACTCATAAGCCCCAAAAACGTCAACACCTTTTAGGGGCTTTACATTGAGAAGGGCGAGCATCAAGCCTTTGTTGATCAAATCACGCTCAAGCAACTCGACAAGGTGTTTCAAGAACTCACTCAACTGGGAACTCATTGGAACGATGGTAAATACAACCTTCGACTTAAACCCGAGGCAAAACTATGGAATAAGTTTGTTAAAACTTCTTTAATGCCCACCACACAAAATACTACCGTTGATATACCACGTCTTTTTCTCATACATTCTATTTTGCATAATCACATCATTAACATTGGAAAACTTATTTGTGATGAGATTTTTGTATGTAGCTCAAAAGATAAGGGTTCTCTTTTCTTCTCTTGCTTAATTTCTAATCTTTGCAAGGAGATGCATGTCCCAAGTGAGTCAACCGATGAAAAGGCCCTACCAAAGTCCGGTTGGAATCAAGCACAAATCCAAAAGCTAATGGGAGAGGCACCGAAAAAATCCTCAAGGCCTCCAATTGCTGCAGCAACTCATGTCGCCCCAGTAATCCCTAATGCCCAAGCACCTAACTCCTGGGCAACTCGGCCATCAACCCTGGGACACTTTGAAGCACTCTTGCAACCATTGGCAAGCCACCTAAGGTAAATTGAAGACCGACAACTAATGTTCATGCGGTACATGAAGGAGCACAACAATGCCATCACCCAAGTCATCCTAGAAAAGTACCCGGACAATCGTGTGTCATTCCCAATCTTTCCTGCCGAGATCCTTGCCCTGGCAACCAATGAAGCAGTCGCCACGGCAACCGTAACAGATGATGCCGCGACAACCTACATCGTGCCTGCACAAGCAGATGCCACAACAACCAACCCTGAAGATGCCACGACAACCGAAGCTAAAGACATCCCGGTAACCACTACAAAAGCCAAAGGTAAAGCACCTATGCCCGAATCAACTCCTACGGAATCATTGTCTGATTTTTCAGATTTAGACGAGTCCTCCATTGCACCAACAAAAACCGCACCAATTGAATCCTTCAAGCGAAAAGCCAATGACATTGATGAAGAGGATGATGAGGACAACCCCGTACGAGGATCGATTCCACCATCGGCAACAAGGAAACAACATCACATTCAAGCAAGAGAATCAAGACACCGACCAAAAGGAAACTAATCATCCACGATGATGAACTCTTGGAGTAAGTCCTCGTTTGCATTTTATTTTTCGTTATTTTTATTATTCTTTAATGCATGCATTGAGGACAATGCCTCACTGCAGTTTGGGGGGGGATTGTTATTAGTAGTTACCATGTTTAGTTACATTCATCTTAAGTATTATATTTAGGATACATAAATTGCTTGCCATGCCTTTAGTTGGAACAAGAATTGCCTAGATTTGATGAATATCTGATGATGACTTTGCCAATGCACTCAATTGATAGAATTTTTATTCTAGGATAACCATGGAAAAACTTAGAATTTTACTATGATGCTAAATTTGATGAAACACTGTTGTGGTTTTATTGATTTAAGGAATTCTAGTGAACTTAGGTTGATAATTAAACAAATTGGGGGATTAGAATAAAAATTGGTAGAGTAACAATATACAATAATCAATATACAATAAAATAACTCCTAGGTGGCAAAGTAACAATATACAATAAAATAACTCCTAGGTGGCAAAGTAACACAATAATCAATACAATAAGCTTCAGTATAGTCCAAAACAGACTAAACTCTAGCTCTGATACCACAAATGTAACATCCCCCACCTGGCCTGGTCGAGGACCAGGTCAGAGAGTGCTACCAGTGAACAAAATGGTGATTGGTGCGATGAATTTTCATATAACGGTTAACAGTTAATCAATGTTATACTTTTGCAAACATTACCGAATATACATATTAGCTAAATTTATCCCATATGGAACAATAATTCATTAATTAGGACCAATTTATAACTTTTACAAGCTTCAGGGACTAGACTATAAATTTGGCAATATTGAGGTCCTTTTCTGTAATTAACAATACCATAATGAAGTTCAATGCAATAACATGATTCTCATAAGTTTTCATTATATTTTGATAATATTTACTTATCCAATTGAAGCATATAATATTCAGTGACCATTTTGTAAACTATTTAAAACTATGTTAAATGCCTTTTAACATAATTAACTAACACCATACCAATACACTTAAAACTGTATCGGTACACTAAGCCATATTTCTCAATTCCATATTCAAAGGTAACAAGCCTGTATCGATACATCTAAGCCTGTATCGATACGAGTTGGCCAAGGTTGACCTGTGTCGGTACATCTTAAGGTCGTATTGATGCCATTTATTTCCTAAACCTTACTGCCCAAGTCTGTATCGATACACCCCTCTTGACGTATCGATATGCTATGTTTTACCAAGTCCAATTGTGCAAGGTCGTATCGATACAGCTTGACCTGTATCGATACGCTTGTCTTGTAATGACAGATTTTATCTGCTTTTTATTCGATTTAACATGTTGAATGATTTCCAAATGCAATGAAAATTTTCCAACAAGTTATTACTCCATAATTCTAATAGCATGTCAAATCTCATGTCAATATGAATCCATTAACTATGATTTTACCATTTTAAGCCAAATATGAACTTTAAGCCACTTTTAGCCACAACCAAAGTAACATTTAGGGCCTCCATGGTCTATACCAAACAAACCAATATACACATACTCGAAGAATCAGTTTCAACTAGTTTAACTACTTTTCCACCATTCTAGGAGTTCATAAGGACAAAACACATTACTCTAAGCTTGTGGTGGCTTGCCGAACTTCCAGCTAGCGTCGATCTCGATTCGATATACTTTCTTAACCTAAAATGTTAAGGATGTTAGCCATGATGATGAATGAGCATAGTATGCAACTTAACATGCTTCAATAACATATATATCATACTCAACAAGTAACATAGTATCTATAATCAACGTGGTAACAATAATCAATGACTATATTCCACAACAATAATAAATGGCAATAATTCACAACAATGACCAATAGCAATATTTAATGATTTCCTTGGATCGATTTCACGGTATATGGATACACGAATTTCACCTCCGCACCAATATCAATAGTGGTCTTTCATAATCCCTTCGCCGCACCAATTTGACCAATACACATCAACATCCCTCTGTCGTACAACAATAAAGGCCGTAACCTATACCCGTACCAATAAGCTCATGAATTCTATGGCATGGCAATTGTATCCAATACTTTCGATCCCAAGGTTTAATAATCAAGAATCCAATATCAATGTATCAATAGCAATGATTCAATAACAATAGTTCAATAGCGATGATTCGGTAACAATGATTCAATACGGTGATTCAATAGGAATAAACATATATCAATATTTTGATAACAATATGCAATAATCGATATTCAATACTCAATTGCTAAACATAACAATGCTTCAATGCTTTCCATGATAACAATAACGATGTTTCGGACATGATTTCAATGCAATATTTACCCATTCTTACCTATGTGACTTTCAATAGGGTTTTATGAAAAAACCTTCAATACAATGGTTAGCAATACAATAAACAAATAATCTATGATTCAAGATGGCACCTAGCCATCACTCGAGACTTCGACTACATTCAGCTCGAACTCCGTTGCTTTCAAGGCTCATGGATGGTAATCCCCTTATTCCTAGCTTGTTTTGGAGATGATGGGCTAGCTTCCTCCAACCCTTGAGCAATGGAGAGACAATAGGAAATTGATACAATTAATATAACAACATCAATATTCATTTCTAAGCTTAGAATAACTATTAGCTATAAAATAGATTCGTATATTGAAACTTGAGAAACAAAGGTTTGACTTGAGAACCATAACTTGAAATTGGACATTCAATAATCCATGGAATCAACAATAAATTGAGGGTTTATACTTACCCAACCAATAGATATACAATGAAACTCTAGAAGCAAAGAAAGCTTAAGCTTAAGGGGTTCAATAGGAGAGGTGTGTGCTTGAGCTAAAGGTTGAAGACAACAACGGAGGTGCTTGCTTATTTTCAAGACAAGGAGTGGGATTTGGCTACGGTGAAACCAAAAGCAAACGAAGAGAGGTTTTCCTCTATTCATTTTAAGGGAGCTAGAGCCTTAATCATCACCCACCTCCCCAAGGACCAATGAGATGATTTTCCTTTGGCAAAGGTAAACTTAAAATATTATTATCCATCTTGCTTATCCCTTTCTCAATTTTCAACAATTGAGGAATATTTGTCATATTTTCTAAGCTTTTTCTCGTGAAGGGTGGCAAGCAAGTAGGTGAATCATCCCCTACTTCCAATTATTTAAATTTGGTATCTAAGTCAGATTTTAACAGGGACCCGTATCGATACACCTCTAACCGTATCGATAGGGTTGGCTCAAGTTTGGTAAGTTAGTTAAGAAACAATTAGATCGTATTGATACATGTCCTACTGTATCGATACGCCTAGCCAATTTTTAGAATTTAAGAATTCCAATAAAGTACCTAACTAGACATTAGTCTCAATCGAGTTCCATTATCAATGAAATAATCCACATAATCAATAACAATGCAATATTTAAACATTTCGATATAAAATTTCTTATCGTCGAAACCTATTTCTGACTAGACTGGTTTTTAGGGTGTCACAGTTTGTGAAAAAGGAGGATGGTACAATGCGGTTGTGCATGGATTGTGTAACACCCCAAATTCTAGCCTAGAATTATTGGAACCAAATTGAATAAGTGAATAGCTTAATTGAATTTATAATTAAGCTAAATTGAATAGTCAAGGGCCTAATTGAAAGAATGAATGAAATAAGTGACCAAATTAGAATGACTACATTGAATTAAACAAGAAATAAGAGGAATGAATAATAAACTTCATGGTTCTCTTATCTGGCCTTGACTAATTACATGATTAGTAACTAATTAAGGGATAGATTAGTAAAATCCTAATTCCACTAATGTGGATAACCAAATGGTCATCATCTTCATCATGCATTTGGCCAAAACTAGAAAGAAAGAAAAGTGAGAGAGAAATCTTGGAAATTCAGCCATTGAAGAAGAAATTAAGCTTGCATGTGTAGGAAATTTTCATTGAAATTAAGCAAGAAGCAAAGTAAGTATAATTCTTCTTGTGTTTAATTGTATAGGCAACTATGATTGTGGAATTGGACTGATTTTGATGATGTTTGATGAATTAGACATTGAATATGTTGTTAGATGATTGAATTATTGTAGAATTATGCAAAATTGAAGAATGAACATTAGGTACAAAGCTGAAATCGTGTGTTTGTGATTGTGTAATAAACCTAGGTTGCTAGAAAATTGAATTGTGTTGTTGAGATGAAAATTGAATGATTAGAACTTAAAATTTAGCTATGGAATTAATGAATTGATGATGGTCATGAATAGATATTGTAAAGAAGGTGTTAAAAAAATTGAATTGTTAGCAAACAATGCTGGAAATGAAGGATAAGAGTATGAACATGGTTATGTAACATAGAAACTGTTTTGTGGAATTGAAATTGAGTAAACATGCAAGATTAGGCTTTGTAACCAACTTTCCCTATTTTGAAAGCCTTGTATAATGGATTAAAATTGACTCAAATGAATTGATGATGGCCAAGACATTGGTTAAAATGAATTAAAGGCATTAAAATGTAATTAGATGCAATCTGCCCAGAATTGCTCTGTTCTGGGCAGTCACTTTGAAAATTCACCAAAAATTGTATAGATTGAATTCAGGGTTGAAATTTTAATGAAATGATCCTTAGAATGTTTATTTTCATTGGGTAAAAATATAATTGAATACTGGGTCCTATACTGAAAACTGTAAATAGGAATTGCTGGACAGTGCAAACTGTCCAGGTAGTGTAAATGCCCTGTCTTTGAACAATAAACTGTATTAATTGGATAAGAGATAAAATGCAAGTTTTAAATGGTCTTAAAGGAATTTTTGTTATATTTCCAACGGTGTATAGCAATTGAAATTCCGACGTACGGATTAAAAGATATGGCCATTTAAAGGGACAGTGTGCAAACTGCTATGCAACATTGTCCTGGGCAGTTTGGGACTGTTCTTGCACCTAAATATAACTATTTCCAAAACAGTTTTGGGACATTGTAATCTGTCCAATTATGTCTTAAAATGAAGTAATAACAATATGGAATTGAATTGGTAAGAAATGCTTAAAAAGAAGCATAAAAACAGTAGCTAAATGTTAGGTAAAATGTGATAACATTGCTACTATGATTGTGTGATATTGTGTTTGTTTTGATGAAATGTGTATATGTTATGCTTGCTAGATCAAGGGCAGCAAATTGGGGAAGAAGAGGATATTAGTGGACATCCCAAAGCTAGAGGCAAAGGGATTTGGATCCGAGATAGTTGAATTGCTAGGAGTATTGTGAGTGTAACTAACCTTAGTGTTGGGACTTAGGTCCTAACCAACCTTGTTATTGCTTAAATAAAATGTCAATGCCATGTAACATGACTTAAAGTATATTTGTCTAATTAAGGGAAGAATGAAATGTATGACAACTTGATTGATTCCATGATCTTTGTGTTTACTTGGGTGTTAAGCAAATGTAATCAAATGCTTGTCATGTGCATTGCTTATGCCTAAGGTATGAAATGGCATGCTTGCTTGGAGAATAAGGTACGCACAATGCATACATATGCTTGTGTTTGTGAATGTTATACATGGATGATTGAATCGAATGGTATGGATAGTTATGTATTGGGAGTTAAGACTCCATAAGCCTAAGGGCTTGTCCTTTGAATGGCATAATGTTATATTGAATCAAGAAATGTGTAAAGCTTAAATGAAATGGATAATCAACAACCATGGTAGCTAGTTTGATAGATATGAGGGTATGCCTTAGAATCTTGAGCTCGTATTGGCACTACGGTGCATATTGGCACTACGTGCATATTGGCACGACAGTGCATATTGACACTATGGTGCATATTGGCACTTCTGTGCATATTGGCACTTCGGTGCATATCGATAAGATTTGATTTTCTAGTAAGCTACTTACCAATGAAATGTTGAAAGATGACTTAATGAACATTGCTTATATTATAAGAAACTTGAATGAACTTTCTTGCTTTGAAAGATGACCCATGAATGGTTGCTAAACTTGTTTCTTGTCATGAAAGAAATGTATGGATTATGGCTTTATGTATAAATGCCTACTTGATAATTTGATGATTGATTGCTTGTCCTTTAAGCATGTTATTCGAATGGACTATGATTGCTTGTCCTTTAAGTATGTTATTCGAATGGACTATGAACACCATGATAGATTGTTGTTAAGTTGATTATATGACATGTAAAAGATGCGTAAGTTACTCTATGTAATTCGAATAGCATATGTATAGTATTGATGGTCTTGATTCCTTGAAAACATGAAAACTTGGATGTGTATACTTTGAAATTGACTAGACTTAGTGTTACCTCACTAAGTACACATCTTGTACTTCCCACTCTACTCTTCATTCTTCCCATAACAGATTAAAGAATACTTCAAGAGGATATCTTGGGTTTGAAGCAACACTTGAGGCAAGCTTGAAAGTATGAATTCATACTCTTTGTATACTCCTAGTTTGGTGGCACTAGATTTTGTATTAGGTAGCTTTGATCATGCATTTGATTATGTGTATAGGACTAGTTTGTGAAATGTTTTGATGGGCCTATTATGTAATCTATTTGAATGACTTAAACTATGTTTGAACCATGATATTATGTATATATATATATATATTAAGTAATAGCTGCGCAAATTTGTGAAAGAATGCAATGTTGAATGAAACCATGTATGATTATAATGTAGAACCAATGTATGATGAAATCTGGTTTAATTTGAATGCTAAACCTATTTTGTATGTTCATGCATTTGCTCCTATGTCCGTTGACATGATTCGGCAAGGATAAGATTAAGGCTAAGGTACGTCAAGCATGCATTATCAATGTACTAATCAAGTATGCTATGTAATGTGATGACTTGATTGTAAAGAAACAATTAAAATATGATTAGGATTCCATGTTGTTCGAATGGATGTATGAATGTGTAAAAAGATGTATGTTAGATGCTTTGTGTTGAACATGTTAATTGGTTGATGAAGTAGTTTCTTGAAATGTAAGTAAGTTAGTTAAGATATGCTTAGTGATCATCTAGAGTAATCGAACATGGCATTGGAATTAAAAATATAATGAAAGTTGAAACATGTTGAATAGTAGCTTTAAGTAAAGTATGCCACACTTGAATTGTTGTTTGAATGATGTAATGATAATAGGACAATAGTAACTTAGGTTATAAGCATGAAATGAAACAAAATGGTACCTAAGGTTGTATGCTATGAATGTTGTTGGGTTGTTTAATGTGATTACTTGTATGAATTATTTGTATTGAAAGGTTCGGTTTAGGTTACTTTCACAACAAGGCAAGTATCCCGAGGTTACTTGTCGAGTAACCTATCTATCGCTTTGTTTTCGTTTCGGTAATGCTCTAGAACTGGGTTATGGCTAACCCGAGGATGGGGTGTTTCAGATTGTCTGCAACTTAAATAAGTTGAAGATTGAGAATAAGTATCCTTTGTCGTGGATTGATGGTTTGTTTGACCAGTTTTAAGGTGCTCCAGTGTTTTCTAAGATTGATTTAAGGTTTGGATATTTTCAGTTGAAGGTGATGGATGTGGTTGTGCCTAGAATTATTTCTCGTACGGGGTACGAGTATTGTGAGTCCTTGGTGATGCCGTTTACGTTGACCAGTGCATCGTTTGCGTTCACGAATATGATGAATCGGGTATTCCATGAGTTTTTGGATCAATTGGTTGTTGTGTTTTTAGATTATGTTCTCATGTACAAATGTAACGGGAAGGATTTTGATCGGTAGGTAAGAAGGGTTTAGTAGGGTTTTGTGGAGGAGCAAAAGTTCACTCTTTATTTGGGAAAGTGCGAGTTTTGAGAATATTGGAAGAAAATCTCGTTTTGAGAACGTTATTAGTATGTGTGAAAAGTTAAACATGCATAGTGCAAAAACACTTATATGTATATATAAATATGTCACTACATGCATACATTTGGGCATGACATTAGAGGTTTTGCATACATAGATACATATGTTCACACTTATGGATGACTATTCGAAAGTCGATGGAGTGATGGTGTAAGAAAGGAAGCTTATGTAAGTAGCTTTGGTAATTTGGTTCTTTGGAATTCTCAAGGGTGTTAAAGATTGGTTCTCGGAAGTTTGATTGTGCTAGTTTTAAAGTAATCAAAGTTGGAGTTAGAAGTTCGCGAGTTTTCTAGATTCAGTTGTTTAATATTGAGGTTTGTTGAGGAATCCTCTAAGATTGTTGCATTGCTAGCGAAGTTGTGGTTTATGCATCTAGACAGTTGAAGGTGCACGAGCGCAGTTGTTCCACGCATGATGTTAAGTTTGTCGCGGTTGTGTTTGCTTAAGGATTTTGGAGACACTATCTCTATGGTGAAAAGTGTGTTGTGTACACGGATTATAAGTGTTGGAAAAAAGGGAAATGATGACACAAAAAGATTCGAGTCTTAAGCAACGTAGATGGCTAAAGTTGCTTAAGGATTGTGATTTGATGAATGAATATTATCTGGGAAAAGGCTAATGTTGTAGCTGATGCTTTATGTAGGTAAGTTGTGGTGGACTTGAGGGAGATGTTTGCGCGGTTAAGTGTGACGTGGGGTGGAGGTTTGTCGGCTGAGTGGTAAGTAAAGCCATCTTTATCACAATTGGTTAGGGAAGAGCAACCTTATGATGATGCGTTGGCATTGCATGCTAAGGGTATCATTGATCGAAATCCGACGGATTTTCATTTTATGATGATAGGGTGTTGTGTCTTAAAGATCAGATAGTGGTGTCTAGTGATGATGAGATTAGGCGTACCATTTTGTTTGAGGTGCCTGCTAGTTCTTTTGCTATGCATCCTTGTAGTACTAAATGTATTAAGGGTTGAAGGAAGGGTATTATTGAATAGGTTTAATTAAAGGTTGTGGCTGATTTTGTCGCTAGATGCATGGTTAAGCATCAGTTTCCTTCTGGGTTGTTCCAACTGATGAAGATACCAGGATGGAAGTGAGAAAGAATTCTCGTGAAATTTGTGTCAGTGATTTCGTTGACACCCACTAAAAAGGACTCTATTAGGGTGATTTTTAATCGGTTTATGAAGTGTGCACATTTTGTGTTGGTGCATACCACGTATTCTTGAGGATAAGTTGGTGGAGTTGTATATTGCGGAGATTGTGCATTGGTACGGGGTTCCTAAGTCCATAGTTTTGGATAGGGATCCGCGTTTTACAGTAAGGTTTTAGGTGTTTTGCATTGAGGTCTGGGTACACAGATGAAATTCAGTACTTCACATTATCTTTGGATTGATGATTAGTCTGAACGTGTGATCCAAGTCTTGGAGGATATGTTAAGGTGTTGCATCATGGAGTTCCAAGGAACTTGGGAGAGGCAGTAGTCTTTGGTGGAAATTGTTTGTAACAATTGTAACCCCCTCGATCTGGTCTAGTCGCAAGACCGAACCGAACGAGTCACACGATGAATATTGAATAAAAACCCAAAAATTTCTCTTCAACAAACAACCTTTTTTTCTTTTTATCTTCTCTAGATACAACATTATTATCCTAAGTGTACGAGCTTACAGCGGGTGAATTTACGACTCAATCGAGCGTCGATTTGATATCCAATTGTTTCGGTTGTTAATTAGAGACCATTTTGTAAAACTTACAAATTCCATGGACATAATGTGGAATTAAAGTTACCAATATACAATTAGTCAGGTTCAATTCTCACAAGTTAATTTTTAGCTTAACACGACCATCCAAGCTCACTCAAATACATTCACGACATTCAGGGACCAAAATGAAAAAAATGAAAACTCAAAAGATGCCATTTAACTACCATAACGGCTGGCCATGTCGAAACACTTAGGCCCGTAATGGTACGGTGCTTGTAATTTTTAAAACCCCAAGTTCTAGTAGCATTTAACTGTACCGATACACCCCCACGTATTGAAACGCCTTCCCATTTTGCCTTCAGCCCGTACCAATATGATACTTAGCGCACCGATACAATATGCATGAAAGGGCTTGCTCGTATCGATACAGCAGCCCACGTACCGATACGCATGGGCCTGTAATGTTCAATTTTACTTTTTAATCACACAATTAAGCTACCCAAACCACTCTAACATGCTTCAAAGTCACCCATAACATATTCAAGGAACGATCTTTAGCCAAAAGCACCAAAAACAACACCAAATCATGATCATATACTCAAAGGGAAATCTATAGGCATGCACCCTATTGCCAAGCCAAGTCAAACACCAAAAACCATACCAAAGCTCATACCAAACAATAAAGGCAATTTACAAGTCTTTAAAGGCAACACAAACATGGGCCAAATCAGGGAGTTCATCAAACATACTCCTGAGACATATGATACCCATCCCATTCCCAAATTATTACTACCATTTACTTCAAAACCATACTTGAGCTTAAAGAACCTCTTGGACTTCTACTCATTCCTCTTTGCTGCCCAACAAGCTATTTATCTACATTGTTAAGAAAATAGAGCGTAAGCAACAAGCTTAGTGAGGGACACTCATTTTAAAACCACAACAATGCCTTTTTGAAAACCTTTTCTCTTCACATGCTTTAAAACCTATCAAAGCAAAATCATTTACCTTTCTACACATGTATCATTTTAACTCATGCATTAAACTCAATGCAAATCTCAATGTAAGTTGCACATGCTTGAACATTACAAACCACAATTCAAAATAGAATCTCATGTATAAATCCCATTATACAAAACCTTTTAAAACAATGATACATGTAATCTCATATATTGGCACTCAAGTGACCCGAATGGCTACGACCCCATCCTTGGTTAACATTAACCCTATCCATTACAGTTCGGATATACAGACACCTTGATGGCTCTAACCCATCAAGTCTCAAGGTGATACTATCCACCATAATGCACACTTCAGCCGGTTTGGCACTACCCTCATTGCTGCTATGATGGCACTACCCCTATCACTCGCAACACAATAGAACTGCCACTATTGTGTAATCGAAGAATTTGGCTCACACACGAATTTTGTATATATTATAGTGCACTCTTATCCTATTGGTTGACCAATTATATTCGATTATAATAAGCTCATCACTTGCAAATATACACTTTTAAAACCATGTTACTTTACTGTTTTTCAATGCATCAACATAAACCATTTTCTTCATCCCATTTCAAAGCAATAACAATGCATAGCATTTTCTAATCAAGATATAATCTCTTTAAAATCAAAAATGAATATCATGGGATCATATAAATCATCTCTCAATTCATAAAACATGCATAACAGTAGGTAACAAATCTATTTTCAAAACATGAGCATGATTTAACAAAATAATGGGAAAGCTGAAAATCAAGAGCGAAACTTTTCATACTTACTTTCAAGCTTAGATTAGCATCTCAAGCTTAATCTAATCCCCTGAACCTTGCTTTCAAACCTTTGAAAAGCTTTTAAAAATATTTCCACTCACCGACAATGCTTCACTTGCTTTGCTGAAGTGATTTCAAGACTTCAGATCAACCGAAACCTCTTCCATTGCTATCAGATCATTCTCCCCTACTTCTAACCAAAGCAAAAATAGAGGATTAATGCACAACTTTGTATCAAAAACCAAAAAATTTCTCTTCAATAAAGACCTTTTTTTTTCTTTTTATCTTTTCAAGATGCAACATTATTATCCTAAGTGTACGAGCTTGCAGTGTGTGAATTTACGACTCAATCGTGCGTCGATTCGACATCTAATTGTTTCAAATGTCAATTATGGACCATTTTGTAAAACTTACAAAGTCCAAGGACTTAATATGGAATTAAAGTTACCAATATACAGTTAGTTAGGTTCCATGCTCACACGTTAATTTTTAGCTTAACATGACCATCCAAACTCACTCAAATACATTCACGACATTCAGGGACCAAAATGAAAGAAAACGGAAACTCAAAAGATACCATTTAACTACCATAACGGCTGGCCGTATCGAAACCCTTCAGCCCGTATTGGTACGGTGCTTTCCAATAGATTTTAAATGTACCGATACGCCCCCACATATCGAAATGCCTTCCCTTTTTGCCTTCAGCCCCTACCGATACGGTACTTAGCGTACCGATACGATATGCCTGAAATGGCTCACCCGTATCGATATAGTAGCCTGTGTACCAATACGCGTGGGCTTGTAATGTTCAACTTTGCTTTTTAATCACACAATCAAGCTACCCAAGCCACTCTAACATGCTCCAAAGTCACACATAACATATTCATGGATCGATCTTCAGCCAAAAGCACCAAAAACAACACCAAATCCTGATCATATACAGAAAGGGAAATCTATAGGCAAGCACCCTATTGCCAAGCCAAGTCAAACACCAAAAACCATACCAAATCTCAAACCAAACAATAAAGGTCATTTACAAGTCTTTAATGGCAACACAAACATGTGCCAAATCAGGGAGTTCATCAAACATACTCCCAAAAACATATGATACCCCTCCCATTGCAAAATTATTACTACAATTTAGTTCAAAACCATACTTGAGCTTAAAGAACCTCTTGGACTTCTACTCTTGCCTCTTTGCTGCCAAATAAGCTATTTATCTGCATTGTTAAGAAAAGAGAGCATAAGCAACAAGCTTAGTGAGGGACTCTCATTTCAAAACCACAACAATGCATTTTTGAAAACCTTTTCTCTTCACATGCTTTAAAACCCATCAAAGCAAAATCATTTACCTTTCTACACATGTATCATTTAACTCATGCAAATCTCAATGTAAGCTTCACATGCTTGAACATTACAAACCACAGTTCAAAATAGAATCTCATGTATAAATCCCATTATACAAAGCCTTTTAAAACAATGATACATGTACTCTCATTTATTGGCATTCAAGTGACCTAGATGGTTACGACCCCATCCTTGGATAGCACCACCCCTATCCATTAAAGTTCGAATATGCGGACACCTTGATGGCTCCAACCCCATCTAGTCTCATGGTGATACTACCCACCATAATGCACACTTCGGTGGGGTTGGCACTACCCCCATTGCCCGTGGTGATGGCACTACCCCCATCACTCGCAACACAATAGAACTACCCCTATTGTGCAACCGAAGAATTTGGCTCACGTATGAATTTTGTATATATTATAGTGCACTCTCATCATATTGAACGACCAATTATATCCGATTATAATAAGCATCATTACTTTCCAATATACACTTTAAAACCATGTTACTATTTTTCAGTGCATCAATATAAACCATTTTCTTCATCCCATTTCAAAGCAATAACAATGCATAGCATTTTCTAATCAAGATATAATCTCTTTAATATCATAAATCAATCTCATGGGATCATTTGAATCATCTCTCAATTCATAAAAACATGCATAACAGTAGGTAGCATATCTATCTTCAAAACATGAGCATGATTTAACCAAACAATGGGAAAACTGAAAACTGAGAGCAAAACTTTTCATACTTACTTTTGAGATTAGATTAGCGTTTCAAGCTTAATCTAAATCCCTAAACCTTGGTTTCAAACCTTTGGAAAGATTTTAAAAACATTTTTACTCACCCACAACGCTTCGCTTGCTTTGCTGAAGCAATCTCAAGCCTCCGGATCAACCGAAACCTCATTTTGCTCACTCTCCACAACACTGCTTTAATTAATTCTAAGCTCTCGTCTCGGTCCTATTATGATAAACAATATGAATCACTAGCATATAAAGGCAAAACTCTTTTGATAGATGACATAGAGATTAGGACGAGCCAAATTATCTTTAGTAGAAGACTCGCCAGCCTCATTTGTTCAACCTCTTTTATGTGGTGCCATATCGAATCTGAAAAAATAAATTAAGACACAAAACATATGTGTGCATAAATCATCAAATTCAATCCAATATGTTATCCAAAATTCAAGGTATTAATGAAAAACTATACAATATAATTTTAGAAAGATTAAAAAAAGAAATCTAGAAAAATAGATTTAAAAATATACAATATAATTTTTATATTCGAAAAAAATTTGAATTTTTGAAAGAATTTTTGCAAATAATTTAAAACCCATACTATTAGTATACTTTTTGTACAAAAAATTTTAAAAAAAGTATATTAATCTAAACGAAAAAAAAGAAAAAAGAAAGAGTTTATACCTTGATTTGAGGAAATTGGAAGAATGGATGGATGATAATGCACCAATTTGATATGAGATCTTAGACTTGGTTTGTTGAACAAAAACCCTCAAAAATTTGTGTGAAAAATAGAGGATTTGAAGGTTATTTATAGTTGAAAGAGTTAGGGTTTTGGATGAAGAAGGGTTTATAGATATTAATTTAAATTTGGATTCTCATTGAAGGCCAATTTAAAGACTCAGCGCCCGCGCGTATCGGTACGCCACATGGCATATCGAAACACAAGGACCATTTTGATACAGACTTACCTGTATCGAAACCTGTTCTTGAGACCGTATCGATACGTTTGGACTCGTATCGATACACTCATTCTGAGAAATGCAATTTGGGTTGAGTCAAGAATGGTGTATCGATACACTTTAACCCGTTTCGATACGAATAACCCAAAAATGCATTTTGGGCCACAAGTTGCTCAAAAGTTCAATTTTACTTGAACCGAAATGCATGTAAATGATGAATGAACATGATGAAGGTTAAGAATAGAGGCAAGCTCCCCCTAACTAAAGGCATAGAAGCTTCAAGAGGCACAAATTACATAAACATGGCAATCAAATCAACTCAACCAAATTCTTGGTCTTTTGGGACTCTAAAGGGTCAAGGAAGGCTTGTTGAACCTAACTCTCTCCTAAGGGTCCAAAAATGTTCTTTATCTAATGGTTTAGTAAAAATATCCGTTAATTGGTTCAAGGTATCGACATACTCTAGAACTACGTCATTCTTTAAGACAAGATCCCTAATGAAATGATGTCTTATTTCTATGTGCTTGGTTCTAGAGTGTTGGATGGGATTCTTAGTGAGACAAACGGCACTAGTATTGTCACACTTAAGGAGTATGGTATCTATTTCAACACCATAGTCTAAGAGTTGTTGCTTCATCCAAAGGACTTGAGCACAACAACTCCCTAAGGATATGTACTCCGCTTCGGTGGTAGATAAGGCTACACTATTTTGTTTCTTAGAGAACCAATATACGAGCATACTACCTAGGAATTGACATGTTTCAGAGGTACTTTTCCTATCAATCTTACAGCCCCCATAATCTGCATCTGAATAAGCATAAAGGTTGAAGGAAGAGTCTCTAGGGTAAAAAAGACCTAAACTAGGTGTATCTCTAAGGTATCTAAAGATCCTCTTAATTGCTACTAGGTGCGAATCTCTAGGGCTAGCTTGAAACCTAGCACACAAGCAAACACTAAACATGATATCGAGTCTACTTGCAGTAAGGTAAAGCAAAGAACCAATCATTGAACGATAAAGTTTAGAATCGACACACTTACCTCCTTCATCTTTGTTAAGCTTAATAGATGAGCTCATTGGAGTGGCTTGAGGCTTTACGTTCTCCAAGCTGAACTTTTTGAGCATATCCTTGATGTACTTAGCTTGATTGATGAAGGTGCTATCCTTCCTTTGATTGATTCGGAGCCCCAGGAAAAATAAGAGCTCTCCCATCATGCTCATCTCGAACTCGCCTTGCATTAGCTTAGAAAATTCTTGGCAATAAACCTCATTAGTGGGTGTATCGATACGCCTGGGTGTATTTTAATAGTTTGGCCTTTAAAACACTTAGAAAATTTAAGGGCTTTAAGTTTTTGACTTAGAATCAAATATGCTTTAAAATATTTGTCAGTTTAGGACACTTTAAAAATTTGTTTGCTTTACAATTAAGTCTTTAAAAAATATTTGTTATATCAAAATCATCAAAGGTTTTACAGTTTTTGATAAGAAATCTTTAGGAGATCATTTAGTGTTAAAAATATATAATAAATCAAATGTTTACCTCAAATCTTTGAAGAAGAAACTGATGTTTGGCTGGAGAGAATTTGAGAGGAAATGGTTGAGAGAAAAGTTAGTTATGTGAAAGTTGTTTTAAGAGATTAATGTCTAATTAATTCTCTCCAACTTATTTTATTTATTAAAAACACTTTAAAATTAGCCAATTAGGAGGAAAAAGTCTGGATTAGAATTTGGGTCAAATTCTCCTTAAAGATTCAAAGTTTCGATCTTTTACAAAATAGTTTTACAATTTTACATTTTGGTCACTTGTCCGAAAATGTCAAACCTCCAAAATCCATTCTCCAAAATCGATCCCACCAAAAACATATATATATATATATATATTAAATAATGATTTTAAAACATTTTTCTATATTTTATTTCTTTTAGAACCCTCCAAATTGATTTATTCCCGAAACTAGCCTAAATTGCCAAAACCGGTTCAACCCAACCGTCAAGCCTAAACTCGGCTAACTTCGAAGCCTAAAATTGGGGCATTACAACAATAGTTATTAGGTTGGTATAAAAATGGCACCTTATGAGGCCTTGTATGGTAGGAAGTGTCGTGCGCCCTTGTGGTGGAGCTAAGGTTGGGAAAAACCATGTTTATTGCCGGATCTGTTATGAGACACGAATGAGAAAGCAAAGTTTGTTGTGATCGCTTGGAAGCTACTTTGGATCGCCATAAATCCTGTGCGGATTTCAAGCACATGGAAAATGAGTATGATGACGGTGATTGTGTGTTTTGAAGGTATCACCTTGGAAGAAGGTGATGCGGTTTGGATGTAAGGGTAAACTTAGTATGAGGTTTATTGGACCGTATGAGGTAGAGGAGCGTGTAGGTCTTGTGTATTATCGTTTGAGTTTGCCTCTTGAGTTGGAGAAGGTCCATGATGTGTTTCATGTGTCGATGTTGCAGAGGTATCAGTTGGATCCATCACGTGTATGTTGGTGGAGGATATGGAGTTGTGACTAAGGTTATTCTTTGATAATGAACCTTTTGAGACTCTTGGTTCAAGTAGTAAGTTCTTTGTGGCAAAACGATTGAGCTTGTGGAGGTGTTGTGGCGACACCATAGAGTTGAGGAGGCCATGTGAAAGAGTAATGTGGATTTGATGAGATAGTTTCCATGCTTGTTATCTTTGGAAAAAATTTCAAGTACGAAATTTCCTAAGTGAGGGAGAGTTGTAATGCCACGGTTTTGGGCCTAGCGGTTTTGGGTTGATTAGACGGTCTAGTGGACCGAGTTAGAAATTCAAGTCGGGTTCATGATTTAAATCGGATTAAATATTTTCGAGTGAGAAAGTATTGGGGAAAATAGCTAAAAAACATTATTTAATATATGATTATTTTTGGTAAAATCAATTTTGAAAAATGGAATTAAGAAATGTGACATTTTGGCTAGTGACCAAAATGTAAAGAATGGAAACTGTTTTTAGTGACTGTTTTGTAAAAGGATCAAAACTTTGAATCTTTAAGGAGCTATTTGCCCAAAGTCTAATATCAGACTTTTCTCCTTAATTGGCCATTTTAAAAAGATTTGGGTAGAGGTATAAATAGATTTTGAGGAATTAATATTCATACGTAAATTTCACATAACTAACTTTTCTCTAAAAATATTTTTCTCAAATTCTCTTCAGCCAAACACTTTTTTGTTCTTTAAAATCTTCCGGTAACTTCTTGATTTCTTCAATCTTTTAATGTCAAATGAGTTCTTAATTGTTTCCAATCAAAACCTTATTGTTTTAATCTTGTTTTCTCACATAAATCAATATAATTAAGAAAGAAAGTCAACATTAGAGGTGAGCTTCATTCTTCTCCTCTAATGTATGATTCTTTACTGAAATTCTCAAGTTATTGATCCTTTAAAAGTGTTTTCTATTGAGCTTTAATGATTTAATTCTGGAAAAATGGTTAAATCAAGGTTTAATTGATGAGTTTATGTGATTTTCGAATTTGATATGTTTTGTTAGGTTCTTGATTGGTTTTAGTCAAGATTTTGATGTTATATAATGTTAATAGATTGATTTTAACATTAGAATCCCGAAGAAATATGAATATCTAATTTTCTAGGGTGCTAGTTATGTGTTTTTGAGGAGTTGTAGCGGTTTAATGTATGCTAGATATATAAAGATTGTTTTGGATGCCAATTGATGCTAATTGATGGATTAAACCTTTAGGTTTTGGTTGGGTTAAGTTTTGAAGACGTTTGATGTTGATTTTGGTAATTTTGGGAAAGGTTTCAGCTAGTGTTTGTAGAGGGTTGTTGTGGATTAATGTTGTTGGGTTTGTGAATGCATTTTGATGCATTGGATCCTCTATTTTTGTGTGGTGAAATTAGGGGAGGTTGATTGTCACATCCTGAAAACCGGCCTAGTCATATGTAGGTTCCAGTTATCGGAATTTTTGAATCTGATGTGTTAAACGTTTGTAATGATTGACCTTTGTACCCCTCTTGTATAGTGAAGTTACATTTTATCCCAGTTTGAGTGAATGAACTTCCTTGTATGAAATTCAAAGCTAGGCGTATCGATAAAATCAAGCCAGTATCGTTACGGCCTAACTGCCAATAAATAACTTACCTGTTTTGGCATGAGCGTATAGATATGATCACAAGCGTATCGATACAGGTCCCCTGTTTCGAATATGTTTGAACCCAGATTAAAGGAAATTGAAGCAAGGTGCTTACTCAACTCCTTGCTTGGACTTCCCCATGTGAAAGTCATCAGAAAAGACGACTAATTGTCATCCAATTGACAATTTAATGAAAGGAAGAAAAGTAATTTAATTGGGTTTAGCAAACCCTTGCATAAAAACCAGTAAAAATCTGTCATTATAGGTAGGGGGTATCGATATGGGTGATGGCGTATCGATACGGCCCTTGCATAAATAGTTTGGTCAACACTGGTCAAACAGGGTGTATCGATACAGTTTGGGCGTATCAGTACAGATTTTGGTCACTGGAATTTGGTTTGAAAATGGTATCAATACGGTCTTATAGCGTATCGACACGAGGTCAACGCAGTCAACTGGTATCAATACGGGCTTTGTTGTATCGGTACGGGCTTGACATCCTTGAATATGAAAATCTGAAATTAGGCTTAGCGTATCGCTATAGCCCTAGGGTATCAATACAGTGTTAGTTAAATCTATTATAAGGCATAAAAACAGTTTACAAATTGGTCATTAATAACTATACAAGTCTAATTGATTAGGTTAACGATATTCGATAGCAACGAAACTTCACATATTAATAATTGGTAAGTTTAATTACAAGTTAGTAATAAAGAATCTGGATCAGGATCACTAAGTTGTAAATTTTACGACTTAGTCCCTAAAGTTTGGGAAGATTAAAATTGACCCTAATTCTAATAAAGTCTAGTAATGGTTAGGTTCGCTAGGTCTTAAGAATGATTAATAAGACCTTCCGAATAAATCCTGAACCCCGAGTTCGTCTTTAAAATTCTAAATTTCTGGTATCAGAGCCTAGGTTTAGTCGATTCTAAGACTAAACTGAAGCCCATTACGAGTCTGTATGTACTTATGCCACCTAGGAGTTATTTGTTTATGATATTTGTGACTTGCAGCTTACACGTTTAATCTTTCTGTATAATTAAATCTGAAAATGCATGCGCCTACTGATAGACGCGCTGTGAATGAACCCAATCCTGGCTCTTCCTCGACTCTGGGGATAATCTGAGGCCCGAAGCAAGGCCTGGACAAGTGGGGCAGAACGATCCACCTCACCTTCCTCCAATACCACCTGCTTAGCAGGAATACCTGATGTCCATGGCTAACATGATTAAGCAAGTGGTTGTGTCACTCCGACAAGAACCACTCCCTCAGCCTGTTGAAGAACCTCTGCCTATATCGTGTGCTCCTATTGATAAGCTCAAGCTGTACCCGGTTTATACCTTCACCGACCAAGACTTGGATAAACCCGAGATCGTGGAATACTGGCTCGAGAATACGCTCAAAATTCTGAATAAGCAAATGAAGTGCCCCGAGGAGTACAAACTAGAGTGTGCCTTGGCTTTGATTGCAGAAGAAGCTCAGAGTTGGTGGGACACCGTGACACTCACCGTACTTGAGCATAAGATTACGTGGGACTTCTTCCTTCAATAGTTCCTCAAAAAGTACGTTAGTGACCACTACATCGCTAAGGGGCATAGGAAATTCCTTTATTTGAGACAAGGAGGAAGACTTGTGGAGCAGTACATCCACGACTTCTTCAAGTAAGCAAGATATGGTACCAAGATCATCCGCACAAAAAAGGAAAAGTGTTGAATGTTCATTAACAGCCTCTGTGACAAATTATGTCCTATCTTCATTGCTTTGGAGATAGAGGACTTCCAGACGCTTGTCAACCTAGCCATTTCTACTGAAGCCTCCCATAAGGCTTCTGAGATAAGAAAAAGGAATCAAGCCCAATCTGATAAGAGGTTTCGAAATGATTCCAAGCCTCATATGCCACAGAAGAAGGGAAGGCAGTGAGACCTGAAGTCTACCACTTTTCAGCAGTTGCCACGATCTGGCTATGTGCAATAATTCCAGTCTACATGAGCATCTGTTGCTCGTACAGCTTCAGTAGATAGTACGAGTGGTTCCGCGAATGGTTCTCAGATTCCTCTGTGTAACTTCTAGCAGAAGAGGCACCCATGGCAGTACCATAGAATCCTCATGCTCCTACCTCTATGGCTTCTCAGAACAACCCTAACAAGGGGAGATGAGCAAAGCAAGTGCAACCTAGACCAGCGGGGAGACCTCGCAACACCAATGCCCCACCAGTATAGTGGCTTTAGATCCTTGTACATCTTAATCGATCACGGGTGAATCGAGAATGAGCTTTGGTGAGCTTCTTGTAACATTTTTTGTCTTAGATCCTCATTGTTAGGAACACATACTCTATCTTGAAATAGAGGAGTCCATTTGACTTAAGGGAGAAGTCAGAATTAGACTCAGAGTCTAGCTTGGATATGATCTTCTGAAGATCTAGATCGGTTTGCTGGAGTTCTTTAATTCTCAAGATTAAGCTAGATTGAACTTGAAGTTCAGACAAGAATTTCCATCATTTGGATAAACGAAAATGAGCATTAATAGCCAAGGAAGCTACAAATGAAAGAACAAGATCATTAAGGTAAATTTTTGAGTAGTTACTTGCAAGACAAGTAAGGTGTTCGAATAGATCACTTGTAATCCAAGTAAGTTCAAATTCGATTGAAATATTCTAGAATTTAGATTTAGAGGTTTACCCGAGTATCGCTTGCGACTAAGGGCATCAGCAACCACGTTTGCTTTTCCCGGATGGTAGTCGATAACCAAATCATAATCTTTAAGCAATTCTACCCATATTCTTTGTCTCAGATTCAAATCTTTATGAGTCAGGAGATATTTGAGACACTTGTGGTCTGTGAACAGAATACATTTCTCCCCGTACAAGTAATGTCTCCATATCTTGAGAGCAAACACGATAGCTGCCAATTCTAGATCGTGTGTAAGGTAGTTTGACTCGTGTAGTTTCAGTTTCCTTGAGGCGTAAGCTACCACTTTTTCGTCTTGCATCAGGACACATCCTAGTCCTAAATGAGATGCATCACTATAGACAGTGAATTCTTTGCCCGATTCTAGTTGGATAAGAACTGGTGCATGAGTCAGAGCTTGTTTAAGTTGATCGAAGCTTTGTTGTTGGTTCTCTGACCAAACAAAAGGTGTATCTTTGTGAGTTAACTTAGTCAAGCTTGCAGTAATAGATGAGAATCCTTTGACAAATCGCTGATAATACCCAGCTAAACGGAGAAAGCTTCTAATTTCACCAACATTCCTCGAAGGTCTCCAATCCATAATGGATCGAATTTTGCTTAGGTATACTTTAATTCCTTCTGCCGAAATGACATGGCCAAGGAACGAGACTTCCGATAGCCAAAATTCACACTTAGAGAACTTTGCGAACAATTGACGTTCTCGGAGAGTTTGCAATACAATTCGTAGGTGTTCAGAGTATTCTTCTTTATTCTGAGAAAACACCAAGATGTCATCGATGAAGGTGACCATAAACTTGTCAAGATAAGGCTTGAATACACGGTTCATGAGATCCATAAAAGCAGCCGGAGCATTCGTTAACCCGAATGCATTACAAGAAATTCAAAGGGGCCATATCGAGTAAGAAAGGCTATCTTGGGCATATCTTCTTCTTTTACCCTCATTTCATAGTATCCCAATCGAAGATCGATCTTTGAGAACACCAAAGCATCCTTGAGTTGATCAAAGAGATCTTTTATCCTTGGGAGAGGATACCGATTCTTGATAGTAAGCTTGTTCAATTGTCTGTAATCAATACAGAGTCTCATAGTCCCGTCTTTCTTCTTCAAAAACAAGACTGGAGCACCCCATGGAAATGAGCTAGGCCGAATAAAGCCTTTATCTTGTAGCTCTTGGAGTTTCTTCTTGAGTTCTTTCAATTCAACAGGTGCTATTAGATAAGGTGTGATGGACACCGGAGTTGTTTCAGGTTGAACTTCAATCCCGAACTCTACTTATGTGGTTGGAGGGAGACCAGAGAGTTCCTCGGGAAAAACATCAATGAATTCAGATACAATTGGCATACTAGGTAATCCGAATTCAAGTTCATCTTGTAAGACCACAGTTGCAAAGATTGAGGTCGATTTTCTATCAATTAGAAGGATTGATTTATTCCCAAAACCCAGAGATATAGTCTCCTATTTTGGAATGCTTAACCAATCTAGTCCTAGCACTAGATCGAACACACCAGAAGGCAAGACATAAATGTCCATAGGAAAAGGCACATTCGAATGCTTATAGGACATTGCTTACAAAAGAAGTTAATAGGCATATTTCCTCCTATAGGGTTCGAAACTACAAGGCTAGTTTTAACAAGATTGGGTTTTAAGTTTAGCTTATCAATCAAGGAAGAACATATAAAGGAGTGGGTAGATCCCGAATCAATCAAAGCATATGCAGGACTAGAATTTAATTCAACAGTACCTGCGATAACATCGGGTGCTTCTTCTTCCTCTTTTCCACGAATGTGGTAGATTCGAACAGGGGCTCAGGATTCTTGGTGTGTAGGTGCCGAATGTTGGTCTTTACCCTTACTTTGATTCTCGGACTAAGCTTGTCTCGGGCCCTTGTTTCGATTAGATTGAGCTGAACTAGCATTTACAGGTGTTCGAGTTGAAACCTTGTTAGGATTCTGAGGACAATCCCGAATATAATGATCGGAGGCTCTATATAAGAAACACAAATTATGTTTTCTTCATTGCCCGGTGTGGTGCTTCAGACAGAACTTGCAAGTAGGATATTGAACAGCTTTACTGGAATTCTCCGTACTATCAAAAGAGATGATCGGGGCTGAAGAGTTGATTACCGTTTGGGGTTTCGATATATAATTGCCCTTTTGAACATGAGTGTAATTGGAAGAGTGATCTTTTGAGTTTTTAGCTTTCTTTGACTGCCAATGAGGCTTGTCGTCATTTCTGGATCGTTTATCTTTCTAGGAGTTACCACTTTTGCGTTTCTCAGAGGCCTTCATCTTTGCCTCGGTTGCAATAACTCGGTTCACTAAATTCTGGAAGTCAATGATACCCAGGGCAGTGAAGATTGGACTCAGTTCATCATTCAGTCCATCGATGAACATTCGACATTTATCAGCTTCAGTCTTGATGTATTTCAACCCGTATTTGCAATACTTGCAGAAGTCACTCACGTATTCTTCAATGGGTCGACCACCTTGCTTGAGAAACAATTTACTTCATCTTATACCATATCATTCAAATGATTCCTAAGTATAACATGCTTCTATTCAATTCATTTAACCTTGGTTTGTATACATTTAGACATCTCAATTCTATACTTACTAAGCATGATTCTTGAGCTTCTAATTGCATGTAATTAGCTTCCATTCAAGTCTTAACTATCCCTAAGCAATCGACAATCATCATGTACTCACATTAGGCCATTCGGCCTTACCAAATCAAACACACAATAATACTTTCATCATGGTAATTTTATACAAGACATGAAGCATTCTAATGGTTGGTCATGCAAATGGTTCATCACATTCTACCTTCAATTCAAGCATACACATTCGACCATTAACACAAGATACATACAACAAGGCATGATCATACACATGAGACCATAATTTCCCAAAGCATTCAAGCATCAATGTAAGCTAGATAGTTCACTTAAACATTTCATAAATCTATTCAATATTTGCGCAGCAAAACATCATCCATTACATGTAATCTTGGTTTATTACATACTTGACAATAGGTTCATAACATAGGTAGGCCCATCAAAACATTATATACAAGCTTCAAAATGTATGATCAAGCTATCTATATATATATATAGTGCCACCATTCTAGGAGATATACAAAACAAGTATGGAATCATACTTAGGCAAACTTGTGTGACTTGCTTCTTGCTCAAGGTAACAGACTTCAAGATCAAGCAACAATCGTATCCTTTATCCTATAGGTTGGGAAGAATGAAACAAGAGTGATAAGTACAAGATTGTACTTAGTGAGGTAGTAACTAGTCTAACCATTTGTTATTTCAAGTTTTATGTATCATTAAATTCAAGTATAAACCTAGCAAAGGCTTCCAAGCATTAGGGTGATCTTAGCTAGGCTTTCAAGCATTATAGTGATATTAGCTAGGCTTTCAAGCATCAAGAAAATCCTATCTAAGGATATCATGCATTCGGCCACAAGGTACAAGCAACAAGAATTCATACTTTATGAATCAAGCACACATGCTTGCAAAACAAGAAATCAAGGAGTCATGCTTTCAAATCAAGTAACATGCATTTCATGGCATTCAAGACATGTATCATGTATTATTAGATTGTTATTTCAATTGTTATTCATTAAACAACCCCCTTGGTACTTAGTTTGTATAGGTAACCGAGTCTCCAACCAACTGTCACCATAAGATGCACCGTAGTGCTGGTCAACCCTCCTACTATCGCCAAAGACCACATACGTACCCTCCGTCTATCGCCAAATAGGGGCCTTAGCCCTAGACCGTAGTCCACCCTTACACAATGAGCTCTAGACTCTAAGGAATGCCCTTCTACCTAGTCTAACTAGCTACCAAGGTTGTTCGATTTACCATTTATTCAAGTGTTTCAAGATCAAGATCATGTAAAGCAAGTTCATTTCATGTTAGGCCCTTAGTCCATTCAGCCATAGCTCACATGTCATGTAGTTTCATGTTTCATTTCATCAGGATGAGAATATGTCTCAAGTAGGTCTTTAACATTCAATCACATTGCATCATAGCACATACAAGCATCCATGTTATCACATAATCATACTTTAAGCATTCGATTGGATCATGTATACAAGGCTAGGATCAAGTTTCATGTATTACATTAGTCATCCTTACCTTATTAGGTCAAGTTCAAGATTAGATTCATTTAACATTTCAAGAATGTAACAATAATACATTGGTTAGGACCTAGTCCTAACCCTAGAGGTAACTACACTCACAATACTCTAAGCTAGCTAGTCTTGGATCCACACTCCTTTGTTCTTGGCTTTAGATTGTTCCAATCTTTCCTATGGTTCTAACACATTACAAGCAAACACATATCAAGACAAGTTCACAAAGTCATCCTATTCAAGACAAGGTCATTAAATCAAGCAATGCTACAAGCATATAACATTCACATATTGGGCAACATGCTCATGTACATTTTCCATTACTTTTAACTACACTTTTCTACATTCTAGTTCATGTAAAACAAGGCATAATCAAAGGCCTAAAACTGTTTACAAGATAGTTTGCAAAATGCCACAAAACAGTGTGCACTTGCCTATGCAGCTGCTGCCAGGCAGCTTGCACTCTAGTCACTAAATCGTGCATAACTTTCATTCCGTACGTTGGAATTTCAATTGGTTTACACCATTGGAAAGATAACAAAATTTTTTTATGACCATATAAGGCTTGCATTTTAGTTCTTTGCCAATTAATACAGTTTTTAACTTAAAGACATGGCATCTTGCTATACTGGACAGTTTGCACTGTCCCTAGTGTTTCTTCTCTACATTTCAGTATAAAACCCAGAGTTCAGTTCTGTTTTCTCCCAGTGAATTTAGACATACTAAGGTGTTGTCCATAAAAATTTCAGCCTTAAATTCATTATATACAATTTTAATGATTTTTCAAAGTCACTTCCCAGAACAGAGCATTATGGGCAGATTACACTAGGTTCAATTTCTAGCTTCTTAACTCATTTTAGCAAGGTCCTAACATGGAAATTCCATTCATGTTCATATTCTTACATGTCTAGGTCATCATAATTCACCTATAAATGTTCTTAAAACAGGGTATAATCATGTTGATCCTAATTTGATCTATTTGATCACATTTGCACATCCAATTCATCAACTAGGAAGTCCATTACCTAATTTAACTAGTTCAATTAGGTGTAGTCACATTTCTAGCAACACATGTATTCAACTCAATCTTATTTTTACCTAGCAACATGATCAAAACAGGGTCCTATGTTCATTTAACATGTTTACACAATTTCTCCATCAAAACAGTCCCTAATCAAGACTGTTTTGAACCATGTTCATATACCCCAAATTTCCAGCAACTATACATATATCCTATATCACATTGGTTACTAGAAATCAAGATTTCAAGTTTACATTGAAGCTAGCATGTCCCCAACATGTATAACAACCATTTAATTTCATCAAGGCAACAAAACATCATCAATAACTCATTCAATCAAGTTGCTAGGGAGAAAGGATTTAGAATTCACTTACAATTTTCCTAACTATTCAATTTTCATGCAATTGATCTCATGCAAGCTTTCTTCCTCTCAACAATGGTGATTTTTCTTTCCTAGATTGCTGATGGGTGTTTCAGCCAAGGTGGAGAGGATGATAACAAGATGGCCACTTGGCCATGGTGTTATCACATGGCTTGGCTATTTGCCTCCACTTGGCACATTTTGGTCAAATTGCTTTATAAATCCTTAATTACTCATCTTAATTGCATGCAATCCTATATTTACAATTTGTTACCATTTCATCTTCATGATTAGGCTACTTCTTTTAAATCAATCCATGTAATACTTAGTCACTAGGACTACCTCACTAGGCTAAATCAATTCATTTCTTTTCTTAAAGCATAATTTGTAGATTCTAAACAAGTTTGGACGTGGTAAAACAGGGTGTATCGATACGGCCTTGAGATTATTGTTCTTATTGTTTGCAAAATGGTCAGTGAATATTGTGGGTAACTGATACCGGAACAACATGAAAATTTGCAGACTTACTGTTATTGTATTGAATTTCATATTTGTTTAGACAATTGCATAAATGGACCCCTAAATTACTAAATTTACAAATTAGTCCCTAAAACTTGTAAAAGTTATAAATTAGTCCTAAATGATGAATTTTTGTTGCACATTTGATAAATTGGACTAACGGTTATTTTTGGTAATGTTTATGAAGCATAATATCGTTTAATTATAGATTATTGATTCAAAATTCATTGCACCGATTACCGTTTTGTTCACAGGTAGCGTTTTTTACCCGGTTTTCTTCCAGGCCGTGTGGGGGATGTTACAATTGTTGTATCAGAGCTAGAGTTTAGTCAATTCTAGGACTAAACTAGAGTTCGTTGCATGATCATTACATTGGATACGCCACCTAGGAGTTTAATTTGATATATTGTAACTTGCGACTAATTCGATCCCCCTTCCTTTATAGTGTAGAGATGTTTGACTCCGATAAGGCTCACGAAGAAGTTGAGCACACAATTGGCTCCTCGACCAATGGTGAGGAGAAAATGGGAGATAATCCTCCTAACTCGCAAGTACCCCCACAAGAGCCAGTGAACGCTGAGCCCGTGATGCATGCTGTTCAGTTTGAGTGCTATAAGAACATCACTAAGATGTTCAAACAGTTCATGGCTACCCTCAAGTTCGAGCAGTCCGCACAGTCTTTCGCGGCTACTACTCTTGTGAATCGAGCCCCTATCGACAAGGTAGCTCAACATCGAGCTACTACTTTCTCAGGTAAGGCTGAGCAAGACCCTGAAGTAACGGAGCACTGGTTAGATAGAACAATAAGAATCTTGACCAAGAAATTATAGAGCTCGAATGAGCATAAGCTCGAGTATGCTCTAGCCTTGTTGACCAATGAAGCTTTAAGTTGGTGGAAAACCACGACTTTCACCGCTCTTGAGGAAGTTGTAACCTAGGAGTTCTTTCTGCGAGAGTTCAAGAAGAAATATATCAGTGAGAATTACCTAGCTGAGAGACAAGATATCTTCCTACATATGAAACAAGGTGGGAGACTGGTAGAACAATATATCCACAACTTCTGCAAGTATTGCAAATATGGGGCTAAATACATCAAGAAAGAAGAAGAGAAGTGCAGAATGTTTATTGCAGGTTTGAGAGATGAATTACAATCTTTATTTACTGCTCTAGGGATTAAGGATTTCCAAGAGCTGGTGAATCGAGTGATCTCCACTGAAACTGCTCATAGGTTGCACAGGTTTAACAGGCCGAGCCAGTTTGAGAAGGGGTCGCAAGATGATTCTTGACCCCCTTACCGTACAAGAAGAGCAAGCAACAACAATGATACAAGTCATCGTATTAGCAGTAGTCTTTCCGATTAGGTGATTATTCGAAGGCACAAGTTATGTCTTAGTCAACTATAAGAACTGCCTCCGTGGAGAATACTGGAGGATCTAGAGGGGAGTCTCAGTACCCAGTTTGTAACTTCTGTTAGAGAAGGCATTCTTTGGGATAGTGCTGCAAGTAATCAGGGGCGTGTTACTTTTGTGGTGAATAAGGTCACTATATTAAAGATTGCCCGATGAATACTAATAAACCTCATGCATCGGTAGTTCCAACATCTCCTGCTTAGTCCTTCAAGGGTAGAGGACAGAGATAAGACGCATCAAGAGCATTTGGAGGACCCAGCGGTTCCACAAGGGCCCCTAATTGACAAGAGTCTAAAGCTTCAACTCAAGTTTATCATGTAAGGAGATGAGAGGAGGACGAGGATCCTTATTTTATCACAGGTACTGTTAAACTGTATACTCATTCTGTTCATGCGTTGATTGACCTTGGATCTACTCATTCTTTCATAAGTACTATATTGATTAAGAGATTTAAGTTGACATTTGAACCTATAGCTTCTAAGCTCACCGTGACCAATCCTTTAGGGGATAGTGTTGTAATTGGGCTCGTATATAAGAATTGTCCTCTTGTGATACAAGGGATACCTTTTATAGCCAACCAAATGGCCCTCCCCATACATGAGTTTGATGTTATTTTGGGGCTTGATTTTCTCATAAAGCATCAAGCTTGGGTAGACTGTTCAAAGAAGAAGTTGTATCTTTGAGGTCTGGGTAAGGAGAGTGTGACTCTCATGGAATCTATAGGTAAGAGATCATTGTTATATGCCACTACAACCAAGGAAGGAGCACAGTTGCAAGATATAGACACCGTGCAAGAGTTTTCCAATGTGTTTCCTGATGAGCTTCAGGTTTACCACCTACTCGTGAGGTTGGATTTGGGATTGAAGTGCAACCTGGAACCACCCCGGTTTCCATTGCACCTTATAGGATGGCACCAATAGAACTCATTGAGCTTAAAGTGCAAATCTAAGACATGTTACACAAGGGTTTCATCAAACGAGTTCATAGCCATGGGGAGCTAGGTCTTTTTTGTTAAGAAGAAAGATGGATCAATGTTTCTTTGTATTGACTATCGACACTTGAACAAGCTCACAATCAAGAATAAGTATCCATTGTCAAGGATCAATGACTTGTTTGATCAACTGAAAAATGCAATGGTCTTTTCTAAGATTGATTTGAGGTCTGGATACTATCAGATGAAAGTGAAAGAGTGTGATGTGCCCAAGACAGCTTTTCGTACAAGATACGGCCATTACGAATTCTTGGTAATGCCCTTCGAGTTAACCAATGCACTTGTTGCCTTCATGGATCTTATGAATCATGTTTTCAACCCTCTCTTGATACATTTGTAGTGGTGTTCGTTGATGATATCCCGATCTACTCTAAACGACATGATGAACATTGTGAACATCTTCGTATTGTGCTTCAAACCCTTCGGAAGAAGCAATTATATTCCAAATTCAATAAGTGCGAGTTTTGGCTCACTCAAGTCTCGTTTTTGGATCATGTGATCTCAGCTTAAGGCATTCAAGTAGACCCAAAGAAGATCCAAGCCATAGTTGATTGGAGACCACCGAAGAATGCAGGTGAAATTCGTAGCTTTCTTGGTCTTACTGGTTATTATAGGAGATTTGTTAAAGGATTCTTTATAATAGCAGCTTCATTAACTAAACTTCTATGAAAGGATGCTCCTTTTGACTGAACCGAGAAGCAACAAAGAAGTTTTGACCAACTCAAGTAGGTATTGACTCATTCATCGATTCTGATTCAACCTGAATTTGGGAAGGACTGCACTGTGTATAGTGATACTTTGCACCAAGGGTTGGGGTGTGTAATGATGCAAGAAGGCAAGGTTGTCACTTATGCATCAAGGCAGCTCAAACAACATGAAATGAACTACCCTACTCATGACCTTGAATCGGCTGCGGTCGTTTTTGCATTGAAAATATGGAGACACTATCTCTACGGAGAAAAAAATTACCTAAACAATGACCACAAGAGTCTTTAAGTATTTGTTGACCCAAAAAGAGCTCAATCTCCACCAAAGGAGATGGATGGAACTTCTCAAAGATTATGATCTCGTCATTGATTATCATCCGGGCAAGGCCAACGTAGTAGCAGATATGCTCAGCCCCAGGCCTTTGCCTACTCCTCAAGCTATCAATGCTCAATTTTGACTTCAAAAGCATCATGGTTTTATAGCCGAACTTCAAGTTCAGTCTACCATTGTGATGAGAATCAAGTCTCTACAAGAACAAGATCCTGAATTACAAACCATTGCTTTTAGACTTCGGAATAATCTTGACCCTGACTTCAGGATTAATTTCGGAGGACTCTTGTACTTCCATGAGAGAATATGTGTGCCCAGTGACGAGTCTCTTCGTGACAAAATTCTTCGGGAGGTCCATTTTAGCCCTTACTCAATTCACCGAAGAGCAATAAAGATGTACAAAGACCTACGAGAATTGTATTGTTGACTGGCATGAAAGTAGCTACTCTAGAATTTGTATCGAGGTGTCTCACATGTCAACAAGTTAAAGTCGAGCATCATAACCCTACCGGATTGTTACAGCCCATTGAATTTCCTCATTGGAATTGGAAAAGATAACTATGGACTTTGTCAGTGGTTTACCATTGACCCCCGCAAAGCATGATGCTATTTGGGTTGCTGTAGACCGCTTTAGTAAGTCAGCACACTTCATACCAGTTAGAATGGACTATGGTCATCCTAAACTGGCTGACTTGTATATTAAGGAAATCATTTGACTCTACGGTGTGCCACAGTCTATCACCTCAAATCGGGATCCACGGTTTGCATCTCGATTCTAGAAGTCATTGCAAGGAGCTCTAGGCTCCAGAGTCAATCTTATCACAACTTTTCACCCTCAATCTGATGGTCAATCAAAAAGGGTCATTCAGATATTATAAGATATGCTTCATGCATGTGTTATTAATTTTGAAGGATCTTGGGAGAGTTCCCTACCTCTTATTGAATTTGCTTATAATAACAGCTACCAATCATCCATTGGCATGGCACCGTATGAGGCATTGTATGGCAGGAAGTGTAGAACACTGCTATGCTGGTATGAACTCGGTAAAGGCAAGGTGTTGGGCCCTGACTTACTCTGGGAAACCGAAAAACAGGTAACCATCATTCATGACCGTTTAAGGTCCACCTTTGATCGACAAAAGGTCTATGCTGACCTCAAGAGGAAGGATGTACAGTTTGATGTTGGTGAGAAAGCATTCTTAAAAGTCTCCATATGGAAGAAGACTCTGCGTTTTGGTAAGAAGGGGAATTAAGTTCCCGATTTATCAGACCATTCAAAGTGATTAAAAGAGTTGGCCCTGTAGCTTATCGGTTACCCTTACCCCCAAGAATTGAGTAAGATCCACGACGTGTTCCATGTATCGATGCTTCACAAGTATAGATCTGGTCCTTCACATGTTATAGAGCCCGAATCTATGGAACTCTAACCTAATATGTCATACGAAGAAGAACCAGTGCAAATATTGGCAAGGGAAGTCAAGAGGCATCGAAATAAGAACACCCCATTGATTAAAGTACTGTAGAGAAGTCACAAGGTTGAAGAAGCTACATGGGAACCAGAGGAAAAGGATGAGAAGTCAGTACCCGCATCTCTTTGATTCAGGTAAAAATTCAAAGAAATTTTTTTCTTAAGGGGGAGAGTTGTAACATCCCAAAACCGGGCCTAGGCAGGATTCGATTCCAATGACCAGAAATTTCACATAAGAAAGTCAAATTATTGAGTTGACTTTTTCCCGAGTGGTCAATTATACAATTATTGAGCCCCCAATTAAGCATTGATATTGTTAAGGATTATATTTTGAACTTTGAAACATGTTTGGTTGACCAAATTATAGAAATTGGAAGTATAGGGGTAAAAACATAGACAACTGAGAGTTGAGGTACTAATCTTGCGATTAGCCCCTCCTCAAGCTTAATCACCCCCACACATGGGATGCTTGAGTTAGCCTCCTTTAATTAAAGGAAGGATCAAATGAGCAAATAGCAAAAGAAAGAAAGGATTAAGAACTCACCGGTCACCAAATTAAGCTAAGTAGCTTAGTCATCATCTTCTTCCTACTTATTCCAAGCAAGAACCTCCATTGAAGGGGTTGTCCAAGCTTAGTTTTCTTTGTTTTTTTAACCATAAATTATATCTATCGATTGGGTAAGCAATCCCCTTCAATTGATTCATCGATTCCATAGCTAAATCATGTTTAATTTCAAGTTAAAGATTCATGAACCCTAGAAACTCCTTGGAGATGTTAAGGCTTGTTTATTATCTTTTATTATAGATATTGAGTTGCTACAATTCCATTATCGATATTGAAGACCTTGCAATCTCGATTTTGTGTAGCTCAAGACAACCAAGGCGAAGAATCACCAAATCCCCACAATTCTACCAAGTTCAAGAACAAGGGAGTCGTTATCTAGGAGCATTGAAAGCCACAGAATCATCGGTGAGTGTAGTTGGAGTCAAGGGAATACCTAGGTGCCTTCCCTATTTCATTAACATTTAATTATTGCATTTATATCATTGGCCAAGGTATGTTTGCATTCGATCCTTGTAGGTGGCATCATTAGTGAGCTTTGGTAAGCTTGTTACATTATAGGTTGAATATTGAGTCATTACATGATCATTGATATTATGATAGAGTTGAAATAAGCCATGTTAGACAAATCACAAATCATTGTCATTGATATTGTATTGTTATTTCTATTGTTACCGTTATAACTATTGTTAATGCTATTGTTATTTCTATCGGTAAGTATTGAATCCTTGGACATGATTGGACATGGGATACAATTGGCATGCCATAGAATTCATGAGCTCATTGGTAAGGAGTGTACTACGGTCCTTGAGCTAAGGCTCACATTGGTGATGTTGGCGGGATGTGCTTGTGTTGGTCCTATTGGTGATGTTGGCAGATATTGACCATTCATTGTTGGCGATGTTGGTTGGGAATTCACGTATCCATTACAAGTCGATCCAAGGAGAAAAATATGTGTACAAGTGTTGCAAGCATTGTTAAATCATGTTTTAAGATGCCTTTTTAATTGTTATACTTGCTATGAATTCCATTGATACACATACGAACGTCTTGGACTACCTCACTGGGCTAAGTAAGCATAATGCATTTCATTTCCATGCATTTTCAAGTTAAAAGCATAGTTAGATCGAGATCGGAGCAAGGAGCATTTTTGGAGCAAGTCAAAAACCTATATGTAATGTTAATCTAGCCCTTGAACTCCTAGAATGGTGGTGTATGGCCTAAACAAGTTAGTTTGGTCCCATTTTGCTTGTATGTATTGGCCTCTATGTTGAAAAGGTGTAAATGCTCAAAATTTATGTTAAGTGTTTTGGTAAAATGTGATAAATTTGCATATTAGGCCTAATAGGTAAAAACATAGTAAATGGATTCGGATAGCCTTAGAATTTGGCATGGCAGTAGGTTAGTTGGTTATAAACTTGTGGGTAAAATTTCATTGCATTTGGACATTGTTCAACATGTTAAAATGATGAAAAACCAAATAAAATCTATCATTACAGTAGAGGCATATCGATACGGGTAAGCATATTTGGATGTGGTAAAATAGGGTGTATCAATACACCAAAAGGGTGTATCGATACGGTCCTTGGCAGTAAGGTTTGATGAAATAATTGTACCGATACGGCCTTGAGGTGTATCGATACACCCTGGTGTATCGATATAGCCTTGAGATTATTGTTCTCATTATTTTCAAAATGGTCAGTGAATATTGTATAGTCTAATTGAATGGGTAAATGATACCGGAACGACATGAAAATTTGCAGACTTACTGTTATTATATTGAATTTCATGGTTGTTTAGTCAATTGCATGAATGGACCCATAAATTACTAAATAACATATTAGTCCCTAAAACTTGTAAAAGTTATAAATTAGTCCTAATTGACGAATTTTTATTGCATATTGGATAAATTGGACTAACTCTTATTTTTGGTAATGTTTATAAAGCATAATATCATTTAATTATCAATTATTGATTGAAAATTCATTGCACTGATTACCGTTTTGTTCACCGGTAGCGTTCTCTAACCTGGTTTTCTTCCAGGCCGCGTGGGGGACGTGACAATGATCTTCTATATCCTTCGTGACAGTTATCTTCTATATCCTTAGTCCCCAAGCACCTTCATATTTGATAACCAGACCATGCATTTGCCAAAATCAACTCTTCCCTTTTTGGTGATAATCTCAGAAGTCTTTGTCCACCTTCATTTGTTTCCTTTCATTAGTCATCTTCCGACTCTCTCTCAATATTTGATGCCTTTGAGTTATCCGCAGAACTATCCGTGACTTTCTGCAATCATCTTCATTGTACAAAATTTCGGCAAAGGTATGACTCCTTACAGATTCAGGACCTTCTCCTAGAAGAGAGGATGACGATATCTGAGACATTTACACCAAGGTTTGATGGTGACGAGTTTGCCGTCATCGGTTCACGTGATTGGGAAGCCTTTGTTCAACAAATGGGCTTCATTAATATCGACTGGTAAAACAGTTCTACACCCACTTTGGTAGAGTTTACGACGACCTTGATTGCCTGTCACTACCATCTCAAGGAGTACGAGGGGGCTTACTCCAAATTCTTAGCCAGCACCACAGTCGCAACGGATATTAAGGTTTTAGAAGACCTTTGTCTTTCTAAAACCACATGGAAAAGAATGTTGTCAAACGCTAGGGCAGTGCATAGCCAAGACCTCACCCCAACCGGTAAATTTTGGGCAAGGATCATCAACACAAGGTTCCTATCCACTAGGAGTAAAACTACATTCTCTCCCCGAAGATTGCTTCTCCTCCACTACATTTTCAATGAACGAGAGATTGAGCCTTACGAACTTATTTATAGGGTTATTCTAGAGCGAGTGGCATCGAGATAAAAGACTAGGGAACTACATTTCCCCATACTCATCACAAAATTCTGCTAGGAGGCTAGAGTGCCAAAATGGAAGGGGTTAAATTTCTCAAGGCACCTTTCGGATGGCTGCCTTCTGAGGTCAGGGCAGTCAAGTACCCTGCACTTGCACCTACCACCACTACCCAATGAAGAAAATGACTAGATACTGAAGTTGGTTCCTCCTCTCGCCCTGCCAAGAAGGGCAAGTCTTTACATCTTGTACCAATCCATAACGAAATTGGTCACAACAATGCCTCTCATCTGGTACCAGCTTAGGAGCATATTGACTCGACCAAAAAAATTGAACCTCATACTCTGCCACAGTCATACTACCCTAAACCAAAGCCATGAACTCAAATTTCGTTTCACCCCAAGTATCTAACTCCCAGATACTTCTCCTTAAAGGAAGTTTGGAAAAAACTCCCAATCCACATCATTAGGTTCCATGCTCGCAATTACAGTTGTCCAAAAACTATAAGCATCACCTTGCAACAGGGATACAACACATCCCAACTTACGGGCGTCAATACACCCCATTTGGTCCAAAATCCGAACAATACTAGCCATCCACGCCGCAGATGCATCAGGGGCCAACCCTCAATACTCAACTCCTCCCAAACTACGGAGACATTCCAATGGCAACCTCGTTTTCCCAACAGCTGGCTCAGGCACATGCACTTCAGCAACAACAACTTGAAAAGCTCCAATCATCACCTATATCAAAGGCACCATATCACCCAACACTGGCCCAGTTGGTGCAGGTGGGACTTGCTCCACATTCTCGAGTGGATTAGGCAAAGGGGGTGGCAACTCTCCAAGAGGTACAACATCCTCCTGATTTCCCTGCCCAGTGACAGCAACAATCGTACTGGATCGCAACTCTCTCCTCGGTCACATCGTGCTAAAATATCTAAGGCATGATAATATGGCAAAACAAAACAATTAGGCCAACTTTAACCAAGGACCCAAGACTTACATTTGAAATCAAAACATTACAGACCATAATAATAAGGCAATGTGTCCCCAAAACATACCCCAAGATGGCATATAGCAACTAACATGCATATAACAATCACCGTGCATAGCATACAACAAAGATCAACCAATTATATCATTTCAACAATCATAACATCATCCCACTTATCCCGAACCTATCTCCGATACCACCAAATGTAACCCCCTCAACCCGGCCTAGTAGCAAGACTGAACTGAGCGAGCTACATTGAGTTTGCTGAAACAAACTCGTAAAGATTAACTCAGACTACGTCTTTTTTTTCTTTTTATCTTATCTAGATGTAACATATTAACCTATGGTGTACATACTAGCAGCGGGTGAAAACTCAACTCAATCGGGCATCGAATTGACATTTAATTGCTCGCAATTGCAACTACGGACCAAATTGCAATTAGGTGAAATTACAGGGGCTTAGTTCATTTTTAAGTTACTAATCCATAATTAGTCAAATTACATGCTCATAGGTTAAAAACTAGCTTAGAACAACCATTCCAACTCATTCAATTGCATACATAACATTTAGGGACCAAAATGGAAGAAATAAAAACTTCCAAACATCACATTAACCAACTTAACTGCTGACCGTATTGATACATGGGCAAGTGTATCGGTACTCCTTTACTTTTTCTCAAATTCCAGATTCTAGTAGCTCAAAACCGTATCGATACGCTTCTTCGTGTTTCGATACGCTCAGCCCAAATATAGTAGCTCATATCGATACGGGTACCCATGTATCGAAACACTATCCCAGATTATGCCTATGTATTTCTGTACAGGTATACGTGTACTGATAGGCCTGGACCCAAAATTTCCCAAATTGTTGGTTTTAGAAGGTTTCAAGGACACCAAAACATTCCAACATGCTTCAAACATATATACAACATTACTGAGGAACAATCCTCAACAAATCATCACAGCAACATCATCAAATCATGTCCTTAAGATTCAAAGGGGAACCTAGAGGCATGCTTCCTAGAACCCAAACAATCAAATCTTCCAAGCATAAAACCAAAGCCATAACCAACACAAGAGGCCAATCACAAACCAAAGCAACATTACAAGCATGCTTAAATAGGGAGTTTAGTAAAAACCCTCCCAAACCAACAATGAAACCCTATTGCTTTTATTATTACAAGTATAATTCGAAATCACTTTCAAATATCTAAGTCCTTGGTAATCCATTACCCACACGCTGCCTCACAATCTTTAATTCTTTGCATTGATGGAAAAAAAGAGCGTAAGCACAGAAGGCTTAGTAAGGGGCTCTCAAACAACACATCATCAATGCATTTTAAAACTTTTTTCCAAAACCACATTGAAATCACCATTTCAATCAATTTATTAAACATCATGCCCTGAAAACCATGCACTTAACACTTTGAAAAACCAACATACTAAGCCATATGCAACATGTATCATGGATCAACAGCATGTCCCAATACTAACCTTCAATTTAAGCCTTCACATGCCTAACAACCATATGTAAAGCTTAAAGAGTAAAACATGTATAAACAAACATTATACAGGAACATCCATCACATGATTCATAAACAATTATACTAGCTTTCAAGTGATCATAAACCAAGTTTCCTTTTCTAAAATATTACATCGGATACACGGATTCAAGAAGTGTCCTCTCAACCGGAATACAAGGGTACATTCACAACCCGTGGACACCAACCCCAATCATCACTTAGATATATAATCCACTAACGGGAGTTTTCGGTATCATATAACCTCTTAACCGTTAGGGTACTTGGATAGAGTATTTTGTACACCGTATAAACCCCTCGACATCCAATGAGACACTTTCTAGTTCACTATCAATCCTATGGCTAGCCAACAATATCTGATAACATTTTAAACCACATCACTTGTCAATATAATTCATTATTAACCATGTACCTCTCTGTTTTTATATGCATCAATTCAAACCATATCCAAAGCAACAAACCATGCTTTTAAACAAGTATAACTCATACTTACATGGATCACTTACCACATGCATCCATCATCATTTCATGATTAAAATTGATATACAACATACTCAAAAACATGCTTGAACAGTATGTACCATGTAATTCAAAACAAGAGCATAAAACCATTTCATTAAAACACGACCAAGAGAGAGAAACCCCTTTATACTTACTTCTGAGTTTGAACCAGTGTTTCAAGCTAAGTTTAAACTCCCATAAATCACCTTTAAACATTTCAAAGTTGAAATCCGCATTCTCACTCATTGATAACGCAAAACTTTAATCGGTGGTGCGAAAACAAGCGTCTGATGCCTCTAAAGCTTCACCGACGACCTTAGGATCACTCCCCCCTGTTTTAATCATATAAAAATGGAGGATTAATGGATTATCATGCATTCATAATCCAAGCAACTGAACACCTCAAATTTGCCTCACAAACAACTATCAAGCGCTTTCCGAAAACACCTTCCACTTAACCTTAACACAACCCAGCCATAATCTAACACTTCAATCCATCAATTAACATCAATAGACATCCAAAAACAATCCAAAACAATATTTATATCTCTAGCATACATTAAACCTCCACAACTCCTAAAAAACACATAACTAGCAACCTTGAGAATTAGAGATTCACTTAGCTTCGGGACTCTAATGTTAAAACCAACTTATTAACATTATAAAACATCAAAATCATGTTCTAATGTAATCAATAACCAAGCAAAACAGATCCACAACAAAGATCACTCAATTTCATCAACTAAATCTCAATTAAACCAATTTACAACAATTAAATCATCAAAACTCATTAGAAGTCATATATAAAGGATCAAGAACCTGAGAATTTTATTAATGAACTTTATATTAGAGGAGAAAATGAAGCTCACCTCTAATAGATTGCTTTCCCCTTAATTGGATTATTTTACATGAGAAAGCAAGATTAAAACAATAAGGTTTTGATAGGAAACCATCAAGAATTCATTTGAAATCAAGAGATTAATGAAAACAATAATTTACCTTAAGATTTCGAAGAAGAAAAGAGTGTTTGTCTAGAGAGAATTTGAGAGAAAATCCTTTTAGAGAAAATTAGTTACGTGAAATTGGTTTAAGCAATTAATTATAAAATTAATTATCCCAACCTATTTATATTTTCCAAAATCCTTTTAAAAATAGCAAACTAGGGATAATAGTCCGATATTATACTTTGGAAAAATAGCACCTTAAAGATTCAAAGTTTTGACCCTTTTACAAAATAATCACTAAAAATAGTTTTCATTCTTTACATTTTGATCACTAACCCAAATTGTTCAATTCCAAATCTTACTCTCCAAAATTGATTTTACCAAAATCATCAATACATTAAATAAGGATTTTAGAAAATTTTTCCCAAATATTTTCTCACTCAAAAATATTTAATTCAATTTTAATCCCGAATCCCACTCGAATCTCTAACCCGATCCGCCGGACCGTCTAATCAACCTATAAACTGTTAGGCCCAAAATTGGGGCGTTACAAGCCGGCACTCACCAGGGTAAGGAGAAAAAAGATTCGGGGAAGCTTGTTCACCAAGAACCGTCGTCCACCGTCGTGAGCCGAAGGCAGCATTGGATTCCCAGTCAGAGAAGAGCAAATTTAGAGCTCGTTAGCCATTTCTCGTCACTGGAGGCCATTGCACATGCCACATGAGCCGCCGCCTACACGTGGGAGTGTGGCAGCTGTGGAAGGCAAGTGCATGCAGGCTTGCATGTGTCGCGCTGTACTGGATCAGAATCTCTAGGGTTCACAAAAACTTTCATTCACTTTGCCACACAAAATCCCGCTCACTTGGGTTGTAATACCCCAAATCATGGCCTAGTAACATGTCATAAACTAATTAGAACTTAATTGTACAAACAATCTACAAATTAGAAGAATTAAGTAAACCTAGTGACTAAATTAGATGGATTGATAAAGAAGTGGCCGAATCATGAAGGATCAAATAGTAACAAATTGTAAATGTAGAATTGCATGCAATTAGGATGTGTAATTAAGGATTTATGAAGCAATTAGACCATAATTTTCCAAGTGGAGTCAAATAGCCAAGCCAAGTGATAACAACGTGGCCAAGTGGCCATCTTCCTATCATCTTCTCCACTCCATCTTCCTCCACCTTGGACGAACCATACTCATCCATTTAGGAGAAAGAAAGCTTCATAGATCACCTTCAATCCATGCTTTTTGATTTAGCCTTGGTCAAATTAGCTTGGAGAAGGTATATTGCTTGATCCCTACATGTTATAGATTGCTTGAATCTTGAAATGATGATGTTCTTGTTGCCTAAATTTATTAAGATGATTGTTATGTATGTTAGGATCATGTTAGCTTCTAATACAACTTGAAATTGTGATTTCTAGTAGCTAAATTGCTAATGAAAGTGTATATACTTGAAAACAGTTTGAATAGGGACTATTTTACTAGTGAAAATGTGTGAATAGGCTAATTGAATGTAATGCCCTAAATTGGTCACATTGCTAGATGAATTGAGGATTGAATTGAGTAAACAAGTTGATGGAAAATGAATGCACCTAATTGGATTAGTTAAAACCAGGTAATTGACTGCTCAAATGGTGAATTAGAAGTATAATGTTGATCAAATAGATCAAATTGAATTTAACATGATAATGCCCTATTTTAAGCACGTTGCTAGGTGAATTAGACTGACCTAGACATGTAAGAACATGAAAATAAGTTGAATTGCAATGATAGAACCTTGTTTAAATGAGTTATGAAACTATAAACTCAGCCTAGTGAAATCTGCCCAGAATACTCTCTTTTGGGAAGCAAATTTGAAAAATCACCATAAATTGTATAAAAGGAATTTATGGCTGAAAATTTTATGGAAAATGCCTTGACATGTCTAAAATAAATAGGATAAAACAGAACTGAATTCTGGATTGTATAATGAATTGTAGAGAGAAACACTAAGGACAATTCAAACTGTCTAGTGTAGCAAATTACCCTATATTTAAACTAAAAACTGTATTAATTGGAAAAGAAATAAAATGCAAGACCTATATGGTTAGAAATGCAATTAAGTTATCTTTCAAACGGTGTAAACCAATTGAAATTCCAACGTACGGAATGAAAGTTATGCATGTTTAAGTGAACAGAGTACATGCTGCCTAGTAACAACAGTTTAGGTAATTGTACACTGTTTTGGGACAGTTTTGTACACTGTTTTGTAAACAGTTTGGGACATTGATTGCGGCCCTGTTTTCATGAATTAATGTATAGATAAGTGTAGTTATGTGTAGTAAAGAATGTACATGAACATGCTGCCAGATTTGTATATGATGTGTACTTGTAACATTGCCTTGATTGAATGATTATGTGATCTTGTTTTAACATGTATGTACTTGTGTAATGTGTTAGAACCAGGAGTGAACTTGGTGGATGAGGAAAGAGTGGAACATCCTAAAGCCAAGAACAAATGAGTGTGGATCCAAGACTAGCTAAGCTTGGAGTATTATGAGTTTAGTTATTCCTAGGGTTAGGACTAGGTCCTAACCAATGCTTGCATGTCTATATTCTTGTAATGTTTAAATGAACCTAATATGGACTTGACCTAATAAGGGAAGAATGATTAAAGTAATGCATGAAACTTGATCACATCCTTGAATACATGTTCAATTCGATTGCTAAGCATGTTTAAGTGGTAACATTGGTGCTTGAATGTGTGATATGGCATGTGATCGAATGACTTAAAGAACTTGCTTGTAATGTTATCCCACTTGATGAAATGAAACATGAGAATTACATGATATGTGAGCTATGGCTCAATTGGCCTAAGGGCCTAGTATTAAATGAACATGCTTGACATGATCCTGAACTTGATATACTTGTATAAATGGCTTAAGTCGAACAACCTTGGTAGCTAGTTGGACTAGGTAGAAGGGAATGCCTTAAAGTCTAGAGCTCATTGTGTCAGGGTGGACTACGGTCCAGGGCTAAGGCCCCTATTTGGAGACAGACAGAGGTTACGTATGTGGTCTTTGGTGACAGTAGGAGGGTTGACCAGCACTACGGTGCATCTTGTGGAGACAGTTGGTTAGAGACTTGATTGCCTATACAAACTAAGTACCAAGGGGGTTGTTTAATTGATAACACATGAAATAACAATCCAATAACACATGTTACTTGTCTTGAAAGTTATATATTGAATGTTACTTGACATGAAAGCCATGGATTGTATGTTACTTGACATGAAAGCCATGAATTGTATGTTACTTTTCATGTAAGCATGACTTACTTGATTACTTGTTATGTAAGCATGATTTGCTTGGTTTTTGATATGAAATCATGAAGTATGATTCATTGTTTCTTGTATCCTATACTAGCCGAATGCTTGAGATCCTTAGCTAGGATTATTGTAATGCTTGAAATCCTTAGCTAGGACCATTCTTGATTAATTGACACTTAACTTGATAAAACAAATGGTTATAACTAGTTACTACCTCACTAAGTACATTCTTGTACTTATTACTCTTGTTTCATTCTTCCCAACCTACAGGATAAAGGATTTGAGTGTTGCTTGATCTTGAACCCTGTTTCCTTAAGCTCGAAGCAAGACACAAGCATTGCAAAAGTATGGTTCATACTTGTTTTGTATTCTCCTAGATTGGTGACACTAGATTGTATATATTTATCTTGATCATGCATTTTGGAAGTTGAGTACTTGTATATATTGTTCTTGTATGGCCTACTATGTCATGATCTTGGTTGACAATATGAAACATGTATTGAACTTAAATTTCATGTAATGGAATAGTATTAGCTGCGCATATATAGATTTATATATGGAATGATCAAGTGTTTGATCTAAGTTACATTGAACCATTCGAATGCTTTGTTTAATGAACATGTGAATGATTGAATGAATAGCATGATGTTTATGTATGTATACTTAGTCTTGTGGCTGCCAATGGTAAGAAATGGCAATGCTAGCTTGCTTGGACACAAGGTATGTACCATTGGGTGCCTTAGTGACCATGTCTAATTAAAGTTACATGAAATGCTTCATGTCTTGCTTGGATCAAAAGTAAAAATGAAATGAACCATGCCTACTTGTCTTGCCATTCGAATGTTGTAAGTGTTGTTGTGTGTTTGTATGGTGAAGGCCGATTGGTCTAGATGTTTTGGAGACTTGTTACATGCAATTGTATGTTAACATGATTATGTTTAATAATCTAGGTATGAAATGTTATATGTATCAAACTAAGGAACATCATCAATAAAATGGAAGCATGTTGCATACTAGGGCCATTCGAATGGTTGTGGTATAAGATGAAGTTAAGTGAATCATGAAAATAGTAACCTATACTGTAAGCATGAAAGGAAACAACTTAATGGCTTAATCGAATGCCCTATGATGTCTTGAAATCAAAATGTAAGTTTTCTTGCTTGATAAGTTAAGTATGCTTGGTTGCTTACTAGTTAAGTAACCCATCTAATAGGGATGAGTCAATCAATTATTGTTGCTTTCTTGTATTGTATTGCCTTGTCCCTTGCTTAGTAATGCTCCCGAGCCAGTTTGCTACTAACCCGCGTAGGGGGTGTTACATTTTATTGGTATCAGAGCTTTTTGGTCAGTTCTAGGACTAAATCGGGCTCTTTTACATCATATAGGGTACTTGTGCCACCTAGGAGACTTGTATTGTATATCTCGTGTCTTTGCTTAACTAAACTGAATTCCTAATTATTCTATTTGAACATAGAATGTCTGAAACGAGACTTGGCCGGGACGATGAAAGTCCTTAAGGCTTATCGAATGAAGGAGATAGTGTGAGGATAGAGTAGAATCCTACACAACAACAAACTCAACCTCGAGCACAAGCTGCTGCTCAACAGGAAGCTCCTGCCCTAAATCATGTGGAGCAGGAATGTCTCTTGAGCATGAAGGAGATGTTCAATCATCTTGTAACTGCTTTGAAGCAAGACCATCATATTCCTCCTTCTGTTGCTGTGCCAAATAGAGCTCCGATTGAGAAGTTGGCTTAACACTGGGCCTATACATTCACTGGCACTAATGAAGCCAATCCTAAAGTAGTTGAGTACTAGTTAGAGGCCACCACTCAAATCCTGACCAAATAACTACCTTGTCCTGATGAGGACAAGCTCGAATGTGCCATAGCCTTGTTGGAAGATGAAGCTCTAAGGTGGTGGGAAACCACTACCTTGACTGCTACTACTGAAGTTGTAACTTGGAAATTCTTCCTCGAGGAATTAAGGAAGAAATACATCAGTGAACAATACTTGGCCGAGCGCCAGAAACGTTTCTTGTATCTCAAGCAAGGTGGCCGACCCATTGAACAGTACGTTAGTGATTTATGCAAGTATTGCAAGTACAAGTCAGAATACATCAAGACTGATGCTGATAAATGTCAGATGTTTATCGGTGGACTGAATGATGAACTGAGTCCAATATTCTCTGCCCTGGGTATCACTGGCTTCTAAAATTTGGTGAACCGGGCTATTGCAATCGAGGCAAAGATGAAGGCCTCTAAGAAACACAAAAGTGGTAACTCCTGGAAAGATAAACGATCCAGAAATAATGACAAGCCTCACTGACAGTCAAAGAATTCTAAACACTCCAAAGAACTCTCTTCTAATTACACTCATGTTTAGAAGAGCAATTACATACCAAGACCTCAATCGATAACCAAGCCTTCAGCCCCGATCATCTCTATTGATAGTATGGGGAATTTTGGCAAAGCTACTCAATATCCTACTTGCAAGTTCTGTCAGAAGCACCACACTGAGCAATGTAGAACTCAACAGAATCTATGTTTCTTATGTGGAGCCTTCGATCACTATATCAGGGATTGTCCCCATAATCCTAACAAGGTTCCAAATCGAGCTCCTATAGATGCTAGCTCAGCTCCCTCTATTCGAAACAAGGGACCCAGACAAGCTTAGTTTGGAAATTAGGGGAAGAACAAGGGACACCATTCGAATGCCCCTACTCACCAAGAATCTCAGGCTCCTGCTCGAATCTACCACATCTAGGGAAAAGAGGATGAAGAATCACCCGATATCATAGCAAGTACCGTTGAGCTAAATTCAACTCCTGTTTATGCTTTAATAGACTCGGGATCCACTCATTCTTTTGTATGCTTATCTTTGATTGTAAAGTTGAATTTGAAACTTGAAATTATAAAACAAAGCCTTGTAGTTTCGAACCCAATAAGGGGAATCATATCCATTAACTTCCTTTGCAAGGAATGTTCTATAATCATTCGAAACATACCCTTTCCTATTGATCTATATGTATTGCCAAATTGTGAGTTCGATCTAGTGCTAGGACTAGATTGGTTAAGCAAGCTTGAAGCCTGGGTAGATTGTCGAAATAAGAGACTTTATCTTCGGGGTTTAGGGAAGGAATCAATCCTCCTAATTGATAGGAAACCAACCTCAATCTTTGCTGCTATGACTATACAAGATGAACTTGAATTCGGCTTACCTAGTATGCCAATTGTATCCAAAGTCATTGATGTTTTTCTCGAGGAACTCCCTGGTCTCCCTCCAACCAGAGAAGTAGAGTTCGGGATCGATGTTCAACCTGGAACAACTCTGATGTCCATCACACCCTATCGAATGGCACTTGTTGAATTGAAAGAACTCAAGAAGCAACTCCAAGAGCTACAAGACAAAGGCTTTATTCGGCCTAGCTCATCTCCTAGGGTACTCCAGTCTTGTTCGTGAACAAAAAAGATGGGACTATGAGACTCTGTATTGGTTACAGACAATTGAACAAGCTTACTATCAAGAATCGGTATCCTCTCCCAAGGATAGAAGATCTCTTCGATCAACTCAAGGATGCTTCGGTGTTTTTAAAGATCGATCTTCGATCAAGATACTATCAAATGAGGGTAAAAGAAGGAGATGTACCCAAGACAACTTTTCGTGGCCATTTTGAATTCCTAGTAATGCCATTATGGTTAACAAATGCTTCGAATGCTTTCATGGATCTGATGAACCATGTATTCAAGCCCTATCTTGACAAGTTTGTGGTCATCTTCATCGATGAAATTTTGGTGTATTCTCGGAATAAGGAAGAACATTCCGAACACCTTCAAATTGTATTATAAACTCTATGAGAACGTCAATCGTTTGCAAAGTTCTCTAAGTGTGAATTTTGGTTATCAGAAATCTCGTTCCTTAGCCATGTCATCTCGGCAAATAGGATTAAGGTAGACCCAAGCAAAATTTGATCAATCATGGATTAGAGACCTCCGAGGAATGTTGGCGAGGTCAGAAGCTTTCTCAGTTTAGTCGGGTATTATCGACGTTTTATCAAGGGATTTTCATCCATTGCCTCAAGCTTGACTAAGCTAATCCGTAAAGACACACCATTTGTATGGTCGGAGAGCCAACAACAAAGCTTTGATCAACTCAAACAAGTTCTGACTCATGCACCGGTTCTCATCCAACTAGAATCGGGCAAAGAATTCGCTGTCTATAGTGATGCATCTCATTTCGGACTCGGATGTGTCCTAATGCAAGATGGAAAAGTGGTAGCTTACGCTTCAAGGCAACTAAAACCACACGAGTCAAACTACCCTACACACTATCTAGAATTGGTAACCATCGTATTTGCTCTCAAAATACGGAGTCATTACTTGTACGGGGAGAAATGTAACCTGTTCACAGACCACAAGAGTCTCAAACACCTTCTAACTCATAAAGACTTGAATATGAGGCAAAGTAGATGGCTATAATTGCTTAAAGACTACGATTTGGTTATCGACTACCATCCGAGGAAAGCAAATGTGGTTGTTGATGCCCTTAGTTGTAGACCATACTCGGGTAAACCCATAAATCTAAATCCTAGAATAATTCATTCAAATTTAATCTTACTTGGATTACAAGTAATCCATTCGAATTGAACCTTTATTGTCTTGTAAGCAACTGTTCGAAAACCATTCTTAGTGATCTTGTTTATTCTTTGTAGCTTCCTTGGCTATCAATGCTTATTTCTGTTTATCTAAAGGACGGAAATTCTTGTTTGAACTTCAAGTTCAATCTAGCTTGATCTCGAGAATGAAAGAACTCCAACAATCTGATCCATATCTTCAGAAGATCATATCCAAGCTAGACTTTGAGTCTAATTCTGACTTTTCTCTTAAGTCGAATGGACTCCTCTTTTTCAATGATAGAGTTTGTGTTCCTAACAACGAGGAACTAAAATAAGAGATGTTATAAGAAGCTCACCAAAACTCTTTCTCGATTCACCCTAGATTGGTTAAGATGTACAAGGATCTAAAGCCACTATACTGGTTGCCAAGCATGAAATCGGCTATCACAGACTTTGTTTCAAAGTGCCTAACTTGTTGGAGAGTTAAAGCCAAGCATCAAGTCCCTACTGGATTGCTCCAACCAATCGAATTCGCTTAGCGAAAATAGGATCAGATTACAATAGACTTCGTTACTGGTCTTCCTTCCCCTCTAAGAAAGAATGATGTTGTATGGGTGATTGTTAATAGATTAACAAAGTTTACTCAATTGATCCCTGTTCGAATGAACATGAGCTTGGAAACCTTAGCCGAGCCATACATCCATAAAGTGATTCGATTACACGGTGTACCTACAGCTATAATCTCTGATCGTGACCCCAGATTTGCTTCTCGATTCTGGAATTCCTTATAGAAGACTCTAGGAGCTAAAGTGCACCTTAGTACAGCCTTTCATCCTCAATCAAATAGACAATTTGAACGAATCATTCAAGTGTTCAAAGATATGCTACGTGCTTGTGTTATAGACTTCAGAAAGAACTGGGAGAAATCAATACTCCTAGTAGAGTTTGCTTACAACAATAGCTACCAGAAATCTATTTAGATGGCTCCCTTCGAAGCTCTATATGGAAGAAAATGTAGAACTCCAATGTGCTGGTCTGAATTGGGAGAAAACAAAGTATTGGGACCTCAATTGCTCAGAGAAACCGAAGAACAGGTGAAGATCATTCATGATCGATTAAAAGCAGCCTTTGATAGGCAAAAAGGCTTATGCAGACTTGAAAAGGAGAGACATCCAGTATAATGTTGGAGACAGGGTCTTCCTCAAAGTATCTCCTTGGAAGAAAGTCTTTCGGTTCGGAAGAAAAGGAAAGCTCAGTCTCCGATTCATTGGACCATTCGAAATCATTGAAAGGATTGGTCTAGTGGCTTATCGATTGGCACTTCCTATTGAATTCGATAAGAATCAAAATGTCTTCCATGTCACTATGCTCAGAAGATATAGAACTGCTCCATCCCATGTCCTTGAACTTGAAGAAGTGGAATTGAATCCTGACTTGTCTTACGAAGAAGAACTAGTCCAAATTCTTGATCATGAATTTAGAAAGCTCGGGAACAAAACCGTTCCCCTTGTCAAGGTCTTGTGGAGAAATCACAAGGTAGAAGAAGCAGCGTGGGAATCTGAAGAAGTCATGAGGAAGCAATATCCTCACCTATTCGATTCAGGTAAATTCAAGGACAAATTTTTCTTAAGGGGGGAGAATTGTAATACCCCAAATCATGGCCTAGTAACATCTCATAAACTAATTAGAATTTAATTGTACAAATAATCTACAAATTATAAGAATTAAGTAAACCTAGTGACTAAATTAGATGGATTGATAAAGAAGTGGCCAAATCATGAAGGATCAAATAGTAACAAATTGTACATGTAGAATTGCATGCAATTAGGATCTGTAATTAAGGATTTATGAAGCAAATAGACCATAATTTGCCAAGTGGAGGCAAATAGCCAAGCCAAGTGATAACAACATGGCCAAGTGGCCATCTTCCTATCACCTTCTCCACTCCACCTTGGCCGAACCATACTCATCCATTTAGGAGAAAGAAAGCTTCATAGATCACCTTCAATCCATGCTTTTTGATTTAGCCTTGGTCAAATTAGCTTGGAGAAGGTATATTGCTTGATCCCTACATGTTATAGATTGCTTGAATCTTGAAATGATGATGTTCTTGTTGCCTAAATTGATTAAGATGATTGATATGTATGTTAGGATCATGTTAGCTTCTAATAGAACTTGAAATTGTGATTTCTAGTAGCTAAATTGCTAATGAAAGTGTATATGGTTGAAAACAGTTTGAATATGGATTGTTTTACTAGTGAAAATGTGTGAATAAGCTAACTGAATGTAATGCCCTGAATTGGTAACACTGCTAGATGAATTGAGGATTGAATAGAGTAAACAAGTTGCTGGAAAATGAATGTACCTAATTGGATTAGTTAAAACCAGGTAATGGATTGCTCAAATGGTGAATTAGAAGTATAATGTTGATCAAATAGATCAAATTGAATTTAACATGATAATGCCCTATTTTAAGCACATTTCTAGGTGAATTAGACTGACCTAGACATGTAATAACAGGAAAATAAGTTTAATTGCAATGATAGAACCTTGTTTAAATGAGTTATGAAACTAGAAACTCAACCTAGTGTAATCTGCCCAGAATACTCTGTTCTGGGCAGTAACTTTGAAAAATCACCATAAATTGTATAAAAGGAATTTAAGGCTGAAAATTTTATGGACAATGCCTTGACATGTCTAAAATCATTAGGAGAAAAGAGAACTGAATTCTGGATTGTAGATTGAACTGTAGAGAAGAAACACTAAGGACAGTGCAAACTGTCCAGTGTAGCGAATTGCCATGTCTTTAAGTTAAAAACTGTATTAATTGGCAAAGAACTAAAATGCAAGGCCTATATTTTTAGAAATAAAGTTAAGTTATCTTTCCAACGGTGTAAACCAATTGAAATTCCGACATAAGGAACGAAAGTTATGCATGTTTAAGTGAACAGAGTACATGCTACCTAGTAACAACAGTTTAGGTAATTGTACACTATTTTGGGACAGTTTTGTAAACTGTTTTGTAAACAGTTTGGGACATTGATTACTGCCCTGTTTTGCACGAATTAATGTATAGATAAGTGTAGTTATGTGTAGTAAAGAATGTACTGAACATAATGCCAGATTTGTATATGATGTGTACTTGTAACATTGCCTTGATAGAATGATTATGTGATATTGTTTTAACATGTATGTACTTGTGTAATGTGTTAGAACCAAGAGTGAACTTGGTGGATGAGGAAAGAGTGGAACATCCTAAAGACAAGAACAAATGAGTGTGGATCCAAGACTAGCTAAGCTTGGAGTATTGTGAGTGTAGTTATTCCTAGGGTTAGGACTAGGTCCTAACCAATGCTTGCATGTCTATATTCTTGTAATGTTTAAATGAACCTAATATGGACTTGACCTAATAAGGGAAGAATGATTAAAGTAATACATGAAAGTTGATCACATCCTTAAATACATGTTCAATTCGATTGCTAAGCATGTTTAAGTGGAAACAATGGTGCTTGAATGTGTGATATGGCATGTGATCGAATGACTTAAAGAACTTGCTTGTAATGTTATCCCACTTGATGAAATGAAACTTGAGAATTACATGATACGTGAGCTATGGCTCAATTGGCCTAAGGGCCTAGTATTAAATGAACATGCTTGACATGATCCTGAACTTGATATACTTGTATAAATGGCTTAAGTCGAACAACCTTGGTAGCTAGTTGGACTAGGTAGAAGGGAATGCCTTAAAGTCTAGAGCTCATTGTGTCAGGGTGGACTACGGTCCAGGGCTAAGGCCCCTATTTGGAGACAGACAGAGGTTACGTATGTGGTCTTTGGTGACAGTAGGAGGGTTGACCAGCACTACGGTGCATCTTGTGGAGACAGTTGGTTAGAGACTTGATTGCCTATACAAACTAAGTACCAAGGGGGTTGTTTAATTGATACCACATGAAATAACAATCCAAAACACATGTTACTTGTCTTGATAGTTATATATTGAATGTTACTTGACATGAAAGCCATGAATTGTATGTTACTTGACATGAAAACCATGAATTGTATGTTACTTGTCATGTAAGCATGACTTACTTGATTACTTATTATGTAAGCATGATTTGCTTGATTCTTGATATGAAAGAATGAAGTATGATTCATTGTTTCTTGTATCCTATACTAGCCAAATGCTTGAGATCTTTAGCTAGGATTATTCTAATGCTTGAAATCCTTAGCTAGGACCATTCTTGTTTAATTAACACCTGATAAAACAAATGGTTAGAACTAGTTGCTACCTCACTAAGTACATTCTTGTACTTATTACTCTTGTTTCATTCTTCCCAACCTACATGATAAAGGATTTGAGTGTTGATTGATCTTGAAGCATGTTTCCTTGAGCTCGAAGCAAGACACAAGCATTGCAAAAGTATGGTTCATACTTGTTTTGTATTCTCCTAGATTGGTGGCACTAGATAGTATATAGTTTATCTTGATCATGCATTTTGGAAGTTGAGTACTTGTATATATTGTTCTTGTATGGGCCTACTATGTCATGATCTTGGTTGACAATATGAAACATGTATTGAACTTAAATTTCATGTGATGGAATGGTATTTTCTGCGCATATATGGATTTATATATGGAATGATCAAGTTTTTGATCTAAGTTACATTGAACCATTTGAATGCTTTGTTTAATGAACATGTGAATGATTGAATGAATAGCATGAATGTTTATGTATGTATACTTAGTTTTATGGCTGCCAATGGTAAGAAATGGCAATGCTAGCTTGCTTGGACACAAGGTATGTACCATTGGGTGCCTTAGTGATAATGTCTAATTAAAGTTACATGAAATGCTTCATGTCTTGCTTGGATCGAAAGTAAAAATGAAATGAACTATGCCTACTTGTCTTGCCATTCGAATGTTGTAAGTGTTGTTGTGTGTTTGTATGGTGAAGGTAGATTGGTCCAGATGTTTTGGACACTTGTTACGTGCAATTGTATGTTAACATGATTATGTTTAGTAATCTAGGTATGAAATGTTATATGTATCAAACTAAGGAACATCATCAATGAAATGGAAGTATGTTGCATACTAGGGTCATTCGAATGATTATGGTATAAGATGAAGTTAAGTGAATCATGAAAGTAGTAACCTATATGTAAGCATGAAAGGAAACAACTTAATGGCTTAATCGAATGCTCTATGGTGTCTTGAAATCAAAATGTAAGTTTGCTTGCTTGATACGTTAAGTATGCTTGGTTGCTTACTAGTTAAGTAAATTATCTAATAAGGATGAGTTAATCAATTCTTCTTACTTTCTTGTATTGTATTACCTTGTCCCTTGCTTAGTAACGCTCACGAGCTGGTTTGCTACTAACCCGGGGTAGGGGGTGTTATATGGGTGCACCGTAAGCTCTATGCACCGCACCGTACATGATTAAAGTTGACTTTAATAGCTCTGTTAATCGTTGACCAGGGCATTGACTTTTTGGAGGGACCTCACTTGGGGGTTTCTCGATGTTCTGAGCTTGTTGAGGCCGTCCGTTTTGCTAAATTCGAACCCCATAAGCTATTTTTACGTGTTTAACCTTAAGAATTTAATAGGGGATGCATGAAATGAATGTATTTTCGTATTCATTTTATATGAGAATTGTTCAGGATTAGATATTGGACTAAGTGGAGTACCGGGAAGCTCAAATAAATATTTATCAATAATCTCTTTAGGTTAGTACACTACGAACTCCGAAATGCTTCATGAGCATCATAAGTGTAATTGTCTTTCCTGGTAGTAATTTCAAAATTGGTTGACGATAGATAAGCATGTGCTAAGATTGGCGTTATGATATTCGATTAACATGAGATACATGAAAAGGTTTAGGTATATGTTTGACTCGTATAGACTTTGGATATCATGTAGGGTTGTTTGGACATTCGTATATCTATGTGATGATTGTTTGAATCTTGTTTTGTGATGATTGGTGTTAGAGTACGAGTATGGACGTATTTGATGGAAATTGTGCGTACGAGATATATAATAGTAATATTTGAATAAATGATCATAAAGCTGGTAATTAATATTAATTGATTAAATGCATTAGTAAACCAACCCTGGTTTCTTTCATAAGCTTTAGGGATCGAACAAGGTGTTGTAAAATTGTAATTCAAAGAAATGGTACGAACTCGTAAGTAGGGTATCGGTACAAGCTTTGACTATACTGCTATGTGATTGGGTACCATTTTGGTAGAGGTCGACCCGTGCCAGTACTTGTAGAAATTAAGGATTTTTAGTAAGTTATATTGTTATTGGTATGCGTGTGAGTACCAGTACCTAGGGGTACTATATCGATGCTCGTGTTCGAGTATCGGTACCCGTTAAGCGGAATAACCTATGATGCTAATGATAATATGGAAATTGATGTGGGATATTAAAGAGATAATATGGATTAATGGAGATAATTAATGACAATGACCAAGGCTTAGTAAGGGGTGCTCAAACAACATACCATCAATGCATTTTAAAACCGTTTATCCAAAACCACGTTGAAATCACCATTTCAATCAATTTATTAAACATCATGCCCCGAAAACCATGCACTTAACACTTTTAAAAATCAGCATATTAAACCAAATGCAACATGTATCATGGATCAACAACATGTCCCAATACTAACCCTCAGTTTAAGCCTTCCCATGCATAACAACCATATGCAAAGCTTAAAGAGTAAAACATGTATAAACCAACATTATACACGAACATCCATCACATGATTCATAAAAAATTATATTGGCTTTCAGGTGATCATAAACCAAGTTTCCTTTTCCAAAATATTACATCACATACACGGATTCAACAAGTGTCCTCTAAACACTTCATGCCATCTCAACCAGAATACAAGGGTACATTCACAACCTAGGGACACCAACCTCAATCATCAGTTAGATACATAATCCACTAACGGGAGTTTTCGGTACCATATAACCCCTCAACCGTTAAGGTACTAGGATAGAGTATTCAGTACACCGTATAAACCACTCGACATCCAAGGAGACATTTTATAGTGCAGTATCAATCCTATGGCTAGCCAACTATATCTGATAACATTTTAAACCACATCACTTGTCAATATAATTCATTATTAACCATGTACCTCGTTGTTTTTATATGCATCAATTCAAACCAATCCAAAGCAACAAACCATGCTTTTAAACAAGTATAACTCATACTTACATGGATCACTTACCATATGAATCCATCATTATTTCATTATTAAAATTGATATACAACATACTCGAAAACATGCTTGAACAATATGTACCATGTAATTCAAAACAAATGCATAAAACCATTTCATTAAAACGCGACCAAGAGACAGAAACCCCTTTATACTTACTTCTGAGTTTGAACCAATGTTTCAAGCTAAGTTTAAATTCCCATAAACCACCTTTAAACCATTTCAAAGTTGAAAATCCATGTTCTCACTCATTGACAATGCAAAGCTTTAATCGGCGATGTGTAAACTAGCGTCTGATGCCTCTGAAGTTTCACCTACGACCTTAGGATCACTCTTCCATGTTTTAATCATATAACAATAGAGGATTAATGGATCATCATGCATTCATAATCCTAGCAACACAACACCTCAACTTCGCCTCATAAACAATTATCAAACAACTTCCGAAAACACCTTCCACTTAACCTAAACACAACCCAGCCATAATCTAACACTTCAATCCATCAATTAACATCAATCGCCATCCAAAAACAATCCAAAGTAATCCTTATATCTCCATCATACATTAAACCTCCACAACTTCTAAAAAACACATAACTAGCAACCTTGAAAATTAAGATTCACTTAGCTTCGGGACTCTAATGTTAAAACCAACTTATTAACATTACAAAACATCAAAATCATGTTCTAATCTAATCAAGAACCCAGAAAAATAGATCCACAATGAAGATCGCTCAATTTCATCAACTAAATCTCAATTAAACCAATTTACCACAGTTAAATCATCAAAACTCATTAGAAATCATATATAGAGGATCAAGAACTTGCGAATTTTAGTAAAGAACTTTATATTAGAGGAAAAATGAAGCTCACCTATAATAGATTGATTTCCCCTTAATTGCACTGGTTTATATGAGAAAACAAGATTAAAATAATAAGGTTTTGATAGGAAACCATCAAGAATTCATTTGAAATCAAGTGATTAATGAAAACAAGAATTTACCTTAAGATTTCGAAGAAGAAAAGAGTGTTTGGCTGGAGAGAATTTGAGAGAAAATCCTTTTAGTGAAAATTAGTTACGTGAAATTGGTTTAAGTAATTAATTATAAAATTAATTCTCCCAACCTATTTATATTTTCCAAAACCCTTTTAAAAATAGCAAATTAAGGGATAATAGTCTGATATTAGACTTTGGAAAAATAGCTCCTTAAATATTCAATGTTTTGACCATTTTACAAAATAGTCACTAAAAATAGTTTTCATTCTTTACATTTTGCTCACTAACCCAAAATGTCCAATATCCAAATCTTACTCTCCAAAATTGATTTTACCAAAATCATTAATACATTAAATAAGGATTCTAGAATATTTTTCCCAAATATTTTCTCACTCAAAATTATTTAATTCAATTTTAATCCCAAATCCCACTTGAATCTCTAACCCGATCCCTCGGATCGTCTAATTAGCCTATAAACCTCTAGGCCTAAAATCAGGGCATTACATGCTGCCACTCACCATGAACCGTCACCCACCGCCGTGAGCTGAAGGCACCATTGGATTTCCAATCGGAGAAGAGCAGATTTAGAGTTCGTCAGGCATTTCTCGTCACTGGAGGCCACCACACACGCCACATGCGCCACCGCCTACACGTCGGTGTGCGGCAGCTGCAGAAGGCAGGTGCATACAGACTTGCATGTGTCACGCCGCACTGGATCAGGCTCTCTAGGGTACACAAAATCTTCCATTCATCGTGCCACACAAAATCCCGCTCACTTGGGTGCTCCATAAGCTCTATGCATCGTGCCGCACATGAGTAAAGTTGACTTTGATAGCTGTGTTAATCATTGACCAGGGTGTTGACTTTTTTGAGTGACCTCACTTGGGGGTTTCTTGATGTTCTGAGCTCATTGAGGCCGTCCGTTTCCCTAAATTCGAACCCTATAAGCTATTTTTACGTGTTTAACCTTGTGAATTGAATAGGGATGCATGAAATGAATGTATTTTTGTATTCATTTTATGTGAGGATTATTCAAGATTAGATATTGGACTAAGTGGAGTATCGGGAAGATCGAATAAGGATTTATCGATAATCTCTTTAGGTTAGTACGCTACTACGAATTCCTTCATGAGCATCATAAGTGTAATTGTCTTGCTTGTTAGTAATTGCAAAATTGGTTTACGATAGATAAGTATGTGTTAAGACTTGCGTTATGATATTCGATTAACATGAGATGCATGATGAGGTTTAGGTATATGTTTGACTCGTTTAGACTTTGGAGATCATGTAGGGTTGTTTGGACATTCGTATGTCTATGTGATGATTGTTTGAATCTTGTTTTGTGATGATTAGGTGTTAGAGTACGAGTAAGGACGTATTCGATGGAAATTTTACGTACGAGATATATAATAGTAATATTCGAATAAATGATCATAAAGCCAGTAATTAATATTAATTGATTAAATGCATTAGTAAACCAACCCTAATGACTTTCATAAGCTTTAGGGATCGAATAAGGTGTTGTAAAATCATAATTCAAAGAAATGGTATGAACCCATAAGTAGGGTATTGGTACAAGCTTTGACTATACCGCTATGTGATTGGGTACCATTTTGGTACAGGTCGACCCGTACCAGTACTTGAGGAAATTAAGGATTTCTATTAAGTTATATTGTTATCTATATGCGTGTTAGCACCGGTACCTAGGGGTACTATATCGATGCTCGTGTTCGAGTATCGGTACCCATTAAGCAGAATAATCTATAATGCTAATGTAAATATGGAAATTGACGTGGGATATTAAAGAGATAATATGGATTAGGGGAGATAATTAATGAGAATGAACAATGTACCATTCCATAATAATTTTTAACTTGGTAAATGTTGGGTGATTTGATGGTGATAGCAACCGTAGGGATCCTTGGTGGGTTGTGTGATGATGTGTGCTGTGTGGCAGACGTGTCCCTGCTATATGCTGATATGGACACCTAGATGATTGAGTCCTCTTGATTGGTGGGTTTCGAATACCCAACGTGAGTAGGAGTGTATTTCAACACCATGGTTGAAGATTGATAATTATAGGATCCCGACGCTTAGTGGAAATGGCCCTCATTCGAAGATACTTGAGCATGGGTGTATGTATCCTGATGCTTAGTAGTACCAGGCTTTACCCCAAAGAGTGTATGTATCCCGCTGCTTAGTGGAACCGAGCCTCACTAAGAGTGTATGATCCGGATGCTTAGTGGTACCGGGCATCACTTCTATATTCTGGTATAATGTTTGTATGCTATGAGAAGCTTATGCTTTCTTGGTATGGTATATTATTTGGCGGCTAGAGGTAGCGCCATACATATATGAAGTTCTATTGCGATGTTATGAGTATGGTTGGGCTTTGTGTGCCATGTATGATGATTGGTATGATGAGAGCTTGTGTTTAGACGACTAGTGGTGGCACCACTATTTATTTATCTCTCCTTATTGCTCAAACTATCTTGCATACGTATGTTTATGATTAACATGAAGTATAGTAGAGTAGATGTGTACCACTGAGCTTTGTAAGCTTAGCGCTCAGTATCGTTGTTTCTGCACGTAGGTTGATTGTTGGATCCTGAGATCGTGGAGCATTATCGGTACATGATTCTAGCTTATGGTGATCTCTATAGTACAATACTTGTGTTTAATGGGCTATGTATTCATAGAAACTTATGTGGTGGAGTATGTAATTCTTATTTTGCAAACTGTATTAATCCAATTGAATGTATGAATATTTTAATTTAATTGGAGCTCCATTTGTAACGTTTTAATTATTTATATATATTTTAATCGTGGGATTTAAATGTTTGCGGAATCTATTTTATTTGGGGTAAACCAAGTTGCAATTTTTTATGAAACGGTTTGGGCTTAAGGCTCAAATGTGAAATTTGGGTTTAAGGTGTTACCCTTAGTGGTATTAGAGCATAGGTTTAGCCAGTTCTAGGAAACCTGAGGGTGGTATAGGTGTTTTATTAAGGTGTCTAGTGAATACAAGTGCTTCAAATAAGTTCGTACTCCTTAAGAATGGAATCTTGAAGGTGCGTCTAACGTTGCGACGCTAAGGTGGTTGCGATCGTGGCCGAGAAGGGCCAAGTTGTGTGTTGATACCCTCATACGAGCGATTCTAAGGACATGTTTGCCCTAGATTGTTGTGATGCAAGTTAGTTGAATGATTCCAAAGTCGTGGATGTATCCTCCTCCCGCCACCTAAATGGTGTCTTCGTTGAGTGTTATGGTCATCTCAAAGCCTTCAGATACGTTATGTTAGTTTGTGGCAAAAAATGATCATCGTTATACATGAATAACATTACGTTGCGGGTACAAATAATCCACTCTCGAAATCAATTAGTGGATGCACATTGGTTGGCAGACCCTTTGATTCGCTTAAAAGGAATCTTGTTGATACTTGGAGAGTATCATCGCCCTTCTTAGAGGCATTTCTTGGAGATAGTGGATTCGAGATCCACTAGTTCGTTAGCGTGTAACCGAGGTTAGATGTTCTACAAGTTTGATAGAGCTATATTCTAAAGAGTTGTTGTACCTTAAAAGTTGCTTTGGTTAATCAAGAGCGATGTTAGCTAGTAATGTCGAGAGTTGGCTTGAAGGAACCAAGACTTTGGTAATGAGAATGTTGAAATGTTGCCCTCCTATCGTGATTTTTGTTGTAGTTGTTTAAAGAATGGCACGACGGGGTTTTGGGACATGTTTGACCATTTAGCATGTGCCAATATGTGTAGTTTTATGCTTTAGAGCTTTCAAATAGTTAGAGTGTTTGTTTATGTTTCTTGGATGAGTCGTTAGGACTTCCTCCCCATCAGGGACGTGAGTGGATGTTGAGGTAAGGTCGAGTGGAAGGTTGGTGCCTATCGCCCTTGTTAGAGGAAATCGATCTAGTTGAGAAAGCAGAGGTTTAGTTGCAAAGGTGTAACCTAGACGAGGTTTCTCTTGTCTAAGTGTTTCACCCAAGGAAGAATACTGCTTGTTCGCCTGCTAGTTGGTTTTGTTGAGGTGATGTTTAAACCATTGATGGCTTGTTAGGTAACAGTGAAAGATTGTTACGTGTCTCCTAAGGTGGATAACTCCTTTAATTAAATTTTGAAGTACCTGTGTGTTTTTCTAGGATTGTTTCAAGAGTAAGATGGTTGCGATTAAAGTGTTAAAGGCTTGTAGTTTTGAAATAAGTTTTGGAATAAAGAGTCTCTCTCTCTTTAAAGTGTGCCATGGTAATGGTTGATTTCTGCAATGATGTTTGAGGGGTTCTAGCGATGATAGGGTGGGGGCCACCATATTGTCTCGAATATAAGATTGATGCTTTGGGTGGCATGTGTGAATGTATATAGAATATGGAAAGATAAGTGTTGGAAAGATAATTACCTTAATGACCTTGTGTGTGAGAATGGTTAATTACTGTGGAATCAGTTACGGAAGAAAGGGTTTGAGACTTCGTAAATGCTTTTGGTTGTAGCACAATTTCCTTAAGGCATGCCGAAAAACGTTGGTGGAGATCCAATTTGCATGAGGTCATTTTGTTGTGACAGTGGTGTTGACTCGATTAGATTCAGGTTAGGAGTAGGGCAGGCTTGGTAGAGCAGCGTAGGAGTAGGAAGCAGAAATGTAGAAGAGAAATGCCAAGTTGCAGTTGGCAAATTTGGACCAGAGATTGCAAAGCTCAGTTGGCATAGAAGTGAAGTTCGATGCCTGGTCAAAGTAGCCATTCAACCCAGCACACGTCAGCCCTAAAATTCAAATAGAAATAAGAAGATAACACGCTTTATCCTAAGTGCATAATCAAATTTCAAATTCAAACCCACTCTAGGGTTATCCGTGTGTGCCTGTTTAAAGGAAGAGAAGAAACAACTTGGAGGAGCAATGTGGTGGAAGTGGAAGCTAGAGGCTATATGGTTCGACCGTCTTAGACCGAGAGCTCTAGAGCATTCGGAGGGCTGCATCGATAGATCTCTTTCTTTCCCATTCTCCTACTTTTTTATTTATTTAAGTCATGATGTTGAGATATGATGATACTTTGTGGATGGATCCCCCAACTATGAACTAAGCTTTTACAGTTGGTTGGGGATATTTGCGTCTAACGCTTTGTTTATGTTTGGTTTTTAATAATTTGAATGCATTGACAATGTTTTCTATCTGGTTAGTATTACATTTTTTTAATTCATTGCCATATGACAATTGGCATTGTTTCTTATTACACCTTAATATCTTAACAGACTTGAGGGGTAACGATCAGTTGCCAAGTACTAAGGAGAGAAGCTTCGATAGAAGATGTTCAAGTAGATGAGCTTACTTCAAAAGTGAATTTACCCTTTAGGAGTATAGATTGAAAATTAATCAAGTTAATTAATGAAAAGCTTCACTATAGACATATAGGGGTTTTAACATGGTTAACTTAGGGTATTTCCACCGACAGAGGCGATGCCACTCTTAAAATCAGCTTGGCAATAAATCCAAGGCAGGACATTATTAATAATTGGCATAGCTAGTGTAAAAACCATGCATTCCTTGCCAACGCTCATCTCTTATTTGATTACTTCCTCTTGCCAAACTTTTTTCCTTACTTTCATTTCATTCCTTTAGTTATTTTCTAAAACAAACCTTCAAATCAATCGAAACATTCTTGATTCCTTTAACAAGTAAACATTAAACAATTAAATTCTTGGTCAATCCCTATGAATACGATACTCAACTTACCGTTGTATTACTTGATGACCGTGTATACTTGCAAGTTATAGACTCACTCTTGGCATTATTTCTTGCATATTCACACTGCATTTTCAATCTTTTGCAATGCGTTAGCAAAGTCGATAGGTTTTTTGTGCCATTGACGGGATTGCAACGGAGTTTATTGTTTTGATTTACTTGTTTTGTTTTATTCTATTTATTTGTTTTGTTTGATGTATGACCAAGAACCACCCTAAGACGAAAGATTGACCATACGACCCTGTGATCAAATGGACCTTGCAAAGGTTGAAAAGAAAACTTAGAGAAATGGCTCAGAACGGAAATGGTGGAGGATATGGTGTCTTAAACAATAAAGAGAATCCAGCAATGCACAATAGGATACGACCAGCTCCCACTGTTGTTGTTGTCAATACCATAGAAAGACCTATTAGAGAACACTTGGTACCGAATATGGACAATCTAATGCCAGGACTAGTTGGTCCAGATGTAAACACAACTAATTTTGAACTTAAACCGATAATGATTTAGACTCTTTTGAATATAGGACACTTTGATGGATCACCTATTGGAGATCCAAGGCAACACTTGAAGCAATTCATGGAGTTTTGCCAACTATTTCAGCAACTTGGAGTGTTTGAGGAAATAATGAAGCTGAAATTATTCACATTTCCCCTAAGAGATAGAGCAAAACTATGGCTAAGTTCATTGCCACCTAGTTCAGTCACTACATGGGTAAATTTATGCCAAAAGTTCCTTTTGTAATTCCAGCCACCTAAACTTAATGCTAGGCTCAGGAATGAGATCACGACATTTAGGTAGGCTGATGACGAGTCCTTATATGATGCCTAGGAGAGATTCAAAGACCTATTAAGGAGGTTCCCTATGCATGGATTCCATAATTGGACCCAAATAAAAACCTTATACAATGCACTCAATTCTCATGTAGGACTGTGGTTGATGCTTCAGTAAATGGCCCGCTGCTAGACAAGAATTATACGGAGGCAGTTGACATCCTTGAAAGGATTACTGCCAATGATTTTCAATATCCTAAGGCCAGACTTGGAACGGGGAGAAAAATAACTGGAAAATTATAGCTTAATGCACTTACATCAATCAAAGTCCAGATTTCCAATCTCACTAGCATTGTGAAAACTTTGCAAAAGAGTAATGCATCCCAAGAAGTCAAGGCATTAGAACCATTTTGCACTATTTGTGGAGAGGATCATCATGTAGATGATCGTCCAACAAACCTTGAATTGGTAAATTTTGTTGGTAATTTCAATCAAAATTTTAACCCACATTCCAATACTTACAATGCAGGTTTAAAGAAGAACAACAATGCACCTCCAGGTTTCAATCAAAATGTCATGCCACAAAGAGCCCAGAATAATTTCCAACATGGGCAGAGATCTAAGCAAGGGAACACTGTAACACCTTTGACCCGTCCTAGTCACAAGACTGAACTGAGTGAGCTACATTGGATTTCCCGAAACAAACACATAAAGATTAACTCGAATTACATACCTTTTTTTTCTTTTTATCTTATCTAGATGCAACATATTAATGTATGGTGTGCATACTAGCAGCGGGTGAAAACAACTTAATTGGGCATCGAATCGATATCCAATTGCTCGTAATTGCAAGTAGGGACCAATTTGCAATTTTGGAAAACTACAAGAACATAATCCATTTTGAAGTTACCAAACCATAATTAGTCAGGATTCATGTTCACATGTCAAAAATCAACTTAGAACGATCATCCAAACTTATGTAATTGCGTATGTTCAAACCATGGACCAAAAAGAAAGAATCTCAAAACATAAAACAACCAATAACCATCATAACTGTTATTTGTACTGATATAGTTTCAAGGTTTTTTGATACGCGGGCTACGATAACCAAAATCCAAATTTTAGCAGCTCAAAACCATATCGATACAGCTATTCGCGTATCGGCATGGCTTGCCAAAATGCCCTTGCCTTTACCGATATAGATTCCCGCGTATCGAAACACAATCTCAAATAAAGCTTACCCGTACTAGTACAGGGACACGTGGACCGATACACTTGGATCTGTAATGTTCAATTTGGCTGGTTTTACATGCTTTCAAGGATTCAAACTTAGCATAGCATGCTTCAAACGTATATTCAACTATCCTCAGAATTGAACCTCAACAAAAACATCAAAGAAACATGATCATAACATGGCATCACATTTCAAATGGAAGTCTAGAGGCATGCTTGCCAAAATAGGGGGTTTAACAAAATCTCTCCCAAAATAACAATGAATCTCATTGCCTTTATTACTACAAATCTAGTTTGAAACCATACTTTCTCGTTATTCAAGTCCTTGGAATCAAAACACACATTGAAATCACCATTTCAAAGAGAGCGTAATCACACAAGGCTTAGTGAGGAGCACTCAAAACACACACCATCAATGCATTTAAAACCATTTTCCAAAACCACATTGAAATCACCATTTCAATCATCACATTAAACATCATGCCTTGAAAACCATGCACTTAGCACTTTCAAAAACCAGCATACTAAACCATATTTAACATGTATCATGGATCAACAAAAAATCTCATTGCTAACCCTCAATTTAAGCCTTCCCACGCATAACAACCATATGCAAAGCTTAAAGAGTAAAACATGTATAAACCAGCATTGTACATTAATATCCATTAAACAAATCCACTTTCCAAAATATTACATCGAATACACGAATTCAACAAGTGTCCTCTCAACACTTCATGCCATCTCAACCGAAATTATGGTACCACTAACAACCTGGGAACACCAACCCCAATCTTCAGTTAGATGCATAATCCACTAATAGGAGTTTTCGGTACAATATAACCCCTCAACCGTTAGGATACTTGGATGGAATATTCAGTACACCATATAAACCCCTCGATGTCAAAACAACAAGAGAGGATCCAATACATCAAAATGCATTAACAAACCCAACAACAACAATCCACAGCAATCCTCTACTAACACTAGCCGAAACCTTCCGAAAAATAACTGAAATCAACATCAAAAACCTTCCACAATTAACCAACCAAAAGCTAAAGGTTTAATCGATCAATTAACTTCCATTGACATCCTTAAAAACCTAACATCATACTTATACTTCCAGCATTCATTAATCAACCAAAACTCACCAAAGACACAACACTAGCAACCTAATCAATTAGAGATTCACGTAGTTTTCGGATTCTAATGTTAAAGCCAACTTGTTAACATTATAAAAAATCAAAATTATGATTATAATAAATCAAGAACTCAGCAAAACAGATATGAAACAAAAACCACTTAATCTCATCAATTAAACCTTGATTTAACCAATTTCCATAATTAAATCTTTAAAACTCAATAGAAAACACTTATAAAGGATCAATAACTTGGGAATTTCAATAAAAAAATTTATATTAGAGGAAAAAATGAAGCTCACCTCTAATAAACTGCTTTCCCCTTAATTGAGTTGATTTACATGAGAGAACAAGATTAAAGCCATCAAGAATCCATTTGAAATCAAAATATTAAAGAAAACAAGAATTTGCCTTAAGATTTTGAAGAAGAAAATAGTGTTTGACTGAAGAAAATTTCAGAGAAAATCTTTTAGAGAAAAGTTAGTTACGTAAAATTTGTTTAAACAATTAATTATAAAATTAATTCTCCCAATCTATTTATATCTTCCAAAACCCTTTTAAAATATCAAATTAATAGATAAAAGTCTGATATTACACTTTGGGAAAATAGCTCCTTAAAGATTCAAAGTTTTCACCCCTTTTACAAAATAGTCACGAAAAACAGTTTTTTACGTTTTACATTTTAGTCACTAGATCAAAATGTCCGATTTCCAAAACTCATTTTCAAAAATTGACTTCACCAAAAATATCCATATATTTAATAATGATTTTTAGATATTTTTTCCAAATATTTCCTAACTCAAAAGTATTTAATTCAATTTTAATCCCAAATCTGACTCGAATCTCTAACCCGATTTACCAGACCGTTTAAGAAGCCTGTAAATTGATAGGCCCAAAATCGGGCTGTTACAAACACTCTTACTTAATATATGAATAGAAATGATGCAACTGTCGAGAGTTTGACAGCGTCAATACGAAACTTGGATGTTTAGCTAGGGCAGATTGCGAATGCACTTAGCAATCGACCCCATAGAACATTGGCAAGGTATATGGAGGATGCTAGGCATAAAGACAATGAACAATGCAAAGTAGTAAATCTTTAGAGTGGCAAATAATGTGAGACTGATACACCTGTCAAGTAGAAAATTAATTGTTAAGCTAAAAAGCTAATGCCAGTAGATGACCCCAAAGAAGTAGAGAAAGAAGAAACGAAAGTTGATGATGCCAAACAACAATCTAATGTCAAACCATTATTTGATGCCATACATCAATCTGATGCTAGCACCACCTTATCCAAGCTAGTGGAGCCATCATTTGCTTATCCACCACCACCTTTTCCACAAAGTCTCTAAAAGCATAAGTAGGACCACAATTTAAGCGCTTCTTAGAAGTTCTTAAAAAATTGCAAATCAACATACCTTTAGTTGAAGCTCTCGAGAAAATGCCAAACTATGTTAAATTCATGAAGGACATCTTGTCCAAAAAGAGGAAATTGGGTGATTTCAAGATCGTAGCTCTTATTGAGGGATGCAGTGTCATGGTACTCAAAGATTGCCACCAAAGATGAAAGATCCAGGAAGTTTCACTACCCCATGCACCATTAGCAATAGATTTATGGATAAGGCACTGTGTGAGAGCTAGCATACATTTAATGCCAATGTCAATCTTCAAAAAGCTTGGAATTAAAGTAAGGCCTACCACGGTAACACTTCAGTTGGCAGACCGATCTTTTGCACATCCAAAGGGTAAGATTGAGGATGTGTTGGTAAAGGTAGACAAATTTATATTTCCATTTGATTTTATCATTATGTAGATGTTAATGTCCTAATTATTTTGGGTAGACCATTCATTGCCATAGGTAGGTCCTTGATTGATGTTCACAAGGGTGAACTTACAATGCTCATGAATGATCAACATGTTACATTTAATGTGTTTCAAGCTTTTAAATGCACAAATGAACCTGAGGAATGCTGAGTTGACAAGATGATGGAGTCTATTTTCACTATGGACGTGGCACTGATTTGCCAAGACCCAGACTGTGATGCCAGGGAATTGGATGATGAAGAGGAGATGAGGGAAGAACCTGAAGGAAGAACCTTGGAGAGTGAAGATGTGAATCATTTTGAACAACTAGAGCCACTAGAGTTGGCTAGAGGAGAAATCAAGGCACCCAAACCATCCATTGAAGAGCCGGCAGAATTAGAGCTTAAACCATTGCCAGACCAGCTCAAGTATGCCTACTTAGGTAATAATTCAACTTTGCCAGTGATCATTGCTTCTGATCTCACTAATGATCAAGAAGAAAGATTATTGGAAATCTTAAGCAACTACAAGAAATGTTTTGAACGGACCTTGGCTAATATCCTAGGAATAAGCCCAACTATTTGCATGCACAAAATCATTTTGGACGAGTACAGTGGAAAAACCATTGAAGGCCAGAGAAGACTAAACCTGAGCACGAAAGAGGTAGTGAAGAAAGAAATCATAAAATGGCTGGATGCCAGGATAATTTATCCAATTTCTAATAGCTCGTGGGTCAGCCCGATGCAATGCCTGCCAAAAAAGGGTGGAATGATTGTGGTACAAAATATAAAGAATTAGTTGATTCCCTCCAAGACTGTCACGGGTTGGACAGTGTGCATGGATTACATGAGGCTAAACAATGTTACAAGTAAGGACCATTTTCCCTTGCCATTCATAGATCAGATGTTGGATAAGTTGGCAGGTAAGGCATTCTAATGCTTCATAGACGGCTACGCAGGCTACAACCAAATTGCCATCGCCCTAGATGATCAAGAGAAAACCATGTTCACTTGTCCATATAGGACATTCACTTTTAGAAGAATACCCTTTGGGTTGTGTAAGGCCCCAACAATGTTTCAACGTTGCATGATGTCTATCTTTTTCTGACATGATAGAAAACAACTTGGAAGTGTTCATGGATGATTTCTCGGTGTTGGGCAAAACATTTGAGGAATGTTTTTAGAGTTTGGAGCATGTTTTGAAGAGATGTCTTGAGACTAACCTGGTCCTGAACTGGAAAAAATGCCACTTCATGGTAAATGAGGGCATAGTTCTCAAACACAAAGTAACCAAGAGAGGACTAAAAGTTGACAAAGCAAAATTTGAGGTAATCAAACAATAGCCATCTCCTGCAAGTGTAAAATGTATTAGAAGTTTTTGGGACATGTAGGCTTTTACCGTCGTTTCATTAAAGATTTTTCAAAATTTTCTAAACCTTTAATGCCTCTATAGTCGTGGCACGAGATTGGAATCAACCATTCGAGCTCATGTGCGATGCTAGGGACTATGTCATTGGAGTAGTGTTGGGAAATAGGCATGGAAACGTTTTCCATACGAGTATGCCAGTCGGACGCTAAATGCAGCCCAGCTTGATTACTCCACAACCGAAAAAGAATTTCTCGCAGTTGTCTTTGCATTTGACAAGTTTAGATCTTACATGGTAGGTAACAAAGTTGTGGTGTACACAGACCATCCGTCATTAAAATATCCCTTGGCAAAGAAGGATTCCAAGCCCAGACTGATCCGATGGACGCTCTTGCTTCAAGAATTTGATCTCAAGATTTGAGACAATAAGGGGAGTGAGAACTTGGTAGTTGACCATTTATCACGATTATAGCATCACCTTGAGGATGGCAAGACCATTGCTATAAGGGATAAATTCCTAGATGAGTATTTACTTGTAGTCAATTTTGTTCCATCGTACGCTCACATAGTCAACTACCTCGTAAGTAAAATTTTGCCACCAGATCTGGCGAGTAATGCCAGGAAAAGATCTTGCAGTGTGCTGATCAAGTGATACGTAGGTGTGTTCCAAAAGATGAATAGAACAACATATTGCAATTATGCCATGCAACACCGTATGGAGGCCACATTGCTGGGATAAAAGTTGCAGCCAAAGTTCCACAGCGAGGATCCTTTTGGCCCATACTGTACAAGGATGCCCATAATTTTTCTAAGGTATATGATCGATGCCTGCAGACGGGGAACATCTTTGGCAGGCATTAATTGCCGCTTCAGAACATTATGCTAGTATAACTATTTGATGTATGGGGAATAAACCTCATGGTCCCTTTCCCCCATCATTTGGTAATCTATATATACTTGTGGCTGTTGATTACGTTTCTAAATATGTTGAAGTTGTTGCTTTGCCAACCAACGATGCCAAGGTCATTGCCAAGTTCTTGCATAAGAATATCTTCACTCGATTCGGTGCCCCAAAGCTATTATACATGATAAAGGTACACACATTAAATGTAATTTAATTTCTAAAGCTTTGTGCAGGTATGGAATCCAACAAAGGATTGCCACAACTTACCATCCCCAAACAAATTGCCAAATAGACATTTCAAATAAGGAGATTAAGAACATTTTGGAAAAGATTTATTGTGAATCCAGCAAGGAAGAACTGGTCCTTGAGATTAGATGACTCTCTTTGAGCTTACAGAACTACTTTTAAACTCCTTTGGGAACCTCCCCATACAGACTTATTTTTGGGAAGGAGTGCCACCTACTAGTGGAATTGGAACATGGAGCTTATTGGGCAACCAAAAAGCTTAACATGGAATGGAGGGCTGATGGTGAGAAGAGACTATTAGATCTGAATGAGTTAAAATAAATTTGAGCTCAAGCCTATGAGAATGCCAAGTTGTACAAAGAGAGACAAAGAGGTGGCATGATAACATAATATTACCGAGGCAGTTTGTTGCTGGTCAAAGAGTTCTATTACTTAACTCTAGGTTAAAATTATTTCTTGGGAAGCTTAAGTCTTGATGGTCAGGACCCTTCGAAGTTGTCAAACCATATGCTCATGGAGCAGTTGATATTAATGATTTGAAGATTGGAACAATTTTTAATGTAAATAGGCAATGGGTGAAACACTATCTAGAAGGTAATCGGGCAATGCTAGGGAAATTATTCTCCTGGTAGAAATTCAATGAGCGCCAACACAATCACAGGTTGATGTATGTTCATAGTAGGTTAGATGCCTTTCTTTGATTTTGCAATATTTAATTCAATTAGCATTTTCTTTATGTCATTTTATTTTTTCTGTTTTAAGAGGTTTGCTTTGAGTGAATATAGATACAGGTTATACTGCCAGGCAGTATGCCAAGGTCTGGGCTGGCTTGTGGAAATCCAACATTGTATGCTTGGACTTGTGTGATTTAGGCCCAAGGAATAGTGAAAAGTTCTGCAAAGTGCGGGATAAACCCTAGCCGCTTAGGATAAAAGTTGAATTTCAAAATTTAAACCCATCCTTTTATCCTATCCTTTTTTCTCGTGCCGTCTCTTCACCTAGCTTATCATCATCCTTTAAGATCATCATTATCTCTTCCCCTTAAACATGCCACTCTCCCTAAACATGCCTCTCCTCCATCATTAGCCTCACTTAATTGCACCATTAAAACCCTAAAGTGTTACTTTTCCCTCAACTTAAACCCTAACCTTTGCCTTAGCTAAAACACTACTCCTTCTCTTCATCTTCCTCGGTAAGAAAGCTTTTCTTTTTCTAAAAATCCTTTTGATTTAGCTAAATATTTTTAATGGCATCCTCTTCAACACCTTTCAAGATCTTCTTTAATGAGGAGATTCACAAGAAGTACGAGAAGAACTTTGCTTCAAGGACGTTTTGCTATGAGAAGAATTTTGAGTTCAAGAATGAACCCAACTTGGGTTATCCATCAAAGTTCATAGGTCAAGAAGCACAAGTGGGAGTTATTTTACCAACAAATGGGGGACATCTACTCCAATATTCTCTAGGAGTTTTCTGCCCACCTCACGATCAAAGATTTTGCCTTTCTTGCTCACACGAGGTACGCGCATTAGATTTGATAAGGGGTCTATCAATATTAAGTTTAATTTGGATGGTGTAGGAGAAGAGCACTCTGAGTTTACTGACTCATTGCACACTGCCAAGAGGCAAAAGAAACTAAAAGATTTATGTGAACCTAGCACTCAGTGGAACGTATCATCAAATGGCCACCAGACATTGAAGCAGGTGACAGTAATGCCACATCCAAAGGGCTGGAACAACTTATTGAATGAAAATTTTGATGCAAACTCCCATAACGAGATTGTCTCGAATGAGCGGATTGTCGTGTTGCTTTTGATCATCGTGGGCAGCAAGATTAGCATTGGTTGTATCATTATTGATGAAAACTATAAGTGCACCGGTAAAGGCAGTGGAAGTTTGTTTTTCCCTTTATTAATTTCTAATATTTGCATGTAGCATAGTGTGCCAAAGCTTTTTTCAAACGAAGTCCAAGAAAGAAAGGGAACAACTATCACTCATGCCCTATGGAGGCAACTCATTGCTAAGGACAAGGGCAAAAGAAAGGCTACAAAGCCGGCGTCCAAGGCCAAGGTGCCCAAGGTAGAACTTTAGACTATAATGCTAGTTGGTTTAGTGGCAATGCTTTCTGAAATCTACCAACGTCAGTAGATCATTCTTCATAAGCTAGAGAAAGAAGAGGAGCAGAACACCAAGCTCTGACAATATACTCATGCATGGGACTGTGCCCTCAAGAAAACTCTTAAAGGAATGTCCGCGCACACTTTGCCAACATTTCCTGAGTTCCCTACTGACCTCCTGGCCAACAATGATGTGCCAGCCAGTCCTCACTCTGTTCACACTCTGACACAATCAAATGCTACCATCCACGTGTCCCCTCTCCAAGTTGAGTTCGCAAGAAGGGACACGTCGCCCTAATTAGAAGAAGAAGGAACCCAAGCCAAAGCTGTCAGAACACCTATTGCACATGCCTCATGTGCTACCACTGAAGCTCTTACTGCCTCAAAGCCAGTACAGATTATCAAGGAAGTTCTCCGTGACATTGGAGCTTCCACTACTGCCTCAAAGCCTAGTATAAAGGGAATGATCGTGGGAGCCTTGTCAGGAGAAAGACCTGTGTCACACACCAAGAAAACTCTAAAGGGGAGTCCTCTTCCTCTTAAACTCCTTACATTTATTTTGTTCATATTTTCCATGCATTTTTTTACTTCATTTGTTTATATATGTCTACATGCATTGAGAACAATGCAAACCTTTGGTTTAGGGGTGTGTGTGGCCTCACATCTGTTGCCATGTCATGGATCATTCTGTTGCCATATAGATTAGGTATTATTTGCATGCCAAACTGCTTTTTTGTTGCCTCGATTAAATTCGGAAAATTTTCCAATACTTTGCAAGATTAGTTGGAATTTGGTTTAGTACACTCTGTTTGATGATGAAATTGTAAATCCTTTGTTGCATGTGCCAGTAGGTCAGTAATGCCAGGCCTGCTTGGCAATTGATCTCTAGTTTAGGAAACTAAAGTATCACTTAACATGTAGTATGCATCTAGTTCCTAAGCAAACTTAGAATTCTTGAAACTAATCTCAGAAAAAAAAAGAAAAAATATATGATGAAGATGCCAGGGTAAAAGAAAATAATAAAGCAACAATGTTTTGCCAAGGCAAGGAAAAAATGTAGCACTCTCCCCTGCCTTAGAGATAATAAGTAGCTTGGGGCTTTGTGGTTTGCTCTCTCTTAGTTCTCAAGTTAAAAACTTTAGGGTGTGAGTTGAAGAGTAAAAGCCTATTAATGTCTGGAATAACGTTGGGGATTCGTGGTTTGCTACCTCTTATTTCTCACGCCAAACAGTATTACAAAGCAAGCCTTAAAATATTGCCAACAAAAACCCTTGGCAAATAAAAGAAAAAAAAATAATTATGAGTTTGGATAGTAAATTTGACTAAGAGAGTAAAAGGATACTTGATGCATACTGCCTACACTTCCTAATCGTAGACAAGTGTTATATTGCTGCACTTGAATTTATTGATCTGCTTAACATTGTTGCACTAGGATACTTAAGGACAGGCCTAGTGCCAGATTTTGCTTGCTAGCACTTGTTTACATTCAGAACACTTTTGTCTAGGTACTCATTTTTCTGTTTTCTTAATTTTAGTTGCATTACTTGAGGACAAAGAATGAGCTAGGTTTGGGGAGTGTTAACTCCTAGAAAGTACTAATTTTTATGCATATTTCACAATGCTTTTGCTTGTCTTTAAGTATATATGTTTGCATTTAGTTGTTAAAATCATGCATTTGCATAAGGAGTTAGGGGGTTTGTATTTCTCCAGTGTGAAGGGTTGTTTTGCTAGTATTGATACAAGTTAGGAGCAGGGCAGCTTGGCAGAGCAGCGTAGGAGTAGGAAGTAGGAAATCATAAGAGAATTGTCGATTTGCAATTGGCAAAGTTGGACCAGAGATTGCCAAGATCGGTTAGCATAGAAGTGAAGTCTGATACCCGGTCAAAGTAGCCATTGAACCCAGCACACATCAGCCCTAAGATTTAAATATAAATAAGAACATAACGTGCTTTATCCTAAGTGTGGAATCAAATTTCAAATTCAAACCCACTCTAAGGGTATCTGTGTGTACCTATTTAAAGGAAGAGATCAAACAATTTGGAGGAGCACCGTGGTGGAAGTTGAAGCTAGAGGTTGTGTGGTTCGACAATCTTAGACTGAGAGCTCTAGAGCATTTGAAGGGTTGCAATGAAAAATCTCCTTCATGCCCATTCTCTTAGTTTTATTTCTATTTAAATGATGATGTTGAGACATGATGATATTTTATAGATGGATCCCCCAACCATGAACTAAGCTTTTACAATTGGTTGGGATGTTTGCATTTAACGCACTGTTTATGTTTGGATTTTAAAAATTTGAATGACTTGGCATAATTTTCTATCTGGTTAGTATTACCTTTTTTAAATTCTTTGCCATACGATAGTTGACATTGTTTGCTTATTACACCTTAATATCTTAACAGACTTGAGGAGTAACGATCAGTTGCCATGTACTGAGGAGAAAAGCTTCGACAAAAGAAGTTCAATTAGACGAGCTTACTTTGGAAGTGAATCTACCCTTAGGAGAATAGATTAAAACTTAATAAATTTAATTAATGAAAAGCTTCATTATAGACTTATAGGGGTTTTAACACCACTCCTAAAATTTGCTCGGCAATAAATCTAGGGCAGGACATTATTAATAATTGGCATAGCATTTGATTACTTCCTCTTGCCAAATTGTTTTCCTTACTTTTGTTTCATTCATTTAGTTATTTTCTAAAACAAACCTTCAAATCAATCAAAACATCCTTGATTCCTTTACCAAGTAAAACATTAAACAATTAAATTCTTGGTCAATCCCTATAGATACGATACTCAGGTTACTATTGTATTACTTGGTTGACATGAAATGATCTTGATTGTCATGAAAAAGATCTTGAACTTAACAACTTGAATAAATGGTAATTCGAACAACCTTGGTAGCTAGTTGGATTAGGTAGAAAGGCTTGCCTTAGAGTCTAGAGCTCATTGTGTATGGGTGGACCACGGTCCAGGGCTAAGGCCCCTATTTGGCGACAGACGGAGGGTACGTATGTGGTCTTTGACAACAGTAGGAAGGTTGACCGGCACTATGGTGCATATTGTGGCGACAGTTGGTTGGAGACTCAATTACCTATACAAACTAAGTATCAAGGGCGTTGTTAAATGAAATAACAACAGAATTATGACTCAATTATACATGATACTTGTCTTGTATTGCCATGAAATGTATGTTGCTTGATTTGGAAGCATGACTCCTTGGTTACTTGTTTTGCAAGCATGTTGCTTGATTCATGATTTAAGCTTTCTTGTTGCCTATTCTTGTTGGCCGAATTGTATGTTATCCTAGATAGGATATCCTTGATGCTTGAAAGACTAGATAATGTCACTCTTGATACTTGAAGGACTAGCTAAGTCTACTTTAATGCTTGAAAGCCTTAGCTAGGTCTTCACTTGATCTAAAAGACATGAAACATGATATAACAAAATGGATAAACTAGTTACTACCTCACTAAGTACAATTTTGTACTTATCACTCTTGTTTGATTCTTCCCAACCTATAGGTTAAAGGATTCAACATTGCATGATCTTGAAGTTGATTCCTTGAGCAAGAAGCTTCCTACACAAGTTTGTTAAAGTATGATTCCATACTTGTTTTGTATTCTCCTAGAATGGTGGCACTAGATGTATCAAATTAGCTTGAACATGCATTTTGAAGGATTGTATATAATGTTTGATAGCCTATCTATATTTTTTTATAGTTTAAGGCTTGTAATGAACTTAAGTAACTTATAATGGTTTAATGTTGCTGAGCATATTTGGATGTTATGGAATGATCTTATGATGACCTAAATGGCCTTGAAATAGTTGATAATCTTGTCATACTATTGTGAATGCTTGAGATGGTGATATGTATGCTTGTAGATGAGATTGCCGAATGGTTTTGATTCTCTAAGGAACTAGATACATGCCTTGTAATGTATGACTAGTGTTAATGGTTGAATGTATGAGTTAGAGTAAGGTTAGTATGGAACAAATTCTATGTCAATTAATGCTTAGATGATCATGCAAAGTAAGAATAGGCTTAAGATGTATAAAAGCATACAAGATAGGGAGCAATGAAGTGTAATCTACTTGATAAAGTAGTAACTTAAATTATAAGCAAGAAAGAAATTGATCTAATAGAATTTCAAGCTTAGACGAATGCTTGGAATGGTATTGAAGATACATTTTTGATTAATTGCATGAAAATAAATGTATGAATGGTTGCTTATGCCTTGTTTGAATGCATGCTTCTTCCTTGCTTGGCCTAGTTCGAATAGTGTAGATGCTAGGAGTCAAGTATGAACTTTCTTGTTAGCTAAGAAATCAAGTATGAATGATTGTTTTCTTCTTGGATATGATTGAAGAATGTATGCTTGATTATGGAATCAAGTTTAAACGTGCATTGCTTGTATGTTAAAAAAATGAGTGCTAGATTTCTTGTATGGTTCGAATGTATTGCCTTGCCTTGTCTTGTACTTGTCTTGCTTGCTTGCTAAGTAACGCTCCTGAATTGAGTTACTACTAACCCGGGTAAGGGGTGTTACATATAAATTGGTAATCAAAGATTTAGGTTTAGTCGATTCTTGGATTAAACCAGGCTATCATGCATCATATAGGATACTTGTGCCACCTAGGAGACATGAATTGAATTGCTTGTGTCTTGTTTATTAATCCGAACCCCTAACTATTCTATTTGAACATAGAATGTCTGAAACAAGACTCGGTCGTGATAATGAAAGTCCCGAAGGCTCCTCAAATGAAGGAGACAGTGTGAGGATGGAATATATTCCTCTTCAACATCAAGCTCAACATAGAGCTCAAGCTGCTGCTCAACAGGAAGCTCATGCTATCAATCCTGTGCAGCAAGAATGCTTTCTGAGTATAAAAGAGATGTTTAATCATCTAGTGTCTGCCTTAAAGCAAGATCATCCAATTGCTCCTACAGTTGTTGAACCAAACCGAGCCCTGATTGAAAAATTGGCTCAACATCGGGCTTATACCTTCACTGGCACCGATGAAGCAAACCCAGAAGTAGCTGAGTACTGGCTTGAAGCCACTACTCGAATTCTTACCAAGAAACTACCTTGTCCAGATGAGCACAAACTCGAATGTGCTATAGCTTTGTTAGCTGATGAAGCCTTAAGCTGGTGGGAAACTACTACGTTGACTGCCCCTGTAGAAGCCGTGACGTGGAAATTCTTCCTCGATGAATTTAGGAATAAGTATATTAGTGAATAGTATCTGGCTGAGCGTCAAAAACGTTTCTTGTACCTCAAGCAATGAGCCGACCTATTGAACAGTATATAAGACTTCTGCAAATATTGCAAATATGGGTCGGGGAATATCAAAACCAAGGCCTACAAGTGCCAGATGTTCATTGACGGGTTAAATGATGAATTAAGCCCTATATTCACTGCTCTCGGTATTACTGACTTCCAAAACTTGGTAAACTGAGTCATTGCTACAAAGGCAAAGATGAAGGCCTCCCAGAAGCGTAAGAGTGGAAACTCTTGGAAGGATAAACGATGACAAACCACACTGGCAGTGAAAGAAAGCTAAGCATTCTAAAGATCACTCTTCAAATTATACTCATGTCCAGAAGAGCAATTATATACCGAAACCTCAATCGGTAATCAAATCCTCAGCCCCAATGATCTTAGTTGATAGTACGGGGAATTCTGGTAAAGCTATTCCGTACTCTACCGACAAGTTCTGTCAGAAACACCACACCGGGCAATGCAGAACTCAACAAAACTTGTATTACTTGTGTGGAGCCTCATATCACTATATCCGAGATTGTCCCCAGAATCCCAATAAGGTTCCAAGTCGAACTCCTGGAAATACAAGCTTATCTTTCTCCAATCGAAACAATGGTCCTAAGCAAGCCCAGTCTGGAAATCAGGGGAGAAACAAGGGGAACCATTCGAATGCCCCTACTCATCAGGAATCCCGAGCCCATGCTCGTATGTACCACATTCGTGGTAAAGATGATGAAGAAGCTCTTGATGTTATTGTAGGTACCGTTGAGTTAAATCATAGTCCTGCGTATGCTTTAATTGATTCGGGGTCTACCCATTCATTTGTTTGTTCTACCTTGATAAACAAGTTATAATTGAGACATGAAATTATTGAATCCAATCTTGTAGTTTCAAATCCAATAGGGGGAAAAATACCTATTAACTTGCGCCACAGGCAAGCTTCCTTGACCATTCGAAACATACCCTTCCCTATAGATCTTTATGTCTTACCCTATTGTGAATTTGACTTGATATTGTGGTTAGATTGGTTAAGTACACACTAGGCCTGGGTAGATTGCCAAAATTGGAGACTGTATCTCTAGGGTTTAGGGAAAGAATCTATTCTCTTAATAGACAAGAAACCAACTACAATCTTTGCTAAAATGATCATTCAAGATGAGATTGAATTTGGCTTACCTAGTATTCCTGTTGTTTCTGAATTTACTATGTTTTTCCCGAGGAACTCTCTGGTGTCCCTCCGACCAGAGAAGTAGAGTTTGGGATTGAAGTTCAGCCTGGAACAGCTCCGGTGTCCATTACACCCTATAGAATGGCACCTGTCGAGTTAAAAGAATTGAAGAAGCAACTTCAGGAATTGCAAGATAAGGGCTTCATACGGCCTAGTTCATCTCCTTGGGGTGCTCCAGTCTTGTTCGTTAAGAAGAAAGATTGGACTATGAGACTCTGTATTGATTACAAATAGTTGAATAAGCTTACGATCAAGAATCGATATCCTCTTCCTAGAATAGAAGATCTCTTCGATCAACTCAAGGATGCTTCGGTATTATCAAAGATCGATCTTCGATCGGGATACTATCAAATGAGGGTAAAAGAAGAAGATGTGCCCAAGACAACCTTTCGTACTCGATATGGCCATTATGAATTTCTTGTAATGCCATTTGGGTTAATGAATGCTCTGACTGTTTTCACGGATCTCATGAATCGAGTGTTCAAGCCCTATCTCTACAAGTTCATGGCCGTCTTCATTAACGACATCCTAGTTTACTCCCGGAACAAGGAAGAACACTCTGAACATCTCAGAATTGTATTACAAACTCTTCAGGAACGTCAATTGTTTGCAAAGTTCTCTAAGTGTGAATTTTGGCTATCGGAAGTCTCGTTCATTAGCCTTGTCATCACGGAAGAAGGGATTAAAGTAGACCCAAAGAAAATTCAATACATCCTGGATTGGAGACTTCCAAGAAATGTAAGTGAAATCACAAGCTTTCTTGGTTTAGTCGGATATTATCGGTGATTTGTCATGGTTTTTCCTCCATAAACGTAAGTTTGACAAGATTAACCCGAAAAGATACGCCTTTTGTTTGGTCGGAAAGTCAACAACGAAGCTTCGATCAACTTAAACAAGCCCTGACTCATGCACCAGTTCTTATCCAACCAGAATCGGGTAAAGAATTCACTGTCTATAGTGATGCATCTCATTTAGGACTCGGTTGTGTCCTAATGCAAGATGGAAAGGTGGTAGCTTATGCTTCAAGGCAACTGAAACCACACGAGTCAAACTATCCAACACACGATCTATAATTGGAAGCTATTGTGTTTGCTCTCAAAATTTGGAGACATTACTTGTACGGGGAGAAATGTAACCTATTCACAGACCACATGAGTCTCAAATACCTCATGACTCAGAAAGATTTGAATCTGAGACAAAGAAGATGGCTTGAATTGCTTAAAGACTGGGATTTGGTTATCGACTACCATCCGGGGAAAGCAAATGTGGGTGCTGACGCCCTTAGTCGCAAACCATACTCGGGTAAACTCCTAAATCTAAAATTTAGTATATTTCAATCAAATTTGAACTTTCTTGGGTCACAAGAAAGCAATTCGAACAGTTAATTGTTTTGCAAGTAACCACTAAAATTTTTTTTCCTAATGATCCTATGTATTCCTTGTACCTACTCAGCTATCAATGCTCATTTTCGTTTATCCAAAGGACGGAATTTCTTCTATGAACTTCAAGTTCAATCTAGCTTAATCTCAAGAATTAAAGAACTCCAACAAATTGATCAGATCTTTAGAAGATCATATCCAAGCTTGCTTCTAAGCCTAACTCATATATTTCAAGGATACAGTGTGTGTTCCTAACAATTAAGGAACTAAGGCAAGAGATGTTACAAGAAGCTCACCAAAGCTCATTCTCAATTCATTCTGGATCTGTCAAGATGTATAAGGATCTAAAGCCACTATACTGGTGGCCGGGTATGAAATCGGCTATCACAAACTTCGTATCGAAGTGTCTGACTTGCCAAAGAGTTAAAGCTGAATATCGAGTCCCTACTGGATTACTTCAGCCAATCGAATTCCCTTAGTGGAAATAGGATCGTATTATAATGGATTTTGTTACTGGTCTTCCTTCCACTCCAAGAAAGAACGATGTTGTGTGGGTGATTGTTGATAGATTCCCAAAGTCTACTCACTTCATCCTTGTTCGAATGAACATGAGCTTGGAAACCTTAGTCGAGCTATACATCCGTGAAGTGATTCGATTACACGGTGTACCTACAGCAATAATCTTTGATCGTGATCCTAGATTTGCTTCTTGATTTTGGAAGTATCTACAGAAAGCTCTCGGGACTAAAGTAAATCTAAGTACAACTTTCCATCGTCAATCTGATGGACAATCTGAAAGGATTATTCAAGTACTAGAAGACATGCTTCGTACTTGTGTTATTGAGTTCGGAAAGAAATGGGAGAAATCTCTACCCCTTGTAGAGTTTGCCTACAACAATAGTTATCAAGCATCTATTCAGATGGATCCATTCGAAGCTCTATACAGGAGGAAGTGTAGAACTCCCTTATGTTGGTCTGAATTGGGGGAAAATAAAGTATTAGGGCCTCAATTGCTTCGGGAAACCGAAGAACAAGGGAAGATCATCCACGATTGATTGAAGGCAGCTTTCGATAGATAGAAAGCATATGTTGACTTGAAAAGAAGAGACATCCAGTATGCTGTTGGAGACAAAGTATTCCTGAAGGTCTCACCTTGGAAGAAAGTCTTTTGATTTGGAAGAAAAGGGAAATTCAATCCCCGATTCATTGGCCCATTCGAAATCAATGAAAGAATTGGACCGATGGCCAATCGATTAGCTCTCCCTAAAGAATTCGATAGAATCCAAAATGTATTCTATGTATCTATGCTCAGAAGATACAGATCAGATCCATCCCATATTCTTGAGCCATGAGAAGTTGAGTTGAACCCTAACTTGTCCTATGAAGAAGAGACTATTCTGATTCTTGATTGGGAAGTAAGAAAGCTTCGGAACAAGATTGTTCCTCTTGTCAAGGTTTTGTGGAGAAACCACAAGATAGAAGAAGCTACCTGCGAATCTAAAGAAATCATGAGGAAGCAGTATCCTCACCTATTTGATTCAGGTAAATTCGAGGACGAATTTTCTTTAAGGGGGGAGAATTGTGACACCCCAAATCCTAGCTTAGAATTATTGGAATCAAATTGAATAAGTTATTAGCTTAATTGAATTAAGAATTAAGCTAAATTGAATAGTCAAGGGCCTAATTGAAAGAATGAATGAATTGAGTGACCAAATTAGAATGGCAATAATGAATTAAAAGAGAAAGATTGAGGTTGCATGATAAATATCATGAATCTCTTTTTTGCCCTTGACTAATTACAAGATTAGTAACTAATTAAGGGATAGATTAGTAAAATCCTAATTCCACTAATGTGGATAACCAAGTTGTCATCTTCTCCATTTCTTCATTGTTGGCCGAAACTTGAGAGGAAAAGAGAGTGAGAGAAATCTTGGAAAATTCAGCCATTGGAGAAGAAATTAAGCTTGCATGTGTTGTAATTTTTCATTGAAATTAAGCAAGGAGCAAAGTAAGTATAATCCTTCTTGTGTTTAATTGATTAGGCAACTATGATTGTGAAATTGGACTGTTTTTGATGATTATTGATGGAATTAGATATTGGATGTGTTATTGATGATATAATCATTGTTGAATCATGCTAAATTGAAGAATGAAACTGGGTACAAGGCTGGAAATTATGTTTTTATGCTAGGATAACAAACCTAGGTTGCTGGAAATTGAATTGTGTCGTTGAGATAGAAATTGAATGAATTGAACTTGAAATTGAGCTAAGGAAATAACGAATTGATGATGATCATGAATAGATAATGTATATAAGGTGTTAAACAAATTGAATTAGATGCAAACAATGCTGGAAATTTAAGATAAAAGCAAGAACATAAGTGACATAGAAACTATATTGTGGATTTGAAATTGTGTAAACATGAAAGATTAGGCATTGTAACCAACTTGCCCTGTTTTGGCAGCCTCTCTTAATGAACTAACATGGACCTGACATGTTTAGAATGTCATATGAAATGAATTGTAGGGCCAAGACATTGGTTAAAATGAATTAAAGGCATTAAAATGTAATTAGATGCAATCTGCCCAGAATTGCTCTTTTCTGGGCAGTCACTTTGAAAATTCACCAAAACTTGTATAGATTGAATTCAGGGCTGAAATTTTAATGACATGATCCTTAGAATGTCTATCTTCATTAGGTGAAAAAAGAATGGAAAACTGGGTCATATACTGGAAACTGTAAAAGGAAATAGCTGGACAGTGCAAACTGTCCAGGCAGCGTAAAATGCCCTGTCTTTGAATAATAAACTGTATTAATTGGCTAAGAACTAAAATCCAAGTATTACATGGTATTATAGGAAAAATATTTAGCTTTCCAACGGTGTATAGCAATCAAAATTCTGTCGTACGAATTAAAAGATATGGCCATTTAAAGGGACAATGTGCAAACTGCCAGGCAGCAGTGTCCTAGGCAGTTTGGGACTGTTTTTGCACCTAGTTGTAAACTGTTTCCAAAACAGTTTTGGAACATTGTAATATGTTCAATTATGCTTTAAAATGAAGTAATGTGGAAATAAATTGGTAAGAAATTCTTAAAAGGGAGTATAAAAACAGTAGCTAAATGTTAGGTACATTGTGACAACATTGCTACTATGATTGTATGATATATTGTGCTTGTTTTGATGAAATGTGTATGTGTTATGCTTGCTAGATCAAGGGCAGCAATTTGAGGAAGAAAAAGGAAATCATACAAGGTCTAAGAACAAGGGGATAGCCATACAAGATAATTGATAGCTTGCTTGGATTGTATTGTGAGTGTAGTTACCTCTAGGGTTAGGACTAGGTCCTAACCAATGTATTTGTTACATTCTTGTTATGTTAATGAGTCTAATCATGAATATGACTTAATAAGGGAAGAATGATTAATGAAACACGTGAAACATGATCCGAGTTTTATGTACATGCTTACTTGAAATGCTATGCATGATTAGTGATAACTTGGTTGCTTGTATGTGCTATGATAAAACATGATTGAATGCTAATGACTTGGTTGAGATATGATGATCACATTTTGATGAAATGAATCTTGAAACCACTTGACTTGTGAGCTAAGGCTCAATAGCCTAAGGGCTTAACATGAAATGATCTTGATTGACATGAACATGATCTTGAACTTGATAACTTGAATAAATGGTAATTCGAACAACCTTTGTAGCTAGTTGGATTACGTAGAAAGGCATGCCTTAGAGTCTAGAGCTCATTGTGTACGGCTGGACTACGGTCCAGGGCTAAGGCCCTTATTTGGCAACAGACGAAGGGTACGTATGTGGTCTTTGGCGACAATAGGAGGGTTGACCAGCACTATGGTGCATATTGTGGCGACAGTTGGTTGGAGACTCGATTACCTATACAAACTAAGTACCAAGGGGTTGTTAAATGAAATAACAAAAGAATTATGACTCAATTATACATGATACTTGTCTTGTATTTCCATTAAATGTATGTTGCTTGATTTGGAAGCATGACTCCTTGGTTACTTGTTTTGAAAGCATGTTGCTTGATTCATGATTTAAGCTTTCTTGTTGCCTAATCTTGTTGGCCAAATTGTATGTTACCCTAGATAGGATATCCTTGATGATTTAAAGACTAGATAAGGTCACTCTTGATACTTGAAAGACTAGCTAAGTCTACTTTAAAGCTTTAAAGCCTTAGCTAGGTCTTCACTTGATCTAAAAGACATGAAACATGATATAACAAAATGGATAGACTAGTTACTACCTCACTAAGTACAATTTTGTACTTATCACTCTTGTTTCATTCTTCCCAACCTATAGGTTAAAGGGTTTAACATTGCTTGATCTTGAAGTTGATTCCTTGAGCAAGAAGCTTCCTACATAAGTTTGTTAAAGTATGATTCCATACTTGTTTTGTATTCTCCTATAATGGTGGCACTAGATGTATATAATTAGCTTGAACATGCATTTTGAATGATTGTATATAATGTTTGATAGCCTATATATGTTTTGTTTATAGTTTAAGGCTTGTAATGAACTTAAGTAACTTATAATGGTTGAATGTTGTTGCACATATTTGGATGTTATGGAATGATCTTATGATGACCTAAAGGCCTTGAAATAGTTGATAATCTTGTCATACTATTGTGAGTGCTTGAGATGGTGATATGCATGCTTGTAGATGAGATTGTTGAATGTTTTGATTATTTAAGGAACTAGATACACGCCTTGTAATGTATGACTAGTGTTAATGGTTGAATGTATGAGTTAGAGTAAGGTTAGTATGGAACAGATTCTATGTCAATGAATGCTTAGATGATCATGCAAAGTAATAATAGGCTTAAGATGTATAAAAGCATACAAGATAGGGAGCAATGAAGTGTAATCTACTTGATAAAGTAGTAACTTGAATTATAAGCAAGAAAGAAATTGATCTAATAGCATTTCAAGTTTAGCGGAATGCTTGGAATGGTATTGAAGATACATTTTTGATTACTTGCATGAAAAGAAATGTATGAATGGTTTCTTATGCCATGCTTGAATGCGTGCTTCTTCCTTGCTTTGCCTAGTTCGAATAGTGTAGATGCTAGGAGTCAAGTATGAGCTTTCTTGTTAGCTAAGAAATCAAGTATGAATAATTGTTTTCTTCTTGGATGTGATTGCCGAATGTATGCTTGATTATGGAATCAAGTTTAAATGTGCATTGCTTGTATGTTAAAAAAATGAGTGCTAGATTTCTTGTATGGTTCGAATGTATTGCCTTGCCTTGTCTTGTACTTGTCTTGCTTGCTTGCTAAGTAACACTCATGAACCGAGTTACTACTAACCTGGGTAGGGGGTGTTACACTATAACTCATGGTCTATCAATCAAAGCTATTTTCCTTCTAACACCAAACATAATCCATCATGCAAGATCAAACTATCCAATTTAATCACTCACTTAATTCGAAAAGAATCTACAAGGAGGAAACTTACTTCCTTGAAATAATCACAATTTTTAAGCATCAAAGAACAATTCTTTGATTGACGTTATCACCATGGAAAATCTCCTTTCTCTCTCAAGTTTTCCTTCGGTTCCCCCAAGCTAGAATGAAGATGATGATAAGAATTTGTTTGTTTGGTAAATTCCATTAAGAATTACCAATCCAACGTGGCTCTCTCTTTTTAAGCCACATGGCTTAATTTATTCTAATTATTACATTAACATGAAACACTCCAATTTGAAAGTTTAACAATTTAGTCACTTCAATTTAGCTTTCTAATTTGTAGTCCCTTTTCAATTCACTCACACATAGAATCATATTTTAGTCACCTAATTTGTTTCTCTACAGATTATTAAAGATTACCCTTCTAAATCAAAATTCTAGGATGTTACAAAATAATAAATTGGCATCAATGAATTCGGGCAGGCACCTAGCTAATCCCCTTGACTCAGGCTACACCCACTGATATTTTTGAGGTTTTCAAGGCTCTCGGTTGACAACTCCTTTGTTCTTGGACTTGGTGGAATTAGGAGGATTTGGTGATTCTTCACCTTGATTATCTTGAACTACATAGAATTGAAATTACAAGGACTTCAAGATCGATAGTAAACTCATAGCAATTCATTAGCTAAGAAAACAATAGCAATTAAGCTATATCATCCCTAAAGAATTTCTAGGGTTCATGGATCCTTAAACTTGAAATTAGACATAGTTATTGCTATGGAATCAACAATCTAATTGAGTTGAAATGCTTACCCAATGGATAAATACAACCCGTGACCAAAGGACTTAAGGAAATTAAAGCTTGGTTCACTCTCTAATGGAGGTTCTTGCTTAGAGGTGGAAGATGAAGCAGGGAGGTGTTTGCTTATCAATCAACCGGGTAAGCTTCTTTCTTTTCCTTTTTACTTTTTTTTCCAATTGAGCTTTCCTTCAATTGAAGGAACGCAATATCCTAATCCCACGTATGTGGTGATTAGGTTTAAGGAAAGGTTATTTGCAAGATTAGTCCTTCAAATTTTCTATTTTTTACATTTTACCCCTGACTTCGAATTTCCACGATTAAGCCACTAAAACAAGTTTAAAGCTTGCAATGAGGTCCTTAAACAGTGTTAATGCTCATTTGGGATTCAATAACTAATACTATGCCACTTGATTAAAGGTCAACTATAAAATTTTGACTTTCCGATGTGAAATTTTAGGTCATCAGAATTCCGACTAGGCCCAGTTTTGGGATGTTACAACTCTCCCCCTTAAGAAAATTTCATCCACAGATTTTTACCTAAATCAAAGAGGTGTGGGTATTGACTTCTCATCTTTCTTCAGTTTCTCATGTAGCTTCTTCAACCTTGTGACTTCCCCACAATACTTTAACTAACGAAATGTTCTTATTTCGAAGTCTCTTGACTTCCCTTGCCAATACTTGCATAGGTTCCTCCTCGTACGCCAGATTGGGTTGGAGTTCCACAGATTCATGCTCTATAACGTGTGATGGATCAGATCTATACTTGCGAAGCATCGATACATGGAAGACGTCATGGATCTTGCTCAACTCTTGGGGCAAAGCTATAGGGCCAATTCTCTCAGTCACGTTGAAGGGCCCAATAAATCAGGGACTCAATTTTCCGTTCTTGCCAATCGAAGGATCTTCTCCCATAGGGCAATGCCCTCGGACACCAAAAAGTGACAGGTTTTCTAATTAAGTACAAGGTCGACTTCCTCACATCTTTGCAACACCTTTTCAAGGTTGCCTAGGAAATAATCAAAAGAATCTCCATAAACAAAAAAGTCATCCATGCAGATTTCCAGAAAATCATTCACCATGTCTAAAAACATAGCCATCATTCAATGATGGAATGTTATTGGAGCATTGCATAGGCCAAAGTGCATTCTATGAAAGGCATAAATGTCATACGGACATGTGAATGTTGTGTTCTCTTGGTCCTCTAGCGCAATAACGATCTGGTTGTATCCGGAGGAACCATCTAGGAAGCAATAGTTGGGTTTCCCTGCAAGCTTATCAAGCATCTGTTCAATAAACAACAAAGGGAAGTGGTACTTTTTCACGACTTTGTTCAGCTTCTGTTAATCAATACAGATCTACCATCCAGTGATGGTTATAGTAGGGAGGAGTTCATCGACATCATTCTTGATCATGGTCATGCCACCTTTCTTTGCCACACACTAAACATGACTTACCCACGACCTATCCGAGATAGGGTAGATGATTCTAGCGTCAAGCCATTTGATGATCTCCTTCATAACCACATCTAACCAGTCTTCGTTGTGGCTCTATCTATTGGAGTATGCCCAAAGACCAATTATGAGATGGTTGTAAAAGACATACTTATTTTATCTTGTTTATTAATAAGAAGTCATTATTATTATTATTTTACTCTTATTTTGTGTATCTATAAATAAACTAAATTATAATAAAGTCCTTAGAACAATATAGTTATTCTTGATTGTCCTTAGTCGAAAATTATTGTGGGCTTGGAAAACAATAATGTATTAAGACTAATTTGTAGTTGATTGATGACAAAGCGTTGTCATTGACATGGAGATGTAAAAATCAATACATAAGTATGTGTTAGGGAATGACATACTGGACTGACCCGCTATGAGCATGTTTCTTTGATTCTTATGTGACAGTCACAACATTGCTCATGGTGATAACTACTTGTATGATCCTAAGACTTTAGGTCATCATTATTTCAACATCGTGAGTGACATATTTTGATACGGCCAAACGTGTGTCGCAACTGACTACACTACAAAGACTGATATTGGATATGTCACAATCCATGTAACAAAATATGGTTGATCAAGATAGGATTTGTTCCTCCTACATAATAGGAGTAATATCACAGGCCACTTGATTGAGTGGGACTAGAAAATGCATGGCCATGCTCGAATAAATTGATATGGGATATCATAGTTATTCGTTTATAATATTCTACTGAAGATATCAAGAAACATTAGATGGATTATAGAAGTGTGACTAATCCATGACTTGTGTCCGATCTAGATGTGAGGACAAAAAGATGAAAGGCATAAAAGAAGTCAATCACTAAAAAAGTTAAACTAAACCACGATTTCATGTAACTTAGGTAGCAATGATGTATTGCTAGATGCCACTTATTGCTTGTAATATTAGAATTGTTCTGGATATTACTGCTAACTTTACATGAACCTACAAGGGCCACACCCTATGATTGAAACGAACAAATATCAACTAGATAACATGTTTACAAACTTGTTCTACACATAATTAGTGAGAAACCAAACTTGTTATAATTATTGTAATTATGGATAATTTCGTTTTATATATATGTTAATATTTGATAAGTTATTGTAATTATCAAATACTATTAAATATATTTAATTCTAAAAGAAACCTAATTAAAGTATAATTAGATTCTACATATTTAATTATATTCAGTTAAATATATTTTATATTTAAAGAATCTGAATTTAATTAGAATTAGAATTTTAAATGCTATATAAAGGCATAAGGTCTAGCAGCCAACATATGTTTTGCGAAAATCCTCTCAAACAGTTAGAGAAGAGAAAAATTGTTCGTTTTATTTGGGTGGACTGCATAGAGGTCGGAACGCTGTTGTGACGACTCGGATTTGATTTTGATTCTCCTATACTCGCTTGAGGTAATGTTTTTCATCATTTATCACCCCAAATTCGTCCCTTATACATGGATCACTGGTGGATTACGCCGGATAATTTTTCCACTGCGCCATGGGGTGTACCGACGTTTCCTAACAGTAGTATCAGAGTCACTTATACGATACGAATTCGGACTTAAATACTTGGATGATGTTTTTGTATGAGATACATGTTTTACTTTTTCTGTTTTGACGAGTATGCGATGTTTGTGCGAAATGTAGAAATTGAATAAAGTCACAATTAATATTTTAATCTGTTTTAACAAGTTTTTACGATCGATGGTTAAGTGTTAATCATGTGTTTGTTGCGGTAAGCTTTTGATAATCATATGTTAATAGTTGACATGATGAACATGCGGTTAAGGTAGCAGATCGTTTTTGGAAGAGGAATAATGGTTGTTCTAGAGTGAAAAGCCTTAATCGTAGCACGAATCTATTGATAAAAGTTATCAAATTATGAGGTTTTTCCATAGTAATCGTAGCAAGGCGCGTGACGGCGCGAGTGGGGGCTCCTTTTGCCCTTTTTCCTGATCTAATTTAGACCCTTTGATCCTAACCCTAGATCTAATGGCTGGGATTAAATCCTGCACATGGAATAAATGGTTAGTTAGAGTTTTAAATTGGTCCCTTATTGTATCATGGGTTTTATTCAATTAATGGTCCCTTTTAATTATTGGACTATTTTACTTGGGTTTTAATAAGCAAGACTAATACTATATAATAATTATATTAGTACTATAATAATATTAATATAATGAATAAAAAATAAATAATAGAAAAAAAAGAAAGGGTGAAAATTTAGTGGCAACAATTGCCCCTCTTTGGTCATTCTAGTGAAACTAGAATAGAGCAAAGAACAAAGGAAACTGATTTTCACCGATCAACTCATTGGACCTCAAAATGAGATCCTCTGCCCAAAATAATAAGTGGGTTCCATTCTCCTCACGCTCGGATGGATAAGTGGGTTCTATTCTCCTCATGCTCGAATAGATAAGCAGAAAAAAGGGTTCCATCCTCATCATGCTTGGATGGGTAAGCAGGTTCTATTTTCCTCATGCTCGAATAGATAAGCAAAAAAAGGGTTCCATCCTCCTCATGGTCGAATGGATAAGCAGGTTCTATTCTCCTTATGCTCGAATAGATAAGCAGAAAAAAGGTTCTATCCTCCTCATGCTCGGATGGATAAGCATGTTCTATTCTCCTCATGCTTGAATAGATAAGCAAAAAAAAGGGTTCCATCCTCCTCATGCTTGGATGGATAAGTAGGTTCTATTCTCCTCATGCTCGAATAGATAAGCAGGTTGAAAAAGGGTTTCATCCTCCTCATGCTCGGATGGATAAACAGGTTCTATCCTTCTCATGCTCGGATAGATAATAAGGTTCTAAAAAAGGTTCCATCCTTCTCATGCTCAAATGGATAAGCATGTTCTATTCTCCTCATGCTTGAATAGAGAAGCGGGTTCCATTCTCTTTATTCCTTAACAGATATGCGAGTTTTTTTTGTTGGTAAAGCTTTCGTATACCTGTCAAAATTCAACAAAATGCTATGATTATGATGAGCATGCCCCTAGGGATGCCTAACACATGAATGTATGTCTTTTCCTATTTTGTCTTTTCATTTTATCGGAACTGTTTTTTCTTTGTACGCTATCTCGCTCAGTCCGGATAAACAGCTATGCCTTGCCATTGTATATCTTGGATTCATGGAAAACATCTGATCTTTGCATATTTTCTCACTCAGTCCAGTTATCTTGTACTTCTGCCTTGAAGGACTATCCCTCTATCCTTATATTCTTCAACACTCTTTTAGCCTTCGTTTAAGGAGTGGAATCTCTAGTATTTTCCTTACAGCTTGGATGAATGCTCCAATGTCTGTAAAATTGTTCTCATTATCATAGGAGAGGGTTCAGCAATCATACAACTTCAGTTAGCGATTTCCTGTGGGATTCCAGATTTTTGCCCCTTCAGGGTACTTTGAATTTCTTGTATAGGAATCTTTGCAGCAAAGCTTATTTCCACCGTGAATGTCTTTGAATGATGTTGGCGTTTTAATCTCTTCTTCTCGCGCCTATCAACGCTAAGGGATCTTGAATCTTTGGTTAATATAAATTGCCCCAATTGGTGGTGCAGTTTGTCCACTAGGCGTAATTCTATCCCCTTTTCATGCTTTTGGGATCTTACATCTTAAGTGCGGATCTTGATCGACAACAGGGTCCACTTAAAGCTCTTCAACACATGTGCTTTTCTTCTCATGAAAGGTGATGCCCCCGTTCAAACTGAAGTTCAATTGTCGGCCACTTCATTATTTCTTGATGCGATAGCAAACATTTGCCCCTGATTTCCTACGATTGGGATCAAAATGAAGAAATCTTGGTTTTTCATGAATTTATGCTAATCTACTTGTAAGATGCAAGAAAAGGCTAGAAATGAGGATTAAAAGAGGAAAAAAAGTCATGGCAAACACGGAAAAGAGCAAAATCATATGCCCTAATATTCGTAGTATGAATGATTCATGAATCCATCAACCGGATAGTGTCCCACTTTTAGGTGGCTCTCTTTGACTCACACACTCCCAAAATTTTAAATTTCCCACTTTTCTAATCTCAATCAGACATTAGAAGTTTTGATGTCTCTGAAGAAAGGTTAACTCAATAAGACGTAATATGTTCTGAAGACAAACTCCTTTTCTCAGATATTCATGTGTGAACCAAATGGTCTTTAAAGGCTTGTAACGTGGGCTAAGCTCGAGTTGCCAAAAAGGATATATAGGCTCAAATACATGTTTTAAGGGTAATTAAACCAAGGATCAATCTTTATTGATGAAATTTTTGTTCTTTTTCTTTATATCACTCTAGACTGCCATTTTGGGTTTTCACCCTAGAGTTCATTTCCTTTTCTAGCACATGCCTCATTTGAAGGATTTCGTACATGTTTCCTCTTGTTTTAGATTCCTTCGTATTTCCACTTTCATTTTTTTCTTTTTTTCTTTCTTTTTCTCTTTTTTTCATTTTTTTTGTTTTTCTGTGTCCTTTTCATCTTCAGTTTAGGACATTCAATTCGATCTGGCATGTTTTTTTCTTTGCATGCAAATAAATTTTCATCCTCTTTGACCCTTAGTGTGGGGAATGATCCTTGGTTAGGGTTCAAGCACAAGAAAAATATTAGGCTCAAAGGGGGACAACAATGGATTTTTATTTTCTTATTCGTGAAGGGAAATGAATGAATGCCAAATGTCATTTCACACATAGATATCATCGAAGAGAAGTAGTCTTCAGTTGGCAGATGTTTTTGAGTTATCACTTTATTCAAAGTCCTTAACAACAATGTCTGAGGTGAAAAACACTAAGAATCTGTGCATGGGATCTCCCTATTAATCCTGAATGCACTTTTTGCCCCTCTATCTTAGGATTAGATCCAAGAATCATTCATACAATCAATAATATGGGCTCTATAAAGAATATGTACTCTAAAAGAGAAATGGAAGAAAAATTAAAAGAAATAAAAAAAATGAGAAATGTTTGCCACTTGGGAAAGAAAAGGATGCATCTTTGAAACAAGTAGATTAACATAGAAGCCCTTACAAAAGATCCCTAATGCTCGTGGGCAAAAGTAAAAGGGTTGGTTCTAAGTATGACCCCAACAGTGTTCGGGAAAGTCCTCTATTATCTAAGCTTGAAACATTATACCAGGAAGGCATGAAGTCTAACCGAGCTAGAGTAGTTCAAGTTATAGGTGCTCGTCATATTCTTCTTCCTCGAGTCTCCCGCTTTTGATAGCCACCAATATCAACTCCTCATTCATGGTCATGTCTGCAAAACCTTCGGTGACATGGTTTAACATATGGTCATAGAAGGGACCATTTAAAGTCTCCACAAACATTGGAGTAACTTCATTTTCCAATAGTGAATGTTGTACTTGGGCTGCCACATCTCGCCACCTTCGGGTGTACTGCCGAAAGCTCTTATCGGGCTTTTGTTCCATATCCTGTAGTACGATTCTACTTGGTGCCGTATCTGTCACATGCTTATACTGTTCGAGGAAAGCTTTCGACAGATCTCTCCAAGTTCGTATGTTGACCTGGCTCAATTGGGTATACCATCGGGTAGCAGACCCTGATAGACTATCCTAAAAACTATGGATCAACAATTTCTCATTTCCCAAGTATAGTGACATTTTTCGGAAGTACATGGTCAAGTGCACTGAAGGGCAAGTGGTCCCGTCATACTTCTCAAAGTCGGGAGTTTTGAATTTTGTTGGAACCACCAAGTCAAACACTAGACCTAGATATCTAGCGTCTTCGTCACCATAGACATTTCCTTCTTGTAGGGCTCTGATGATCTCTTCGAGCATATCAAAGTGATCTTCCAAACTTTCATTCATTCTGTCAGCTGACTTATTAAGAACCTCAATGCCTTGGTTCTCCCCGTGATTTATCCTAGACCTTGATGGAATATGAGTTGAGGTTTCTGCCACGTAGGTATGGAACCTCCCCTTCGGTGGAAATGTTTGACTAGTCATCCCGGGGTGGGGTGATGAAATATCAACAACTTCAACCGCTTTTCATCTTTTTGGGTCTTTGAAACCCAACATAGCCGCTATTTGGCTGACAGTGTTTCTTTGGACTCATGCAATTTCCTCCTTCAACGCTTTCTCCATTTTATCGAGTCTATCTTGGGTATCCTTGTGGTTTATTTCCAGAGTTGTCAATCTGTCTTCCATGGCCATTGCTTTAGACTAAGAACGAGTACCGTATTTGTGGGAAGTTTTTGCTATTTTTGAAATTATGTCATGTGAATTTTTTAAATTAGTTTCTTATCATGTATGAATGTATGTAATGATAACAAAATAAATGCAAGCAACAATCAAAAAATACAAATGCATGAATGCAAGTGAAAGGCCATCGATTCCATTAAGGAATTGCTCTAGAAGTAGCCTTCATTGGATGACAAAGGGTATATTCTACGAATGCATCTTAGTCTATGCACCTAGTTCCTCTATTTCTTCACTCAGTCTTTGGATCCTTGGTCCTACCTCCCCTATCGGTCTACCGTAGGGGTGAAGAAATGTAGCTTCTCGTACTATCATCCTCGCATGCTTACCAACGCCTTCAATTTAGGTTATGATACTTTTGTTGGACTTGTCTTGCTCCTAGATTGTAACACCCTTTCTCAGTATGGTAGGAAACTAGGTCGAAAAGTGTTATCGAAAAACAAATTGGAAATTCATAAATGAAATCGGAGTTCATATCTTTTTTTTAATGTCTTAATAGTCAATTAGAAAGTTTAGTGGACATGTCATTACTAATCTTATCAGAATTAAGGCCAATTTGCCATTTTCCAAACCAAATTCCAGTGACCAAAATCAGTATCGATATGGCTAGCATTAAAACAATTTAAGCCTAGCCGTAGCGATACGCCATCAACCGTATCAATACACATTTACCTGTAATGACAGAATTTCACTGGTTTTTATTCAATTTACCCAACCAAACGTTAATCAAATTTTACTAAACTTTACCAACAACCTTAAAAATGTATTTCTAATTGCGTGTCAAATTTTTGGACGTTTCGAATCCGTTTACTATGAATTTACCAATTAGTGTATTTAATCTCATTTTAACTAGGTTACCAACACCAAAACATACCATATTACACATACATCCCTTAAGCTCTATTGGGCTATTACAAACATATACAAATAGGCCATTAAAACAGGTTTAAACCTTGTGCCACCTTACTAGGAGTTTGGAAACAAAGTAAACATACATATAACTTGCGGAAGTGACTTGCAACCGAGAGATTACACGATCAAGCTTGGAAGATCTCAAGATCCTGAAATGCATGGGACACACACTCATGTTAGGCTTATTTAGCCTAGTGAGGTAGTCATTGACACATAAACAACCACAATGACATATAAGGCATGTTATGAACATGAATGTCATATTAGCATACTTAAACATCATGATCACATTCTTTTAGTCACATAGTTCATACTTAGGTTCTTTATCATAATTTCATATAATCAGATTAAAGCTTGTATACATATTAATCCCTTGGAAAATGTAACAAATGGATACTCGGATTCCCCTTTACACCAACACGTATCGGAAATAGGCCATAGCCTTGAGTCGTAGCTCCGAAAAGTCCCTTACACAATCCGTCCTTATTTCCCCTACATATAGGCCATAGCCCCAGACCATGGTCCACCATTACTTATACGTGCTCAAATAACCCTATGGCATGCCAATTGTATCCAAAACTCACAAATGTCCAAGGTTACACATATTTCATCATTTTTGTCACCTTTATGCCCTTAGGCTACAATGTATCAGAAATGGAAATGAGCCTTAGCTCTATGTACATATCATCACATATTTGTATCATGTCGTATTATGGCATGTTCATATCAATCTCAATTCCATAGCATATTTACATTAATTCCATTGTCATGGCATATTCTCAATTGTCACATATGAATTCATGGCATATCAACCAAATCAAGACTTACAATGCTTACCGTAAACATCCACACAAGCTTGCTTTATTTGAGCCTCAACACATGAATATCAAAAATCATAAATTGAATGCAACGGGATGGCACCGAGCCTATCACTTGACACGACTACACTCACCTTGATTACGAGACTCTCGATTTACAATTTCGTTGTGCCTAGCTTTTTTTGGAGATCACAAGGGATCTTTCTCCAACATTTGAGCTAGCACAAAGTTATGATTACATTAGAATTCGAATTAAGGATTCGAAAACATATTTCAAACTTACTAGAGCTTAAAAACAACATCGAATTAACAAAATCAAACTCCTAATTCATGGGTTTCTACTTGAATTGGGAGACCTAATTCTAAAATTAAACTTCAACGGAAGACGAATCGTCAATTCAATTGAAGGGTTTTACTCACTGAATCATGGGCTTTCAAATGATTTATCAAACTCGAACGAAGATCAAAGGTTGCACCAAGGTGCTAGCTTAGCTTCGAGGTTGATGATGGAAATGGAGGAGCTTGCTTAATGGAAGACAAGATTTTTGGGTATTGCTTATGAGAATTCAAAGTGAGAGCCCTATTTGTTACCCTTTCTTTAAAACCTATTTGGTCATTTTAATCATGACTCACCATACCTTTAGCCAATAGGAACATTTCCTCTAGGCAAGGGTTTCCTAAACCCAATATCTTTTTATCAAGCTTTGCTTTTGATGACATTAGCCATCCATTCTAGTAATCCTTCACGTGGGAAGGGACAAGCAAGGAGGTGGGTAAGCACCTTGCTTACTTTCTCTTCAAATTGACTTCAAATAAATTCAAAATAGGGGACCCGTATCAATACGCCCTTAGCCGTATCGATACGCCCTCGCTTAAACATGTTACATATCAGATTGTGATTTCATTACAAAAGAGGGGTACAATGATCATTCATTACAACATTTTACATATCAGATTCGAAACTTCCTGTCAACAGAACCTAATTTCGACTAGGTCAATTTTTGGGATGTGATAACTCTATACCCCTTAAGAAAATTCGTCCTCGAACTTTCATTTCAAGCAAAAAGATGTGGGTACTACTTTCTCACGGTCTCTTCAAGTTCCCACGTTGCCTCTTCAACAGACTGACTTCTCCACAGAACTTTCACTAAGGGCATAGACTTGTTACGGGGCCGTTTGACTTCTCGTGTGAGGATCTATACAAGTTCCTCCTTGTACGTTAGATTGGACTGAATCTCCAAAAACTCCAGTTCAATCACGTGGGAGGGATCTGATCGGTAATTGCGTAACATAGATACATGGAAGACGTTGTGAATCCGGCTTAACTCCTCGGGAAGAGCTAACTGGTATGCTACAAGTCTAACTTTTTCAATCACTTCAAACAGGCCAATGAAATGGGGGCTTAGCTTCCCCTTTTTGCCGAAACGAAAGATCTTCTTCCACGGAGATACTTTGAGGAAGGCCTTCTTACCAACCTTGTACTGGATATCTCTTCTTTTCAAATCAGCATATGATTTCTGTTGATCGAAGGCAACCTTAAGCCGATCACGGATAATGGTTGTCCTTTCTTCAGTCTCCCGAAGCAAGTCAGGACCTAGTATCTTGCCTTCACCGAGTTCAGTCCAACAAAGAGGAGTTCTGCACCTCCTTCCATACAAAGCTTCGTACGGGGCCATTTGAATTAAGGCTTGATAACCGTTGTTGTATGCAAACTCAACTAAAGGTAGGGATTTCTCCCACGTAATCTTGAAGTCGATGACACAAGCTTAGAGCATATCTTCCAGAATCTATAAAGAAGAATCAAGATTGACACAAAACATTTAGACATGTAATCCAAAGTAAGGTTTAGAGTTACCTGAACAACTTTCTTAGATTGACCATCAGTTTGAGGATGGAAAGCAGTGCTAAGGTGCACTCGCGTTCCCATGGCCTCGTATAAGGTACTCCAAAATCGATATACAAATTGAGGTTCACGATCGGAGATAATAGACACAAGGATTCCGTGTAACCGAATGACTTCACAGATATACAACTCTGTGAGCTTAGGCAAACTGGAATCCATTCTCACCGGAAAAAAATGAGCGGACTTAGTAAATCGGTCCACAATGACCCAAACAACATTATTATTCTTTGGTGTCATAGGTAGGCCACTTACAAAGTCCATTGCAATACGATCCCATTTCCACTATGGAAGCTCGATAGGCTGCAGAAGGCAAGTAGGCACCTTGTACTCAGCTTTTACTAGTTGGCAAGTCAAACACCTAGTCACAAAGTCCGTGATCTCATTCTTCATTCCGGACCACCAATATAGCTCATTTAGATCTTTGTACATTTTAATAGCTCCCATGTGGATATAGAAGGGGCTAGAATGAGCTTCACTCATAATTTGATTCCAAAGATCATTGTTATCATTGGGCACATAGATACGGTTGTAGAAACATAACAAGCCTTTAGAATTCTTAGCGAAATTTGGTTTGGGGTTACCTTTGATCTTGGAAATAAAAGGTTGCAACTCCTCATCAGATTCTTGGAGTGTTTTGATTCGAGATACAATGGTCGACTGCACTCTTAATTCAGCCAACAGCTTGCCACACTTCTTGAGTTGAAAGTGGGCATTTAAACATCACAGAGAAGGAGTGGGCTTCCGGCTAAGAGCATCAACCACAACATTGGCTTTACCGAGATGGTAATCAATGACCAAATCATAGTCTTTCAAGAGCTCCATCCACCAGTGTTGATGAAGGTTCAACTCCTTCTGAGTTAGAAGGTATTTTAGGCTCTTATGATCTGTGTAAAGGTAGCATTTCTCACCATACAAATGTGTCACCAAATCTTCAAAGCTAACACAACTGCGGCTAACTCCAGATCATGAGTCGGATAGTTTAGCTCATGTGGCTTGAGTTGACGTGAAGCATAAGCTGTGACTTTGCCTTCTTGCATCAAAACACAACTTAATCCCAGGTGGGATACATCACTATAAACGGTGAAATATTTGCCCTACTCGGGTTGTACCAAGATTGGGGCATGAGTAAGGACTTGTTTGAGCTGATCGAAACTCCTTTGTTGATCCATAGTCCACACAAAAGGAGTGTCCTTGCAAAAGAGCTTCGTCAAGGGGACATCAATCAGTGAAAATCCCTTAACGAATCTACGGTAGTAGCCTGCAAGGCCTAGAAAACTACGAACTTCTCCAACATTCTTCGGAGGAATCCATTCAAGGATTGCTTGAATCTTCTTTTGGTTAACCTCAAGGCCTAGAAAACTACAAACTTCTCCAACATTCTTCGGAGGAATCCATTCAAGGATTGCTTGAACTTCTCCAACGTGAAGCATAAGCTGTGACTTTTCCTTCTTGCTCAAAACACAAGCTAATCCCAGGTTGGATACATCACTATAAATGGTGAAATATTTGCCCTACTCGGGTTGTACCAAGATTGGGGCATGAGTAAGGACTTGCTTGAGCTGATCGAAACTCCTTTGTTGATCCATAGTCCACACAAAAGGAGTGTCCTTGCAAAAGAGCTTCGTCAAGGGGACATCAATCAGTGAAAATCCCTTAACGAATCTACGGTAATAGCCTGCAAGGCCTAGAAAACTACGAACTTCTCCAACATTCTTCAGAGGAATCCATTCAAGGATTGCTTGAATCTTCTTTTGGTCAACCTGAATTCCTGCAGAGGAGATCACATGGCCAAGGAAAGATACTTCATATAGCAAGAATTTAAATTTGCTAAACTTGGCATATAATTATTTCTCTCGGAGAGTTTGGAGTACAATCCAGAGATGTTCCCTATGGGTGGCAGAGTCTTTGGAATAGATCAAGATGTCATCTATGAAGACAACCACAAAATTTTCAAGGTAGGGTCGGAATACACGATTCATCAGGTCCATAAAAGCTGCAGGTGCACTTGTGAGCCCAAAAGACATCACTAGCAATTCATAATGGCCATATCTGGTTCGAAAGGTAGTCTTTGGAACATCAGACTCCTCCACTAGCATTTGGTAATATTTAGGTCGAAGATCTATCTTGAAAAACACAGAAGTATATTTCAACTGGTCAAAAAGGTAATTGATTCTCAGTAATGGATATTTGTTCTTAATTGTCTCTGTGTTCAACTAACAATAGTCAATGCATAGGCGTATCGACCCATCCTTCTTCTTAACGAACAACACCGGTGCTCCCCAAGGTGAGGAACTCGGTCGAATGAATCCCTTATCCAAAAGGTATTGGATTTGGGCCTTTATCTCTCCTAACTCCACTGGAGCCATTCTATACAGGGTGATAGAGACCGGAGTAGTCCCAGGTTGCACTTCTATCCTGAATTCCACTTTTCGGGTGGGAGGGAGTCTCGGAAGTTCATCGGGAAACACATCGGAGAATTTTTCACAATAGGTACATTTTCAAGTTTTAGATCTTTCATAGCATACATGAGAGTCTTCTTAGGCTCGGGTTCAGATTTCATCAAGGTTATGCTTTCCTTACCGAGTCCTCGGAGATATAACTTTTTCTTATAACAGTCCACCCATGCTTGGTGTTCAACTAGCCAATCAAGGCCTAGAATGAGATCGAACTCATGAAAGGGCAAGGCCGCCAGATTGGCCAAAAATAGGATTCCTTGGATCCTCAAAAGACAAGCTTCACAAACCCGTCGAATAACCACACTATCTCCTAACAGATTAGAAAAAACCATCTCGGAAGTGACCGATTCTGATTCTAAGGCATACTTTGCAATCAAAGGTTCACTAATGAAAGAATGCGTAGAGCCCGGATCTATTAAGGCATAAACAAGATCAGAATATAATTCCACCATACCTGCAATCACATCCAGATCATCCTCCTGCTCACGACCCCGAACATTGTACATATCGGCTGAAGTCTGAGGGTCACGACTAGCCGGAGGGGAATTGATGTTGTGAGGTCTCCCCACAGATCCAGACTACATCTTCTTTGCTCCTTTTCCCTTACTAGGATTATTCTGAGAAGCCAAGGTAGTAGGGGCATTTGGATTCTGCGGACATTGTCTAATGAAGTGGCCAGATTCACTACAAAGATAGCACGGTCCAGATTGCCTACGGCACTGCCCTAGGTGCCTCTTCTGGCAGAAGTTACACAAAGGAATCTAAGAACTTTTCGCATAACCACCTGTACTGTCTACTAAACTTATGCGAGCAATAGATGTTCCCGTAGACTAGAACTGTGGTACATAACCAGATCGTGGTAGCTGTTGAAAGGTAGCAGACTTCTGGTCCCGTTGTATACCCTTCTTCTGAGACGTGGGTGGCTTGAAATCATCTCAGAACCTCTTATTAAATTCAAGACCTTTTGAATAAAGGTTTTATTCAACCGAGTTCTTCTTCTTGGGGAGCATCGGTTCTCTTTGTTAAGAAGAAGGATGGTTCCATGAGATTGTGTATCGACTATCAACAGTTGAATAAGGTAACCATCAAGAATAAGTATCCTTTACCAAGGATAGTTAACCTATTCGATCAGCTTAAGGATGCCTTCATGTTTTCTAAGATCTTTTTAAGGTTTAGGTATTATCAAATGAGAGTCAAGGAATATGATGTACCCAAGACTGCTTTTCGAACGAGATATGGACACTACGAATTTTTGGTGATGCCTTTTGGGCTAACCAATGCACCAACAGCCTTTATGGATTTAATGAATCAGGTTTTTAGGTCCTACCTTGATAAATTTGTAGTCGTATTCATTGACAATATTTTGATTTATTCTAAGAATCTTGCCATGCATCGAGATCACCTTCGAATTGTACTTCAAATTCTCCGAGAAAAGCAGTTGTTTGCTAAGTTCTCTAAATGTGAGTTTTGGATCACCATATTTGCCTTCCTTGGGCACATTGTATCAGCTTCGGGCATCCAAGTGGATTCGAAGAAAATCCAAGCCATTGTTGATTGGCACCCATTGAAGAACATCGGTGAGGTGAGAAGTTTTCTTGGTCTCGCTGGCTATTATAGAAGATTTGTCAAATGATTCTCTATGATAGCAGCTCCCCTGACTAAGTTGTTGAGAAAGGAAGCTTCGTTCGTTTGGTCTGCGGATCAACAAAGAAGCTTTGATCAATTGAAGCAAGTGTTAACCCATGCAGCTTTCCTAACCCAACCCGAGTTCGGAAATGACTATACCATTTATAGTGATGCTTCGTATCTCGGGTTAGGATGTGTATTGATGCAAGAAGTCAAGGTTCTTGCATATGCATCGAGACAACTTAAGCAACATGAGATGAAGTATCCCACTCTAGGCTGCTGTTGTATTTGCGTTGAAAATCTGGAGACACTATCTCTATGGAGAAAAGTGTTATCTCTTCACCGATCATAAGAGCCTTACGTATCTATTGACTCAAAAAGAACTAAATCTTTGGCAAGGGAGATGGATAGAATTCCTCAAAGACTATGACCTTGTTATTGATTACCATCCGGGCAAGGCCAATGTTGTAGCTGATCCACTCAGCCGCAAACCTCTGCTTGGTAAGTATTGTTATCGATCGTTGAGTCAATATATTGATTAGTATATCGAATTATTGTAAAGTCATTGTATTGCAGCCCCTCGAGCTATCAATGCTCACTTTCGTCTTCGAAAGCATTGCTATCTCATGGCTAAACTTCAAGTTTAGTCTAATATCGTGTTGAGAATTCAAGCATTGCAAAAACAAGATCCTAAGCTTTAAGTTTTCATTTTCAAGCTGCAAGACAACCCCGACTTTAGAATCAATTCTGAAGGACTCTTATGCTTTCGTGATCGGGTATGTGTGCCTAATGATGAATCTCTTCATGATGATACCCTTAGGGAAGCTCATTCGAGCTCATTCTTTTTTCATCCGGGTTCTTTGAATATGTATAAGGATCTTCGTGAGCTTTATTGGTTGCTAGGTATGAAGCAAGCCATAATCGACTTTGTGGCTAAATGTCTCACGTGCCAACGTGTCAAGGTTGAGCATCGTATCCCTACCGGTTTATTGCAACCTATTGAATTACTACAATGGAAGTGGGAGAAGATCATAATGGATTTTGTTAATGGTCTACCTTTGACTCCTGCTAAATATGATGCCATTTGGGTCATTATAGACCGTTTCACCAAGTCAGCACATTTATTGCCGATTCGAATAGACTATGGACTTCATAAACTAGCTGACTTGCATATCAAGGAAGTTATCCGAATCCATAGAGTGCCTCAGTCTATCATTTCTGATCGAGATCCACGATTTGCATCTCAATTCTAGATGTCATTGCAAGGAGCTCTGGGTGCCAGAGTTAATCTTAGTATTGTCTTCCACCCTCAATCTGACGGTCAGTCAGAAAGGGTAATCCAAATCTTGGAAGACATGATTCGAGCATGCATCATTGATTTTGAAAGCTCTTGGGAGAAATCCCTACCTCTTATCGAGTTTTCCTACAACAACAGTTATCAAGATTTTATCAAGATGGCACCGTATGAAGCGTTGTATGGCATACGTTGTAGAACTCCATTGTATTGGTCTAAACTCGGTGAAGGTGAGGAATTGGGCCCCAACGTACTTTGGGAAACTGAAGAACGGGTTACCATCATCCATGATCGATTAAAAGCTACCTTTGACCGATAGAAGGCCTATGCTGATTTTGCAAAAAAATGGAAGTTGAGTCCCCGATTTATCAGATCGGTATGAGATTTTGCAAAAAAGGGGAAGTTGAGTCCCCGATTTATCAGACCTTTCTAGGTTATTGAGAAAGTTGGCCATATGGCTTATCGTTTATCGTTTCCCTCAGGACTTAGTAAGATCCATGATGTGTTTCACATATCCATGCTTTGAAAATATCATTCTGACCCTTCGCATATCATTGAACCCGAATCTGTGGAAATCCAACCAGATTTTTCCTATGAGGAATAACCGATTAAAATTCTTACAATAGAAGTTAAGAGACTTCGCAACAAATCCATTCCCTTAGTTAAAGTGCTTTGGAGGAGCTATTCCGTGAAAGAAGCCACCTGGGAATTAGAGGACATAATGAGGAAGCAATATCGTCATCTCTTTGATTCAGTTATAATTCAATGATGAATTTTTCTTAAGGATTGGGGAGTTGTAACATCCTGAAAATCGGTCTAGTCAGAATTGGTTCTGGCGATCAAAAACCCTACATCGAAAAGGTTCAAATATTGTGTTGACTTTGACCACAAGGTCAATTGTATCGTTGTTTGACTCTAATTGAGTCAAATTGTTGTTTAAGGACCTTATTGAATGTATTGAAAATCTGTTTAGTGACTAAATTATAGAAACTGAAAGTTTGGGAGCATAAGTATGGAGAATTAAGAGTTGAGGGACTAACCTTGTGATTAGCCCCTCCTTAAATATAATCACCACATACGTGGGATTATCTAATACAATTCCTTCAATTAAAGGAAAGGCTATAGCTATTAGAGCTTGTGAAATAGAAAAGAAAGATAGAAACTTACCCGATTATCCAATCAAACTACCATCTCCATCTCATCTTCTTCACCTAATCAAGCACCTCCATTGGAGCTTGATTTAATGCTTGTGTTTTCTTCAATTTATTGATATCGAATCATTGTTATAGACCGAGTAAGCTATAATCCCCAAACTATTAAAGAAATCCATGGATATATTGAGCTTAATCTCAAGCTAGGGTTTTGTTCAACCATGGAAAACTAATAGCTATTAGCTATTTCAAGCTTAGATATTGATTTTGATATAGTTATGTTATTTTCGATTATGATTCTAGCAATTTCCCTATTGTTTACCTAGCTCAAGAAGTGGATAAAGAACATCCACCATCACCGTCGAAGGCTAGGAACAAGGCGATTGTCATCCGAGAGCCATAAGAGCTTCAGATTTTCGAGGTCAGTGTAGTCGAAGTCTCAGGATAGGCTAGGTGCCTTTCCTAATCCCATTGTCATTGATTATTGTATTGCTAACATTATTGTTAAGGAATGTTGCACCGAAACACTTTGTGGATGCTATTGGTAAGCATCGGTAAGTATAGTATAGATCGTTGAGCATCAACATTGCCATCGACATTGTTATTGGCCATCGCTATCGATTTCACTATTATCATCTCATTGAATTGTAGAAACATAGAACGTCAATCATAGAGCATAGTCATTGATATCGCTATTGTTATTTTCATTGAGCATTATTATTGATATAGTTATTGTTATTGATATTGTTATTGAACATTGATATCGAATAATTGCTTATTGACAAGAATATTGAACATTGTTGTTATTACCAAACATCGATCATTGTTATTGTTATCGGACCTTGGATTTAAAAGGACATTGGATACAATTGGCATGCCATAGAACTCATGAGCTCAGTGTACGGGTGGACTACGGTCCTTGGGCTACGACCTTTATTGAGGCGAGACGGAGGGATGTTTGTGTTATTGGTCATATTGGCGAGGCGGAGGGACTAGACCACTCATTGATTTCGCGAGGCGTAGGAATTCGCGTATCCACTATGGAATTCGCGAGGCGGAGGGACTAGACCAAGGATTAATATTGAAATATGGAATTATGGTTATTGAACATGATAATGCATTGTTAACATTATGTTATTGCATACACATGACTTGAATGCCTATCATTGCTATTGATATTGTTTTAGACTACCTCACTAGGCAAAGTATGCCTAACACATTTCATGTCATGCATTTCATGTTAAGAGATTCGTAGTTGAAGATCAGAGCAGTTGAAGAGTTTGACAAGTCACAATGAAGGCCAAAGTAATGTATTTTGTCTCTATGAATTCCTAAGATGGTGACAAAGTAGCTAGACTAGTCATATATGGCCCTTTTGGTGTGTTTTAAGTCATGCTTGCATTGTAATAATGTTTAAGACTTATTTTGGCCTTTTGGTTTGGCTTAAAAATGGTTAGAATGGCATATTAGGCACTAAAAGGTGAAAACCTAGTAAATTGATTCATATGGCTCTAAAATTTGACATGCTAGTAGATTATAGTGATTGAATATTGCTGGTAAAATTTCATTGCATTGGACATCATTCAATATATTAAATTGGCTAAAAACCAGATAAAATCTCTCACAACAATGTAGGGTGTGCCGATACAGGTTCACCTGTTTCGGTACGACTATGCATATTTGGTCAGTCAAAGCTCAGGTCAATCTAGGTGTATCGAAACAGCCTAAAGGTGTTTCGATACGGAAACTCACAGAAGCATTTAAGATTTTAATCGCAATGATACGGCCTTAGGGGCATATCAAAATGGGTCAATGAAGGTCAACGGGTACTGGTACATCTTGAGCCGTACCGAAATGATTTCTTGAATTGCTAGAAATTGGGTTATCACCTTGCATATTGTACCAATACAGTCCACGACCTACCGAAATGAGTTTGGGCAGTGAAGTCTAGATTGTATAATCCAATTGTGTTATACCGATACAGCCTATAGTGTTTCGATATGGGAGCGGTTAATTATGTTACAAGTCATTAAGTACAGTATTGAAACTTTACATATTGATCACTGAAACTTGGTAAGTCTAATTGGATGGGTAAATGAAATCAGATTAACATGAAATTTTGCAGGGTGGTTAGTTATGGGTTGAATTTCATTGTTGCATGGTTAAATTCCGATAAGGACCCCTAATTTCCAAAAATTACAGTTTAGTCCCTAAAGATGGCAAAAGTTTAAAATTGGTCCTAAATTTGATTAATATCGTTCCATATCAATTCACCGAGCTAGCTTGTAGCCATAGCATCGTATTGTATAGCCTAAAATTTGATTTAGAATGAAATTGTTGTACCATTCACTGTATTGTTTTCTGATAACGCTTTCTGACCCTATTTTCTACCAGACCGGGAAAGGGCTGTTACAATAATTGTTTGCAAGATACATGTGCGTGAATGGTTAAAGAAAGGATACTATGTTTGAAACCTTGTGATTACATTGTCTTGCTATTCGAATCCATGTTTGAAACCTTGTGATTACATTGTTTTGCTATTCGAATCCATGTTTAAATCATGATTTTGGCCTGTTTGTTCGGTAATAATAGTGACCAAAAACTTCAAGAAGTGGCCTTCAATGTTTTCCCAATTTCAATCACAAATTGGTACTTGACATTAGCTTTGAGAATGCATTCCATGACGGTATTCATGGACTTTATAGCTATAACTTCAATCTATGTTGCACTGATATTGATATGGGTACAGATACGGGGATGGAAAACGACAATTTTTAAAATTAAAAAGTACGGGTACATCAAGGGTACATAAAATATAGAATAAAATTATATATATATATATATATAATATCTAAAGGAACCAGTATTAACAAAATGATAAAAACGGAATCAAATTAAAGTTATTAAATCCTTGGATTAATTTGTTAAATTTATAAAATTCTTGGGGGTTAATTCATAAATTTTATAAGTTTTGGGTCATTTCCATGAACTCTAGATTTCTTCAGGATTGAACTCCTGATTTCGCCCTTAGAATTAAATGAAAAAAGATAGGCCAATAATAAATAAAAATTGTGTAGTTTTACACTTCAGTGTATGTTTTATTAAAGATAAAACGGTGTCGTAGGAAATGCAGCTAGGTTTCAATGTTAATCCTCTGTCGTTTCTTCTTCCTTTTCAACTATATCTTCTTCTATTGTTTTTGAGTCAACCGATTCTGTTTCTGAGTCGCATTCTAGGTAACTATGTTGGGGACGCTCATGAAGGTCAAATGACATCCATGAAACGTCCCAAAAAATATCTCAACCATCTCCGATAACTTTCAGTCGTACCTCATCAATACGGGATGTTCTTGGTACGTACATGGGTCATACTCGTCTTGTACCTATCCTAGAAACATTTTAGGTACTTGAAACGCATGAGGTTGTCGTAGATGTACTTCCCACACTTTAATGTCTGCTTTTACGTTATGTTTGGATGGAAAATCAACCATCTCTTTGAACTCCTTTACCCCCAACCATGCTCCATCTCTAACGACCCAATTTTTGAGTTAATAATTTGAACCTCGGATTTGGGTTCGGATATTTTAAGTTGTTAAGTTAATTAGGTAGATTTAAGGTTGAAGCTATGTTTAAGGGAGCTAAATACTAAATTTTGAAACGGATAAAAATGTTGAGCCTAAAGTGAAAACAATGAGGAATTTAAAGGCCCAATTAATTTGTTTACCCATGTTGTTGGGGTTGGTGTATTTATCTTAAATGGGGCTGAAAAGTGGGATATGGATAAGGGAAAAGGATATTATTGGAGAGAGAGAAATGAGAGAAAAAAAAGGAGAAAGCGGGGGAGGCTTTGAACCTCAATTGGCTGCCTCTGAAGCCACCGTGGGGTACACCGCCGCCGCCATCGCCTCCAGCATGTTAAGACGCATTGGTCGATGGTCGCCATGTCACCGTCGCTGTCGCCACTCACTGGGTGAGGAGAAAAAAGATTCGGGGAAGCTTATTCACCATGAACCGTCATCCACCACCACGAGATGAAGGCACTGTTGGATTCCCCGGTCGGAGAAGTGCAGATATGGAGCGAGTCAGCCATTTTCCATCACTGATGGCCACCACACGCGCCGCCGCCTAAGTGTGGGCATGCGAAAGCTGCAAAAAGCATGTGCATCCAAGCTTGCATGTGTCACGCCGTACCGGATTCGGCCCTCTAGGGTGCACAAAAGCTTTCATGCGTCGTGCCACTTCGAATCTTGCTCACTTGGGTGCTCCATAAGCTCTATGCACCGCGCCATACAGGATTAGAGTTGACTTTTACAGTTGTGTTGACTGTTGACTAGGGCGTTGACTTTTTCAGGGGACTTTACCTGGGGGTTTCTCGACGTCCTAAGTAATTTGGAGCAGTCTGTTTCGCCAAATTCGAACCTTGTAAGCTGGTTTTACGTGTTTGATCTTCTGAATTGAATAGGGGATGCATGAAGTTAATGTATTTTCATATTCATTTTATTTGAAGATTATTCAGGATCGGATATTGGACTAAGTGGAGTATTGTGAAGCTTAGATTAAGATTTATCAATAATCTCTAGAGGTTAGTACACCTTGAACTCCAAAATACTTCATGAGCATTATAAGTGTAATTGTCTTGCTTGTTAGTAATTGCAAAATAGGTTGATAATAGATAAGCATGTGTTAAGACCGGTGTTTTGATATTCAATTAATATGAGATGCATGATGAGGTTTAGGGATATGTTTGACTTGTATTGACTTTGGACATCATGTAGGGTTGTTCGGACATTTGTATATCTATGTGATGATTGTTTGAATCGTGTGTTTTGAGATTGGGTGTTAGAGTACTAGTATGGATGTATTTGATGGAAATTGTGCGTAAGGGATAAATACCAGTAATATTCAAATAAATAATCATAAAGCTGGAAATTAATATTAATTGATTAAATGAATTAGTAAACCAACCCTAATGACTTTTATAAGCTTTAGGGATCGAATAAGGTGTTGTAAAATCGTAATTCAAAGAAATGGTACGAACCCGTAAATAGGGTACCGGCACCAGCTTCGACCGTATCGGTACGGGTCGACCCGTGCCAGTACTTATGGAAAGTAAGGATTTCCAGTAAACTATATTAGTATCAGTACGCGTGTGAGTACCGATACCCAGGGGTACTATATCGATACTCGTGTTCGAGTATCGGTACCCGTCGAGCAGAATAATAAATAATGCCAATGTAAATATGGGAATTGATATGAGATATTAAAGAGATAATATGGATTAATAGAGATAATTAATGAGAATGACCAATGGACCATTCCATAATAATTTTTAACTTGGTTAACATTGGCTGATTTGATGGTAATAGCAACCATATGGATCTTTGGTGGGTCGTGTGATGATGTGTGTTGTGTGGTAGACGTGCCATTGCTATGTGCTGATATGGACACCTAGAAGATTGAGTCATCTTGATTGGTGGTTTCGCATACCAACGTGGGAAAGAGTGTGTTGCAACACCACGGTTTAAGATTGATGATTGTATTTTTTTTTCTTAATTTTTATTTGGGTCGGTCAGATTTTTTAGGATAAAGTCAGGTATGTTTAGGTTTATGGTGAAAAATATTTGACCCGATCCTAGATAATAGTATAATTTTATTCTAAATATTTAGGGATGTTATGATGCTGCTCTCTCTATAATTTTCAATTATCTCCTTATTTAGCCAATTAAAAATGATATAATTATTATAATGCTTTTTCCTGTATTTTTTAATTAACTCCCTATTTTACCAATAAAATGGTAAAAAAAGAATTTGTTATTTCTGTTAGGTCGGGTTGGATCGGAGGTGAGTCTAACCTCTCTTATGTGTAGTTATTTCTTAGTATTAAAATTTTTATTTAAACTTTTTAATCCTTTAATTAAATGAAAATACTCTACTTTGACTCCACTCAAAAGTTAATTATTAAATTTAAATCTTTTTAGATATTTTTTTGCATTGGGTTCTCCAAAAATTTATATATAATTTTATCTTGCCTACTAGACTAATGTTCGCACCTCTTTTTTTTACGTATGTTTTATTAGTAATGGCAACAGGTAGGTTTTTGCTCAACCCGGCCCCGGCCCAAAAACTAATTGTTTATACCCAACCCTGCCCGCCCCGAATTATTTTAATATTTTACCCACCCGAGTTTTAAAGTGAAAATCTACCACAATCCACCAGATCCGAAACTCACATTTTCTCATCGATTCTCCAATTTTGTTCTCAACCAAATAGTCATGAAAACTGGTGTTAACACCTATTTTATCCCCCCTTTTATTTGGTTTCTTATCCAAAATTAAATTAAAAAGAAAAACATATGCGAACCCAAAAAAATAATAATAGGCTAGTTCATTCAAAAGATCCGCGTACAATAAGCCCAATTTGGCCCCAAAATTGAAAACCCTAGAGCCTAATGCTTCCACTATGCGCAGCCATCCTCCTTACCGTTGAATCAAACGGTTCTGATCAAAGCCCTAAAAACCCTAACCCCTTATCCATGTGTTGCACAAGCATGCATTGTTGGATCCAAGGGACGATCAACAGTCCAGATAGCGTAAGGGAACTTCATAGCGATCATCACTCGTTCGTTATCTTCATGCGCCCGATGTTCGGCCTTCCATCTTCCCATTCGAGGCTGCAGTTTACTGTTTGTCATCGAATATCGCTGTGCTTGCCGCACGTTGCCACCGAACGCCCTTCTTCATCACTCGGTTGTGGCTTGCAAGCAAAAGAGAAGGGGAACATATTCAAATCAAAGTAAAAATAGAAGGAAATTGAAGATCCAAATCAAATCCGAAACAAATATGGGAAGAAATCAAACCAAATCGGATCAAATAACATCCATCAAGAATCGAAGCAAATCGGGAAGATAAAATCTAGATGCTATGGTTTTAAATTCCTTGTTTATATACTTTGTAATGGCTATAAAAGCCCTTGTACCCACCGATTGTAACACACGATTCATACAAGCAATATACAAGCAATTTCCAGTCAAATTCTTGAGGTATCCTCGTACCTAAATTTTGTTTTCTGTTTAATCTATATATGCATATTTTTGGTTCGAATCGGAAGTAAAGAGGGGGAGTGGGTTACCGTTCGAGCCGTTAGAGAGAGGAGTCACCATTAAAGTCAGAAGGCAAAACTGAGGGGAATCATCGCTAAAAAGTCACCGCAGACCGAAGGCCACAGCGATCAATGTGGAGGAGCACGATGGACCGCCTACGGAATTTAGGTAGACGTGGTGGTGTTCTTCAATCCATGAAGAACAACCTAGGACCTTTTTAGAGAATTTGAGGAGCTATGATTAATCCATTTAACCCGCGGAGAAACAAACAAAAATTGTTTCTATGTTGGCCTTTATACGCGACCTGCGAATCGACCCATGAACCGACCCGTGCCAACGCATGACCCTTGCCCTTCTTCTGTAGATTCACGCTTCAGACCCACTGTTTGGAATTCTTTCACTTTAGTCATTTTTTTATTTCAATTTGACCATTTAATTTCTTAATTTATGCAATTTAACCTTTTTTGTATGTTTATTTTTTTGTGATATTTGTTATATTTTTCATGTTTTCTAATATTTTAAACTTTTCGGATAAAGAGACTTAATGGTAATTAATAAATGTGATTTCTTTGTAATAAAAGCTTGTAAAAAACCTAAAACAAACACTTTTAGGATATAATCTTTAAATATATGTATAAATATGTTAGGGTAACTTGAATTTAATTGTAAGTTACAATAATATAGAGTAACTAATCCCTAAGTTTAGGTCCTCTGAAATAACTTAATCTTTAAATAAATGTGGTAACCCCCATCAGAAAACTTAACATAATCTTAACTAAAGTCCTGTCAATTATAAACTTTTAGAGTTAGCTTCTTTAACAACTTAAAAATTAACATTTAGGATCTAGAAATTAATAAAGGCAAATAAAACATCATTCAAAAAACGTTTTTCCTCTCGCATCATGAAAATAAAGTATTTTCTCAATTAGGGTTAATTCAGTCTTCCCTTAGCCGTTGTGGGAATGGTTGAGACTCCTAGAAGAGACTATATTTTCGAAATTTAGGGATTAAAGCCCCAATCCCCTTGTGTCTTGATGGGTTCGGGTTTTCAGAGCCGTGAGTGAATTCAAGCCAATTTTAGAACTTTGTGGATTTCTGAATTAATCCTTGTATGCACGCATCCGGATTATAAGGAAAATATTAGTGACCAAGTAAGCGCCATTTTGCAGGTGATGGGGTTCTAATCCTTCCCCACACGTAACTGTGCCTCTAAACCCTAGAGATTTCATAACCTCTGGTTTGTTTTTAGGTTTCCGATCCACTTACAACAAAAGGGACCGGTGGCGACTCCGTTGTTACAGCTTGGCGACTCTGCTGAGGAACTTTTAAGGGGTTACAACTTTTACTTGATCACGTGTTATTTTCTTTAGTAATCTGTTGCATTTCGTGTGCATTTTTGGGTGCTCTAAATTGTTTGCATCATAACATAAGCCTTCTACCCGGGCTTTATCCAACTTAACTGGAAGAAAATAGCTATGGCTTCGTGAGTAACCTTTCTCATGGGCTAGTGAAAGTCTTCCTATGTCTAGAGTACTTATGTTTTCGTGAGTAACCCTCCGCACGGGCATAACGGGAATGCATCCCCTCAAGCCATGTTCGATCCGAAGCCTGTGATGGGCCAGGATCGAACGTCTTATCCACCTTGGAGTAGGGGATAGGGACGGTTTGAGAACCTTTTCGAGATCCAAACCCGCATGACTGTATATCTTAGAAAGCCCGCCCCATTAGAGCCATGTGAGGCCATAGGTTTTATTTTCTGTATTATTGTTATCTATTGTTTTACTTTATGTATCTCATCCTCGCATTTTATTGTTGTCATGTACTAACACTTTTTTGTATCTTGAGAGCATACATCACATTACATCTAGTTGGTATTTCGAAACATCATTCAGTCAGAGATCATGAGTGTTCATGTTGCATTATCCAACTCTAGAGTCCATTGCTCGAATATGGACATCTAAAATGAGTCTTTAGAGCTTCAACGCCAACATGGAGACAACATGCAGAAGAAACCACCATCGATCTACCGAAGCAAGTGCACATGAGTTTGCCTCAAAACCATCCATCAGGATTGGTCACTGTTTGCGAAAGCCTAGAAGCTTAGGACCGAGTTATATTCATCAAGAGGTACGGAGGCATAACCCTTCTACTTGGGGTAGAGATAGACGAGCCCATGATATTAGCAGTGGTTGAATTTGAGATTCGACCTATCGTTGCTTCATCTTTAATCAGGAGGACATGACCTCTACCATCGAGGAATACTTGATTCTGTTGCACCTATAGTTAGAGAAGCCCGATAAGATATACTAGAAAGAGAAAAACTTTGGGTATCGAGGGAAGTTTTCCAAGCTTGATGGTCTAGACGTAAAAGAAGTGAATGTCCATCTTCTGAAAAGAACAAATGCCCTTGATTTACGTAGGAATTCATCTATTCCCAGATCATGAAGGATGTAAAGCATGGAAGGGTCCTCGATTTGCTCACATTGGCCATCTACGACGATTTTGGTGGAAACCTTCAGAGCCATTTTGGGTTAATGAGAAGATAAGCAAACACCTGACATCCAGAGATTCGATCTCCATTAAAGAAATTACAAAAAAATAGTGGCCACGAAATTGGAAGCAAGAGCAATGGGTAGCCTTCTTCAGAAACCTTGCTAATGTTGATGTCACATAGAGAGTCTGTGGATCCCCCAGTTATGCTCATTTGATTGTGCAATGTCAATATGGGTCTCAGTAGTTCATTCATGTTACTCATGGGCTGCGGAAAGAAGAATTCTCTTACATGAAGGATAATTCCACAAAGCAAGTCATGGAGTTGGCAAATGAGTGGAAATGAACATACCAAGTGAAGATGGCCTTATTTTTCGTCATTGCACCCGAGTATACAAGTTGGAGAATGCAAAGGATCGACAATATAGGCATTCTAGTCTTGGAAATATCATCAGATAATCCTTAGCCTGGCATCTTTCTGACTGAGCTAGAGATCTACAAACAAGACTTTAAGAAGGAAACAGAAAAGTTGTGGGGCCAGGTTACCGAACTTGAAAGAAAGCAAATCGCCGAATAGTGCCAGAGAGAGCACTACCAAAAAGAGGTGAGGACCTTTTTGACAAAGCAAGAACTCTAATTAAAAGATGTACAAGAGTTGACCGCCAAAAGGCTCGAGGGGCACATGCTAGTAGCTCTAAAACCTCAAATGAAGAAAAGGCATAGCTCGATGAGATGAAGAAAGAGTTAAAACTTTGGCAAGTGAGGCTCGAAAATAGGAAGAAAAAGTGAACTAGCTTGCCGGAGAAAAGCAACGCTTAGAGATGCAATACTCAGAAGCACATCGTAGCCTTAGAGAATCTTGAGCTCGAAATCAAGAACTTCAATAGAAACTGAAAGAAAAAGAGATAAAGGGTGCCGAAGCCAAAATACTATGCTACGGTGTTGAAGACTTGAAGAAGTAGTTGCAAACACATAAGGATCATATCCATATTATTATTGGTATATGGGATTATAAGAAGATCTAGTGGGCAGACACTAAGCGGGGTATGAATGCTTCATGCGTAGGAAGACAATTGTACATTGACCATTTGACTCGGCAACTAGGAAAGGCAATCTCCAAGGCTCGTGAGATGAAGAACCGTGTTGAAGATTTGAGAGAGAGGTTCCTCTCAACTGGGAGGACAAACAACAATTGTTAGAATTCATAGATGAGGTGGTTGGCCAGTACCAATAGGATAGTTCTTCGGTCATGTTCAAAGAGAGGTTGCGTCGGTTAGAGCGTTCGAGCAAATGGCACCAAAGCACATCAAGGGAAGAGAGCATAATGGCATCTTTCTAAATGAACTTCATAATCAATGAAATGTGTTTTTGAAATATCAACAATCTTGCATCAATATCTTATGCACATCATCATCTCCATTTGTATCACATCCAGAGCAATTATGGAAAGATTCATGAACTAAGCCCAAGCGAAAAAAGTATAGTACTCGTGCACGAACCAGAATCAAGGCCATTGAAGATAAAAAAGATTTGAGAGATGAAATTGCACAAGCTCAGTAAGACACTATGCCCAGATAGTGGCTATAGCGATTAAGGCCATTGACACCAAACTCGAAGTAGCATATTTTCACTCAAAGGCCCATCAAGGGGAATATTTCAAATCCATATTTTGGTGGAGTCCAGAATTTGAAGTTTCCAATCTAGAGGAAGGGTCTGAGCCTAGTACCTAGCCCGATAATTCCTCCAAAACTCAAGGTCCTAGAACTTGAGAAGTATTGTAACACCCCATTCTCGGCTTGGTCAAAAACCGGGTCAGAGAGTGCTACTGATGAACGATGCGGTGATCGGTGCAATGAATTTCAATCAATATTCGAAGTTTAAGACGAAGGCATGCTTTTCAAACATTATTAACTATAGCATAAGTTCAATTATCCAATAAGAAACAATAATTAATCATTTAAAACCAATTCCTAATCATTTACAAGTTTTTGAGGCTAAATTGCAATTTCGGTGTTCTAGATGTCCTTTTACAGAATTAAAGTTAGTATTATGAAACAACCTATAAACAACAATTTTATAAATTTTCATGTTGATCAGAGTTTAATTCCCCTTTCAATTAAGGTCTATAACATTCAGTGACCAAAATGCAATATTTCAGAACTGTTTCGTAACACTTATAACTGAATTACCTGTCATGTACCAATACTCGAAAGGCCGTATTGGTATGTTATGCCTAATTTAAGAGTTATAGATTCAAAAGATACAAACTCGTATCGATAGATCTGGGGACCGTATTAGTACGAGTTGACCACGTTAACTCATATTGATACACCCTAAGATTGTACCGATAACTTTAATTTTTCCAAATTCCAGTGACCAAAATCTGTATCGATATGCACTATGCAGTATCAATACGCCCTATTTACTAAGTCCAATTAGGCATACCCGTATCGATAGCCCTAAGAAGTATCGATACACCATGCACTGTAATGACAAATTTTATCTAGTTTTTAATCAAATTAACCTATCAAACATTTTCCAAACGCAATGAAAATTTACCAGCAAGTCCAAAACAATATAATCTACTAGCATGTCGAATTTCACATACATCCGAATATGTTTGCTAGATTTTTACCTTTTAGATCCAAATATGCCATTTGCCTACTTTTAACCACTTCTATAATACCATATTGAGCCTTAAGCCTTTATACAAAACATAGGCAATGCACACACACCAAAAAGGCTAAAAGTGACTAGTTCAACTCCTTTGCCACCATACCAGCAGTTCGTAAGGGCAATACACATTACTTTTGTCTTGTGATGACTTGCCAAAACTTTTGATTTGCTCCAATCTCGAGTCGCTAACTTGATCAACATGAAATGCATGAGATGAAATGCATTAGGCATACTTTGCCTAGTGAGGTAGTCATAGACAATGCAATTAACAATGGAATGCATAACAACTCATGCTCAAAAACATCAATGTTATATTTCATGTTCAATGTCAACTATAACATATTTAAATTTAAATTCTTGGATCGAATCAAGATAGTGGATACGCGAATTCCCTACGCCTCGCCAAATTAATGAATGGTCTAGTCCCCCCGCCTCGCGAAATGACCAATAACACATCATACCTCCGCATCACCACAATAATGGTTGTAGCCAAGGACTGTAGTCCACTGGTACTAATGAGCTCGTGAATTCTATGGCAAGCCAATTGTATCCAATGTCCTTTCGAATCCAAGGTTCGATGACAATATCAATGATCAATGTTCAATAATAGTGACAATATCCAATGTTCAATAGCAATTTCAATGACAATGGAAATGTTCATGTTGGAGTATGCCCAAAGACCAATTATGAGATGGTTGTAAAAGACATACTTATTTTGTCTTATTTATTAATATAAATACATTATTATTATTTCAGTCTTATTCTGTGCATCTATAAATAAACTGAATTATAATAAAGTCCTTAGAATAATATAGTTATTCTTAAATGTCCTTAGTCAAGAACTATTGTGGGCATGGATAACAATAATGTATTAAGACTAATATGTAGTTTATTGATGACAAAGTGTTGTCATTGACATGGAGATGTCAAAATCAATACATAAGTATGTTTTAGAGAACGACATACTGGACTGACCCGCTATGAGCATGTTTCTTGGATTATTATGTGACAGTCACAACATTGCTCATGGTGATAACTACATGTATGATCCTCAGGCTTGAGATCATGATTATTTCAACATCATGAGTGACATATTTTGATACGGTCAAATGTGTGTTGTAACTGACTACACTATAATGACTGATATTGGATATGTCACAATCTATGTAGCGGAATATGGTTGATCAAGATAGAATTTGTCCCTCCTACATAATAGGAGTAATATCATAGGCCACTTGATTGAGTGAGACTAGAAAATGCATGACCATGCTCAAATAAATTGATATGGGATATCATAGTTATTCGTTTATAAGAGCCTACTCAAGATATCAAGAAATATTAGATGGACTATACAAGTGTGACTAATCCATGACTTGTGTCCGATCTAGATATGAGGAAAAAAGGATGAAATACATAAAAGAAGTTAATCACAGAAAAAGGTTAAATCGAACCATGACTTTATGTAACTTAGGTAGCAATGATGTATTGCTAGATGCCACTCATTGCTTGTATATTAGAATTGTTCTAGCAGCCAAAAATATGATTTTCGAAAAACCTCTCTAACAGTTAGAGAAGAGAAAATATTGTTCACTTTATTTGGGTGGACTGTGTAGAGGTCGGAATATTGCTGTGACGACTCAGATTCGGTTTGGATTTTCCTATACTCTATCTTGATTTCCAGATTTATTGAGCTAACATTTCATCCTTTATCACCCTGAATTTGTCCCTTGTACATGGATCACAAGTGGATTACGCCGGATAATTTTTCCGCTGCGCCATGGGATATAACGACGTTTCCCAACAGTGGTATCAGAGCCACTTATACGATATGAATTTGGACTTAAATACTTGGATGATACTTTTGTATGAGATGCATGTTATTAGATTAGGTTTTATTCGATTTTTGACAAATATATGATATTTTCATGCTTTAGATCGATTCACGCCTCATCTGAATAAATTAAATTGACTGTTCCAAGTGATTAAAGAGTTAGTCACAATTCTGTTTGGGTTTTATATGTTAAGCATTGACATATGTAGGTGATAATTATAGGCTAATAGTTAGTCTATGAATGACGTGCAGGGAAAGTAACAAAGAGTTGTTCAAGTAAAAACCTTGTGGATTTTAAAATCCTAAAAAATGCGATAATGTTGATAAAAGTTATCAAATAGTGAGGTTTTTACACAATAATTAAGATGATGATCTTTAAAAAAATTCCTCGCCGGACCCCCGCAAGGGGCTTCGCCCCTTGACCCCTGCGTAGGGACAATCTCATAAGACCTCAATAATAAACTGCGTCGTTGTTATGTCTGATATGCACGCTGTTTGAAATGCATGGTTATATCCCAATAGCCTATTTATTTTGGTTTTATATAAATACAGCATGTGTGTTGTGCCTTTCTTTCTTCTATTGTAATTCTCTTCTCATTTTACTCCCTCGTATGTAAAACGAGTTTTTGGAAAATTGTAATATTTGCGGAGAAAGCGTGGACCAAAAGAGCAGAATGATGGGCCAATTAAAGGTGTATTAGGTGCTTAAGAAGCAAGTTCTATCCTTAGTAGTTTTGGTTCTCCTATTGTCTTGGGATGGGCCACTTTAGTTTTATGAGCTATAACTATTGCATTTATATTTACTACTTTACATGTATGTGATACAATGTATGTTTTAGCATGATGATAACTGATTAGGTCATAGTAAAATGGTGAGATTAATTTAACAAAAAAACCCTCCATATTTAATTGAAATAGTCATCCAATATTAGCCCTCGTTAAAATCTCGATCGGTACTATGTAGGTTTTGCCAAAGCAATGTACTTAGATCTATCTTGGTTAAATGCGAAGAATAAGCAAGTGGTATTCACTAATTGTAATATTTGTTAAACTAGGTTGTTCTAATAAGATTATAAACCTAAAGGCTAATGATTTGGATAATCATGAGATGATTAGGAACAATAGTTGTTCACCAAATATATGAATTACATGAGATGTAATTAGCAAGTGTTACTTACCTAAATAATTGAATTCTACGAGTAAAACAAAAGCTGACTTAGAACGAAATAAAATATGGATCCTTACCCACTAGAAATACTTTTACTAAGTTTTTTGATTTTGAGGGTTTTTAATAGTAGGAATGTTATTACTTTATAAACATGATAAAAATGTACTTATAAATCATATTTTACCATTGTAGATTTGTTATGGCAAATTCAAACTCATTATCATTGCGATTCGTCCTTGAGAAAGACAAATTAAATGGCTTGAACTTCCCTGACTGGTTCTGCAATTTGAAGATTATCCTCAAACAAAAACGGAAACTAACAGTCATCAAAGAACCTGTCCCTAAAAAGCCAGTAGATGATGCCTCTAAATATGAATTGGAATCCTTTGAAAAATACTCAAGTGACATGGTTGATGCCGGTTGTTTGATGCTTGCGACCATGACCCCTAAGCTTCAAAAGCAACATGAGGACATAGTTCCCTATGAGATGGTTAAAAATCTCAAGGAATTATATGAGGGGCAAGCTCGTCAAGAGAGGTATGAGACCTCTATGGCTTAGTTTCGATGCAAGATGGTTAAGGGAACTCTAGTGGGAACTCATGTTCTCAAAATGATAGGGTATATTTAGACCTTGGAAAAGTTGGGCTTCCCTCTAAGTGTTGAATTGGCTACTGATGTTATCCTGCAATCGTTGCCAGATAGTTTTAATCATTTTGTTCTTAATTTCAATATGAATGAAATTAACAAATCATTACCTCAGTTTCTTGGTCTGTTAAGAACAGCAGAAAATAACATGAAAAAGGTTGGCTGCAAACCTATTATGATGGTCCGAAAGGATAACAGAAAAGGGAAGCCCAACACCAAGGCAATGTAACGTCCCTAAACCCGGTATAGAAAATAAATCGAATTAAGGCACATTAAAGGCAAACAAGCAAGAAATCGTGGTTGACTCAACCTTTTTCAATGAGGCAAAGAAAGAGAATTAAGGAAATTTTAAAACTTTTGAGTTAACCACTTGAGGTTTAGGATTCACTCTAAGAATTTAAGACATGTGTATACATATAAGAGTTCAGATTTATAAATACACTCTAGAAGCTGCTAGAAACTAACACAACTTTCAAATCATTAGCTTATTAGTATTTGTTACTATCTCCTTTTGTCTCTTATAGAAATAGTCAATTTTTACATCTCTTGCATCGATTATCATCACTATGTACAACAATCATTTAAACATATCACTAAGGATAGGGTCATTTGAATTCACCTCATTATAAACTAATATCTCCAGACCTATAACAATATCCATAGTACATTAACTCTTGCGCAAACTTCCATCTTCTACCTAACCGATTAACTATTAATAATTTTAACCAATTGTCCATTATTTCGAAAGACATGGTCATATCTTATCTACTTCCCAAACATGCACAAACTCAAGATGATCTACGGTCCCAACCTCAAGCAATAATGATATCATACAAGACATGCTAATCATTCCAGGCATGTATCAAGAGATGCGATAACAAGTTAATTAATCAATCAACAATGAGCAACCAGAGATAATAATAGAGGTCCCTTGTTACAACTTAATGCTCTTGAGAGCTTCATAAATAAATATATATGCCAGAAGGAATCAATATTCATATGCAAGTCTAACTAAGTGCCACCGTCCTCAGAGTAAAAAAGAAGTTGGTCCGAACCGAATAAGAATTTCCTGCATTCGTGATAAGCTAGGAAGCAACCTGAGGTCTCATCAATCCTGTAAGGGCTTAAGAGAATACAACGTAAGCATGTTCTTAGTGAGGTAGTAATGATTTAACTCGAATATGGTTCCCTTAACCTAGATATCAAATTAGCTTTTTATAAGACAACTTGAACACGGGAATGTGCTACTCTAATAATGTAATATCTTAATTCAGGCAATAAGTAACACCCTTAACTTTGTTCTGGAATTAATTTTACTTATTATACAAGTCACTATTTATCACAGTAGTGTACCGAGATATTATATTAACAAAGCATTAGGATATGTTCCATTCAAGTGAACACCTAACTTATATTTTCTTAGTATAAATTCCTACTTCCATATAGGCTTTCATTCAATTCATTATCATTCTTGACAAGCAATATAATTCTTTACACTACGTTTGTAAAATTTCTTTTAATACAAGCAAGTGATCGATCTAGCATGCTACATAACATTTAGCATAACTTTCATGACAAGAAGGCATTCGAATCAATCTTACATCATACTCTTTCCATAAATACAAGAAACCATTCAATCTATTGTATGTATTACAACATATCTTTCAATCTCCAGCATGTATTCAATCTAATCACCACCTTTCTTTAATTTCAAGCATGCATTCTATCGAGCATGTATCATATCGTGTCTTAATTTACAAGGAATTATTCGATCAAGCATTTATATTATCATGTCCACATAGCATCTAATCGAGTAAACAACTATATGAGTTATAACTTCTTATGTCCCAATCATAGCAATTTAACTTTTCGGTAAATTATGCACCTTTATACTTCTTTTTAGTTCATCCTTAAGACTCACGCTACAGCCTAGATACACTAATCCTCTAAATTCAATATCAAACAGGCGGTACACTAAATACCGAAACAGGGATACATCAAGTACCAATACAAGGGTATATAAATCATACAAAAATAGGGGTACACAAATAGTACCATACAGACCATTTGATCTTTAACTACAAGCGGACTGTAGTCCGGACTAGCGAGCTCGATGGACTCTATGGCATACCAATTGTACCTACGGCTGGCACGAGACCAAGGCTTTCTCGTTTACTTATCTAATTAAAAACATTTAACACATAGCTTATCATCATCATCACATCAGATTACATGTTACATTCCAACACAAACAAGATTCACTTTATGTGAATTTTCCATTCAAGTAAGCATTGCTTACATTCTTATTAACAAGGCCACCAAGGCTTAATTGCTAGCTATTCAATCAATGAATCAAGGCATGCTACCTATTCTCATTATCTTATAAAATCCATTCATTTCTTCCTTTCATCTTATTCAAATGGATATAATTCATAACAATCAATTCTTTTCAAGCAATTGTATTGTTTGGTCTAGCATGTGCCATATAGATAATTTCCTAAAACAATCACATGAAGCTTTCAAAAGGAGGAAGGAACGTCTTAGTATTCAAGTTTATTAAATTTAGTCTCAAACCCTTATCTTTCAATAGCAAGTTTCTTTCAATTTATAGACGAGTTTATAATCTTTAAACATTAGCAGTACTATCGAATCATTCACTCAGTTGCTAGGTACTTTTCACAAAAGCACATACCTTCGATCTCCAACTCATTCGCGCCTTAATACATAATTTATCCAGCCAGTAAGTAAATCAAAGCAATTAGGAATACTCGGTATGGATTTCTCCTATCCTGAGGCTCTAGACTACTCTTACCTCTTATCCCGATGTTACGGGATACCTGAATCCTCAACCGACTGGTTATACTCCCAAATCCATCCTAATTTCTTCTCGTTCTATATCCAAACAAAAATATAATTACACATATATTAGAGTTAAAGTCCATTATGAAATCATATACCAATTAAGAAAATTTACACAAGCACATTTGATCATTCAAATTCAGTTATTCACTTTCAACTACTCAAAACAGTTTCCAAATAATTACCAATATGCTTTCTATAATCGGAATTGCCCCTAATTGTATTCTTACACAAGTCAGCCCTTTTAGCATTATTTCAATATAAAACAGTCCTTTAAATAAACATAGATGCATACCAAACTAGGCAGTTAAAAACATACAAACATGTCCAATTAAACATACAACTTATCAACAAGGTAGTTCACAACAATTCCGAAGGTCAAAACAATCCCTAATCACATGTTCACCAGCTCATATTCTTAAGCAAAACAATCCTTGCCACATGTATATACAATTGACACCTTAACAGTCCTTTAATCCATATTTAATCAAATCTGCCCAATTTTACTAATTTATTTAATTACACATTACAACATGTTAACTGCTATTTTTATCACTTAAAACAGTTCCACACATGTTATTACTTAAACATTCACAATGAATTCCAAGCATGTATATATATATATACCAATTCGAACAACCGCTACCTTGTTTCATTCTAATTTCTGAATCAATCCTTACTATTTCTCATTTCATAAAACAACTCTTAAAACAGTTTATTACACTACCAAACAATCTTTTATTCATTTGCAAGGCTTGTCCTTGATTAAACACATGAAACAGCCCACAAAATAACCAAATCAGTCCCCTTTTTAAGTATATACACATAGATAAATTTTTTGGTCTTTTAATAGATGAAGTCTGTCCAGTTTTTCCTATGTAATCTGTTTATTTCCCCCAAACAGACCTCTTAGCCAATCACAAACTAACAAGGCTGCCTATAATACAAATATACTCTTTAATACATTAAGCTACTCACTTAAACCTTATATAAATATATATTTTGTTCTAAAACGGTCCACACACATATTGAAATACCCATTTTCTTTCAACTCTAACTACTAAATCATAACATCTTGATTTTCATGAACACCACTATGTATTTACCCCAATGTAAACAATTTCTAACAATTAAATATGCTGCCAGTCACAATCTCAATACATAAAACAGTCTTCAATCCATTGTTCTATTCGAACAAGTCCACAAAGCTAATTCATGTGTCTAGATATTTTTTTTACATTAGGATTCCAACAAGATGAGTAACAATTCCAATTCCACAAATGTCAACCATAACAATTTAACTCAGATTGTTTTCATTCAAAACAATTTTTTTTTACAAATTTTTTAAACAATCAAATTCATTTCTATTAACTTAAAGAACATTCAAACAAAATCCTTAGTCACTCAAGCATGCATGTTTTAATCAAGATGTTATTCTTTTTCCAACAAAGTAGTTTCTAAATTCCCATCATTCAATCTATTCTAACAACCAAATAATTTATCGATCATCAAATTTCTCACAAACAATCCTTCCATCTAATATATAACACATCATTCATGGTCAAAAGCTTACCTTTCTTTCTCAAAGAAGTTATTTAGCTAATAATAATTCAACAAGCATAATTCCCCCCCCCCCTTTAAGCCTCCATGGATGTTAGATCGAGTTCTTCTCTTTTCCTCTATATTCGGCCACTCCCTTTTCTCTTTCTATGCTCTCGATGTCTATCTCAAAATGAAAAGGAAGACGATTCATTTCCCCTCCCCCCACTCTTGAACGATAGCCTCAAGAATAGACACTTGTCCAAGTCCTTTAATTCATATACTAATTACATGCAAACTCTAACTTTTACCTTTTATTCTATTTGGTTCTTATAATCTAGTTAATCCTTCTTTCACCCTCTTCAATTTGGTCCTTGTTCGCTAATTGAATTAGATAAACAAAAAGACAAAACTACTCATTCTCTCACTCAAATTGGCAACATCCTACTAAGCCAATTTCAGGATGTTACAGGAAAAGCCAAAGCCCAATAAAGGAAAGGTTGCATTGAAACCCAAAGGAGGAGTTGCAAAAGAAGGAAAGTGTTTCCATTGCAACAGTGTTGGACATTGGAAGAGAAACTGCCCTGTCTATCTTGAGGACATCAAGAAGGCAAGAGAAAATGGACAGTCCAGATAAGGTATTTATGTTATTAATATTAATATATCAACATTTACTTCTTCGGTATTAGATACCGGTTGTGGTTCTCACATTTGTACATCTTTACAGGGACTAAAAAGGAGTAGAAAATTGGCAAAAGGATATGTGGACCTACGAGCGGGAAATGGAGCAAGAGTTGTTGCATTAGCTATAGGAATATACTTTGTCATTACCTAGTGGACTTGTTTTAGATTTAGAGGATTGTTATTTCGTACCTAGTTTGACTAAAAACATTATTTCAATTTCTTGTCAGGACAAGATTGGTTTTGAGATTATTATTAAGAATAATAGTTGTTCTTTATCCCTCAATAATGTTTTTTATGGTACAACTCAATTAATCAATGACCTCTATATCTTATATCAAGATAATTCCATATATAACATAAATACGAAAATATCAAAAACAAATGAATCTAATCAAACTTATCTCTGGCATTGTCGCTTGGTTCATATAAGTGAGAAACGCATATCAAAACTTCATAAAGATAGATTTTTGGATTCTTTTGTTTTTGAACAATTTGATATATGTGAACCTTGCTTAATGGGAAAAATGACCAAATCACCGTTTGACGGTAAAAACGAGCTGGCAAGTGATTTATTAGGTCTAATACATAGCGATGTATGTGGACCGATGAATACACAAGCAAGAGGAGGGTTTCAATACTTCATTACTTTCACTGACGACTTCAGTAGATATGGGTATGTTTACCTAATGCGTCATAAATATAAAGCCCTTGAAAAGTTCAATGAATTTAATAATGAAGTACAAAACCAACTAGGAAAGAGTATCAAAGCTCTTCGATCAGATCGAGGAGGAGAATACTTATGCCTAGAGTTTGATGAACTTCTTAAAGGATGTGAGATTGTCTCACAACTTACACCTCCAGGTACTCCACAACACAATGAAGTCTCTGAAAGGAGAAATCGAACATTTTAGACATGGTTTGATCAATGATGAGTCATGCTAATCTTCCAACTTCTTTTTGGGGACATGCGCTAGAAACAATTGCTTTCACACTAAATCGTGTTCCATCTAAATTAGTTCAAAAGACACCATATGAGATATGGACTGGGAAGCGTCCTAGTATGTCTTTTATGAAAATTTGGGGATGCGAAGTTTATGTTAAACATCAGATATCTACAAAACTTAAACCCAGATCTCATAAATGTAATTTTGTAGGGTATCTTAAAGAAACTAAAAGATACTATTTCTTCAATCCATCTGAGAACAAAGTGTTTGTTGCTCGAACATGAGTCTTCCTCGAAAGAGAATTTATTATCAGAAAGGGAAGTGGGAGGAATATTGAACTTGAGGAAATTCATGATCAACCATAAATCACTAAACTAGAGATTGAACAACAAGTTAAATTGAGTGCAAAAATTTCATAAAAATTTAATTATTTTTTATGAAATTTTTTGTTGAGGGTTAACTTGACCTTTAAGCCTACTTTAAAATATATATATAGCATAAAGTAGGCTCTCTCTCTATATATAATATTTAAAAAAAATTGGTTGCTTTCACTAGGTTGTGCAAAAATAATAAACTGAAACTAAATTCAAAATTCAAAAAAATCAGTTTGAAATTTTAAATAAAAAATTGGTAATTTATTTAAATAAGTTCTTTCGGTTCTGTTACCGGTTACAGTTTTACATAAAATTCAGTAATTGATCCGACCGATTAGCTACAATATTTATAAGTTTTACGTATTACAATATCATGTAATCCAGTGATTTCGATGTCCCTTTTATTTTCGAAAAACTTTTTGGTTCTTAGTGGATTACTATAAATTGTAAACTCTCAAATTTTGACCTTTTAGTTGTTTTCTCTTTTACCGTAACTAACTCATTATTAATATTTTTAATAAACGAAGTGAAAACTTAATTGATCTGGATATTTAAATTAAAAATCAATAAATTATTCAATTTATTTAAAACAATGTAGGATGAGAAATTAAATAACCAAAATTTACTGATTAACCCGAATAATTTACTTTAATTAAATATTAACTTTTGCTTAAATAAATACTTTTACACTAAAAATAATTGCCAAACACTCTTTTCAAAACTGCTTACATAAGTGATTATGGACAAAAGCTATAGTAATCACTAATTTTTATACGGCTTATATATTAGCTTAATGTTGTTATTATTGTTTAATATTACTTAATATTATTATATTTGTAATTAAAAGATAGATCCAAATAAAAAATAGCCCAGTAATATTAATAATATCCAAAGTCCATTTACTTAACCCAATATCTTTTGTACAAGGCATGTTTGACCCAGACCTATCTAAACCCTAATCTGATAGCACTGTAATCACTAATTTTGTCCGGGGTAAAACCGCTTTTATTGTTTTACTTTAGTTAATGGTCTTGTGATGGGCTGTTGATTAATTCGTAATTATCTATATCTATATGTGAGTATCAAGACCGAAAAAGAAAAAGGGGAAAGGAAAAAAAGAAAAGCAAAAACACTACTATTAATATATGTGTACGCATTGCATGGTATTGCATGTTATGTGCATATGTGATGCTTGTTTATATGTATATAAATTGTACGCAAGTATTTACTATTATTATTGTCATGTGAGTGTAGGTAGGTATTGCATGTATTAGGTATATGTATTAATATTAGTGTATCATAAATGTTTGTCTCACATACATATGTGTTATGTAATTAATATTGATCTGGTGTAAGCATGTATATTATATGTTTGTTATCATTAGTATTATTATTGTTATTATTATTATTATTTTATTATTATTATTATTATTATTATTATTATTATTATTATTATTATTATTATTATTATTATTATTATTATGCTAGCAGATCTAAAAAATAAAAACAGCCCATATGATATAAGCAAAGTCCAAGTCCATTACATTACAAAAACCCACAAATATTATACAATAATTACAAGCCCATTTTCTGGCCCATATCCAATATAAACCAAAAACCCTAAAAAATCTAATTATTTATCCTTTTTTGCAACCACCTCAATATGGCCGTTGGATCAGATTTGATCCAATGGTTCAGATGCCACTGGAGCCGATGTGTCGTCCTCCACGCGCCCAATCACTGCCCTCCATGCGCGCGTGAAGCCCACGCGCTGCTGTCGATTTGTCCCCCGGCCACGTGGCTTCGTAGCTGGCAATCTCGGATGTTTTCACCAGCTCCCAACCACCAGCATGGGCAAAAATAATAATAAATTTTCAAGGTTAGCAGAACATAATTCTAGGTATAATCAGCCACAGTTGTTTCATTAAAGATTGCTTAGAAGTATGAACAAAGAGTGGGGGATAAAAAGAGGTAATCAGTTTGTAATCGGCAATTTTCAGATTCAAGAAATAAAAGATACGTTATGATTTCCCCTTTATTTTTCTTGCCTTTTTCAAACATAATCATAGCAAACAACAAAAAGAACGATCCATCATGCATATATAGTTCATTGTTATCGTTTTAATCTCGTGAGTTCGAATATATATATATACAAAAAAAGGAATAAGAACAGAAAGGGAAGAGTTTACCTATCGGCGGTGATGCTTCTTGGCGAACGAGGGATTTTTTGCGAATCCCAACGGTGAGAAGTGAGGCCGCAACGAGGGGAGTTGTATAGTCCGAGGTCGCGTCGATCCAACGGTTGCTGTCCAAGATCTGACGCGAGGAAACCGAAGGGGCATCAACCTATTTTGGGATGAACAACTCGTCTTCCGAGAAATCAACGCCGTCGGAAGGGAAGGAGGGGTCGTGAGACACCGACCAGATGCGACGCCCCCCCCAAAGGAGGCCGATCAAGGGCTAAACGGCGGCCGATCTCTCCCTTCTCTCTGGCTCACGGCGAACAAAAAGGAAAAATAAAGAAGAAGGCAGAAATTTAGGGTTATAATAACATTTTATTCAAAACCGGTATAATTGGTTTCGTGACCGACTGAGCCAGTTAACCTCTCTGGTGACCCACTCCGGAATCCGACTCGGTCTGCCCCAACAGCCCAGACCCACAATTTGGAGCCCAATCTGTTTGGGCTTGGTATACTTCTTACCCAACTTGTTTAATTTCAGCTCACTTTTGTTGGTATAATATGTTTTAATATTTTATTTTTGTAGTATTTGTCATTAAATCTTGTATGATGCACGTATTTTATATGCGTTACATAGTATTTAGGTGGTACATAAAGATTTAATTCATAATTTATAGTATACTATACATGTATTTTCATTTAAATAGGTGACCCCTCTAATATTAATCTCTTATAAAAACAATGGCATAGATATTTCAATGATTGCATATATAAAATATTTATAATATATGATGTAGAACTTATTAACATAACGTAGGGTATATGCATGTAATATTTTTAAAATGCATTATACATTTTTTATATATGATAAATGTATTATAATAAAATTTTCCTTTATACCGTGTATTTTCTATAAAATTCTTAAATATATATGTATATACATTTTTTAAAAGCAAAATATTAATATTATCACAAACAAAGTTTTTCTCTTTAAATGCTAGTTTTATGGAATAAACGATTATAATGTATTTATTTTCTTTCTTTATAGAATTCATAATTTTTGAAAATGTATAACATATACAGCTTTTTTAAATAAATAAATAAATAAAATTATAAAGAAAAAAATAAAAAAATAAAAGGAGAGAGGTAATAATGTTTATAATTTTATGGTTTATAGTACAATCTCAAGTTATAGTTATATTTTGATATTAAATGAATGGAAATGTTTATGAGCCCAAAACTTTTAAATTTGGTTGTAGTAGTTTGGGCTTTTAACTTTGCGCCTAATTTTAATAGTTTCAAGGTTTTGGGCTTAGGTTGGGAATAACCAAACTAATTCGAACAAATCGTGTGCCTGTATTATAGGGACATGATCCTAAAATTTATCAGATTAGTCTTAGTCTTTTTAAGACTTTAATTAGACTAGTGTTCGGATTAATTTATTGAATTTAAATTGATCCTTGACTTATTGGGGTAAATGTTAAATTCATTAAATTAATTGAATATTCCTTAATTACCTTAAGTGAAAAATCAATTTTAAGCCTAACTTAGCATCAAATTGCAATTTAGCCTCCATAAATTGAGCTTCTTAATTATTTTAGAGGTTAAATATATAATTGAACTATTTTCTAAATTGAGCCTTCTTTTTTTTGGTGTTTGCATTTATGCCCTTGCTTGTCATACATTAATCACATTCATGTAATCTTATATCGTAATAACATCGTTAATCAATTTAAGTCATAAAAAGGAGGTATTTATTAATTCTAATATTTGTGTTATAACAGTCCGAGCTTAAAGGATGTTAACCAAATGTTCAAATTAATTTTTGTCGTCTCGAGGTAAACGGAATAAAAATTAACAATGTCTTTACATCATATTTAAAGGTTTGCATCATGCATAAAGGTGACGCACGGAGGTCGAACCATAAATTCGGTAATCGGGCTTATTCGATGTCAGTTTAATTCATAGTCTGACATATCGTCAACCTTATTAATTAAATGTCTAACTAATTTGAGTCCATCAATTCGACAAAGCCCGTGTAGTCAAGGTTAATTTTCATCTAAGAACTTCGAATTAAACTCAATCTAAATTTCAATAACTTTCATTCTTTTAAGAGCAACAAATTTTCTGGTACCGATTTCCGGGCGTGATGGGGGTGCTAATCCTTCCCCACACGTAACCAACTCCCGATCCCTTTCACAATGAATCTCTGGTTTTATGGTGTCCGGCCTACCTTACCCAAGTGGCCGGTGGCAACTCCAAATTTTTGTCGTTTTGGAAAATTTAAAGTTTTCAAAAGAAATCCCCCATTTTCCAAAGGATTTTCATTAACGATTCAGGGGATAATTAGTAGCCAACTTATTTTCTAAACAAACACCCTTAACAAGGAAAAATTCCTTTTTCTAAAAAATGAAGAGAAAAAAGGGTCTCTACAGCTTGGCAACTCTGCTGGGGATTGTATTTTTTAAACAAAAGAGAGTTAGGCCAAAGGAAAAATTGTTGCTCTGAAATAATGAAAATTATTGGGATTTTAATTTAATTTAAATAGGATAATTCTTCCTTAAAATGTGATCAAGATTGCACGGGCTTTGATAATTGGTGGTCCTCAAATTAACTCTTCATTTAATTTATAAGGAGTCATCGACATGTGTTGCATCATATCATTAAGCTCTATACCTGATCTCATTCCTTTAAGTGGGAGTGAAACGCCACATACCCACGTGAGTAACCCTCCACAGGTCGGTAATTCACTTCCGGAATCCATGCCTTTTGACACGTGAGCAACCCTCCTCGTCATCAGGTCGTGCTTTCCCTCTAATCAAAACCATTTCACAATCTTGTAATGGGCCAGAATTGGGTTCTTGTTGCCTTAGTAGGCAATAAGATAGGTTCGGGTACCATTAATTAGAACCAAGCCCATGAGTGAGAATTTAAGAAGCCCACCCCTAGTAGAGCCATGCGAACAACCTTAGCGAACTAGAATTCATGTGGTTAAGTTCTTTTTCTTGTGTACCCTTTCTTTTCATTGTTGTTCCTTAGCGAACAACCTATTAGGCAATAAGATAGGTTCGGGTACCCTTTCTTTTCATTGTTGTTCCTTTGTCTTGCATATTATCGTCATATCATAAAGAGCACATTGAGTTGGAAATAGTTTGAAGTTAAAGGCTAGATTGATGGGAGACCTAGTTCACAACAATGATGAAAAGAACTCCGACGTACATATATGGTCCGAAGGGGAACAATTGCAAGAGGGAGACAATATTCATACTGGGTTTAGGTCAACATTGGCAACGGAGACATTCATGAATACAGAATACAATGATACTTTCGTGCTGAAAACAGTGTGGAATAGTTGAGACTTGGAAACAATGAGCATTTTCAGAAGGAAATATGGTGACATTGCATATTTTCTAGATGCTCCAGTGGATCATGCACTGCTGCAAGCCTTGGTGAGATTCTGGAACCCCGCCTACAGTTGTTTCATGATCGGTAACTTCGACTTGACTCCTACAATTGAAGAATATCAAGACCTTTTGAATTATGAGAAGATTGATGGGACTCGGGTATACTCGAAGCCTTGTAAGAACAAAGCCTTTCGGGGCAAGCTCAAGAGATTCTCAGATATGTTGGAATCCTGGGTCGGGCACCAAGTCATTACTTGGAACGGTAAAGAGTATCTCAGATGGGATGGGATTCTAGCCCTGGCTTCTGTATATTTGGTAGGCCGAGTTCAACAGGATCTCTTCGCATTATTAATTTACGGGTTAGTGCTCTTTCCCTGGGCACGAGGGCTAATTGACCAGGCAGTGTTAGACCTGTTTGACCGTTTGAGTGGTGGAACCAATCCGGTGCCCGTAATCTTAGCCAAAACTTTCTGATCCTTGAGGTTTTGTTGGGAGCACGGTGGAGGTCGTTTCCATGGCTGCTCGTAGTTTTTGACATTCTGGTTTTACAACCATTTGTGGACGGGTGCTAATTTCTGGAAACCTCTTTACCATGGTAGTTTCTCCCCTTTGGAAGAGTTTCTGCGAAAGGAAGATTGGCCCACTAGAAGATCTGAGGAAGTTTGGGTAGGTGTTCTTAGTAACCTGAATGAGGAAGATATAGTTTGGATGGCTTCGTGGCTTTCTGCAAGGTGTATCCTCTGCAGGTGTGGAGTGCACTCTTGGGTGCCATTACTTGGACTTTAGGGGCACACTGCTTATGCTCCTCTCCTGGTTTTGAGACAGTATGGCTCAAAGCAATTTGTTCCAGCTACCAAAGGCTTGAATGAGTTAAGCATCAATTATGAGAATGAAAAGAGCTACAAGGCAGTGGTGTATGATGTTTCTGCATCCTGGAACAACGTGAGACGGGTCAGTTTTATGAGTGCTACCCACATGACCACTACCGAATACGAGGTATGGAGATTTAGTCGCGTCAATGACAACGTTCCCTAGTTGAACCCCAATAGAAAAATGACCATAGAAGAAAGGTTAGCTACACTTCCTACCGAAGCCGAGTTGATGAGGAAACAACTTGAAGAAGATCAGGAAAGGTATCTCAAGCTCGAGGAGAAAGCTCGCCAAGAAAAATTTGACTTCGAGTTGGAGAAGATACAGTTTGAAGGAATGGTTAAAGGTTTGCAAAAAAAAAGGATGAATTGGAACTCGAGCTCAAGTTAGAAAAAGAAGAAATTCAGTGACTCAAGAGGCTAGGCAAAAGCAAGAGAGTTGTAGAAGGTGGATCAGGCGAGGGGATAGAGCTTTGATTCAGGGAGGAGAAAGCGAGAGCCGAGAATTATAAAAGGATGTATTGTGAGAACAAGGACCAGGTGCTCACTTTAACACAAGAAATGAAGAACTTGCACGCTTCTCACTCTAGACAGCTCGAGAAAGAACATCGTCAAAATGAAGCCTTGAAGGATCAGGTTAAATGTCTGGAGAAGTCTCTTTTCAAGAACAAAGGTTCGACTGGCAAGTTAAAGGAAAGCAAGACGGAGAACCAGGCTTTGGAGATTCACATTGAAGAATTGGAAACTGAGGTTCAACGGCCAAGGATCATATGGAAAGTTTTAGGGGAGCCATTCAAGTACGCCCGATGCCGAGTTTAGAGCAACTACAGTTCGCTGCCAACACCATTTGGAGACAAGAGCAAGAGTTAGCACAATGGATGGTTCGGATGCAAGGGGTCACCCAGAAGATATAGCTCTTGGTAGAAGACGCTACTAAGCTCCATGATTTTGTCGACGATGACTCTAAAGAAGGATAGAGGATTGTTTGGATTTTGAGAGAGATCATCGACCTCGATACTACCCTGAAGTCATATGTTTAGTTGGCTTTCTTTGGATTATTGTACCAAGACTATGTTTCTGTTAATAAAAGTCGTTTAACGATGATATTTACCAGACTGAGTGCTGCTCATTGCATTCATGCATAATTCATTTATTTCATTCTCTATTTTGTTAACAAATAATTGACTAAAAAACTTTCTATTTCAGAAACAAAAAAGATTGCATTTTGGTTCTTTAAAATTACCATTATTCCACATCCATATCATACCCGCTTACGAACAAAACAAATAGAGGAAGGTTTTGCGAAGCTGGAAGCCGATCTATGCAGTCAAATGGAACGAACCCAACAAGAATTGAGGGAAACCATTCTCAAGTCCCAGCAAGACATTATGAGGGAGATATCGTAACTATTGCAAGCCCAGTTAAGGCAGGAGTCAAGAGGTAAGGGTACCATCGAAAGCCCGGCCCTAAACTCGAGAGACCCCCTTTATTCCCAAACCATTAGGAATCCTTTGCTCATCGACCCTTCGTCAAATCCTACACAAGGTGCATCTACTTCTCATGCTAGTGCGGTAGCTCCAACTCAACCAGGGGTGACCTTTGGGAATCCCGAGGTTATCGGAGATGTTATCCCAGATTTTGACGAATTAGAAAAGCTAAACCAAATGAAAACGAAGTTCGCTAAGCAACTAGAAGATACTCAGAAGGACCTAGAGGATAAGCTCCGATTGAAAGAAGATGAGGATGACCCTTATGGGTTAAGTGCTAGAGAACTCAGCCTGGTCCCAAACGTAGAGATCCCATACAAGTTCAAGGATCCAGACTTTGAGAAGTTTGTTGGAAGTACCTGTCCATCTGCTCATATAGTGATGTTCTACCGGAAGATGGTCAGTTTTACCCGCAATGAGAAACTCTTGATTCATTGTTTTCAAGACCGCTTAGTTGGGTCTGCTCTAAGGTGGTATAACCAACTGACCAGGGCTCATATCAAGTCGTGGAGAGATTTGGCGAAAGCTTTTACTGATTAGTATAAGCATGTTACCGATATGGTTCCCAATCGATTACTGTTACAAGGCATTGAATAGAAATATAATGAGACTCTTCGCGAATATGCTCAAAGATGGCGTGATGTGGCAGCCCAAGTCCAACCACCGCTCCATGAACATGAGATCTCCCCTATGTTCGTAGACACAGTGAAATGGGCACTTTATGATCGGCTAATCAGTAACCCTATCAGTAACTTTATAGAGATGGTCATGACCCGCGAACGCATTAAAGCGGCTATCAAGAGCGGAAGAATCGATGGAGGAGATCATTCATGGAAGCAGTTCAAGAAGAAGGATCATGAAGTGAACAACACCAACACTTTTGAGAAGACCAAGCACTTCACCATTTCCCAACCGCAGGCTCCAGTAGGGAATTCCATAAACTTTAATAAGAAGGGGGACAAAGGACCTACGAAGGAAATGGATGATAGGTCTTTCACACCTTTGCCAATTACCTATAAGGAACTCTACTCACAGCTATACAAGGACGATATGGTCCGACCATACCACGTTACTCCTTATAACCCACCGTACCCGGCTTGGTATAACCCCAAGGAGCACCGCGAGTATCATGCTGATGTCTTGGGGCACTCAATCGAGAACTATATAGCTTTCAAAAAGTTTGTTCAGAATCTGATTCGAAGCGGGGTCTTATAACTAGGGGAGCCCAGCACGGCCAATAACCTATTACCGAACCACGGAGGACAGAGTGTAAATGCCATTGAAGACGAATGTACTACGAAAGCCAGAAAGATCATGTCTGAAGTCCAATCTCCCCTGAGATGGGTCTTTCAACAGTTGTGATGGCGCGTCTCATCAATCAGAGGATGGTGTTTGTCAAAGAAGGATGTGGCCTGTACTGTGAATACCATCAGTTAGAAGATCATGATATTCAGCATTGTGAGGAATTCTGTCATTTGCTTCAAGCTATGATGGACAACAAGGAGATAGAGTTTTTTGAGAAGGGGAAAAGAGTAAAAGAGTTTGAAGTCTGTGCATCGGGAGCCAAGAAACCAGATACAGTTCCAAGAGGCCACTTGTCCTCAATCTCGGGAATAATGAGGCAAGTGAACCAAAAATGGCTTCCAATATCATAATTACTACCCCAAAATCTTTTCCTTTTAAAGACACCAAGATGGTTCCGTGGAATTATGCCGCAAGCGTCTTGATTCCGGGTCTTCTAATGCACAAGAGGAGAAGAGGATGATATAAACAGAACCTACTCAACCCAGTAGCAGAGAAGTGAGTGATGTGGGGCATTTAATAGGAAGTGGTCGGTGCTACATTCCAGAAAATTTGAGGGATCTAAAGAAGAAAGCCCAAGAAGCTGGAGCAAGATCTGAAAGGTTGTTTGGAGAGGACCCACCTGTAAAGATCAAGGAACTTGTCACGGAAACGCATGCACAAGAATTTCTAAAATTTTTGAAGCACAGTGAGTATAGTGTTGTCAATCAACTCCGAAAACAACTAGCTCGCATTTCAGTACTCGACCTACTACTAAATTTGGAAAAGCATAGAGAGGCATTGTTGAAGGTTTTGAACGAGACCTTTGTTGCAAAAGATATTTCTGTTGGAAGATTAGATCAGATCATAGGTCAAATTACTGACGTCAATCACATTACCTTTAGCGATGATTAGATTCCAGGGCAAGGCACGAGGTCTGTCAAAGCCCTGAACATTACTACCCACTGTAAAGGTTATGTGCTGCCGAGTGTGTTGATTGACAATGGCTCTGTATTGAATGTCATGCCATTAGCCATGCTACAATGACTACCAATCGATAGCTCGCACATAAAGCCATGTCATAATACGGTACGAGCCTTTGACGAGACTCAGAGAGATGTGGTCGAGAAAATAGAAGTACCCCTAGTCATTGGTCCCACTAAATACATGGTCGACTTTGTTTTCATGGATATCCAGCCATCTTACAATTGCTTGTTAGGAAGACCTTGGATGCACTCGACCGGCGCCGTTCTATCCTTACTCCATCAAAAATTGAAATTTGTCACCGATGGGAAATTAGTAATAGTGAACGCAGAAGAGGACATCATCAATTCAGTGACTCCAGATACACCGTACATCCCTACTGATGGAGAAGCAATGGAGTGTGCCTTTAGAGCATTGGAACTTATCAATGCCACTTTTGTTTCCGAAGGAAGGAAAGTTCCATGCCCTAAGCTATCAAATTGCACTAAGATGATGGTGTTCGAAACCCTGGGAAAATGAGCAAGAAAGAACAAAGGTTTATGGCGGAATCTACAAGGGCGTCTTCGTCCTGTTAGTGTGATCCACAAGGTGGACCACTTTGGGCTTGGCTATAGGCCTAACCTTTTGCAAAAGAGGCAAGAATGGAAAAAAAAGACAAGAACATCGGAAAGCCAGGTTGAAGGGGAAGACATACTTTGGGCTCCCATAACCTATTCAAACTTCAGAGGCATCTTCACATCTAGGGGGATCCGAAACTCGGAGGAGGACATCCAAGAGGAAAACCAGGAGAGTGAAAGGCACCTCCAAGAAAAGCTGATCAGTGAGGCTTTAGAAGAAATGAATGTAAACATGATCGGTGAGAGGAGCAAGTCGAACCGATTTCTGGCTAGAATTCGCCCGTGCCTCCCAGGGGAAGAGCTCAACAACTAGACCTTCAGGGTCATGCCAGCACTCAATAGGGACATATCAAAGTAATGCCTAGAACCACTCTGTTACTTTGGCCCAAAAGTAAAGAACATCTTTTGTAAAAAGGGCAACTATGTCATGTTCATCTACAAAGAAATATATCCACCTTTTCTTTCTCTCAAATGGCAAACATGGCATTCATCCCATTCATTCTATTTCATTCATTATTTATTCATTCATCTATTCATTTATTTTATTAGTTGATAATTTATTTATGTCATAAACTACACCATTCTTTTCCAATTTGCACTTTTAAAATCGTATAGACGCCTTAATATAAATTGTATGAACAATGTGGAACCTAGTCCCAAAGTAGATTTCGAACGACGCATGTACTTGGCGGAGATAGAGGAAGAAAATGATGAGATCCCAGAAGAGCAGTTAAGAATGATGGCCGAGGAAGAAAAGCAAATCTTTCCACACCAAGAGAAGCTAGAGATCCTAAACTTGGGAACTGACGAAGAAAGGAAAGAAGTAAAAATTGAGGGCATCCTGTCACCAGAAATCAGACAAGGGTTAGTGGAATTGCTTGTGGAATTTAGAGACGTATTCACATGGTCATACCAAGACATGCCGGGCCTAAACACGGACATTGTAACGCACAAGCTTCCCATTAGGCCATAATGCAAGCCCGTTCAGCAAAAGCTTCGAAGAATGAGAATAGACGTGTTACTGAAAATTAGGGAAGAGGTGAAGAAACAGTTTGAGGCTGGATTTTTGGAAGTCTCTAAGTACCCAGAATGGGTGGCCAACATTGTGTCAGTACCAAAGAAGGATGGGAAGGTGCGAATGTGCGTGGATTATAGAGACCTTAATAAGGCCAGTCCTAAAGACAACTTTCCTCTCCCCCATATTGATACTTTGGTGGACAATACCGTAGGGCATGCTTGGTTCTCATTCATGGATGGCTTTTCGGGGTACAACCAGATCAAAATGCACCATAGGACATGGAAAAAACCACTTTTGTAACCATGTGGGACACGTTTTGTTACAAAGTGATGCCCTTCGGAATAAAAAATGCCGGAGCGACTTACCAGAGAGCCATGGTAACCTTGTTTCATGACATGATGCATAAGCAAAATCGAGGTGTACGTGGATGACATGATAGCCAAGTCTAAGACCGAGGAGGAGCACATCTAAAATTTGTGAAAACTCTTCCGAAGGCTAAGAAAGTATCAATTAAAGCTCAACCCGGCCAAGTGCACCTTCGCAGTCACATCAGGGAAGCTTTTGGGCTTTTTGGTAAGTCATAGAGGCATCAAGATCGATCCCGACAAGGTAAAAGCAATTCAAGATCTTCCACCACCTCAAACGCAAAAAGAGGACCGAGTTTTTTAGGAAGGTTAAACTACATATCTCGGTTCATATCCAGTTGACTAATAAATGTGACCCTATCTTCAGACTCCTCCGAAAGAATAACCCAGGAGTTTGGGATGAAGATTCCCAAGAAGCATTAGAAAAGATCAAGAAGTATTTGACTGATACCCCAATCCTAGTAGCACTGGTGCCGGTCAGACCATTGATCCTATATTTGACAGTCTTTGAAAATTCTATGGGGTGTGTACTCAGACAACACGATGACTCAGGGAAGAAGAAAAGGGCCATCTACTATTTGAGCAAGAAGTTCACGGATTGTGAAACTCGGTACCCGCCAATTTAGAAGTTATGTTGTACCTTGATATGGGCCACTAAGCTATTACGGTAATACATGTTGTATCATACCACCTGTTTGATTTCCCAGATGGATCCGCTGAAATTTCTTATGGAAGCGCCAGCATTGACAGGGAAGATGGCCCATTGGCAAATGCATTTGTCGGAGTTTGACATCGTTTCGCACCTCGGATAACTATGAACTATTGGATTTCTATTTTCCAAACGAAGATTTGATTTGTGGTGTAACTGAAGGGAAATCTGTTACCGAGAAAGAAGGTTGGAGGCTCTATTTTGATAGGGCGTCGAATGCCCAAGGCCATGGAATAGGGGCAGTGTTAATTTCCCCTGAGGAGGATCACTACCCTTTTACCAGTAGGCTAGAATTCTTTTGCACCAACAACATAGCCGAGTATGAAGCTTGTGTCATGGGACTACAAGCAGCCATTGAGAAGAAGATCAAGGTACTCCAAGTTTTTGGAGATTCTTCTTTGGTAGTCTACCAACTTCGAAAAGAATGGGAGACCAGGGATGCGAAGCTGATCAAATATTATGATTTAATCCAAGATTTGGTTAGAAATTTTGAAGAAGTTAGTTTCACCTACTTGCCAAAAGAGGACAACCAAATGGCTGACGCTCTGGCCACATTGGCAGCCATGTTTAAAGTAAATGGGACAGCCGAGATGAAGCTTATTGAGATGCAAACTTTTGAGGTGCCAGGCCATTGCTATAGTTTGGAAGAGGAAAAATGCAGCAATCCATGGTATTATGACATCCTTCAGTACATCAAATACCAAACTTACCCAAAAGACGCCAACGATAATGAAAAAAGAACTATCCGAAGGTTCGCGTCAGGGTACGTCCTTGATGGGGAGGTTTTGTATAAAAGAAGCAAGGATAAGATACTGTTGAGGCGTGCTAATGCTCAGGTGGCCAAAACCATTTTAGCAGAGGTCCATGGAGGTTTATGCGGAACCCACACTAGCGGCTTCTCGATGGCTAGAAAAATCATGAGATACGGCTACTTTTGGTCAACAATGGAAGAAGATTGCATCAATTATGCAAAGAAGTGCCATAAATGCCAGATCTACGTTGATAAGATACATTCCCCGCCAGTACCACTTCATGTCATGAACTCACCTTGGCCATTTGTTGCTTGGGGAATAGATGTCATTGGGCAGATACACCCGAAAGCTTCTAATGGGCATCGCTTCATCTTAGTAGCTATCGATTACTTCACCAAATGGGTAGAAGCTGCCTCGTATGCCAACATCACAAGAATGACAGTTTGCAAATTCCTCAAGAAAGAAATTATATGTCGTTATGGTCTGCCCGAAAGGATCATCACTAACAATACAAAATGATGACTGAGGTGTGTGGACAGTTCAAAATTGTACATCACAATTTTACTATTTATCGCCCCAAGATGAACGGAGTAGTGGAAGCGGCAAATAAGAATATAAAGAAGATCATAGAAAAAACCACAGAAAATTTCAAGGATTGGCATGAAAAGCTACTTTTTGCCCTGCTTGCTTATCGGACCTCTGTAAGGACCTCCACCGGGGCAACACCATACTCTTTGGTACATGGCAGAGAGGCGGTATTACCCATTGAGGTGGAGATCTCGTCGCTCCGAATTTGAACGAAGTGAAGTTGGATGAGGCCGAATGGATACAAACCAGAATTGATCAATTGAACCTCATTGAAGAGAGAAGGTTCAAGGCTATCTGTCATAGCCAAATGTATCAGAAAAGGATGATGCAGGCCTATAACAAGAAAGTTCACCCTAGAGAATTCCAAGAGGGGGATCTGGTGCTCAAAAAGATCTTACTCAACCAAAAGGACTTTCGAGGGAAATGGATGCCTAATTGGGAAGGGCCTTATGTTGTAAAGAAGGACTTCTCCGGAGGAGCGTTGATCCTAGCCGAGATGGATGGGAAAGAGTTAAGCAACCCAATAAACTCAGACTCGGTAAAAAAGTATTATGCCTGAAGAAAAGAAAGAAAAAGAGAAAAAAGATAAAAAAAGAAGAAACAAGAAAAAGGAAAAATAAATAAAATAAAATAATAAAAAAAAAGAATGAGAGAAAGAAGGAGGTTTTAGGGCGAAAACCCCAAGGTGGGCATCCTAAAACCAGGGGGTGATATGAATTGAAAATCCGAACAAGACGGTTCAGACATGCGTGAATTTTGGCATACAACTGACATACTTCATCAAAGGGCAACGCTTCAACCCTTAGGTCGTTAAAAGTTGTAACCTAAAATGGCGAGTAAAATGTCTACTGTGGTCGATGGGTTCTTATTGTTCATACAGTCGACGTTATTTGTGTCTTTTCTTTTTCATGTTTGCCATGACTTTCAAAATTTTGTTGATGTTTCCCTTAGTATTAATAAAATAGTATTCCTGATATTCGTCTTGTCATCGTCTCGTAGATGAATTGGCATAGGTCATGAAAAGAAAAAGATTTCTTGGTATTACTATGATTTAACCTATTGGGTGCAAGTTATTCTAGGATAGAGGTTGAATCTACCAAGGTTAAGGCAAAAAGATCGTTGGGGTGAAATTGACGAGATTTACCAAAGAAAGACAGTGCATACCTCACTTATTATTGAGGGAAATAAAGGCGAAAACCCAGAAGGGCGCCCGAAAGAAAAAAAAGAAAGAAAAAAAAAGAAGAAAAAAAAAGAAAAGAATGAAAGAAGAAGAAAGAGAAAAGGAGAGAAAAATTGAAGTGAAAACCCGTAAAGGGCACTTTGGAAGTACAAGTCTAAAAAGTGAAAACCTGAAAAGACCTTTTAGAACAAAAGAATTAAGAGAGGGCATAAAGGGTGAACTCGAGTAACAAGTGGGGCACCGCCGTCACAAGAAAGAGAGAGAAAGAGAGTGAAATTCGAAATCAATGGACCAAGAAGAAGAAATGTCTGAGTAAATTATTGTTATCCATGCATCATATTTAGTTAGACATTTCTAGGTTAGGAACACGCTAACTCATATCATCGCATCATTTTGTCTCTTTTTACAGGATAAAAGGGGAGACCTCTTGAGAAGAGAAACAAACATCGGGATGGAAACTGAGAGAAAATTTCCAAGCAGAGGATTTTGGAAACACCGCCTCCCGGCAAAAAAGGTGATACAATAGTACCTTTTAAAAAGGGGAAGAAGGGGTTGGCCTATCCGTTCAGGCTCACAAAGAGCGGAAGCCTTCATGGAACCCTCATTTGAAGAATTGCTATTTGTTCGTTGCCGCTTCGGAGGAGCATGTTGTCTTCTTCGGGTTATGTCTGCTGCCGTTTCGGAGGGACATCTTGGCGTCATTAAGATTGTTTTCGACCGCTTCGGGAAAGCAAAGCCACTTGGATTCATTCGCTACCGGTTCGGGAGAATGAGCCGTTAGAAAGATATTTGGATTTGTTCGCTGTCGCTTTAGAGGAATGAGTCATTCGGTAACTGGTTCAACCAATGCCGATCGAGAAAGACATGCCAGCACTACCCACTTATTTTCTGCCGTTTCGGGGAAACAAGTCATCTCAATTTCCTCGTTGCCATTTTGGGGAGCAAATCATCTGACAGGAAAGTAGGACAAAATTAGTGCTTAATGTCTTTGCTTTATTCTTGTTTCACAAGTATAAGCAAAGAGGGGCAGCTGTAATCACTAATTTTGTCCGGGGTAAAACCACTTTTATTGTTTTACTTTAGTTAATGGGCTTGTGATGGGCTGTTGATTAATTAGTAATTATCTATATCTATATGTGAGTATCAAAATTGAAAAAGAAAAAGGGGAAAGGAAAAAAAAAAGAAAAGCAAAAACACTACTATTAATATATGTGTACGCATTGCATGGTATTGCATGTTATGTGCATATTTGATGTTTTTTTTATATGTATATATATTGTACGCAAGTATTTACTATTATTATTGTCATGTGAGTGTAGGTAGGTATTGCATGTATTAGGTATATGTATTAATATCAGTGTATCGTAAATGTGTGTCTCACATACATATGTGTTATGTAATTAATATTGATCTGGTGTAAGCATGTATATTATATGTTTTGTTATCATTAGTATTATTATTGTAATTATTATTGTTATTACTACTACTACTATTATTATTATTATTATTATGCTAGCATGTCTAAAAATATAAACAGTCCATATGATATAAGCAAATCCAAGTCCATTACATTACAAAATCCCACAAATATTATACAATAATTACAAGCCCATTTTTTGGCCCATATCCAATATAAACAAAAAACCCTAAAAAAATCTATTTATTTATACTTTTTTGCAGCCACCTCAATCTGGCCGTTGGATCAGATTTGATCCAACGGTTCAGATGGCACCGGAGCCGATGTGCCGTCCTCCATGCGCGCGTGAAGCCCACGCGCGGTCGTGTTATCACCCACGCGCTGCTGGCGATTTCTCCCTTGGCCACGTGGCTTCGTCGCCGGCAATCTCGGATGTTTTCACCGGCTCCCAACCACCAGTATGGGCAAAAACAATAATAAATTTTCAAGGTTAGCAAAACCTAATTCTAGGTATAATCAGCCACAATTGTTTCATTAAAGATTGCTTAGAAGTATGAACAAAGACTGGGGGACAAAAAGAGGTAATCAGTTTGTAATCGGCAGTTTTCAGATTCAAGAAATAAAAAATACGTTCTGATTTCCCCTTTATTTTTCTTGCCTTTTTCGAACATAATCACAACAAACGACAAAAAGAACGATCTATCATGCATATACAGTTCATTGTTATCGTTTTAATCTTGTGAGTTCGAATACATATACATATATACAAAAAAGGAATAAGAACAGAAAAGGAAGAGTTTACCTCTCGACGGCGACGCTTCCCAGCGAACGGGGGCTTTGTCGGTAAATCCCAGTGGTGAGAAGCGAGGCCGCAATGAGGGGAGTTGTATACTCTGAGGTCGTGTCGATCCAATAGTTGCCGGCGAAGATTCGACGCGAGGAAACTGAAGGGGCATCGGCCTGTTTTGGGGTGAACGGCTCATCTTCTGGGAAATCAATGTCGTCAGAAGGGAAGAAGGGGCCGTGAGACACCGACCGAAGGCAACGACGCGTCCAAAAGAGTTCGATCAAGGGCTAAACGGTGGTCGATCTCTCCCTTCCCTCTCTGGCTCGCAGCGAACAAAAAGGAAAAATGAAGAAGAAGGCAGAAATTTAGGGTTATAATAACCCTTTATTCGAAACCGGTATAACCGATTTCGTGACCGGCTGAGCTGGTTGACCCGTCTGGTGACCCGCTCTGAAATCTGACCCGGTCTTCCCCAATAGCCTAGACCCACAATTTGGAGCCCAATCTGTTTGGGCTTGGTATACTTCTTACCCAACTTGTTTAATTTCATCCCACTTTTATTGGTATAATATGTTTTAATATTTTATTTTTGTAGTATTTGTCATTAAATCTTGTATGATGCACATATTTTATATGTGTTACATAGTATTTAGGTGGTACATAAAGATTTATTTCGTAATTTATAGTACACTATACATGTATTTTCATTTAAATATGTGACCCCTCTAATATTAATCTCTTATAAAAACAATGGTATAGATATTTCAATGATTGCATATATAAAATAATTATAATATATGATGTAGAACTTATTAACATAACGTAGGGTATATGCATGTAATATTTTTAAAATGCATTATACATTTTTATGTATGATATATGTATTATAATAAAAATTTCCTTTATACCGTGCATTTTCTATAAAATTCTTAAATATATATGTATATACATTTTTTTAAAAGAAAAATATTAATATTATCACAAACAAAGTTTTTCTCTTTAAATGCTAGTTTTATGGAATAAACGATTATAATGTATTTATTTTCTTTCTTTAAAGAATTCATAATTTTTGAAAATGTATAACATATACAGTTTTTTTAAATAAATAAATAAAATTATAAAGAAAAAAATAAAAAAATAAAAGGAGAGAGGTAATAATGTTTATAATTTTATGGTTTATAGTACAATCTCAAGTTATAGTTATATTTTGATATTAAATGCATGGAAATGTTTATGAGCCCTAAACTTTTAAATTTGGTTGTAGTACTTTGGGCTTTTAACTTTGGGCCTAATTTTAATAGTTTCAAGCTTTTGGGCTTAGGTTGGGAATAACTAAACTAATTCGAATAAATCGTGTTCCCGTATTATAGGGACATGATCCTAAAATTTATCAGATTAGTCTTAGTCTTTTTAAGACTTTACTTAGACTAGTGTTTGGATTAATTTATTGAATTTAAATTTATCCTTGACTTATTGGGGTAAATATTAAATTCATTAAATTAATTGAACATTCCTTAATTACCTTAAGGGAAAAATCAATTTTAAGCCTAACTTAGCATCAAATTGCAATTTAGCCTCCATAAATTGAGCTTTTTAATTCTTTTAGAGGTTAAATATATAATTGAACTATTTTCTAAATTGAACCTTCTTTTTTTTTGGTGTTTGCATTTATGCCCTTGCTTGTCATACATTAATCACATTCATGTAATCTTATATCTTAATAACATCGTTAATCAATTTAAGTCATAAAAAGGGAGGTATTTATTAATTATAATATTTGTGTTATAACAGTCCGAAATTAAAGGATGTTAACCAAATGTTTGAATTAATTTTTGCCATCCCGAGGTAAACGGACTAAAAATTAACAATGTCTTTACATCATATTTAAAGGTTTGCATCATGCATAAGGGTGACGCACGGAGGTCAAACCATAAATTAACACGGTAGTCGGGCTTATTCGATGTCGGTTTAATTCATGGTCTGACATATCGTTAACCTTATTAATTAAATGTCTAATTAATTTGAGTCCATCAATTCGATAAAGCCCGCGTAGTCAAGGTTAATTTTCATCTAAGAACTTCGAATCAAACTCAATCTAAATTTCAATAACTTTCATTCTTTTAAGAGCAACAAAATTTTTGGTACCAATTTCCGGGCGTGATGGGGGTGCTAATCCTTCCCCACACGTAACCAACTCCCGGACCCTTTCACAACGAATCTCTGGTTTAATGGTCTCTGGCCTACCTTACCCAAGTGGCCGGTGGCGACTCTAAATTGTCGTCGTTTCGGAAAATTTAAAGTTTTCAAAAGAAATTCTACATTTTCCAAAGGATTTTCATTAACAATTCAGGGGACAATTAGTAGCCGACTTATTTTCTAAACAAATGCCCCTAACACGAAAAAATTCATTTTTCTCAAAAAGGGAGAAAAAAAAAGGGTCGCTACAAACACCCTATTCTCCTTTACAGCAGCCACACCAGAGCCATTGGATCAAATTTGATCCAACAACCATGATAAAAGCAAGGAGACCCTTCGGATGTCGCGTGAGATACACGCTCGGGCCATTCGCCTTCCCACGCACGCGTGCAATGCACACCGAGACCCTTTATCTCCCATGTGCCACGTGCCTTCACGGATGGATGCCACATCATCTCCTACAAATCATTTGGGTTGTTCATTTCTAGGCATGCTCACCACCTTTGATCTGAATCTCCATCAATGGTGACTCCATCTTCGCGGATCGAGGAGATCGTGATGATGTCGTTCTCCCACCGGCTCTCCAACCACCATGTAGTGGGAAAATAATAAAAAATATCAGTCTAAGTCAGCCACAGTATAATCCATTATGGTTGCTTATTCGTGTAAACAAGAAAAAAAATATATACAACATGTAACATACTTATTTTGTAACCAATACCAGATTGGGAGATCAATACAAAAAACACAAAAGTTTCCAAGGTATCATCAGTGTTCCTTTTCTTCTTTCCTTTGCATGTCATAAATAAGAAAAATTAGATTTGAGTCTTTACCTTCGCCGTTGAGTAGTTCCTCGTCGTCCGGTAATAAGCCTCTCAGTCTCCTCTTCAGCCGTGCATGATGAATAGGACGGTTGGTTTTAAAAAAAAAACTATTGTTTTTATAAAATGGAAAGGGCTTAGGGTTTTGATTTTTTATAAACTGAGATTAGATCCGATTTGGGGTAAAAAGAGATGGTTTGGCTTGGTTTTTTGGTGTTCGTCGGTGCCGATGAGGGGCGGCCGTCGACTTTGAGTGGTGGTTGGTATGGCCAAATTCTGTCGAAATCTGATTTTGAAGGAGGAGGAGGAGAACCGGTGTTGGTATTCTCTCTATTTTTCAAAGGATTTGGTCCTCTCAGATTTTGAGGATGAAAGAAAATAAAGCTTTTTATTTTTTTTATATTTTATAACCGGTCCCTCTCTTAAAATGGGTTATTACTGCAATAAATTTTTCCGTGTTTTGGCATTTTGGTGATCCTTCCGCCTTTCTAAATTACTTCCTAAATCCCTTCAAGTTTTCAAATGTTTTTAATTTCGTCCCGGGTTTTAAATTCAATCCGGTTTTGAATGGTTTAATTACCCATTTCGTTCCTCATTATTATTAATCCTTTCCATTTTAATCATCACTTCTTGTTTTAATTGCCCTGTTTAGTTGAATAGATTTAATTAATTATTTATATGTATTTGTACCATGTATATTATATATACTATTATATATATATATATATATATTAGTATGTTTCTTTGCTACGTGTTATATACATATATATTATGTATAGTATGTTTCTTTGTTACTTTATATATATATTATACATGGTATGTTTTTACTACGTTATATATATATACCGGTGTTATGTTTCTTTGCTTATCTATATATGTACTATATTAAGCGCGTTATTTATAGTACCTCTTTTTTTTTGCCTTTATATCTTATTATTCTGGTTAAGTTCCATGTTCATTATGTTTATAGTTAGTAAATCTTATCATTGCTACTAGCATTTATCCTTTTTATATGATAGGTGTTTATATTTATTGGCTTGATTTTCTTGGTAATTACATTTTTATATATTTATTTATTTTTACCATGTGTTCTTTTCACCTTATATATATATATATTATTTACCTATTTATTCATATTTATATACTATTATATACAGCATGATATGAGTATAATTATAGCTTAGATTCCTTTTCAAAATTACTTAAATGTATTTAGCAAGTTTTACTTATGTCTATATGTAAATCATCTTTTTATTTATTATTAAATTGTATATTATACGTATAGTTATATATATATATATATATATATATATATATATATATGCGTGTGTATATAGCTTAGTACAGGTGTTATATGTATAGATATATCATTAGTTTTTATGTGTTATGTTATGCACATGTTGTTATTATCGTTATATTTATATGTATATATATATATATACATTTCGTTTTATGTATTTATGTTCATTTTATTTATTTTATTTTATTTATATACTTTTGATGCATACACTTTTTTATCGTAACTATTTATATATATATATATATATATATATATATAGTCTTCTAATCGCATGATGTAATATATGTTACACATTTCGCGTTTTCATTTCATCACCCCGTATTTAGTTTTTATCATATCTATCTTTGTTCATACGTGCCATGTCATTATGATCACATTCAAAATATAAATTGTCAATGTGATGTCTTTTTATTCTATAGTAAATTTGTCTAGTACCAGGCGTAGTGGTGGTGGTTTTTCGTTTATTCTCGAATAATGGGACCCTTAAAATTTACTCGCATGTATAACCAAATTTTGATTCAATTGTCACTTTATTTTGCAAAATCCGATATTAATAAAATGGTAATTGATTTGGTACCAAGTTTGGGCGTGGTAGGAGTGTGAAACCTTCCCAACATGTCATCACTCCCGAACCCAAAACACAAAGAATTTCTGGTTTATTTTTTGGTGTCCGGTCTATCTAACCCAAGTGATCGGTGGCGGCTCTAGTTTTTTTATTCCAAAACACGATTTTTCAAGAAAAATCCCCAAAATCAATTTCTTTTTCAAGAAAAGAAGGAAACCCTTTTGAATTTTTTTAGTCTCTACAGCATGGCGACTCCGCTGGGGATGATTTTTTATTTTTAAAAAATGAGAGTCGTGCCTACAATTTGATTACCATTCTTATTAATATTGGAGGTTGCAAGTTAAAGCGATAATTAAGTTATTTTTGTTTATAAATGCAAGTTTATTTTAACGCCTTTAAAATTTGGCATATAAACCATCCGTTTAAGTGGGGGGAAAACGATAGTGCTTTCGTGGTGATATTGTTCCTCCGTATGGGCCTAACAAGTACCTTGGCGGCTCGAGTATGCTATGTTTTCGTGGAATATTGTTTCCCCGTATGGACATAGCGAATGGGTCCCATCGAATTAAACTCGGTTGAAAGGAGCATATAATGGGTGATGATCAAGGGCCTTGCTACCCTTAGTAGAGGACAACAAGGACAATTTTTTGGGTACCTTTTAGTACCAAAATTGCCTGTAGAGAACATAGAAAATACATGCGGATACATGTTGCGTGCTCTCATGTACTATAAATGATATGCAATCGGCGTAAGTATACACATCGAACAAGTAATAATAGTGATAAATAAGATCGCCTCCATAGGGATTGGAGGAAATTCAAGTAAAGTTTTGGAATGATTAATACTTTCTAGCTTATAAGATGCTCGATAGAGCTTACGCATGCTTTTCTAAACTATCTCTAGCAAGAAACTAAAGTAAGAATGCTACAACAATACCTCTCAACGTGAACCTTAGCAAGCTACTATCCTTGAAGTTCTACTCCTTTTAGTCGTTGAAACTCTATCCTTATCTCTAAGGTGAGTTAGGGTTTAGCCTCTCAACTCAACCCCATTGTCCACATAGATCTAAGCTTAACTTTCTCAACCATTAATCATTAAACAAAGGTAACCACTAACTCTCGAAAGCTCTTACAAACCCAAGTCAATAAAACAATGAACAAAGCATATACAGAACTGGAAAATGCTAAAACATTCATTCAAACAAAAACATAATCATCCACAATAAACCCTAGCCACTTAAAGTTAGTTCATGGCTGGGCAAAATCATTCAAATTCATCCCTTTATTAATACAACACATTTCATAAAAAGTTTGGAAATGTAAGGAGCAACTAAAAGTAAAGGAAAACTTCCAAGCCACTGTGGACTGCCGTGAACCACCTCAAGCTTGTTGCTTCTCTTAAAGTCCAACAAGATCTTCCCTTGGAGCTTCAACAATGGAGGAAATCAAAATGAAGGAGCAGAAGGTCAGCTACCTTTTACTTCTCTCTTTCTTATCTCATAAAGCCCCTTTTTTAACTCTCCCTTAAATGTGGGTGTCCTATTTTGTGACCGAAATTTCTTGGCAAAAGGGTAAAAATATGCGTTGGAAAAGTTAAGAAAACAATGCCAAGTAAGGTCTTTTGCGTGCAAGTATACACGGTCGACAAGTAATACAACAATAAGCAGAGTATCGACCCCACGGAGATTGCTTTTGGAAATAAGTGTTTTGATTATTTACTTGCTCAAGGAAAAAAGATTGTTTGAGATGGAATTGGTTTTGGAAATGATTTAAAAGAAAAGAAAAAAAAATAACGTTGGCAAGAATAGTTTGTAAAATTGATGATGAGTGTTGGCAATGAATGCCTGGTTTTCACGCTGTTTGCGCCATGTCAGCCTTTAATAATGTTCTGCCTTGGCAAAGTTTTATTGAGCAGATTCAAAGATGGTCATTTCCTCCGTCGATAGCAATGCCATAAATTAACCATGTAAAAACCCCTATATGTCTATAGTGTATGTTTTCCATTAATTAATTTGATTAAGTTCCAATCTATACTCCCTAAGGGGTAGACTCACTCCCGAAGTAAGTTCATCTACTTGAACATCTTCTGTCGAAGCTTTTCACCTTAGGATTTGACAACTAGTCATTGCCACCCAAGTCAGCTAAGATATTGAGTTGCAAAAAGCAAACTATGCCAGCCGTCGCATGGCATAGAAGTTATGGAAAAATTATAGATCATGCTAGATGAATAAAACTATGTCAAAGCATTCTTAATTATTAAAAAAAGCAAAACCACATTTAATCCAAACATCCCTCACCAACTATTGAATTAGTTCATGGTGAGGGTATCAACCATAAAAAATCCTTCAACGTTTCCCAACATCATCTTAAAAATAAAAACAACCAAACTGAAGGAAAAGGAAAAAGAAAGAGGTCGGTCGATGCAACCTTTCTTGATCTAGCCCTCCTCGGTGCAGCCTCTCCAGGCCGATGGTGGTGAAAGCTATGTGGAGATGGGGTGTGTGGTGCTAAGTTGTCTATCATCCTCCAATGCTTGGACATGCTATCTATTTATAGGCTTGTGAGGGGGGAAACCCTAGAAGAGTTTGAATTTTGGCCAAGGCCAATGATAAGTGCTCTATCTTATCACCTTATCATCTCAACACCAATTAGGGATGAAGTTGATTAATCTAGGGCTGACGTCATCGGACACCACTTTGTTTCCAAGGGACTTGGCAAAAATCTTCTGCCGGCATACTCCTGATTTTTCAGAGATGGTTCAAAATGTTATTTTCTCGGGATCTTATCCATTCCTAATTTTTCAGAGTTGTCCTATTTTTCCAGGCTGAGACTTTATTGTCAAGGGGCTTGGCATACAACTGCTAATCCTTCTGTGTTGCACAACCAGCTACGTCTCGGCAATCTACTTTGGCATCACGACATTTGTTTTCCCTCATTCCTTTACCGAGTGATCTGGCAATAAACGTACGCCAAAAATAGCAAAAACCCTTCAATTTGGAAAAGGGGCACCTACTAACTGCTTTATATGAAAAATGCATGTTTCTAACACTAAATGAAAACAAATGTACTTGAAAACAAACAAAAAGCATTGTGAAATAGTTGGAAAATATAGTACTTTTGAGGAGTTATCACCTATCCTTTGTATAGTAGGGGCTCCTAGGGTTTTGTGTCCTTAATTATTTGTGTACCCTAGGGAATATCCCCTTCATATGTGTGGCATAGCATTCCCAAAGCAATGTTTCTTAGCTCACCTGCACACCACCACACAAAAACAAACCTTTCCCAAAGCAACACCAATTACACAAATATGTAAAAGCAACCAAAGAAACACCACCATATGTAACTATATGAACTAAATGAAACTATATGCAATGAAATGAGCTTAAAACCAAACAATAAACTAAGTTAAAAGGCATGAAATGTATCCTTTTTACAAGGTTAACAATACCCTAGATGTTTTAGGTTGTAAGTAGGGTTGTTTTTATTCAATGTTGTATTTAATTTTATGTTTTTTCATTTATATATTTTGTATCATGCACTAACTTTCATTTTTGGTACTTTGTTTTGTTTTGCATTCTTGCATCTTCATGACAGTCATAAGGTATTGATTTCCAAGTTGTTGCCAAAATTAGAAATCGTTCATAATGGATAGAAGGTTTTTTGATCAGATAGAAAAGAGTGTAAATTCGAAGTAATGTCCTAAAGATTCACAGGAGACAATGGGAGAGGGCTCATTCGAAGGTTTTGAATCAAACATAGCAGACGATACCTGTGCTAGTGACAAACGAATTGAGATGCAAGAATTGAAGAAGCAAATAGACGAGATAATGAATTTAATGACCGCCATGGTAAAGAGAAAAGCGTCGTCGAAAGAAGAATTGGTCAAGAATTAGAACATAAAGCTTGATGTCAAAACTCTACCCTTGAACGAGGCAGCTCCAGTAAATACCATAGTTTGAACCCATTTGTGATTCATATCAGCAAAACAGTAAGAGGAATATATGAGTCGAGCTCTACGAAAGTGGAGGTAGGTCCAGAAGAAACACAAAAAATGAGTTATTTGAAGAAGCACTTTTCGATTCCTATAAAGTACATCGAGTTGCTCCCGATCCTGATTGAAAGGAATCTCATCATCCTGGTTCAGTTTGTGCCGAAGAAACCTCCTTGCCCAAAAGGTTTTTGTTGGGAGGCTCGATCGATCAACCGTGTGGCCAAGCGGGGAGTGAATTAGTTTTAAGGTGATTTGAGTGTAAGCAAAGAGAAATTAAAAATAGACACAAGATTTATAGTGGTTCGAGCTTCTAACCAAGCTCTACATCCACTACCTTAGCTTCCCACTAAGGGTTTTCCCAAATTCACTATTGAATTTCTTCCCCTTTTCTCTAGGCTAAGGAGGCAACCCTTACACACTCAAAGCTTTCTAACACAAAGCTTGAGTAAACCCTCTTTTACAAAGAGAAATGAATAGCAAACTAGGAAAACCTCTAAAGGCAGTATGTTTGCACAATTAAGCACTCACCTAAAACCTAAACACTTGAGCAAATCTGACAATTTTGGCTCACTAGTGTTTTCTACAAAGAATATGACAAATTAAAGCACTAGAACAATTTTTCTCCCATTGAATGTTGGATTGATGAATCTTTTTCTTCCATAGATGCTTGGAGGTGTCTTTTAAACCCTCTAATAACTTCATGGCTGTTACTAGCCGTTGGGGGTTGAGCCTTTATTTCCCGTAATAAATGCAGTTTTGGAATTCTCGTATTAGTACAAAAACATCTGTATCGGTACCTATTCTTCAGAAAACTAGCCGTTAGAGCATTTATAACACAAGGGTATCGGTACAGATACAAGCATATCGGTACGAACCCTACTCGTATTGATACGGCTAGGACCGTATCAATACAGAAATTGGCTACTAGATTTGTAAAACTTTGAGGATGGAAAATTATATACATACGTTCAAAACTGTATCGGTATGGGGTCTCTATGTATCGATACATGTATCAACTGTATCGGTACGTAGAGCCTGTTTTTGACACTTTGGCTGTTTAAAATCATTTAAAGTGTGCCACAAAACCTTTGAAAACATTTCAAACATATTTTTCAAGTTTGTGGACATTTGAAATATTTTTGCAAAAATAGTTTAAGTCCAAAAACATTTTTCTTTAAGTTATATCAAAATCAAATATCTTAACAGTTACAACATTCGTGCCAAATGTAGTTACCACTTAAGATGTTCAGGTCACACTATCGAGAATTGCGGGGCTTTGAAGAACAGTGTTCAAGATCTTATCAAGAGGGGAATGTTGGGTTTCGAAGATAGAAAACCCCAATTTTATAATGAGCCACCAATCACCCGAGGGGCAAAGTTGAAGAAAAGTCAATACCCGGGGCAAGGTTTAAATTCTGATAGCCAGAAAATGAACAGTAATGGTCCTTACTCGTACCCAATACCCATCTCATACGAAGAATTGTATTTGCAGTTGTTGGAGGCCCTGTTGGTGAGTATGGTCTTTCTAACACCCATGCAACCTCTGTATCCAGATTGGTACGACATTAATGCTTGTTTCGAGTATCATCCCAGAATTCATGGGCACACAATTGAGAATTGCACCGCCTTCAAACGATGAGTTCAAGCTTTATTGGAGCTTGGAAAATGGAATTTTAGAATTGGAGGTCAGCCTAGTACAGAGGAGGGCCACTCAATGGAGTCAAATGTAGAGATCGATGATGGGGGCATCCCACAAGAGGGGTACTCATACGAGTTTAACCAACTCATGAAAGAGAGAGATGAATTGAGTGAGAAACTCCTAACCTTTTAATTTCCGCATTTAATTTCCCGCATATAATTTTCGCTTTTAATTTCCGCCTTTAATTTTTGCATTTATTTTACGTATTTCTTTTGTTCGATCCGGTCATTTTTCTGGATATTCTATTTATTTGTTTTTACCATGTTCTTTCCTTTTTATTTTTGTGACATACATTATATTTGTCATTCATTTAACCTTTTAATTTTATTATTTATTGTGTTAATTAATCTTTAAATCATAAAAAAGGAGGTATTCATTAATCCCGATATTCGTGTCGTAACAGTCGTAACTTAATAGATGTTAACGGAATATTTGGATTGATCCTTACCGCTCCGAGGTAAATGATAATTAAAATTAGCAATATCATTCCATCATATCTTAACTGCTCGCAGCATGCGTAAAGGTGACGTACGAGAGTCGAACCATAAATTAACAATACAGTCAGCCTTATATGATGTCGGTGTAATCTATGGTCCGATGTTTTGTCAACCTTATTAATTAAATGTCCAATTAATTCGAAACAACCAATTTGATAAAGCCCATGTAATTAAGGTTAATTTTCAATTAAGTACGCCGAATTAAATTCAATTTGAATTTCAATTGATTTCCATCATTTTAAAAGCGATAAATATTTTAGTTCCGGTTTTCAGGCGTAATGGGGGTGCTAATCCTTCCCCATCATTTTTTACTTTATGCCTAACTAATACTATGCCATCAAACTAAACATCACAAACGCTAATCCAAATATTTATATTCACGTGTAAATCTCGTAGATCCAGTAGGTACGGATTGCACATGCGGAGCTGGATTCAATTCAGGTTCAAGAGAACGAGGGTCAAGATTATTTACCGAAATACACATACATACATTCACTATTGTTTTAGACCAGTCTTTGAATAGTTACACAGACATATAAAACGTTGATACCGACTATCATTTTCCAATGAATAATAAATAGCAGTATTTAACTATAAATAATTATAGAAAACAATAAGTACAAACTTATTAGTAATTTATGACGATACATATATAGCGATAATTGTACTGTGTTTGTATATATATGTTAATAATGAAAATACCAGCAACACACGCGTATATATATATATATATATATATGTATATATGTATATATAAATCACTAATATATATATATAAATTAATTTTTTACCTATAAAAATAATAATATATACAGAATAGGGAAAAGGGGTTGGGTTGGAGCTTACTGGCGATCTCGTTTCCAAGCTGTTAGGGAAGGCAATTGGCGACCGAGTTGATGACGACGAAAGGATTAGGAGAATTCCAAAGTTTAGATGATATATATATATGCATACATGCATAGTTAAAATTGAATAGGATTTTAATTTGGGCTTAGTCCCGAAATTTATTTTGGAGTTTAAAAATATATATATATATATATATATATATATAGCTTTTTAAAATACCAAAATAGTCCCTATACCTTTTAAATTAAAATTTCCATTTGATCTTGATATGCAGTTCCTCGTAATTTAATTCAGAGTTTAGAAATTTTGAATTTAAAATTCAAATGATCTCGGAAATTATGGATAAGAGCTAGAAAAATTAAAATGTGCAAGTCGGTCTCGAAGTTTGATTTTCAAATTTTAACAAATCGCTTAAAAATACTAAAGAGTTAGGGTTTCGGAATTTAAGAATTCTTAAATTAGAATATTTAATATAGGAGAAAATTCGGGGTGACAAAAATAATCATTGTAAGCTTTAGGGTGATTGCTTGTTAGTATAAGTTTGTAACAGAAGGTAGAATTGGTTTGGATATCAATCCCTTTTTGCAATTCTTTGTAATTTTTTCTAAAGTTCATTGGAATATTTCCAGTGATCGTACTTTAAGCAGTAACTTTAAAGAAAAGAGAGAATATTAAATTATCCTTCTCAATATTTGAATGTTCAAGTATATATTTTAAGCCTTAAATACAAGAACATGGTATTAGTGTTAACACAAGGGCTATTATTCAAAGACCCACACATAACCTTTTTTTTAAGATTCCACAACATAACTACGACTCGTCAATGGAGGTCTAAAATTCCTTAACTGAAATAACAATATTGCTACCTTCGATTATGCTTATCAAGGATGGCAAATGGAGCGGACGGTACGGTTACCCACTTCTATATCCATATTCATCTAAATTTTTTTATACCTATCACTCTCAATGAGTATAATTTTTAAATTTGCACATGCTTACACAGGTAAATTCTCAAATCTATCATGCACCCACCACCCAGTCTGTACTGCTAAACATGTTAGTCAAGCATCCACTAATAACCATACATAACAAAAAAAACTTAATTAAAATTGTCAAATTACAAGACACTCCCTTTATAATGCTAGGGTTTACAGGATAGTTTGTGAACTTATCCTTGAATTCATAATGGTTCAAAATTCATATGTGGGTAGTGGGCATATGATTGTGGGGCGAGGTAGGTGGATATGGGGCGGGTAAGGTTGCAAATTCATCACATACCCACTACTCATGATAGGTATGGATTTAGACATCTACACCCACTATACTCATACCCATATGATATAGAATTTGTAAAATTGCACTCGTTTTTCATCACTAATGTTCCATATGTAGCCAACTGATGACCACCATAATTTCTTGTTAGTGAAGTCAGAACAAAAATATTCAAGTATGAAAGTTTGCTCAAATCAATCTGAGTCCATAATGATATGAGGTTGATAAAAATCAAAGACCAATAAAGTTTGAGTTAGAAGATAAAATTCATGTTTGAGATCATGAACACGACAAAATTTAAATTTGAGAAAGTCAAAACCCGTAATAATTTGAGCTCAAAACCGATATAGTACGCGACCAAAATAGAATTTATAGAAAACTCTAAAAAATTTGAAATTATAATCGAACAAAACATTCATATAATTAGAATTTTTTTTGACAAATCCTAATTCTACCTAGAAGGGAGAAGAATGGGGGACTCTAGGGGAAGGAAGGGGGTGCTCCTAGTGGGTCTAGAACCCATGACCGAAGAGAATATCAAGAAACAAACATGAGCAGCTTGACCAATCGGCAAAATGTGCTTGCTCAAATATACATTGATAAATGTTAATGATTTGATTTGATTTACTAAAAATTGCTTATAAATATTATATAGTTATTTTAAAATTTATCAACAATACAACACGTGTATCAAAATATAACTCTTGACATGTAAAAAAAACACCTAGATGTCTCAAGATTCTCTCACGCTGGCACCATAAACTGGAATGCCCAAGATCTCCATTGTCGCTTAGCTTGGATAGGGCTATCAAATGCGTTAAAGACTAAAACAACACATATGTTGAGATCCATTGATAGGAATGCTTGGTGTGGATGTGGAGGCAATCCTATGTGCTAGACTAGATCAAACAGGGTATGAGCAGCTTTCTTGAATTTCAAGAGAAACTAGTTAGGTTTTCTTGAAAATTCTGAATATAAGGCTGAAAACTTAAAGAAATAATGAGTAGATGAAATATTAGAAGATGAATAATAAGAATAATAGTAGAAAGATTGAAAAAAATAATAAAAAAATAATAAAAATGATAGTTAAAATAAATCTAAAATTTTTTAGCTTTGTTTATGGAGATGACGAAGAGGATGGCTATGGCGTGTGGAATGGGTAGATGTCCCACGGAGCACTCCTGATCGCAATTGAATAGGTAACCTCCATGATGTTGCTTTAACCGACAATCTTAATTGCAATTGACTAGGCAACCTCCGTGATATGGCTCTAACAGGAGTGTGAAGATTATCCCTCGCACAAACTAGTTGAAACGTGAAGATGACTTCGAAGGTACAAGTTTAATGACACATGCAAACATGTACTCAAAGAATACCTTTATTAAAATCTCAAAATCTCAAATCTCTATTACAATGAAGAGGTTATCATCCTTTTATAGGGGAAGGATTCCTAAGAAGAATAAACGACTAATGATAAAAAAATAACAAATAAATTAGCACATGAACTCATTGTGAATTGGGGATTAATAACAACCCTTGGATTTGGAGTTGATCCGACGGCTTGTATGCTTCAAGATGAAGGTGGCTAATTCCTAAAGTATATAAAACCCTAAAAACATAATTTAAATGTTAATAATCAGATTGGGTTAAGTCTAATTCGTCCAAAAGCTTTATATATTAGCTTTTGGCTGAATTTACAAAATCTCGTAGTAAATCTCGTATCCAGTTTTTGTCGCATCCCGAAAATCAGCCTAGTCAGAAATAGGTTCCAGTGATCAGAATTTTGTATCGATTCAACCCAAACATGTGAATGTTCAAATCTTTGTACCCTTTTTTGTAAGTAATGAAAACTAGATGGGCTTAGTCTAAATCGTGGGTATCTTTTTGTAAGAAATTCAAAGCTGAAAATGTTGAAAATAAGCTAGGCATATCGATACGGTAAGACCAGTATCGGTACGGCCTAATTGCCCATAACTAACTTACCTATTTTAGCTTAGCCGTATCAATACGACCATAAAGTGTATCGATACGAGTCTTTGCAGAAATCTGTTTTGGCGACTAAATTGAGAAGATATGGGAAATAAGGTGCTGAGTCACCTACTTGCTAGCCTCCCCCACGTGAAATAACTCAGAAAAGATGACTAATAGTCATCAAATTGTCAAATTGAAAGAAAGGTAGGGAAATTAATTGATTGGGCTAAGCAAACCCTTGGCCAAAGGAAACCTTTCCATTGGCTAGGGGTGAGGTGGAACAATAATTAAGAGATTTAGTCTCTTAAAATGAATTGGAAAAGCTCTCTACCTCATTTGAACTTCCCGAAAGCAAAACTCGAAGGAAACCAAGTCTAGCACCAGCATTGTTGTCTTCAACCTTAAGCAAGCACACACATCCCTTATTGACTACCTTAGGCTCACGTTTTCTTTGATTCAAAACCTCCATAGCATAGCCATCGATTGGGTAAGTAAAAGCCCTCAATCAATTATTGAATTCCATGAATATTTTGAATTTAATTTCGAGTCAAATTACTAAGCCTAATCTTTGAAATGAGTGTTGATGTCATTATGTTGATTATAATGATTCTTTGTGTTATTTCATAGCTCAAGAATCGAAGGAAACCAATCCATCATCCCCAATCAAGTCTAGGAGCAAAGGAATCGAAATTCGGGAACCCTAAAAAGCTTTCTTGCACTAGGTGAGTGTATTTGTGTCGGGGGATAGGCAAGGTGCCATCCTGTTGCATTCATTTTGTGTTACAATTTGCATTTTGTTTAAGGGCTCAAGTAGAGCAAGCTTGTGTGAATGCTAATGGTAAGCATGGTAAGTCCTCTGTATGGTTGATATGGGTAAGCTCATATACGATGCTTAAATTATGCTATATGTGAATTTGATATGAATATGCTATGATATGATATGATATGCAGAGCTAAGGCTCAACTTGAAATCAGATATGATATGGCTTATGAGCACAAAGGTAAGTTTATGATGAAATATATGACCTTGGACACTTGTGGACTATGGATACAATTGGCATGCCATAGGGTTATTCGAGCTCACTAAGTAAGGGATTGGACTACGGTCCGACCTACAGCCTATATGTGGTGATAAGGTTGGATTTGTTTAAGGGATTTCCATAGCTACGACTCAAGGCTGCGAGCTATTTTCGATATGTGTGGTGTATAGGGGAATCCGTGTATCCATTGGTTACTATGTCTAAGGGAAATTATATGTCTATATAATTTATAATTGCTATATGGAATCATGACTATTGGCATGAATATGTTTTTATGTGGTTGATGATGTGCAAATTGTTACCCAAGCATGCCTACATGTCACTCATGTATTTGATAAACTTATTGTGCATTTGTTATAACTACCACACTAGGCTATGTAAGCCTAACATTGGTGTGTCTCATGCATTTTAGGACCTTGAAGCAATTCGAGCCTTGATCGTGTAGTTGCTGTTGCAAGTCACTTCCATCAATCATATGTATGCTTAACTTTTGCTTTGAACTCCTAGTAAGGTAGAATATGGTTCAAACATGTCATGTTTGCATATTTTGATATGTGTGTAATAACCTATAGTGCCTAGGTGTTGTATGTGAAAGTTGGTATGTTTGTAAAATGGAAAGCTAGTTAAAATTGGCTTTAAGGTACTAAAAGGTGAAAGTGGGGTAACCAGATTCGAATCCCCTAAAATTTTGTATGCTATTAGAGTTATAGATTAATAACTTGCTAATAAAATTTCATGGCACTTGGACATCGTTCAACAGGTTAATTCGAATAAAAACCAGATAAAATATGTCATTACAGGATAGGCGTATCGATACGGGTCAAGTTGTATCGATACGGCTTTGCATATTTGGACTTGGTAAACATGGCGTATCGATACAGTAAGGGGTGTATCGATACGGATCTCGGTAGTGAAGTCTGAGAAATAAATTGTATCGATACGACCTTGGCTGTACCGAAACGACAACCATGGTCAACACGTACCGATATAGTCTTAGATGTATCGATACAAACTTGTCACCCTTGAATCTAGAATTGAGGAGTTTAGCCCAGCGTACCGATATAGCCTTAAGTGTATTGGTACGGTGTTAGTTAATTCTGTAAAAGACATAGAATTTAGTTTTAAGAAATTTACAAAATGGTCAACTAAATTTGAATGGTATAATTGGATAGGTAAACGACCCTTGTTAATGATGAAATTTTACAGTCTAGTAATCAGTAAGTTTAATTGGAGATTTGTAAAAAGAAATTCTGATTAAGTCCCTTAATTTATGAAACTTATAATTTAGTCTCTGAGTTCGGGAAGGTTTAAAATTGATCCCAAATGGAATAAGAAATTAATAAGTTAGTTCGATAAGTCTTGAAAGGGATTAATAATAAGACATTCTAAATAAGATTCTGAACCCGGTTAAACTTTCAATCTTCGAATAAGTTTCTGATAACACTTTTCGACCCGGTTCTCTACCAGGCCGGGAAGGGGGTGTTACATTTGTGGTATTAGAGCTAGAATTTAGTCAATTCTAGGACTAAACCGAGGCTTGTCATAAGTCTAAATGTGCATATGCCACCTATGAGTTTATTTGTATATGTTATATGTGACTTGTAACTTACATGATTAAATCCTTTATGTATGAATAGATTTGAAAATGTCTACACCCACCGATAGACGTGCTGTGAACGAATCACACCCCGGCTCCTCCTCGACACAGGGGGACAATCTGAGAGCTGAAGTTAGGCCCGAACATGTGGGGCAGAATGACCCACCTCATCCTCCTCCGATGCCTCTTACTCAGTAGGAGTACCTGATGTCCATGGCTAACATGATCAAATAGGTGATCGTGTCTCTCAGGTAAGAACCAGCACCTCAACTTGCTAAAGCGCATTCTTTTGTTTTGAAGGCCCCTATTGACAGGCTCCGCCAGTATCCAGTTTACACCTTTACTGTCCAGGACCTGGACAACCCCGAGATAGCAGAGTACTGGCTAGAAAATACTCTTAAAGTCTTGAACAAGAAGATGAAGTTCCCCGAAGAGCAAAAGCTGGAGTGTGCTTTAGCATTAATTTTTGAAGAAGCTTAGAGTTGGTGGGACACCGTGACACTTACTGTACCAGAGCATAGATTTACGTTAGACTTCTTCCTTCATGAGTTCTGCAAGAAATACATCAATGAACACTACATTGCTGAGAGGCGTAAGAAGTTCCTCCATCTAAGACAATGAGGACGACCAGTGGAGCAGTATATCTATGACTTCTGCAAGTACTCAAGGTATGGTGCAGAGATCATACATACGGAGAAGGAAAAGTGTAGAATGTTTATCGATGGGCTCTATAATGAATTATGTCCTCTCTTCACTGCTTTGGAATTGGAGGACTTTCAGAACCTGGTCAACCGGGCAATTACTACCAAAGCCTCCCAGAACGCTTATGAGAGAAGGAAGGGGAACCAAACCAAATCCGACAAGAGATCTTGATATGATTCCAAACCTTTCATGCCTGAGAAGAAAGGTAGACACTGGGACCAGAAATCTCCACCTTTCAATAGCTACCAAGACTTAGATATGTGCCACAGTCCCAATCTTTGGGGACAACTGTTGTTCGTGTAGCTTCTGTTGATAGTACAGATGGTTTTGGGAGAGCTTCATAGATTCCTTTATGTATTTTTTGTCAAAAGAGGCACCCCAGACAGTGCCATAGGTGGTCAGGATCATGTTACCTCTATGGTGAATATGGTCACTTCATCAGCCAGTATCCGTAGAATCCAAACGCTTCTACCTCTGTGGCTTTTTAGAATAATCCAAACAAGGGAAAGGGAGCGAGGCAAGTGCCGTTTGGATCCACAGGGAGACCTCACAATACCAATACTCCTTTAGTTGGACGCGATCCTTAGACCTAAGCCCAGATGTATCATGTACGAGGTCGAGAGCAAGAGGATAATCCAGATGTGATTGCAGGTATGGTGGAATTATGTTTTGATCTTGTTTATGCTTTGGTAGATCCAGGCTCTACACATTCCTTCATTAGTGAACCATTGATTGCAAAGTATGCCTTAGAATCTGAACTAGTCACTTCCAAGATTATTGTTTCTAACCCACTAAGAGATAGTGTGGTTATTAGATTGATCTGTAAATCTTGTCCTTTGAGGATCCAAGGGATCCCGTTTCTGGCTAATTTGATGGCTTCTATGAGTTCAATCTTATCCTAGGCCTTGATTGACTAGCTGAACATCAGGCCTAAGTAGATTGTTCGAAGAAAAAGCTATACCTCCGTGGACTTGGCAAAGAAAGCATAACCTTGATGAAAACTGAATCCGAGCCTAGTAACACTACCTTGTGTGCAATGGAGTCTAAAGAAGATCCAAAGTTTGAGAATGTGACGACAGTGAAAGAATTCCCTAATTTATTTCCCGATGAACTTCAAGGACTCCCTTCCTCTCGAAAAGTGGAATTCAGGATTGAAGTGCAGCCGGGGACTACACCAATCTCCATTGGTTCATATAGGATGGCTCCTGTTGAATTAAAAGAATTAAAGGCCCAAATCCAAGACCTTTTTGATAACTGATTCATTTGATCGCGTTCCTCACCCTAGGAAGCATCGATTTTGTTTGTCAAGAAGAAGAATGGATCTATGCGACTATGCATTGATTACCGTCAACTAAATAGGGTAACGATCAAGAATAAGTATTCGTTACCGAGGATCGATGACCTATTCGATCAGTTAAAAGGTGCCTTTGTCTTCTTTAAGATAGAGAATTCATTTATGTGTTTCTAGAATAGTTATCCGAATTACCCTTAACTCATGAGTTAGAATTTCAAATTGAGGTGATGCCAGGTACATCACCATTGTCCATTCTTTTGCCTATGACAAAGTTTTACAAAAAAAGAGTTTCATTCGAGTGGAACAAGAATCGACAATAAAGTTTTCATCAATTGAAGGCTTATCTGATGGAGGCCCCGGTATTGACGCTACTCAAACCAGGCAAAGATTATGTGGTATTCAATAATGCTTCTTTAAGTGGGCTAGGTTGTTTCCTCGTGCAACATGGTGAGGTGGTTGCTTATGCCTCGAGACAAAATAAGCCTCATAAATGGAATTATCCTGCGTAGGATTTGGAGCTTGCAGTAATGATCTTTGTGCTAAAGATTTGGAGGCATTACTTATATGGAGAAATGTGCTACATCTACACCGATAACAAAAGCTTAAATTATTTGCTCACTCAAAAGGAGTTGAACCTAAGGCAAATGACAGGGATCGAGCTGCTTAAGGATTATGATTGTATCATAGAATATCACGTGGGTAAAGAATATTTTGTGGTTGATTCGTTTAATCAAAAGTCGATGCCAGATTTGAGGGTTATGTTCACTCGTTTGAGGATGACCGAGGATAGTGATTTGCTAGTTGAGCTTTGTGTGGGACCTACCTTAGTACATGAGATTAAGAAGACCCGACTGTTGGATTAAGAGTTAGTTTCAAAGATAGAAATGGTTCAGCAAGGTAATGCATCTAGCTTTGAGGTACGAGATGGGGGAACCTTGTACTTCAAGGGTATTTTGTGTGTTCCAACCTTAGAGGATTTGCAAGATCAGATTCTTAGAGAGGCTCATCGTAGCCTATTTGCGGTTCATACAGACAGTAACAAAATGTATCAAGACCTTTATCCCTTCAATTGGTGGCCAAGCATGTAAAGAGATGTTTAAGAATTTGTGACAAGGTGCCTAGCTTTTCAACAAGTTAAGCCTGAACATCAGGTTCCTTCAAAAAATTGCTCCAACCCATTTAGATTCCACAGTGGAAGTAGGATTGTCTGACCATGGATTTTGTGACATGCTTACCGTTGACCCCAACGAAGCATGATGCCATTTGGGTGATTGTGGGTTGCTTAACCAAGACAACACATTTCTTGCCAGGGCGAATGGATTTCACCTTCGAGAGATTAGCACCGTTGTATATCCTCGAGATTATGTGATTTCATGGTGTGCTATCGTCGATCATTTCTAATTGGGATCTTCGGTTCACGGTGAGGCTTTGGAAGAAAATTCATGAAGCGTTGGTACTAGGTTGCATTTTAGCACTTCTTTTCATCCTAAGGCTGATGGCCATTACAAACGAGTTATTCAGATTTTGGAGGACATGTTGTGTTGTTGCATCATTGATTTTGAGGGTGGTTCGGAGGAGAGTCTTTTCACTAGTTGAATTTGCCAATAACAACAACTTCCAATCAAGTATTAAGATTGATCTCTTTGAAGCCTTTTATGGGCGCAAGTATAGAATACCGTTGTGTTGGACGGAGCTTAATGAGACAAGGATTGTAGGATCAGATTTAATTAAGCAAACTGAGAAGAAGGTTCAGATTATCAAAGAAAGATTGCAAGCAACTTTTCATCACTAGAAAGCTTACTGATAGCTCCCTAAAGAGAACGTATTTCCTCTTGATTTATGGTTTCTTTTGTCTCCATATTAGTGTTTCGTGCATCCATACCTGCATTTCATGTTTATTATTTGCATTTTGTTTACCTCAAGTCATATTCGCTGTTGCTATACAATTTTATGCATTTTTATTGTTTTTTCATTGCATTACTAATGTCCCTGCAGAGGAAGTTTCATCACTGCTAGCCAGTTGTCCAGACTGCTAAGGTTAAGGACGAATCTACTACCTAGATTTTCTGTTACAAAAAAATTGTACAGTAGATTGCCATGCAAATCACCTGAAGGATACTTGTCCTTACCTCGACAGCCTATAAAATGCTACTTTTGAAGAAGAGAGAAACACCACTATGCGATTATCATTTTTGTCATCTTCAACTTTTCAAAGCTCTCCTCCCATGGTAGATTAAGCTTCATTTTAGGAGAACCAAGGTGAGGCAAGGCAGAAATATCTGAGGAAACAAGGACTAATATGCTGGAACAAGGAGAAATATGTTTATCTTCTTTAAATCTTTCTAGAAATAGATGTTTATCGAAGCTTTAATATATTTCTTGTGTTATTGACGATGGATTATATTTTACAACTGTGTTATGAACTTGTTTAGACTTGGATTTTAAGTTCAATATAATCTTATTAGCTTTCTTCTTATTTCAATTGTTGGATTTGAACTTTGTTTGAATGAGAGTGTTTAACATTATCATTGACTTTGAGAGATGAAGTGACAGCTCAGATTAAGAAGCCATTAAAATGAGAGTTGATCCACTTGTTCAAGGATGTGTAGTTTTGATGAACAACGAGAGTTTTGGTTAACCAACATATTTGAGTCATCGATTGAGAGTTGAATAGGAGCAAGTAAGCGAGCTTATTATCTTATTTGTCAAATGAAGCATCATATGTTGTTGCCATAATGCACATGGTAATCTGCCAAGATGAGCCAAGGGGGTCCAAATCTTTGATGGTACTTTAAACAACACGTATTTTCCCCATATTTATCATTTAATTTGTCAGTACTTTAGTTTTCCATGCATACTTTCTTGTATTTTCTTAGTTTAATTATGCATTTTCTTTAACTCAATTATACTTGTGTGTTCCGTGTGATACGATGACTAAGGACCTTATTGAATTATTGTATTGAAATTGACCATTGTCTATTGTGACTTAATTGTATAAATTAGAAGTTTAGGGGTAAAATCATAAAGCATTGAAAGTCAAAGGACTAACCTTGTGATTAGCCCCTTTTCAATCTTAATCACCACATATGTGGGAATTGGAAATTGAATTCCTTCATATGAAGGAAAGCCCATCGGCTAAAGGAAATAGAAAAGGGTTTTAATCTTACCCGATTAGAAAAGAAGCTAACACCTTAGCTTTCATCTTCTTCCTCAAATTTTCCAAGCACACACCTCCATTGGAGAACAATCCAAGCTTTGTTTTCTTAAGATTATTAATCTCAAATTAAAGCTATCGATCGGGTAAGCAATAACCCTCTATTGATTTGTTGATTCCATAGTTAAATCATGTCTAATCTCATGATCAAGGAATTCGAATCTTACAAGATTATTTATGGAATTTCTTAGTTTAATCCTTATTGTTTTTATAGCAAAATTGTGCTATGGAATTGGTTATTGTTATTAGAAATCTATTGAAATTCTTATTTCCTCCATATTTGTTAGCTCAAGAGCAGCAAAGAGAGGAATTGTCAAATCCACCAGATTCAACCAATCGAAAGAATAAGGGAATTGCCATCCGAGAGCCTTGAAAATCTCAAAAAATTAAGGTGAGTGTAGTCGGAGTCTCGGGATTAAACTAAGAGCTTTCCTGATTTCATTGTTATTGAATTTTGCATAGCTAACCTTTTGTTAAAGGATCTTGCATCAAACCTCTTTGGAGGCATCATCGGTAAGCCTTGGTAAGCTAATACATCGAAACATTGTTCATAAAAATATTGTCATTGTCATTATCATCATCGAAGTTTTGAATTATAGAACATTGCCATTGGACATTGGTGTAGGCATTGTATAGTCATTGATATTGATATTGATATTGTCATTGCAATTGAACACTGGTAATGTTATTCTCTTTGCTATTGAAACATTGCTATTGATATTGCCACCGCCATTGATATCAACATTGTTATTGTCACCAATATTGCTATTGTTATTGAACCTTGGATTCGAAAGGACATTGGATACAATTGGCATGCCATAGAATTTATGAGCTCATTGGTACGGGTGGACTACAGTCCTTGGCTACGACCTTTATTGTGGCGAGGCAGAGGGATAATTTTATATTGGTCATTTGGCGAGGCAGAGGGACTAGACTATTCATTGATTTGGAAAGGCGTAAGAATTCGTGTATTCACTATCTTGAAATGATCTAATGAATAATATTGAAATATGTTATAGTTGACATTGAATATGAATCATTGCATTATTATTGATAAAGCATGATTTGGAATGCATTTCATTGTTTGATATTGTTTATGACTATTTCATTTCATGTATTTTAGGTTAAATGAATTTCCGATGTGAGATCGGTGAAGTCGAAGGTTTTTGGCAAGTCACTGCAAGGCTAAAGTAATATATATTATCCTTACAAACTCCTAGTATGGTGGCAAATTATTTAAACTAGCTACTTTTGGTCTTTTGGGTATGTATATATTGCATATGGGTTGTATAAGTGTCTAAGGCCCTAAAAGTGAATTTAGAATTGACTAAAAGTGGCATGTTATGCATATTTGTCTCGTAAAGGTGAAAACCTACTAAATGAATTCGTATTGCTATGAAATTTGGCATGCTAATAGATTATGGTATTGTAAACTTGCTGGTAAAATTACATTGCATTTGGACATTGTTCGATAGGTCAAAATGGATAAAAATCAGACTAATTCTGTCATAACAATACAAGGCGTATCAATACGAGTATAGGCGTATCGATACGGCCATGCATATTAGGAACAAGTCAACGCTGGTCAACAAGGCGTATCGATACAAACTTTGGTGTATTGGTACAAAAAGTCAACACTAGAATTTGATTTTAGAAATTGCACCGATACGGCTTTAGGGTGTATCAAAATAGGTCCATTAGTATTGATACAGCTAGAACTGTATCGATATGAGTTTTGGTCCCTGGAAATTGAGAATTATTAAATGTGCATGGCGTACCGATATGGCCCTTCCAAGTATCGATACGGATATAGGTAATTCTGTTATAAGCCATAAGAAATAGTTTTGAAACATTACAAATTGGTCACTGATTTTTGTTTAGCTTAATTGATGAGGTAAATGAATTCTGATTGTTATGTAAATTTGCATGCTCACTAAATTTGCATGCTTTCATTATTATTGTGACCAGTCATTGTCACTACATTGACAGCTGTAAAAAAAGATAAGATCAAATGACATTGGCAAAAGGATAAGATCAAAGGACGATGAGTTGGCAGGTTGTTACAACAACTTTTGTCTAGACATGATGTCGCTACAATTTATGCTTAAATACCAGCACATCGAAGTAGTCATTGTCGCTACAATGATAGCTCTCAAGATAAGGTCAAAAGTACGATGAGTTGTCCATTAATACAACTGTCCTGCATGAAATTCACAGCTGCAAATATATAAAGGACACATGTAAACACCCAATTAGAAGATGAAAAAGGATATATATTCACATATTTCCTAACCCTAAAAGGAGGCTCATATCATCATCTTTTGAGAATATCATTTTCTCCTTCCTTTGAAAATTTTCCCATGGCAGCTTGAGCTCCTTTTTCTGGTGAACCAAGGTGGCACTGAGGCGTAAATCTAAGTGACAAAAAGGATTCGAATGCTTGTCACAAGGGGAATATGTGGATCACGCCGAGTCAACTTGAAATAGAGGTTTTCGTGTGATTTTGATTTTCTTTTGTAAATATTTTAGATAATGATTTAATGTTTATCTTATATTGGACTGAGTGACACCTCTAGGATTGTAGAACTTTAGTTTATTTTATAAATCTTTCTCTCTTTTCCTTAATTTTGGATTTGAATGCTTTGTTTGCACGGAAGTGTTTCATTGTAGCACTGGCATTGAGACATGCAGTGACAATTCAGATTAACAAATCATCACAATGAGAGTTGGGTGAGGATGCCACGAGAGTTGATCCACTTGTTTGAGGATGTGTAGATTTAGCTAGCAATAAGAGTTGTGGTTGAATCACATGTTTGAGTCAATGCTTTGGAGTGGAAGGCAAGATAGTAAAATAGATATATTCTTTATTATTAATTAAATCATCAGATACTCTTACCTTGCAGCATTTGATCATCTCCCAAGTTACACCAAGGGGATCCAACTTACATATTGATTATCCCTCTCCTTATTTCCTTTTATTGTTTTTGTTATTTCATTATTGTACTCACGTCATTTACTGTAATCAGTTACATTTACATTTCCTTTGCACTGACAACTACGCTCACATTTCCCTTTATCTTTCAAAATATTTACACTGACATCAATAGGCAAAGAACCGATTCCCTCGTGGGATCAATATCTGAGAGATTTGCTTCTGTCTACTATACTTGCATCGACCGTGAACGCTTGCACTATTGCTATGACGTTTCATAGCCGATTAATCTTTACTTGATATTTATTTTACCTTCATTAAATTTTTGTTTTTGCTTTGACAATCAATCCTATATTCAGTCATTTATTTTTCCATTACAGTCACAATTACACTCCCAGTCTTTTTATTTTCAGAATTGCTTGCCGCCACATAAGAATACAACTAAATACTTATCTTTGTGGGATCGATATCTAACATGATTTACCTATTAACTATACTTGCATCGGTAGTGTACGCTTGCACAGTTCGTGTGACGATTATTCACCGATCAAGTTTTGCATCGTTGTCGGGGATAACATTATTTAGTTTTTATGTTTTTTCTTGCAATTTAATTTTCTTTCTGTAGTTTGTAGTCGTTTCTTATCTGTTTTGTTATTTCCTTTTCTTTTTATTAGCTTTGTTGGTGTTGTATGACCAGAAGTTCTACCACACCACTTTTCATGCCTCATCCAGAAGTTGAATGGACTTTTAGACAAAGACTTGGAGAACAAAGTGAGATGGCAAGACAGTTCATTAATGAGGGTATCCCTCAAGATCCTGAAAATCAACTACTTCATCCACCGTTCAAAACAAAACTGTTTGTGAGGTGGTAGTTCCTCAGCTGGATGATCTACAATCAGGAGTGGTTCGACCACCCATTCAAGCTGGGAATTTTGAGTTGAAACTGGTCATGTTTCAAATGCTCAACTCGAATGGGCAGTTTACGGGGTTGCCACATAAAGACGCTATAGAGCATCTTCAACCATTTCTATTAATTTGTGTTTATTTTAGTCAACAAGGTGTTCCTGATGATGCCTTACGTATGCAATTATTTCCATATTTTTGTAGGGAAGAGCTCGTACATGGTTTCGTGTATGCTTTAATCCGCTGACAATAAGCTCGTGCCAGAGAAATGTTATCACTTCTTACTATTGGTTGGATGATAAAACTCTTTGTTTGACATGAGAAAGATACAATTCGTTGTTGCGACAATGTCCCGACCATGGCCTTCAATAAGAAACTCAAATTGAGATCTTCTACAATGGGTTGAATGCATCCACAATACATCTTTTTGACGGATCATCTAATGGACCTTTACTCAATTGCACTTACGCTGATGTTGTTGAAATGTTGGAGCAATTTGCACAAAATGATTCTCAATATCCCATTTCGAGAGCTACATCATACAAAGTTGCACCAGGGGTTTTCGAGCTAGATGATATTTTTCTTAAGGCTCAATTTTCTTCCTTGGAGAACAAATTCAACAATATGGAAGGCACAAGTGAAGCTGCTCATATTCAGCTAGCTCAACATGCTATTACTCCTGTATTCTCTAGTGCGAATTTTGGTGAGAACTATAGCTATGAAGATTACACAACATACAGAAAAATGCAAGTTATGTAGGCAACATGGGGAGCAATACCATGGGTACTCCTTACAACACACCTAATATGAAATCTTGGGGTAACTCTAATTTTGCACAAAACAATATATACCACAAGCTTCATTGCAGCCACAACAGAACATGGTGTACCCACAATATTCTTTTTCACAGAAAACAATCGCAGTATGGAGCACAATCGTAGTTTGACGCGTAATCACAATATGGATCACCATCTCATATATGGTCACAGAATAGTCAGTATAATCCATCATCTATATATTTGATCTCTCTGAGGAACTGATGCGCGAACACTTCTCTCAGACTGAAGCTATAGTACAAGGTCATTCTTCTTCGATCGGTACTTTGGAAGCTCAACTAGGGCAGTTGGCTACTGATATGAACTACCGTCAGCTGGGCACACTTCCTAGTAATACTGAGAGCCTGGTAATCAAGGTTAAAGAACACTACAAGGCTATTACTCTCTATAGTGGCAAGCAAACTGTTGATTTGACCCAATAATCACCCATATCTATTCAAGAGCGAGGGGAATCATCAAAAACCAACCTAATGTCGAAATATGGAATAGAGGATGGCATGGCAAATGATGCTCCTTCATTCGTTACTCTGATACCACTAGTCTTGCAATCTAAAATATTGGTGCAATTTCAGATGTCGATGCAATAAGCATATACTCTAACTCCACCTTATCCTTAGAGATTCAAGAATACTGAGTCTAATAGTAAATTTCAATTATTTGAAGATACTTTGCAGCAGCTTACAGTGCAAATCCCTTTGATGGATGCTCTTACACAGATTCTAAATTATGCAAAGTTCATGAAGGAAATTCTATCTAAGAAGAAAAAGCGCAAAAAGCTCAATGCCATAGAAACCATTACGCTCATAGAGAAGTGTAGTGCACTTATATCAACCCCTCCCTCTACCTAGAAAAATAAAAGACCCTGGCAGCTTCATCATTCCTTATTCTATTGGAAATCATTGCTTTAGCAAAGCTCTTTGTGATCTTAGAGCCAGTATTAATCTAATGCCAATATCAACTTTTCAGAAGTTAGGCATTGGACAAATGAAACCAACTGTGGTCACATTGCAACTTGCAGACAGATCTTTGACTTATCCGAATGGACAAATCAAGGATGTTCTTGTTCGTGTTAATAAGTTCATATTTTCAGTAGATTTTATTATTCTTGACTTTGAAGGAGACAAGGATGTCCCTATTATTCTTGGTCGCCATTTTTAGCAACCAAGACGGCTATTATTGATGTTTCAAAAGGATAACTCAAAATGTGAGTTGATAATGATCAAGTTACTTTTGAGATGTTTAATGTTGACCTTGGGAGAAATACGACAAAATGCCATCATATTCACATTTTAGACGATCTCATCCATGAAGACTTGAATCATCGTAGTATACTCGTTGCTGAGGACATTGCACTGACAACTATAGAAGATGATCTCCCAAATTAGGACGTATTGTTTAAGTGCTCACCATTTCTGTTTAGCATAAAGCGCAGGTTGAATCTTTTGATTTGGCACACCGTACAATTCCCACTTTCAAACCATCCATTAAAGAAGCTTCTACTTTGGAACTAAAGCCATTACCATCTAATCTCAAGTATGTATTTTTGGCAAATGCGGATACACTCCTAGTTATTGTCTCTGCAACTCTAGATGCAATTCAAGAAGCTAAGTTGATAAATGTTCTAAAGTAGCACAAACGTCCTATTGCCTAGACCATTACGGACATCAAAGGGATTAGCCCATCTTTATGCATACATAAGATCAAGCTAGATGATGATAGCAAACAATCTATTGAACTGCAATGCCGACTAAATGAAAAGATGAAAGATGTGTGGTCAAGAGAGAAATTCTCAAATGGTTGGGCGCAAGTATCATCTATGCCATATCTAATAGTGCATGGGTTACTCCAGTCTATTGTGTTCCCAAGAAAACTAGCATCACTGTCATCTATAATGATGTTGATGAATTGTTTCCGACTCACATTCCTATGGGTTGACAGATTTGCATGGATTACATGAGACTCAATGCGGCCACAAGAAAATATCACTTACCTCTTCTTTTTATTGATCAAATTCTTAATCAGCTTACTAGCAAATGAGTATTGTTGTTTTCTAAATGGGTATTTTGGTTACAAACATATTGCTAGTGCACGTGAGAACTAAGAAAATACTACGCTTACATGCCCATTCGATAGTTTGCTTTTTGTCTCATGCCTTTTGGTCTTTGCAATGCACCAACTACATTTCAAAGGTGCATGATGACAATATTCTCAAATATGATTGACAATTCCTTGGAAGTTTTTATGGATGACTTTTCGGTGTATGGGAATGAATTTGACCATTTTGTCGACAATCTTGAAAGAGTACTCCAGTGATGTGAAGACACTAATCTCATTTTGAATTGGGAGAAATATCATTTTATGGTCACAAAAGGAATTCTTTTAGGTTGTCGAATATCTAAATTACGAATTGAGGTCGATAAAGCTATGGTGGATGTTATTGAGAGAGTGCCTCCACCAACTAATGTAATGGGAATTCATAGTTTTCTAGGCCATGCGGGATTTTATAAAGGATTTATTCGTGATTTTTTAAAAATCACAAAACCACTATGTTTATTGTTGGAGTAGAACATGAAATTTGTCTTTGATGATGCATGTTTGGATGCATTCAATAAAAAAGCATCTTGTGAATCACTTATCGTTGTTGTACCCAGCAGGGAGCAACCATTTGGACTCATGTGTGATGCTAGTGATTTCATTGTTGGGCAATTTTAGGCCAGAGACGTGACAATGTATTTCATGCGGTCTATTATGCTAGTAAAACACTAACTGAAGCTCAGATTAAGTACACTACTACTGGAATGAGCTATTAGCAGTAATCTTTACTTTTGATACGTTTCATTCTTACCTTGTTGGTGCAAAGATTACAATATTTACTGATCATTTTACCTTGAGAGATCTCTTTGTTAAGAATGAAGCAAAACCAAGACTGATTATATGGATTTTGTTGCTACAAGAATTTGACATCGAGATAAATGACCGAAAAAGGGTCATAAACTCAAGTGACTGGTCATCTTTCGAGATTGGAATCAGGAGCGAAGATGGAAATAAACTTCAAATTGTACGCATTTCCTAATGAAAAGCTTTTTGTTGTGGATGAAACACCTTGGTACGTTGATTTGGTAAATTACCTAGTGTGCGGAAAAACTCCTTTAGTTGTTACTGGCACAATAAGTTAAGATTCCTTTGCGATGGTGTCACTGGCACAATAAGGTAAGATTCCTTTGCGATGGTGTCACTAGGCACCAGAAGGCAAGATTCCTTCGTGATGCAACTAAATATCATTGGAATGAACCTTATTTGTTCAAGGTTTGCAATGATAATATCATTTGACATTACGTCCCTGAGAAAGAAATGATACTAATATTACAGTACTGTCACGATGCTCTATATTGTGGACATTTCGGCTGTATCAAAACTATTGCAAAACTTTTTCAATCAAGATTTTATTAGCTTTCATAAGTTAAGGATGTCAATAAGTTTGCCCAATGATGTGATCGTTGTCAGCACAGAAGGTTAATATCCAGAAGAAACAAGATGCCACAACAACCATTTATGGAAATTGAACTATTTGATGTTTGGGGCTTAGATTTCATGGGTCCCTTTCTGAATTCTTTTGGGAATCTCTATATTTTAGCTTTTGTGGACTATGTTTCCAAATGGATAGAAGCTGTAGCTGTGCCGAAGGATGATTCCAAAACAGTTTTAAAGTTTTTCCACAAACATATACTCACCCGTTTTGGGACACCAAGGGCATCAATCAATGACCAAGTAAAAGATTTTCATTGCAGTCAGGTGGCTGTTGTGTTGAAACTATATAGAGTGAATCATAGACTAGCTAAAACTTATCATCCTCAGTACAATGGACAACCCGAGATCTCTATTCGGATAATCAAAAATATCTTGGAAAAAGTGGTGAATACCACTAGTAAGGATAGCTCCTCGCGCTTGGATAATGCTTTCTGGGCTATTCTTACTGTATATAAAACTCCACTTGGGATGTCACCGTATCAACTGGTGTTTGGAAAATCCTGTCACTTGTTTGTTGAGTTAGAACACAAAGCTATGTAGGCTTTGAAACAAGTGAATCTGGATTATGAGGTTGCAGGGAAGAAGCGATTGTTGGATATCACTGAGTTGGAAGAAACTTGCCATAATGCTTATGAAAATGCCTCCATTTACAAAGACATGAGTAAACATAGGCATGACAAGATCATATTCTATGAAAATTTGAGGTTGGACAATTGGTTTTGGTATTCAATTCACGACTGAAGTTGCACCCAGGCAACTTGCGATTACGTTGGCCGAGACCTTTTGAAGTTGTGGAAGTCTTTCCACATGGTGCAGTCACAATAAAGGATCGTAAAGAGGGGACCTCATTCAAAGTCAATGGACAAAGACTCAAGTTTTATTTTGGTGACTTTGATTCTAAAAGTGTTGAGACCATTAAATTAGTCAAATTTTTTGATGCTTTTCGTTAATTTCTTTGATAGATGTAGATTTAGTTTTTTTTGCTTTCCTTGTTTATTTTCATATTTTCTTTTTGTAGAAAAATTCTACCTTGTTTTGGTATGGAATTTTCTTTTCTTCTAAAGAATTGTACGGTGAAGGGCAACACATGTTATGCATGACTTTGGGGGCATTACGAGTAATTTAATTACATCGATTTTTCTAAACTAATTTTTCTTTTCTTCTAAATAATTGTACGGCGAAGAGCAAAGAGCATGAGATGCATCGGATGGGCGTGATTTTTATGCCCTAATCAAAACCGTTGAACCTCATCGCATCAAACGATAAAGATTGTGCCTTTTCATTTCCATTTTTTCTTTATTATTTGTTTAATAATCCCTGGATTCATTGACCTTCTTCACTAAAGTTCTTCTTTGCTGTCTTCTTCGATACTACAAAGCCCATATTTTTTTTGCAAAGTTCTTCTTTTTCTTCTTTATTTACATTATCTCATGGCAAAGACAATTGTCCTAAATTGTGACCGCATTGTTGAAGTTCTCATCGTTTTTGTTTAACACAAATGGCAGGTTGAATCTTTAGATTTGGCGCACCGTACAATTCCCACTTTCAAACCATCTATTGAAGAAGCTCATACTCTAGAACTGAAGCCGTTACCAGCTAATCTCAATTATGTAATCCTTGGAGATGCAGATACACTCTCAGGTAGTCTCTACAACTCTAGCTGCTACTCAAGAAGCTAAGTTGATAAGTATTCTAAAGTAGCACAAATGTCCTATTGCCTCGACCATTATAGACATTAAAGGAATTAGTCCATCTTTGTGCTTGAATAAGGATCAAGCTAGACGATGATAGCAAACAATCTATTAAACCGCAATGCCGACTAAATGAAAAGATGAAAGTAGTGGTAAAAAAAAGAAATTCTCAAATGGTTGGGCACAAGTATCATCTATGCCATGTCTGATAGTGCATAGGTTAGTCCATCCCACTATGTTCCCAAGAAAAGTTGCATCATTGTCGTCTATGAAGATGCTAATAAATTGATCCCGACTCGTATTCCTACGGGTTGGCAAATTTGCATGGGTTACAAGAGACTCAATGCGGCCAAAAGAAAAGATCAGTTACATCTTCCTTTTATTGATCAAATGCTGGATAACCTTACCGGAAATGAGTATTATTGTTTTCCATATGGGTATTTTGGTTACAATCATATTGCTACTGCACCTAAGGACCAAGAAAAACTTTGTTTGCATGCCCATTCAGTATGTTTGCTTTTCGTCGCATGCCTTTTGGTCTTTGCAATGCAACAACAATATTTCAAAGATGCATAATGACAATATTCTTAGATATGATTGAAAATTCCTTGGAAATTTTTATGGATGATTTTTCTGTGTATGAGAATGACTTTTACTATTGCGTCGACAATCTTGAAAGAGTATTCCAGCGATGTGAGAAACTAATCTAGTTTTGAATTGGGAGAAATGTCATTTTATGGTCACAGAAGGAATTGTTTTAGGTCGTCAAATATTTAAAGCAGAAATTGATGTCGGTAAAGTTAAAGTGGATGTTATTGGGACATTTCCTCCACAAACTAATGTAAAGGTAATTCAAAGTTTTCTAGGACATGCGGGATTTTATAGAAGATTTATTCGTGATTTTTTGAAAATAAAAAAACCGATATGTTTTTTGCTAGAGAAGAACATGGAATTTGTCTTTGATGATGCATGTTTGGATGCATTCAATAAAATAAAAAAGTAGCTTGTTAGTGCACCTGTCATCTTTGAACCCAACTTGGAGCAACCAATTGAACTCATGTGTGATGCTAGTGATTTCGATGTTGGGGTAGTTTTAGGCCAGAGACATGACAACGTATTTCATGCAATCAATTATGCTAGTAAGACTCTAACTAAAGCACAAATTAAGTACACTACTACTGAGAAAGAGCTATTAGCAGTAATCTTTGCTTTTGATACGTTTCATTCTTAACTTGTCGGTGCAAAGATTATATTATTTACTGATCATTCTACCTTGAGATATCTCATTGCTAAGAAAGAAGTAAAACCAAGATTGATTCGATGGATTTTGTTGCTGCAAGAATTTGACGTCGAGATAAAGGAACGAAAAAGGTCAGAAAATGAAGTGGCCAATCATCTTTCAAGATTGAAATCATGTATCAAAGATGGAAATAAACTTCAAATTGTCGACGTATTTCTTGATGAAAAGATTTTTGTTGTTAATGCAAAACCTTGTTACGCTGATTTGGTAAATTATCTGGTGTACAGAAAAACTCCTTTAGGTGTCATTGGGCACTAGAAGGTAAGATTCCTAGTGATGGTATCATTGGGCACAAGAAGTCAAGATTCCTTTGCGATGCAACTAAATATCACTGGAATAAACCTTATTTGTTCAAGGTTTGTAAGGATAATATCATCGGACATTGCATCCCTGAGGAAGAGATGATACCAATATTACAGTAGTGTCATGATACTCTATATTGAGGACATTTTTTTGTATAAGAACTGTTGCAAAAGTTCTTCTATTGGGATTTTATTGACCTTCATAATTTAAGGATGTCAATGAGCTTTTCCAACAATGTGATCTTTGTTAGCGCACAGGGTTAATATCCAGATGAAATGTGATGCCACAACAACCATTTATGGAAATTGAACTATTTGATGTTTGGGGCTTGGATTTCAGGATGTCAATTAGCTGTTGTGGGCTGTTTTCCAAATGGATAGAAGTTGTACTTGTGATAAAAGATGATGCCAAAATTGTTTTAAAGTTTTTCCACAAACATAATCTCACCTATTTTGGGACACGAAGGGCATCAATCAGTGACCAAGGAAAAGATTTTCATTGTAGTCAGTTAGCTGCTACGCTGAAACAATAAGGATTGAATCATAGACTCGCTACAACTTATCATCCTCAGTGCAATAGACAAGCCGAGATCTCTAACTGGACTATCAAAAAATCTTTTGAAATATTGGTGAATACCACAAGGAATGATTTTTCCTCGTGCTTGGATGACGCTTTGTGGGCTATTCGTACTACGTATAAAACTCCACTTGGGATGTCACCATATCAGTTGGTCTTTGAAAAATCATATCACTTGCCTGTTGAGTTAGAACACGGAGCTATTTGGGCTTTAAAACAAGTGAGTATGGATTATGAGGCTACAGGGAAGAAGTGATTGTTGGATTTCACTGAGTTGGAAGAAACTCGCCACAATGCTTATGAAAATGCCTTCATTTAAAAAGACAAGAGTAAATGTTGGCATGAAAAGATTATATTGCAGGCACAATTGGTTTTTCTATTAAATTCATGACTGAAGTTACACCCAAGCAAATTGTGATCACGATGGTCGAGTCCTTTTGAAGTTGTGGAAGTATGTCCACATGGTGCAGTCACAATTAAGGATAATAAAGAAGGGATCCCATTCTAAGTCAATGGACAAAGACTCAAGCTTTATTTTGGTGACTTTGATTCTAAAAGTGTTCAGACCATTAAATTGTTCAAATTTTTTGATGGTTTTCATTAATCTCTTTGATAGATGTAGATTTAGTTTCTTTTGCTTTCATTGTTTATTTTTAATCATTTCTTTTCGTAGAATAATTCTCCCATGTTTTTGTATGAAATTTTCTTTTCTTCCACAGAATTGTACAACAAAGGGCAACACATGTTATGCATGACTTTGGGGGCAATACAGGTAATTTAATTACACTGTTTTGTCCAACCCAATCGTAACCTTTGATTTGTTAGAGTGGGAAATGCATTGCATGGGTGTGATTTTTACGCCACAATCAGAACCGTTGAACGTCATTGCACCAAACGGTAAAGATTGTGCCTTTTGTCAACTTTGCTACCACTTGGCAACTCATTGTAAATATGCCAGTATAAGAATGCCAAGTATAGGTCTTTTGCATGCAAGAATACACGGTAAACAAGTAATACAACAGTAAGCTAAGTATCGTATCCACAAAGATTGATCGGGAATTAAATTCCACAATTTTTACTTGCAAATTGAAACAAATGAGTTTGATAAGAAAGTTGGATATAAGATTAAGGAAATTGATTAAAGAAAAATGTAAAGAAAGTTCAAGCAGTTTCTCAAACAAGTGTATTCGAATGGTGATGAGCGTTGGTAAGGATGCTTGGATTTCACACTAGCTATGCCAACGATTTACAACTTCAGCTTTGGTTGTATGGCCGAGTAGATTTTAAGTTGTATTACCGCTAGTGGAGTTTGCATACAACAACAGTTACCAAGCTCCGATTCAAATAGCTCCTTGTGAAGCTCATTATGGCAGGAGATGTAGAACCCCTCTATGTTGGATTGAGTTAGGTGAAGGCAAAATGTTAGGCCCTGACTTACTTTGGGAAACTGAAGAAAGGGTAACCATCATTCGTGACTGGCTCAAGGCAGTGTTCGACCGACAGAAAGCTTATGCTAATTTTTAAAGAAGGAACATTTAGTATAACGTTGGTGAGAAGACCTTCCTTAAGGTATCTCCGTAGAAGAAGAACCTTCGTTTTGGCAAGAAAGGGAAGCTAAGTCCTCGCTTTATCAGCCCATTCAAGGTGATCCAGCACGTTGGACCTATTACCTACCGACTAGCCCTCCCTGAGGATTTAAGTCAAATCCATAATGTCTTTCATGTATTTATACTACAAAATTACCGTGTAATATCCTCAAAACTAGTATAAAAGAAGTTACTACAATGCTTTCATTTGATCCCTAATTAATTGAAAGTAAGGTGCTAAGTCTAGTTATTATGGACTAGAATGCTATAATTGAAAAAGTGGTAACCTAATGAATAAGTGACCAAAGCGAAACAAGTGACAAATTGAAGGAATGCATGCAAAATTCCCACGTTTCTAAAATGCGCCTACACATGTCATTATTTAGTGGATAATTAAGGATGAATTAGTCATTTAAGGGATGAATTAATTGATGAATTATCATCATCTTTCTCATTGTGGCCGGGGGATTGAGTGAGAAAGCTCTATAATCATAGATTCAAGCTTGAATTTGGCGAAATTGGAGTTGCTAGCATTCATATAATCTTGATAGGAAGGTAAAATCTCTTTCTTAATGTGTTATAGATTCAAATGATGCATGTAGTTTAGGATTCTTCCTTGAATTACATGAATTTGATGAATAGTTAGTGAATTGATGCTATGAACTAGTTAAGAAGTTCAATTGATTGATCAATCCATGAAATTGATTGTGTCATTCGAATGAGTAGGAGAAATTGAGGTTGTCAATAGCCAAATTGATGATAAAATGCTATGCGGGTTGGTGGAAAATTTGGATGATGATTAGAATGGATGATTGATATGTGAATTCAAATTGTGGTTGCTGGAAATTCTAGTGAATTGATGTCTTAATGAATCAAATTGAAAATATTGCTCAATTGCCCTGTTTTTATAGGATTGACACATAATTGGACTGACTTAAACATGTATGAATGAGTTTATATATTGAACAATCATGTTAGGATCCTTGTCTAAGTGATTAAAGAAGCTAGAATCTAGCTAAAGGGAAGATGTCCAGAATACTCTGTTTTGGGAAGCGAGTTTAAAAATCTATAGAAAATCACATAGACCAAATTAGGAAGAAAATTTTATATGAACAGAATAATTTGTATGTTTAGTTTCGTATACAGAAAACCGAATCGAATTCTGAGTTATAAAACAATTTGTAGAGACTAATCTCTAAGGATAGTGCAAACTGTCCAGTGATACAATCTGGGCTGTCTTTTTATTAAAAAACTGTATTAATTCACAATGAATAAAATTGTAAGGACTATATGGTTAAGAGGAAAATTAAGTTAGCTTTCTAACGCTATAAACGGTTAGAAATTCTAACGTACGGAATAAAAGATATGAACATTTAAGCAAGCAGTGCACATGCTGCCAGGCAGTAATAGTTTAGATGTTTATATTGAATTATATGTTTGAGTATGGAGTCACATAATGACTCAATTGGTTGCTGGATTGTATCCAATACACTATGTATTGTATGAATGTTAGATCAAGTATAAATTGAGGAAAAAGGGGCTCACTTAGATCAGCAAGCTAGTAGAGGGAAGGGATTACAATCCGGGATCGACAATAGCTCAGAAAATTCTTGTGAGTGTAGTTTAAAGTTTGGAGAGCGAGGTAACCTCTCCAAGTCTAATTCTGATTTGTATTTCTTATTGATTCTTAAGTATAAATTGTCTAATGAGTTTGCTATGGAGTATTAGCAAGGTAAATGTTATTTTGAGTGGTTACTTGATTGTGAAGCATGCTTGAATTGCTATTGATTGACATGATATGCTTATTGCCTAATTGAACTATCTTGAAATGAAGCATGATGTTATAGATAGAAGTAATTCAATTCATTGTTGAATGACATATTGTTGACACACTTTCATTGAATATTGAAACATTGATATTGGTATTGGCTTGAGCCTATTCGAATGAAAGGGGGATATTGGCACAAAATGTGCACATTGAATTGAATCATGCTTCTAATTGATTGAAGGTGATAACTATTGTAAGCCTTGGTCTCGAGTCGGTCTTAGATATAGTTGGCATACCATAGAGTCTATAGAGCTCATTGTTGGGGTGGACTACGGTTCGGGACATTGGTCCCTAATTGGCAACAGTAGGAGGGAAGTATTGTTATTGGTCATTGGCGACAGTAGAAGGGATTTAACTAGGTACTTGGTACCATATTGACTATTGTTATTGGCTACAGTTTGGTTGGAGACTCTAGTATCTAGACTGAGTAATCGATTCTCAAGGCTATACCTAAAATGAACTAATAACTCATGTACATTCAACCTATTGCTACATTGAATTGCATTGATTGATAGAAAAGGAAAAATTGAATGCCATGAACTATGGATATTGAAACATTGATTGAACACTACTTATGAGAGTGCTTGATTGTAAAGAAAACATCAAATGCCATAAACTATTGAACATTGCTTATGAGATTACTTGTGTATTGAGACATTGATTGTGTTCAGAGGATATGTTATGCCTAAAGTAGTCGAATTGGATGATTAAGCATGTCTAAACTTCAAGCCTTGTATTGATATTGGATTGAAAATTTAGCAATGCACCTAGCATTGTTTGCCTTATTCAAATGGTTCCCTATTGATGGGGGAACAATACCATCCATTTGATGGTTCGTAGTTGAGACTTATTGTATTGTTTGCCTTGTTACTTTAACTCATTCACTAAGCTTTGTTTATTCAAGTCCCATTTCTACGATACATGTTGATATTAGATACTATTCCTAAGTCTAAGCTCGTACAAGTCACATTTTGCTTAAAATAGTATGTTTCCATTTTGTTATAGTTCTCCTAGGATGGTGGCACCTAAGGCATGTATATTCATGATCACTTAGTTATGGTTTGTATAAATTAATCCCATCTATGATCAATAAGAGTATGGTACGTATATATATGAACATGTATGCACTTTATTGAACTTGTTTGCTTGTTAGCCGAATGTTAGGTTTCCATGGTTGAATTATGCTTGAAATGGTTGAAAAGATCTTTTGAAAATGGCTAGTTAACATCATGTAAATGTAGTAATCCACATGTTTTGACTTGAACCAATTTGGCCACATATAGAACTAGCCGAATGGTGTATAAACATTGTAAGCACATATGTTTTATTAAGGTCACATAAGTAGATCATGTAAATCACTTATTGGAATGCTTGATAGTTACATTGAATGCTGAAATTATCTAATAAGCTTCCCATCTATTTTTAATAGTTACTTGAAGAACAAGTAAGTCCTAAATGGTATTGATTATGACAACAATTGCATTATGGGTCCTCACCTATTCGAATTGTATCTTGATGTACAAGAAAAACTTAAAACGAATTGAATTCTCTACCTTCAATTGAATGAATCATTGACTGTAATTGTAGTAACTTACCTAATCCTACTAGGGTGGTTAGACTATGTTATATACCGATCTGATCTTTCTCATGTGATCAAACTAGAATCCATGGAAATCTAGTCTGATTTGATGTACGAGGAAGAACTAGTGCATATCCTCGCACGAGAAGTCAAGAGACTTCGAAACAAGTCTGTGCCTCTAGTAAACTTTCTTTGGAGTAGTCACTCAGTGGAGGAAGAAACCTGGGAGCCAGAGGAAACGATGCAGAAGCAATATCGTCATCTCTTGGGCTAGAGTGAAAATTTGAGGACAAATTTTCTTAAAGGGGAGAGTTATCACACCCCGAAACTAGTCTAGTCAAAATTAGGTTTCGATGATCAGAAATTTTGTATCGATTATACCTAAATGATGTAATTGTCAAATCTTGTGCCCAATTTTGATGTAATGAAAGTTAATTTGAGCTTAATTGAAGCTGTTGGACCTTTTTGTAAGTAATGAAAGTTAGGGTTTTATTGAAAATGCTAAATATGGGCAAGGTGTATCGATATGATATGACCTGTATCGATACAGGCTAACTGTTTTTAACTAACTTACCCAATTTAGTCTAGCCGTATCGATACAACCATTAGGTGTATCGATACAGGTCCCTATCCAAATCGAATTAATGACCAAATTGAAAAGATTTGAAGTAGGGGATGGCTCACATGGGATAGCTCAGAAAATATGATGGTCAGTTGTTAATTACCAAAAGAATTGTAAAGAGATGTGATGGGACGGAAATAATTGTTTAAGCTTTCCTTTGTACAGGGAAAGCTTTTGATTGGTTCCTTTGGGAGGTAAGAAATAATTAGAGATTAAGGATTGTTTTAAAATAGATAGGAAAAGCTTTCTTCCCTTGTTTTGCATATTACCGAGACTAAGCCCACCCTTTGGCTTAAAAGTAAGCACACACCACCATTGTTGTCTTCCTCCCTAAGCTCAAGCAAGCACCTCAATCTAATCCTTGGCCTTTGTTTGATTTAGATACTTCAATTGAAAGCTTACAATTGGGTAAGTAAATCCCCTATATCAATTTGATGATTCCAACAATCCTTGGAGTTTAATTTCATGATTTAAGCCTTGAATGTTCAAGCTAAGCCCATGTGTTAGGAAGTTAATTTCCTTATTTTGATGTTGTCTACAAGCTTTGGTAAGCTTGAAAAATGTTTATGAATCATTAGTTTTGATTCTAATGCAATCCTCTAATTTTGAACTAGCTCAAGTGGTAGAAGACAAGTTATCTTCACCATCAGCTATTCCAAACTCTTCTAACGACAATGCATCGGATGGGCGTGATTTTTATGCCATAATCAGAACCGTTGAACCTCATTGCACCAGATGGTAAAGATTGTGCCTTTTGTCGACTTTGCTAATGCTTGGCAAATAATTGGTGACTCATTGTAAATATGTCAGTATAATAATGCCAAGTATAGGTCTTTTGCATGCAAGTATACACGGTCAACAAGTAATACAATAGTAAGCTAAGTATCATATCCACAGGGATTGACAGAGAATAAAATTCCAGGTTTTTTACTTGCAAATTGAGACAAATGAGTTTGATAAGAAAGTTGGATATAAGATTAAGGAAATTGATTAAAGAAAAATGTAAAGAAAGTCCAGGCAGTTTCGGAAACAATTGTATTCAAATGGTGGTGAGCATTGGCAACGATGCTTAGATTTCACACTAGATATGTCAGTGATTTATAACATCAACTATGGTTTTATGGCTGAGCAGATTATAAGTTGTATTGCCTCTGTCGATAGCAATACCCTAAGTTAATTATGATTAACCCCTATATATCTATAGTGATGTTACACATTAACCAACTTGATTAAGTTTCAATCTTTTACTCCCAAGGGGTAGACTTACTTCCGAAGTAAGCTCATCTACTTGAAAATCTTCTGTCGAAGCTTCTCACCTTAATACCTTGGCAATTAATCGTTATCCCCCAAGTCTCTTAAGATATTAAGGGATAATATGCATGCAATGCCTACTATCATTTGGAAAACAATTTAACAAAATAAGTAGTTAAAAGATAAACAAAAATGTTAAAGCATACAATTATTAAAATCTTAAAATAACTTAGCGTTTCATCACAAAACTATCCTTACCCAACATAAAGAAATTAGGTCATGGTTGGGGGAACCATCAATATCAAATCATTTTCAACAAACACCATTATGAAAAACAAAATTAAAATGAAAGAGAAATGGGAAAAGAAGGGGGTCCATCGATGCAACCCTTTAATGGATCCAAAGCTCTCAATCTTAACCTGGTCAAACCACAAGTCGCCCTCTAATTTCCCCTATTGTTTATCGTTGGACTTCTTTTAAATAGGCACTCGTGGAAACCCTAGATTGGGTTTGAATTTTAAATCTAGTTGCATGATAAGATAAACGCGTTATCTCTTTATCCTCACTTTGAATTTGAGCTGATCTGGTTCTAACTAGGACTGACGTCATTGGCCTTCGATCTTTTGCCAACCAAACTTGATATTATTCTTTTTCGAACCAAGCTTGGCATTATTCTCTATGCTTTTGCCAACTGAGCTCAGCATTTCCTTTTTGGTTCCACTTGCTCCAGTCCTACTATACCTGCATACAACAACAAGAAAATACACCTTTACTCTGTCAAAGAAAATATTCCTTAGCTCTAGATGCAAATGCATGATTTTACTAACTAAATGCACAATTATATGCTTAAAGTCAAGCTAAAGCGTGTAAATATATATGTGAAAAGAAGTATTTTCGAGGAGTTAACACACCCTCAAACCTAGCTCATTGCTTGTCCTTAAGTAATGCAACTAAAAATTATAAAAATAGAAAATAAAGCACAGTACCTCGGTAAAATTTTCCTGATTAACGACACAAGCTAGCAAGCAAAATCTGGCCCTAGTTATGTCCTCAGATATCTAGAGCAGTAGCGCCAACAGATAAACAAATTCAAGTGCATCAATATAATTCTAGTGTAAGGTCATGAAGTGTGCATGAAGCGCAGGCAATTTGCATCAAGTATCCTTTATTCACCAAAGGTTTCATTTTGTTGGCATTAAATTAGGGTTCGCGTCATGACATTGTTTGGCGTTAGAAATAAGATGGAGCATACCATAAATCCCCACGTTAATCTCGACTACACCACTAAGCTTGTCACACCTTAAAAACTAGTCTAGTTAGAACTAGGTTCTGGTGATCAGCAATTTTGTACCGATTATACTTAAATGATGTAATTGTCGAATCTTGTGCCCAATTTTGAAGTAATAAAAGTTAATTTGAGCTTAATTGAAACTATTAGACCTTTTTGTAAAGAATGGAAGTTAGGGGTTTTATTAAAAATGCTAGAAATGCTGAATCTAGGCAAGCCTTGAATGTTCAAGCTAAGCCCATGTGTTAGGAAGCTAATTTCCTTTTTTGATGTTGTCTACAGTCTTTGCTAAGCTTAAAAAATGTTTATGAATCATTAGTTTCGATTCTATTGCAATCCTCTAATTTTGAGCTAGCTCAAGTGGTAAAAGGCAAGTCATCTTCACCATCGGCTATTCCAAACTCTTCCACCGACAAGGGGATCGCTATCCGTGAACCTTGATGTCTTCGAGCACTAGGTGAGTGTAGTTGTGTCATGGGATTGGCTAGGTGCCATCCCGACTGCATTTGTTATGTGCTTAGAATCTTGCATCTTGGTAAGGGCTCAAGTAGAGCAAATGTATGTGGATCCTATGGTAAGCGTGGTAAGTCCTTTATATTGGAATATGTGATATGTGAACTTATGTATGATATTCAAATATGTTATTTGTGGAATTTGATATGAACATGTTATGATATGATATTTGGAGCCAAGCCTCAATTTGAAATCCAATATGGCCTAAGGGCACAAAGGTAAGTCTTATGATAAAATATGTAACCTTGGGCACTTGTGGACATTGGATACAATTGGCATGCCATAAGGATATTTGAGCTCATTAAGTAAGAGATTGGACTATAGTCCCCGGCTACGGCCTATTTGTGGGGAGAAAAGGTTGGATTGTGTAAGGGGTTTCGGAGCTACGACTTAATGATACGACCTATCTTTGTTATATGAGGTGTACGGGGAATCCATGTATCTATTGGTTACTATGTTGAATGAGATTATATATGTTTGTGCTTTACATTTGGTGTATGAAATGTGATACTTGGCTTGAGTAAGACCTATACATGTTTCATAATGTTTATTTGCCATTCAAGTATGCTTACATGTTTTTCATGCATAAATAAGGTTATTGTGCATTTTTTATAACTACCTCACTAGGCTATGTAAGCCTAACATTCGTGTGTCTCATGCATTTCAGGACCTTGAAGAATTATGAGCTCCGATCGTGTAGTTGCGGTTGCAAGTCACTCCCATCAACTATATGTATGTTTACATTTTGTCCTAAACTCCTAGTAAGGTGTCATCAAGCTTAAACATATCATATTTGCCCATTTTGATATATATGTATTGTTCCTAAAGTGCCTAGATGTAAAATGAGGAAGGTGGTAGGTTGGTAAGAATGTAAAACTAGTTAAAATGGCCTAAAGGTACGAAAAGGTAAAAACTTTGTCAATGAATTTGAAATGCCCTAAAATTTTGTATATTATTAGAAGTATGGATTAATAACATGCTGGTAAAATTTCATGGCATTTGGACATCGTTCAATAGGATAAATTAGTTAAACACCATATAAAATCTGGTATTACAAGACAAGCGTATCGATACGGGTCAAACCGTATCGATACGGCCATGCATATTTGGACTTGAAAAAAATAGAGTGTATCGATACGCAATGGGGTGTATCAATACGGACTTGGGTAGAAAGGTTTGGGAAATAAATTGTATCGATACGGCCTTAGGTTGTACCGAAACGGGTCAACCTTGGTCAACGTGTATCGATACAGGCTTAGATGTATTGATACGGGCCTGTTACCCTTGAATCTGGAATTGAGAAATTTGGCTTAGCGTACCGATATGGCCTTAAGTGTATCAGTACGATGTTAGTTAATTCTGTTAAAAGACTTAAACTACAGTTTTAAATGGTTACAGATTGGTCACTAAACTTTAAATGGCCTAATTAGATAGGTAAATGACCTCCGTTGATGACAAAATTTCACAGGCTAATAATTGATGATATCAATTGAAGATTTGTAAAAAGAAATTCTGATGAAGACCCCTGATTTGTAAAATTTGCAATTTAGTCCCTAAGTTCAAAAAGGTTTAAAATAACCCTAAATTGAGTAAGCTTTTAATGAATTAGTTCGATAAGTCATAAAATAGATTAATAAGACATTCTGAATAAGATTCCGAACTCTGATTAAGCTTTCGACCTCTGAATAAGTTTTTAGTAAGACTTTCCTACCCAATCCCCTATCAGGTCGGGAATGGGGTGTTACAAAGCTAACCCATACACTCATACCCTAAAGTTTGTCATGACATTGTTGCCTTATTTTTACTTTTTACCCTGGTATTGATTTTTTTTATTCTGAGTTCAACTACAAGAATTCTAAGTTTGTCTAGGGAACTAGATGTATATCACGTGTTTAAGTGAGACTTCAATTTCTTAAGTTAGAGATCAATTGCCAAGTAGTCTTGTCATTACTAACCTACTGCCGCATGCAATCTAAAGATTCCAAATTCATCATCGGACAAAGTATACTAGTACAAACTCTAACTATGCTAGTAGTTATTTTTATCAGATCAATCAAGCCTTGGCAAAAAAATTACGGGTCTGGTATGCATGACCTATCTACATGGCAACAAAATGCAAACATGAGTATAAAAATTAATGCATTTCATGACAAAAAATGTGAGGCAATACACACCCCCAACCCTAAGGTGTGCATTATCCTCAATGAATGAAAACACATATATACAAATTCAATGCATGCTGATAATTTTGGCGAGTGGAGTGGGTATTTCTTTCAATTGTGGCATCATCTATAGATATTTCATCGTCAGACACAACGTCCACATGTTGGGTCTCGTACTTAGCAAAATATTCATGGGCAGATGACACAGTACAGTGGCTTTAGATTGTTGGGCTGGAGTATGATCAAGCTGAGGGCTGACCAAAATTCCTTCTATTGCACAAATCTTGGTTGGGAACTCCAGATATCATGGCAATGGATTGGCGGATAGTGCTTCAAGGGTTGTCCTTAAGGCACATTCTATGGCCCCAATATATTGTCAGAGTGTTCCAAGAAGTGCTTAAACTGTTGATCCTACTTATGTTTCTAGAGCCTTTGTGGAAAAGGTTGTGGTGGGTAGGCAAATGCTAACTCATTTGGTTTTGCCAAACAGGTGCTGGCATTAGATTGAGGTTTGACATTATTGGTGCTTGTCTCCCCTTTCTCAAGTTCCTTGGATTTGTCTCCTGGCAATGATTTCTCCTTCTATGAAACAACCGGCTCCTAGGCAGGCGGTTCATTTTCGATTTGTTTGCCACTTTTGTGGGTGACTACTTTGCATGGCACTCTCCCCTTTTTCCGAGCATCCTCGGTGTCACTTGGTAGAGTCCCTGGAGGTCTGTCATTAAGTGCGCTGGTAATCTATCCCATCTGAACTTCCAAATTCCTCATGGATATAGCTAGACTCTAGAAAGTTGCATCATTATGCTCCATATAATCCTTCAGGGTGTTCTCATCGAAAGATCTTTGCACTGGAGGTAGATTATTCTGCACTCTTTGTGGCATCACATTATGGTTGAAACATGTTTATGTGTTGTTATTATTCTAGTGTTGGGCATAAAATTGATTACCTCCCAAATTCAACCATCGGTTGTTATTGTAGTTGTAGTTGCCAACAAAATGCACCGACTCTAAGTTTGTTGGGCATTCCTCAATGATATGGTCATCATCCCAAATAGTGCAAAGTGGTTCAAATACCTTTACCTCTCAAACATTAGCAGGCTTTTGCATTGTGTTCACTATGCTAGTGAGGTTGGCAATTTGAACATTGACTGATGAAAGTGCCTCAAGTTCCAACTTACAAGCTGCTCTTATCTAGGCTCCCAATTTGGTGGTAGGATATTAGAGACCATTGGTGGCAAGACATTGGAGATCTTTGGTGTCAATCCTTTCAAGGATGTCATATACCTCCATGTATTTCTTGTCTAGCAACAAACCATTTTCTGAAGCATCAACAATAGTCCTAGAATGAGCATTGAGTCAATTATAAAAGGTCTTCATCTGGGTCCAAATAGGGAATCCATGCATGGCGCATCTTCTCAACATGTCCTTGAAACGCTCCCAAGCATCATATGGAGACTCGTCATCAATCTGCCTAAAGGTAATGATTTCACTCTGCAGCTTGGCATTAAGTTTGGGTGGCTGGAATCTTAGAAGAAACTTATGGCATAAATTTACCCATGTAGTGACGGAACTATGTGGCAATGAATTTAACCACAATTTATCTCTATCTCGCAAGGAAAATGAGAATAGTCTCAGCTTTATTGTTTCTTTATTCACACCAAGTTGTTGAAATAGTTGGCAAATCTCCATGAATTACTTCAAATGCTGCATTGGGTCTCCGATAGGTGATCCATCAAATTGTCCTATATTCAATAGCATTTGAATCATTATCGATTTCAGCTCAAAGTTAGCCATATTTACCTCCAGACTGATCAGTCCTGGCATCAAATCATCTATGGTGGGTGCTAGGTATTCTTTGATAGGTTGGTTATCTCCTATATCCACATTCACATTTTGCACCATGTCTTGACGTTCTCTCCTTAGCCTACATAAGGTTCTCTCAATTTCAGGATCATGCTTCAAGTTCTTCCCATGCAGTGTTGCTCATGTTCAAAAGCTAAATAAAATTAATAAAAAACAGTAAAAATAAAAATAATCAATTCTATTGCAATCCCCAGCAATGACGCCAAAAACTTGTTGACTTTGCTAACACTTGGAAAATGATAGGTGATTCAGTGTAAATATACCAATATAATAATGTCGAGTATAGGTCTTTTGTGAACATGTATACACTGACAATAAGTAATACATCAGTAAGCGGAGTATCGTATCCACATGGATTGGCTGAGAATTAAATGCCAGGATTTTTACTTGCAAATTGAAACAAATGAGTTTGATAAGAAAGTTGGTTTTAAGATTAAGCAAAATAATTAAAGAAAAATGTAAAGAAAGTTCAGGTAGTTTGGCAAACAAGTGTATTCAAATGGTGATGAGCGTTGGCAAAGGATGCTTCGATTTCACACTATCTATGCCAGCAATTAATAACTTCACTTTGGTTTTATTGTCGAGCAGATTTTAAGTAGTATTGCCATTGTCAATAGCAATACCCTAAGTTAATTATGATTAACCCCTATATATCTATAGTGATTTTACTCATTAACCAACTTGATTTAGTTTCAATCTTTTACTCCCAAGGGATAGACTCACTTCCGAAGTAAGCTCATCTACTTGAACATCTTCTGTCGAAGCTTCTCACCTTATTACCTTGGAAATTAATTGTTACCCCCAAGTCTGTTAAATTAAAGGATAATATGCATGCAATGCCAACTGTCGTCTTGCAAACAATTTAAGAAATTAAGCACTTGCAAGATAAACAAAAATGCCAAAGCATTCAATTATTGAAAGCTGAAAATAGCTGAGAGTTTCATCACAAAAACATCCCCAACCAATTTAAAGAAATTAGTTCATGGTTGGGGAAACCATCAACACCAAATTGTTTTCAATAAACACCCTTGTAAAAATAAAATTAAAACAAAAGAGAAATAGGCAAACAAGAGGGTCCGTCGATGCAGCTCTTCAATGGATCCAAAGTTCTCAGTCTTACCCTGGTCGAACCACAAGTCACCCTTTAATCTCCACCCATTTTTCATCGGTGGGCATCCTTTAAATAGGCACAGTTGGAAACCCTAGATTGGGTTTTAATTTGAAATCTGGTTACACGATAAGATAAACGCGTTATCTCTTTATCCTCAAATTGAATTTGAGCTAATCTTGTTCTAACTAGGGCTAACATCATCGGCCTTAGATCATTTGCCAACCAAGCTTGGCATTCTTCTCTCTACTTTTGCCAACTGAGCTCAACATTTCCTTTTTACGTCCACTTGCTCCAGTCCTATAGTACCTACATACCACAGCAAGAAAATACACCTTTACTCTGGCAAAGAAAACATTCATTAACTCCTAGATGCAAATGCATAATTTTACTAACTAAATGCACAATTATGTACTCAAAGTAAAGCAAAAGCAAGGCAATATATACGTGAAAAGTAGTACTTTTGCAGAGTTAACACCTTTTCAATTCCATCTTTTCTTCCTTATTTATTTATTAATCCTTGGATTCATTGACCTTCTTCACTAAAGTTCTTCTTTGTTGTCTTCTTCGATTCTACAAAGCTTAGATTTTTCTGCAAAGTTATTCCTTTTCTTCTTTATTTACATTATCTCATGGCAAAGACAAGGGCTGCTCCAAAAATCTCCTTGGAAATATCTACTAAAGAGACGCATGGTTCAGCTTCTAACCTTGAGGTTGGTCCTTTGTTTATACAAAGTTTTTTTTCTATTATCTAACTTCACAAATAAAGCACATTTGCACTCATCTAGGCAATTATAGCTCTGCTCTAGCAAGGGAATTCTACTCTAACCCTTATGAACCATCACTGAAGTTGTTTTTTGTGAGGGAGAGTGCTATACCATGGAGTGCTGCCACAATTAATAATGTGTTGAATACAACTATGAAAATTGATGAACAATCTCTATTTGTGAAAGAGATTGATGAAGAAAAAATAGATCCGTTGGTTAGGGATTTGTGTGTTGCCGATACATTTTGGTTAGGGACCAATGTGGGTAATTATACAATGTATAGGAAATTCTTGACCTTGCTTACAAAGATTTGGTTTCAATTTGTTAATTCTAGGTTGCTACCATCGACACATAGCACCACGGTCTCCTTAGATAGAATGTGTTTAATACATTCGATAATCAATGGAAGGAAGATAGACATGGGTGCAATTATCCACAAGGAGATAGTGGACTTTATTGAGAATAAGAAGGGGATTTTTTGTGTTTCCAGCATTGATCATGCAATTGTGCAATCTAAATGGGACCAAGCCTTTGAAAAATGAACAAATAACATCCAATAAAAGGCCACTTAATGATGTTTCCATAAAGATTGCATCTTTGATTTTATTGTCACAATAGAAACTGATGAAACCCTATCGCTCTAGAAAAAGAAGAAGTTCTAGTGGAAGATGTTGATGAAGATGAGGAAGAAAGTACCTAAGCTGAGAAGATTGATGTTGAAGTAGTTGTTACTGAAGATAAGTCTGTTTCATCCAAGTTTTTGTATGCAACATGTTAATGACCAGAGCTTGAGTGAGACATAGTGAGACCAGAGGAAGCGATCATTGCAACATAAGAAAAATAGGTCGGCCCTCTTGCATTGGTGGTCAACAAAGCACCATCATAATTCATCCTTACTATAGTGATAGTCGATGATACCAAGAAAGAATAAGACCCTGAAAATGGCGAGGATGCCACTTAGCGAAAGAAAGAGAAAAAATGAAAGCACTCCAAATCCAAGGAAAAGTATAAGAAGAAGAACAAGGATGAAAAGAGGGGCAAAAAAGAAGTAGCATTCCACCTCGTCCTCTCAAGAGCCATGAATGACTGAGTTAGTATTTAGAATTTGTAGGCATGCATACCTTATAGTGTGATTTCATTTTGTTAACTATATTGTCATTATAATTGTATTTAGTTTTCTTATCATTACATTCACCATTGTAATTCTATCATTGCATTTTATTTTGGGGGACAACACAATCTTTCAGTTTTGCTATATACCTGGGAGTTGAAATGCACCCCCATTTCAAAAAAAATTAAAGAAAAAGCAAGGTTTTTTTGTGTTAAATTTTTTTTTGCTTACATTCGATGTTTAAATCATGAAACATTCTAATTATTGATGAGTTGATTGGATATATATAATGGACGATTGCTTTATATCTCTACTTAAATACATTTACTTGTTTGAGTAAAGGATATATAGCATCATCTCTTTGATTTTGGATGAATTCTGCCTTGTTTAGCTTGTGTTATATATGCTAATAGTTCTTATTATGTGTAAATAAATGACATTCCAATGTGAGTGCAATAAGATAGTAGCTTAAGAGGGAAAACTCCAATGCATGCGTTAGAAAAATGAATCTGGCCAAAGGCTGTCGCTACATGAGTGTGAGTCGAGGCAATGTAGTACATCCTGGGGGTTCGTTGCAGAACATCTCACTTCTCATGGTCGAGGGTCCATTCATTGTTCAATATTCCTCGCTACTTAAAAAAAGAGAATATATATAAATATATTTTAAATGTATGTTATGTGTTAAATAAATACTGTTAGGTAGAAGGATTCTTATTTGATAGGCATGATGTTATGTATTATTGAAGTGCTAGTTCATGCATTTATGCTTAAGTTGTTGATGCAGTCCTCTATCATGTCAAAGCAATTAATTCATTGATTGGTTGGAATGATTAAAGTAACTAGAAAGTCTTTAAACTTTTGATATACCTTGTTGTTTTCAATTTTAGTTGAGGACAAGTAAAAACTCAAGTTTAGGGGTGTGATAGCTCTCTAAAGAGCACGTATTTCCTCTCGATTTATGGATTATTTTGCCCCTACATTAGTGTTTCATGCATCCATTCCTACATTTCTTATTTATTATTTGCATTTTGTTTAACTCAAGTAATATTCACTCTTGTTATACAATTTTATGCCTTTTTGTTATTTTATCGTTGCATTACTAATGTCCCTGCAAAGGAAATTTCATCATTGCAGCTAGTTTAACACTACAGCAGCTAGCATAACAATGCAGTAGCTAGCTGTCCAGACTGCTAAGGATAATGACAAATCTGCCAGCTGGATTTTTGTTACAACAATTTTTGTACGAAAGATTGTCAGGCAAATCACCTTAAGGACAAGTGTACTTACCTCGACAACCTATAAAATAATACTTTTGTAGGAGAGGGAAACACCACTCACGTGATTATCATTTCTATCATCTTCAACCTTTCAAAGCACTCCTCTCATGGCGGCTTAAGCTTCATTTATAGAGAACCAAGGCGAGGCAAGGCAAAAATATCTGAGGAAGCAAAGACCCATGTGCTGGAACAAGGAGAAATATGTTTATCTTCTTTAAATCTGTCTAGAAATAGATGTTTATCAAAGCTTTATTATATTTCTTGTGTTATTGATGATGGTATATCTTTTTAGCTATGTTATGTTATTGTTTAGACTTGGATTATAAGTTCAACATAATCTTATTAGCTTTCTTCTTATTTCAATTGTTCGATTTGAACTTTGCTTGCATGAGAATTTTTAACATCATCATTGACATTGAGAGATGCAGTGACAGTTCAAATTAACAAGCCATTACAAGGAGAGTTGATCCACTTGTTCGAGGATGTATAGTTTTGATGAAAAACGAGAGTTGTGGTTAATCTACATATTTGAGTCATCGGTTGAGATTTGAATGGGAGAAAGTAAACGAGCTTATTATCCTATCTATCAAATGAACCATCGTATGTTGTTGCCTTATTGCACACGGTAATATGCCAAGCTGAGCCAAGGGGATCTAGATCTTTACTTGATATTTCTTTTACATTCGCTAAATTGTTTTGTTTTTCTTTCATAATCGATCTTATATTCAATCCTTTATTTTTTCCACTGCATTCACAATTACACTCGTAGTCTTTTGATTTTCAGAATTGCATGCAACCATATAAGAATACAACTAAATACATATCCTCATAGAATCGATATCTAACATGATTTACCTGTTAACTATACTTGCATCAGCAGTGTACGCTTGCATAGTTCTTGAGACATTTATTCATCGATCACTTACGTGAACCAAAGACGCAAGCACATTGAGTATGAGGTTGGTGACAAAGTATTCCTCAAGGTGTCACCATGGAAAAGAGTAATCCGTTTTGGGTGGAAGGGCAAGTTGAGTCTGAGGTTTATTGTACCATATAAGATCTTAGAGTGGGTTGGACTCGTGGATTATTGATTGGCTATACCCCAAGAAATGGAACACATTCATAATAACTTTCATGTTTCCATGTTGAGGTGTTACCATTCCAACCCTTCACATATTATTCTATTTGAGACGATTGAGATCAACACCAACTTGATGTACGAGGGGGAACTGATAATAGTTCTTGATAGGGGACTTAAGGAGCTTCACAACAAGTGTATACTTTTGCTGAAGATGTTGTGGAGGAACCACGGATTGAGGAAGACATATGGGAATCAAGAAGGATATGGGGTTGCTTTACCTGCATCATTTTCCATTAGGTAATTTTGAGGATGAAATTTTCTTTAAGGGGGAAGAGTTGTAACGACCTAGATTTCATATTCATGGGTCGATTTACCAGAGCAATGTATGTTGCATGTGGGCCGAGATTATGGGTCCATTGGGTGCTCATGAGAGCCCTAGTAAGCTTTCTATTTGTTATTGGGCTTGAGTTTTGGGTTGGTATGTAAGATAGGAGAATGATGGAAGGCTAAAGGAGTAAAACTCCTCATTTTGATGGGCAAGGGGCTGATTTTAATGAGTTTTACAGAAAGTAAGAATGATGATCTCACTCTTGTCCCTTTCATCATCCCCATCTTTTTTTCACTTTCATTTTCTTAAGAACCCAAAAACAAAGATCAAGTTTTGTTAGTTTGAGTAGAAATTTTGGATTTTGGATTGTGAGAGTTGTAATCAACATTCAAGGATCTACATTTTGAGGTAAGGACCATAAAAATGGTGGAAGCTAAAAGTGACAGGTTTTGTGTGGGGTTTTGTTGGAATGGGATTTGGAGGGGGTTTAAATCTTGTTTTACAGCCCTATGAATAAGTTGTAATTAGCCTTCACTTCCTACAAGTTGTAACGTATTTTACAACTTTTTATGTAGTGAAGGAGGTGGGTGAGAACTCTAAGGCTCAAGGCAAGAAGAAGGCTTGAAGGGTGGAGAAAGAAGCTTCACACTTCCAACTTCTTTCCTTCATGCACATCCTAAGGAAGATGTTTTATATGCTTGTATAATGATTTTGGTATTTAAATGCTTGAGATGCAAGTTAATGGTGAATTCGTATTTTTGTGTTAATATTGGGTAAAACTGGTACTAAACCATCCATAATCACCCGCGTAACATGTAAGAATTTATTGGGATTTTACCATAACAAATTGGGACCCCCTATAAGTGATTTTCGAGTCTTAGAAATTAGATTATGGGTTCGAGTACCAATATAGAAGGAATCAATATCGTACCTTGTGTTCTACTAAAGAACACTAACGAACTGTTAGGGAGTACCTGTAGGGGCTTAAACTAGTATCGGTACACCTTTGGTTGAATGGAAAAGGTATGAGCCACCACCCTCTGGTTGAATCAGTATCGTACCCCGTGTTCTGCTAAAGAAAACAACAACAAAGATTGCAAAGTAAATGTACCTGCAATCACATTGGTGTCATTACGTCCCTCGTGATGTGCATACACCCCCACAGAACCACCACCCTCTAGTTAAATGGCAATGGTATGAGCCACCGTCCTTGGACCCTCATCCCTATGCTAAAATTTTCCTTGACCATGATCGCGGCTTTGCTGTGGTGCAACTGCAAGTGCCCTAGCCTGTCTACCACCAGCCAACAATAGACAATCACACCTTAGATAATCGCTCGATCCACAACTCCAACAAGTGATAGCAACAACTGCAGCAAGAGCTTGTCCATCACGAACCAAATATGGACAGTCTCTCCTTATGTGGTCATGCAATCCACATACCCAACAAGTATTAAACGTCAATCTAGCTTGGGTACCCTGTCCTTGTGGTCCTCGCCCAACACTACCTCCACCTCATCTCGAATCAGAGTGATACCTCTTATCACGATGATTCTTAAACTGCCCACCACCGAAACTAGAGTCTGTAACTCTTTTTCCCTGATCCATATAGGTTAATATGTTGCATCTATATAAGATAAAAATAAAAAAGAACGTAATTCGAGTTTATTTTTACGGGTTTGTTTCGGCAAACCTAATGTAGCTTGCTCAGTTTGGTCTTTTGACTAAGCAGGGTCGAGGGGGTTACACCAGCTCTGGAGCATATTGGCTCAACCGAACAAACTGAACCTCATACTCAGCCACAAACATACTGCTTTGAACCAAGGTCATAAACTCATGTTTCTTTTCATCCAAGTATCTAACTCCTAGATACTTGTTCTTAAAGGCAGCTTGGTAAAACTCCAAATCCACATCATTGGGTTCCATGCCCATAGTCATAGTCGTCCACCAACTATATGCGTCTCCTCGCAATAGGGATACAACATATCCCAGCTTACAGGTATCATTACACCCTATTTGATCCAAAATCTAAACAGTACTGGCCATCCACGCCTCGGATGCCTCGAGTGCCAACCCTCTGTATTCAACTCCTCCCAAACTACGGAGACATTCCAACTGCTACCCCATTTGCCCAGCAGCTGGCACAGGGACATGCGCTCCAGCAACAATAGCTTGAAAAGCTCCAATCATTTCCTGTATCAAAGGCGTCATATCACCCAACACTGGCCCTACTAACGCAAGTGGTACTTGCTCTACATTCTCAGGTGGAATAAGTGGAGGGAGTGGCAACCCTCTAGAAGGTACAACATCCTCCTGATTTCCCTACCCAACGGTAGCAACAATCATACCAGATCACAATTCTCTCCTCGGTCCTATCATGCTAAAATATCTAAGGCATGATAATACACCAAAACAAATCAACTAGGCTAGCCTCAAGCAAGGATCCAAGACTTCCATTTTAATTCAAAAACATTTTAGAATGTAGTAATAAGGCAATGTGTCCCCAAATATACCCAACGTGACCTATAGCAACCAACATGCATATAACAATAACCATGCATAGCAAACAACGAAAATCAAGCAATTATAACATTTCAACAATCATAACATCATCCCACTTATCGCAAACCTATCTCTAATACCACCAAATGTAACCCTCTCGACCTAGCCTAGACACTAGACTGAACCGAATGAGCTACATTGGGTTTGCCAAAACAAACCTGCAAAGAATTAACTCAATTTTACGCCCATTTTTTATCTTATCTAGATGCAACATTGTACCCTAAGGTGAGCATGCTGGCAGCAGGTGAAAACTCAACTCAATTGGGCATAAAACAACATCTGGTTGTTTGCAATTGTAATTAGGGACCAAATTGAAATTCTATAAAATTACAAGGACTTAACTCATTTTTAAATTACCAAACCTTAACCAATTAGGTTACATGCTTATGGGAAAAATACTAACTTAAAACAATTATCCAAACTCGTCCAATTGCTTACTTATCAATTAGAGACCAAAACAAAAGTATCAGAACTTCCAATCCTCACATTAACTAATTAATTGTTGGCCGTATCTATACATGAGCAAGTGTATTGGTATATTTTTACTTTTCTCAAATCCCAGATTCTAGTAGCTCAAACTCGTATCGATACGCTTCCTCGTATTTCGATACGCTCTACCCAAATACACAAGCTTGTATCAATATGGGTACACGTATTTCGAAACACCACCCCAGATTATGGTTATGTGTTTCGGTACATGGATACGCATCGAAATGCCTGGACCCAAAAATGTCCCAAATTACCAGTTTTTCACACTTCCATGGATTCAAACATAAACCAATCATGTATCAAACATAAACTCAACAAAACTAAGGATCAAACCTTAACATATCATCACAAAAATATCCTCTAATCATGGCATTATGGTTCAAAAGCTAATCTAGAGGCATGCTTCATATAAACCAAACCATTCAACATCCAAAACATGAATCCAAAGCCATAACAAACATAAGAGGCCAATTACAAATCCAAATTAGCATTACAAACATGCTCGAATAGGGAGTTTAGCAAAAACCTTCCCAAATCAACAATGATACCCCATTGCCTTTATTGCAACAAGTCTAGTTCGAAACTATACGTTCAATGTTCGAAGTCATTTGTATTCCTTTTGCCGCTCACTGCCTTCAACCTTTATTTATATGCATTTATGAACAAATAGAGCGTAAGCATACTTGGCTTAGTGAGGAGTGCTAAAACCACACACCATCAATGCACTTTAAAACCATTTTCCAAAACCACATTGAAATCACCATTTCAATTATCGTATTAAACATCATGCCTTCAAAACCATGCATTTAACACTTTCAAAAACCAGCATATTTAACCACATGCAACATGTATCATGGATCAACAAAAAATCCCATTGCTAACCCTCAATTTAAGCTTTCCTATGCATAACAATCCATATGCAAAGCATAAAAAGTAAACATGTATCAACCAACATTATAAATCAACATCCATCAACATGATACATCAACAATTATATTGGCTTTCAAGTGATCATAAACCAAGTTCCACTTTCCAAATATTACATTGGATATACGAATTCAACAAGTGTCCTCTCAACAATTCATGCCATCTAAACCGAAATTGTGGTACCACTCACAACCGGGGTACAACCACAACCCCTCTCAACGGTTAGACGCATATTTCACTATAGGATTTTTCAGTACCATATAACCCCTCAACCGTTAGGGTACTCAGGTGGAGCATTCGGTACACAAAAACCCCTTAACACCTGAGGTGACTATTTATAGTGCACTATCAATCTTATGGATGGCCAACTATATCCGATAACATTTTAAACCAAATCACTTGCCAATATAATTCATTATCAACCATGTACCTTCTAACCCCTCGACATTGTCTAGTCGCAAGACCGAACCGAACGAGTCACACGAGGAATAATGGAGTAAATCGGGAAGGTTTACCCAATAAACAACACTTGTATATTTTTTCTTTTTATCTTTCCTATATGCTTAATTATTATCCACATGTACATGAAGGAAGCATGTGAAATTATGACTTGATCGGGCGTCGAATTGACATCCAATCGTCTCGTTACGAGTTTATGGAGCAATTTGTGAAACCAAAGTTTTATAGGGACTAATCTCCAAAATTAAAGTTACCAAAATTTAATTAATCAGGCTTCATGCTCACATGTCAAATTTCAACTTGATTTGATCACCCAAACTTATTTAAATGCATTTTCAACATTCAGGGACCAAAACGTAAGGAAACAAAACATTAGAAGATTCCAAATAACCAATTTACCTAACACCGTATTGGTACACCTACTATACGTATCGGTATGCAACTTGGCAGTTCAAAGAAAACACAAGACCGTATCGATACGACCCCGTGTACCGATACGCCCAGCCATTTTTCTCTAAGACCGTATCGATACGGGTCTATCCGTATATATACGCAAAGACTAATTTGGCCTACCAGTACAGATACGGTACCTCACGTATCGATACGCTTGGACCTGCAATGTCTCAAATTGTTGTTTAAACACACCATAAAGATAGCTAAACTATTCATGATTCCTAGGCAACCACAACATATTCAAGGATCAAACCACTGTCAAAAGCATCAGAAACATCATCAAGCATGTTCACATTCTACAAAGAAAATCTATAGGCATGCACCCTATTCCCAAACCAAGTTAAACATCAAAAAACATATCAAAGTTCAAACAAACTTTAAAGGCCATTTACAAAACCATTTAGGCACTACAAAGTTGTGCAAAAACTAAGGAGTTTCACAGCATACACTCTCAAATCATTAAGGTATCCACCCATTGCCAAACTTATTACTATTGGAAGGTTAAAATCATACTTGAGCTTGAGCTACTCTTAAACCTCTTCACTTTCTTTCTTGCAGCCCGAACAATCTACTTTTCTACATTGTTAAGAAAAGAGAGCGTAAGCAATATGCTTAGTGGGGGATGCTCAAAACAAACCATTAACAATGCCTTTGAAAACCTTTTTCCTCAATAAACCATTTCTCATCATGCTCAACATAGGCTCATACTTTAAAACTCACTAAAGCAAATCATTTAGCATCTAACACATGTATCATCAAGGCTTATGCAATAAACCAATGCAAATCTCAAGCTAGCTTTTCAAATCATGACCATTTGCTACCATGTTCAAAAATAGAATCTCATGTATGCATCTCATTATACAAAAACCATTTAAATCAAAGATACATGTAATCTTTTACATTGGCACTCAAGTGACCCATGATGGCTACGTCCCGATCAAACACATGGGAGGGCTACGTACAAAACAACACGTAGGAGGGCTACGTCCCAACACATCGGATATGCGAATACATCTCATGGTGTGGCTGCGCACCATAAGAACGGCAGAACACATGGTGTTTGTTCGTACCAAGGTTCAAAAGGTGTTGCTTCATACCTTAAATGCCCGTAAGGTGTTGCTTCGCACCTTATGATGATTCACGTGATGTTCCTGCGCATCATGGAGGTGGCTCACGCACGCACGATTTTGCTACATATTATAGTGCACTCTCATCCTATTGGTCGACCAATTATATCCAATTATTAAAGGCTCCATCAATTGCCAATATACACTTTAAAACTATGTTAACCTACTGTTTTTCAATGCATCAACATAAAACATAGCATGTCATATTTTAAAACATAATCAATGCATAGCCTTTTCTCATCAAGATGCAACCTCTTGAAAACCATAAATCAATCTCACGGGATAACATGAATAATTTCTCAACTCATAAAAACATGCATAACAGTAGGTAAAAAATTCTATTTTCAAACATGAGCATGATTTATCCAAACAATGGAAAAAGCCGAGAACCAAGAGCGAATTCGATCATACGTACTTTTGAGTTTAACCCAGCGTTTCAAGCTTAATTTAAAATCCCAAAATCACTTTCAAACCACTTTGAAAAGCTTTAAAACTAGTGCTACTCACCAACTTCACCTCGCTTGCCTTACCGATGAGAAATCAAGCTTACGAACCAACCACAACTCTTTCTAAAGCTATCAGATCATCATCCCCTGCTTCTAACCAAAGCAAAATAGAGGATTAATGCATTTCTTTGTATCAAAATCCACAGCAACACACTACAACACTTTCCTCCCACAACAACCAAGCTTCCGCCTAACAAAAACAACCAAAATCATCGGCGAAACCTTACTAACTATTCCCCAGCTATTACCCAGCGAGATTAACACTAAAACAAGAACAATTTAAATACAAAACATCTCTTCAACACCAAAGAACCACCAGCAACCAATTAACCCCATAAACAAGCGACAAACCCAAAGATATCAACATCAAAACCTAACAATTCACCTAGTTTCGGGATTCTATTGTTAAAATCACTTAAATCAACATATCAACACATTATAATCATAGTATTAACTCATTACAAACCCAACAAATCAGATCCGAAACAAAGATTCATCAATTAAAGTAATTAAAAATCAATTAAATCATCTTTCCATAATTATACCATCAAAACCCATTAGAAAACATTCATAAAAGATCAAGAACTTGATAATTTCAATAAAGAACCTTTCATTAGAGGAGAAGAATGAAACCTTACCCCTAATGATGCTTTTTCCCCCAATTGCAATGATTTTTTCATGGGAAAACAAAGATAAAATCATAGGGCTTTAAAGGAAATCAATAAGAAATATTTTGATGTTAAAAGAATGAACTAAATCAAAGGTTTACCTTAAATTTTTGAAGAAAATCTAATGTTTGGCTGGAGAGAAATTGAGAGGAAAATAGTTGAGAGAAAAGTTAGTTACGTAAAATATGTTTTAAGAAATAATGACCAATTAATTTTCTCCAACCTGTTTTGTTTATTAAACTAATTTAAAAATAGTCAATTAAGGGGGAAAAGTCTGAATGAGACTCTTGGTCAAAGCTCCCTAAAGATTCTAAGTCTTGATCTTTTACAAATTAGTCACTAAAAATAGTTTTGCACATTTTTCATTTTTGTAACATCCCAAATTTTGAGCTAGCAAGAAGCTTTAATACAATCTTTGATAATTATAATTATATGTGACCATATTGGAAGGAATGTAGGACCGATTGTTAAAGTTAAGAAAATTAATAGTTTAAGTCGAAATGACCAATTAGATAAAATATCAAAATGTGAGTCTTGCATGATAAATTAAATTTTGATAGGAGATTGATGAAGTGGCTCGATGTGGAAGGGCCACATATGGGGATTGTTCCCACTTTAGATTGAGACCAAACAAATGGTCATCTTCTTCTCCATTTTCTCATATACACCGAAACTAGACTTGAGAGAGTAAGAAAGAGAGAATTTGCTTTGGTAACATCTTTGCTTGGAATTCATTTGATTTTGGGGCTCTACATTACTTCCATGCTTGCTTAAATGTAAGTCCTTGATAATTCTTTGCTTCGGTCATTGTTTAGAGAAGGTTGCTTGAGAATTTATAGTTGCTTGTTAGAAAGTAGAGTTGATCGGATAAATTGGCTTGATAGAAATAATGTAGAATTGAGAATTAAGCTGTTGGAGCATGAATTGATAATCTAAGGTAATTTGAGAGTTGAGTCTAAATCTTGACATGAAACTACAAGCAGAAAATCCATAAATTGAGTTCATTAGATGATGTATGTGGAATTATTTTGACTATAGAAATCGTTTGAACCGAATCTGTACAGTTTTGGAATTTGTTACAGTTTTAATATAATAGAGATTGTTTAATCAATGAATTTATGCCTAACAGTGTAGTTGTTTAATTGGCAAGTCCATAAGGAAATGTTAAGGACACATGGAAATTGCTTGGGCAATGCCTAAATGGAAAAATTAGGTGATTGGAAGGGGGTACGAACTGCCCTGTTCTAAGTTGAAAATTTTGTACTGTCTTATAAAAATTTGGTTAGCCAATCAATTGCTTAAAAAAGGTTAAATGTTAATCTTTGGTTTAATGTACGATACATGGTTAAAGAGTTATGGAAGTTCATAATTGATAAAGAAGTGAATTGAAGAAGCTTAATCAAGAGACTTAGGGCTGGACAGTTTCAAAATAATGATATCATTAAGAGACTGTTTTACTTATTATGAATTGAACAATGTTCTAATTGTTTGATTATGGAACCTTGTTGGGATGATATGTAAATTAATTATCATTTGATTGATTCTAATTCACCATTAATTATTGTTACATTAGACAAGAAGGTAATTGACCAAGGTGAAGAGAGACAAAAAAGAGTAGGGATTCACGATCAAGAATAGCTCGGAGTATTTGTGAGTCTAAATTGTATTTCGAATTAGCATAGATCGTTTATTGATTGAGTAATTTGATTGTTTCATTAGGCTTAAATGCCTATGCTTGCTGGGTTGCTAATGCTTGGTAAGGTAATTATATCCAGGTATGTATGGATATTAGTTAATTCATATTTGAGCATGAGATTGAATTAGTTGTTTAGAATGTTTCATGTAGCATCTTGAGTTTGTGATTAAATATTTGAAGTAATTTAAGAGAATCTTGAAGAGCCTTGATTAGTTATAGTTCTAGCTAGATTGGCATGCCAATAGAGAATCCTGAGCTCAACTTGAAATTTGGACTATGGTCCCCTGATAGGTGCTAAAGTACCCTTGAATGATTTGAAATGGGTCATATGCTTCGATGGTACTAAGCTGCCATTGTCTGTTATTGTTGTAATTGATTTCGAACCTCTAGACTAATAACTAAGGTATGATCTTAGCATAAAATGGTTGCTTGTTAATGTATGACACCTCTTGGAGGTATGATGGTTGAACCTAGTTAAATTAAGCTTAGTGTAACCTCTTGAATGATGTACTGTGAGCATGTTATCCAAATGACTAATGTTAAATATTTGGTGTTGTCTCGATGAGGATCTTGCTTAATATGGAATAATTGAATGATGAATATGTTAGTTATGTTGTTTATACTTCTTATTTGATTAAATTGTGAGGCTATCATTCTAATAGCTCACCCTGTTATTTTACAGGGAGGGCCGATTGTTAGTGCAGGCTTGGGGAGTCAAAGAAAGGTCACTAAAAGCTCAAATGCATGTTTTGTATTGTTAATAGATAACTCCTAGAAGGTGGCACTAGTTTGAATAGTTTGGTCTTGTTATTTTGAGCTCCTTCTAATGGTATGTAAATAATTGTTAAGAGCATTGTATATAGTATGGTTGGTTTGATGTTTAGTTACTTGCGATTGATCTTTTGAATGTGTGATGGATTGAATGTCATTGAAATTTGTAGAGCTTAGCTTGTGGTTGCTTGACGAGTTGTGAATAATGATGCTTGAATGAATGCATTGAAAATTCCTACATTAGTTGAACTAGTAGGCAAAATAAAAACTAGTAGCCAAATATGTATGATATCCTCATTTCATCAACTTTTGTGCTTCCATTGCCGAAACAACATTGGACAAGAACTTTACATTTTCGCCCACCACCACAACTTCATAATCATTGGCGAGCTTCAATGATACACGCTTGGTTTCATAATCTACCACAGCCCCATGCTCAGTCAACCAATCCATCCCAAGAATAACATCAAAACCATAGAAAGGTAACTCCATCATGTCCACAGCAAACACATGCCCTTGAATCATCAACGGACACCTCCTATACAACTTCCTAACCATAATTGTCTCACCAAAAGAACTCATCACTTGCATACCCATATTTAGATACTCAACCGGTATATCAAGCAATTGTGCATGCTCGTGCAAGATGTATGAATGCGTGGAACCAGAATCAATCAAAGAAAGTAATGAAAAGGATTGCAAAGTAAAGGTACATGTGATCATATCCGTGTCGTTCCTTCCCTTGTGGTGTGCATACACCCTAGCCAGTCCACCTCCTTCCGGCATAACTGCCACAACATGAGCCACATTCTTCTGACCATCCTCCCTACGCTAGAAATTACCTCAACTGCGCCCACGACCCCTTTAAGGCTCGATAGCACGTAGCGGTGCCTGCCTAGCTAACTGAGGACAATCACACCTCATGTTGCCTTGCGAACCCCAACCCCAACAACCATCCTGATTACCCCAGCACTCTCTAGCATGTCACCGCCAACAACGACCACACTCAGGTACACAAACCACTGCATTCTTTCCCTGTTGTCCGCGGTCCATATTACCACTACCACCACGCCTCTGATCCAGATAGAACCTCTTATCTCACTGCCTCTTACTACTATCTCTACCTCCATCAAACCTAGAAACTCTCTTATCGGAACTAGAATTCCCTAGGCGAAAGGACAAACCCAAGCTTCGTTTAATGTCCTTGGCACGAGTGACCAAGACATTGAAATCTATATACTCGGAGGCCAACATATAAGTCTTCACTTCCTTTACCAAACCATAACGGAAGTGATCGCACTCTTATGCTCATCGGGAACCAGTTTAGGTGCATACTGGCTAAACCTGACGAACTAAACCTCATACTCTGAAACAGACATGTTACCTTTTACCAAAGCCATGAACTCCCGCTTCTTCTCATCTTGATAACGAGCATCCAGATATTTTTTCAGAAAGTAGCTCCAAAGAACTCCCATGTCACCTCTTCAGGCTCCGTCCCTACGATAGTGGTAGTCCACCACGAATAAGCATCACCCTGAAACAAAGATACTATACAACCTAGCTTACGCACATCCATGCACCCCATCTGTCTAAGAATCCTCTAAGTACTCTCAGACCATGCGTGGAAACCCTCTAGAGACAAACCTCAAAATTCGGTACCTCCCAAGCTACGCCCGCGCTCCAAAGGCAAACCAAGATTAGCCCTAGGTTGTGGTACAACTGCATGCATACCCGCCACTACTGCCTGAAATGCTCCCGCAATGGCCTAAATCAACGGTGTCATGTCATCCATAGCATGACCCTGGGCTCCTAGAGGTCCAGCACCTCCTGCACCAAATCCAGCTCCAACACCATCACCACCTGAAGGAGGAGGAAGAGGCAGTACATCCTCATTACGCTCTTCTTCAACCACATTACGTACATACACCCTTTGCTCTCGTCTCGGTCCCATTAAGAAAATAGAATTAATCTCTAACATATAAAATGCAACAATGGAAACAGTTAGGCTAACAAGAAGCAAGGGTCCAAAATGCTCAATTCATTAAAAACAAATCTCTTTACATCAATAGTAATAATGGCAATTGGTACTCAAATGTCTATCCCCAATTCATCACATAACAAGCAACATGCTATCAAACATCGTACATATTAAACATCAAGAAATCAACCATCTTACCTCCCAATTTTTTGTAAATATGGCTCTGATACCAACAAATTTAACAGCCTCGACCCGGTCTAGTCGCAAGACCAAACCAAATAAGGCACACGGGGAATATTGGAGTAAACCGAGAAGGTTTACCCAATAAACAACCCTTGTATATTTTTTTCTTTTTATCTTTCCTAGATGCTTAATTATTATCCTACATGTACATACTAGAAGCGTGTGAAATTACAACTTGATTGGGCGTCGAATTGACATCTAATCATCATATTACGCGTTTAGGGACCAATTTGTGAAACCAACATTTTACAGGGAATAATATCCAAAATTAAAGTTATTAATATTTAATTAATCAGGTTTTATGCTCACATGTCAAATTTCAACTTGATTTAATCATCCAAACTCATTTAATTGCATTTTCAACATTCAGGGACCAAACCGTAAGGAAACAGAACATTAGAAGATTCCAAATAACCAATTTACCTAACACCGTATCGGTACACCTGCTCTCCGTATCGGTACGCAAATTGGAAAATTCAAAGAAAACATAAGACCGTATCTATACGACCCCATGTACCGATACGCACAACCATTTTTCTCTAAGACCATATCAATACGGGTCTATCCGTACTTGTACGCTAAGCCTAATTTGGCCTACCCGTACCGATACAGTAACCCGCATACCGATACGCTTGGGCCTGCAATGTCTCAAATTGCAGTTTAAACACACCATAAAGACAGCCAAACCATTCTAACATGCTTCCTAGGCAACCACAACATATTCAAGGATCAAACCACTGTCAAAAGCATCAGAAACATCATCAAGCATGTTCACATTCTAAAATGGAAATCTATAGGCATGCACCTTATTGCCAAACTAAGTTAAACATAAAAAACCATATCAAAGTTCAAAACAACTTTAAAGGCCATTTACACAACCATTTAGGCACTACAAACTTGTGCCAAAACCAGGGAGTTCACAACATATACGCCCAAATCATTATGGTATCCACCCAATGCCAAACTTATTACTATTAGAGGGTTAAAATCATTCTTGAGCTTGAGCTACTCTTGAACCTCTTCACTTGCTTTCTTGCAGCCCGAACAATCTACTTTTCTACATTGTTAAGAAAAGAGAACGTAAGCAACATGCTTAGTGAGGGATGCTCAAAACAAACCATTAACAATGCCTTTGAAAACCTTTTTCTCAATAAACCATTTCTCATCATGCTCAACATAGGCCATGCTTTAAAACTCACTAAAGCAAATCATTTAGCTTTTAACACATGCATCACTAAGGCTCATGCATTAAACCAATGCAAATCTCAAGCTAGCTTTTCAAATCATGAAATTTTGCTACCATGTTCAAAAATAGAATCTCATGTATGGAGCTCATTATACAAAAACCATTTAAATCAAAGATAAATGTAATCTTTTACATTGGCACTCAAGTGACCTGGGATGGCTACATCCCGATCAAACACATGGGAGGGCTACGTCCCAATACATCGGATATGCAGATACATCTCATGGTGTGGTTGCGCACCATAAGAACGGTAGAACACATGGTGTTGCTTTGCACCAAGGTTCACAAGGTGTTGCTTCGCATCTTAAATGCTCGTAAGGTGTTGCTTCGCACCTTATGATGACTCACTTGATGTTGCTGCGCATCATGGAGGTGGCTCATGCACGCACAATTTTGCTACATATTATAGTGCACTCTCATCCTATTGGTCGACCATTATATCCGATTATTAAAGGCTCCATCACTTACCAATATACACTTTAAAACCATGTTAACCTACTATTTTTCAATGCATCAACGTAAACCATAGCACATCCTATTTTAAAACATATTCATTGCATAGCATATTTCTCATGAAGATGCAACCTCTTGAAAACCATAAATCATTCTCATGGGATAACATGAATAATTTCTTAATTCATAAAGACATGTATAACAGTAGGTAACAAATTTTATTTTCAAGCATGAGCATGATTTATCAAAACAATGGAAAAAGCCGAGAACTAAGAGCGAATACGATCATACCTATTTCCAAGTTTAAACAAGCGTTTCAAGCTTAATTTAAACTCCCCAAAATCACTTTCAAACCTCTTTGAAAAGCTTTAAAACCAGTGCCACTCACCAACTTCACCTCGTTTGCCTTGCCGAGGCAAAATCAAGCTTCTGAACCAACCGCAACTCCTTCCGAAGCTATCAGATCATCATCCCCTGCTTCTAACCAAAGCAAAACAGTGGATTAATGCATTTCTTTGCATCAAAATCCCCAACAACACACTACAACACTTTCCTCCCACAACAACAAAGCTTCCGCCTAACAAAAACAATATAAATCATCGACGAAACCTTAGTAACTGTTCTCCAGCTATTACCCAACGAGATTAACACTAAAACAACATCAATTTACATCCAAAAACATCTCTTCAACACCAAAGAACCACCAGCAACCAATTAACCCAATAAACAAGCCACAAACCCAAAGATATCAACATCAAAACCTAGCAATTCACCTAGTTTCGGGATCCTATTATTAAAATCACTTAAATCAACATATCAACACATTATAATCATAGTATTAACTCATTATAAACCCAACAAATCTGATCCAAATCAAAGATCCATCAATTAAAGCAATTAATCCTCAATTAAATCATCTTTCCATAATTATACCATCAAAACCCATTAGAAAACATTCATAGAAGATCAAGAACTTGGGAATTTCAATAAAGAACCTTTCATTAGATGAGAAGAACGACACCTTACCTCTAATGATGCTTTTCCCCCCAATTGCAATGATTTTCATGGGAAAACAAGATAAAATCATAAGGCTTTAAAAGGAAATCAATAAGTAATCTTTTGATGTTAAAAGAATGAACTAAATCAGAGGTTCACCTTAAATCTTTGAAGAAAATATGATGTTTGGCTAGAGAGAAATTGAGAGGAAAATAGTTGAGAGAAAAGTTAGTTACGTGAAATATGTTTTAAGAAATAATGACCAATTAATTCTCTCCAACTTGTTTTATTTATTAAACTAATTTAAAAATAGTCAATTAAGGGGAAAAGTCTAAATGAGGCTCTTGGTTAAAGATCCCTAAAGATTCTAAGTCCTGATCTTTTACAAATTAGTCACTAAAAATAGTTTTGCACATTTTACATTTTGGTCACTAGTTCTAAAATGTCAAACCTCCAAATTACATTGTCCAAAATTGATTCCACCAAAATCACTTATATATTAAATAAGGATTTTAAAACATTATTCCATAATTTATTTCATTTAAAAACCATTTAAACTACTATGTTCCTGAAACTAGTCTGAATTGCCGAAACGGTTCAAACGGACCGCCTAGCCTAACCTGGCTAACTCCTAGGCCCAAAATCCGGGTGTTACATACTTGAACCATTTTTATATGCATCAATTCAAAACCATTTACAAAGCAACTAACCATGCTTTGAAATAAGTATTCCACATACTTACATGGATCATTTACCAAATGCATCCATCATCATTATATGATCAAAAATAGTATAAAACATACTTCAAAACATGCTTAAACAGTAGGTACCATGTCAATCAAAACAAGAGCATAAAATCAATTTTGTAAAAGCACGACCGAGAGAGAAATGTCTTTATACTTACTTTCAAGTTTAAACCAGCATTTCAAGCTATGTTTAAACTCCCATAAATCACCTTAAAACCATTTCAAATCTAAAATACATGTTCTCACTCACCGACAATGCAAAGCTTTATTCATCGATGTGAAAACAAGCGTCCGAAGCCTTCAAAGCTTCACTAATAGCCTTAGGATCACTCTCCCATGTTTTAATCACACAACAACAGAGGATTAATGCATCATCATGCATTCATAATCCAAGCAACACAACTCCTCAACTTCGCCTCTAAAACCATCAATCGTCATCCAAAAATAACCGTAAACACCATCACACATCATCCAAACATTACCCAGCCAAAACCTAAAGGTTTAATCCATAAATTAACTTCAATTGACATCCAAAAACAACCTAACATCGGCCTTATGCCACCAGCATACATTAAACCTCCACAACTCCTCAAAAACACATAACTAGCTGCTAGAAATTCACATAGCTTCAGGATTCCAATGTTAAAATCAATCTATTAACATTATAAAACATCAAAATCTTGATTAAAATCAACCAAGAACTCAGGAAAATAGATCCACTTCAAAAATCATATAATCATATCACTTAAACCTTAATTTAACCAATTTTCCATAATTAAATCATTAAAACTCATTAGAAAACATATATAAAGGATCAATAACTTGGGAATTTCAGTAAAGAATCATTCATTAGAGGAGAAGAATGAACCTTACCTCTAATGATTGAATTTCCTCTCAATTAGATGTTTTTACTCTTGAAAAACTAAAAATAACAATGAGATTTTGTAAAACAAGATTAAGGATTCCATTAGAAATCAAGAGTATTACCTCAACCCTTTGATGAAAAATATAGTGTTTGTCTTAAAAGATTGAGAGAAAAGTTACGTCAAATGTGTTTTTAGGAAAAATAACCACCTCTTTTAATTAACTCATCTTTAATTCTCTTAATTAAAACCCTTTAAAATTAATAACAATTGAGAGAAACTTTGATAAAACATTTAGGTAAAATAGCTCCTTGAAGATTCAAAGTTTTGACCTTTTTACAAAATAGTCACTAAAATAGTTTCCAATCTTTACATTTTTGTCATCAGCCAAAATATCCAATTTCTGAATACCATTTTCAAAATTGACTTTACCAAAAATAACCATATAATAAATAATGATTTTTAGATATCCCCCCAAATATTTTCTTACTAAAAAATATTTAATCCAATTTTAACTCCCGAATTTGACTCAAATCTCTAAGCTGGTCCACTAGACCGTCTAATCTGCCTATAAACCTCTAGGCCCAAAATCGGGGCGTTACAATCTGTGAGCCCAAATCCGAGAGTGAGCCTGAACCAATGAATGAACCAATTTTTTGTCTTGAATCGAACCGAATAATTGAACCTAGACCGGACCAGCTAAATCTATATTGAACTAAACCAATTTTGACTATGGACCGTTGACCTGTTGAAATATTTGATTTTGATATAACTAAATGAAAAATATTTTTGGACTTAAAGAAATTTGTAAAAAGAATATTTAAAAAGTCCATAAACATGATAAATATATTTAAAATGTTTTTCAAAGGGCTTTTGGCATGTTTTAAATGTTGTTAAATACCTAAAGTATCAAAATCTAGCTTTGAGTATCGATAGCCTTTCCTCGTTATCGAAACCTAGTCACCCGTACTGATACGGCCAAGCTCGTACTAATATGCCCTTTTTATTTTCCCAAACCTTGATTTCTAGTAGCCAAAACTTATACCCGTACAAGCACTGTCGTACCGATACGTAAGGGGGAGTACAGATAACCACTATAGTGTACTGATACTAATGTTAAAAAATGCTCCAACGGCTATATTTTTCTTAAGGTGGGTACTGATACGCTTACACGATAATCGATACGCACCGCTCAAAAAGTGCATCTATTACGGGAAATAAAGTCCCTAGTGGCTCCATACCAATTCAACGGATAGTAACAACCACAAGCTCATTAGAGGGTTTAAAAGACTCCATGAAGCAGCCATTGAAGAACAAAAAATCAACTACCAACATTCAATGAAAGACAAAGTGTTTTAGAGCTTAATTTTTCTATATTTCTTTGTAGAACACACTTGTGAGCTCAATTGTCATATACGCTTAAGTGTTAGATTTTAGGTGAGTGCTTAGAATTGTAAACATATTAGCCTTAAGAGGTTTTCCTAGTTTGCTAATTTGTTTCTCTTGTAAGATAGGGTTTAACAAGACTTTAGGGTATAAGTCTTGTGTTGTACGGGAAAAAGGAAAGAAATTCAATAGTGAATTTGGGAAAATCCTTATGTAAATTTTTTATTTCCTATTGCTTACACCACCATCACTCAAAAACCAATTCACCCCTATATTGGTTATCTCGGTTAATCGTCGAGCCTCTCAACAATTGGCATCAGAGCTTTGTCTCTATGCTGGATTAACATCCTAGATTCGAACCCTAAAGTGATCAACCATCCTACATCAACCAAAGTTCATGGCGCAATCCATTGACAAGCCTCTTTTCTTCGACAGGACCAACTACTCCTACTGGAAGAATGGGGTGATGTGTTTCTCGAGAGCCAAAGATTATCATCTTTCAGATATCGTTCTTGATGGCATGTTCGTTCCACAAAGAAGCAAGGCGGAATGGAGTACGGATGATCGCAAGAAGAATGAGCTCAATGCTAACGCCTTGCACCTTCTCTTTTGTGCACTTGTCCCGTATGAATATGCTAAAGTCTCTTCTTGTATGAGTGCTAAGAAAATTTGGGACAAGCTTGAAGTCACTCATGAAGGAACCAATGAAGTAAAGGAGACCAAGATTGGTCTTCTCAACCTTGTGTACGAGAACTTCAAGATGGACCCGGATGAAGACATCAAAGCTATGTTCGATCGATTCTCCACCATTGTGAATATGCTTAAAGGATTTGTAGAGATGATTCTGGAGAACAAGCTTGTAAGGAATTGATTTACTCACTTCCCAACTCATGGGATTCCAAGAAGACCACCATCATAGAAGCAAGGAATTTGAAGGAGCTCAAGCTTGATGAGCTTATAGAATTTTTGCTCACCCATGAGATGATGATGTTTGAATGGGAAGAAGAAGAAGATAGTAAAGAAATGCATTAAAGACTTGAATGTTGTTGCTTTTAAATCCTCTTCAAGAATTCAAGAAGAATCAATTGAAGATGAGAGTGGAGATGAAGAATAAGAGATGGCCAAGCTCTTCAAGAAGTTCACCCAATTCATGAAGTGTCATAACGAAGAATTAAGGCATGAATCGAAAATGAAGAGGAAGGATCCCATCATATGCTTCGAGTGCAAGAAGTCGGGGCATACTAAGAACGATTTTCCTCGTTTCAAAAAGAAGGGATCAAACCATAAGAAAAAGACATTCATGGCTACATGGAGCAATGAAGAGGACTCCACCAAAAAATAAGGTGGCCCACGTATGTCTCATGGCCATCCAAGGTGAAGATAACTTCTAACTCATCATATTTAAATTCCTATATTTTCGACGAGTTACAAGATGCCTACGATGATTTTGTTTTGGAGTTTAAAGCTTAATTCTCGAAAAATAAGAAATTGGTTTCAAAACTAAAAATCAAAAATGATTTTCTTTCCAAAACTAATTTAGAACTTGAAAGAAAACTTGATCAAATGCAAGTTATTTTTAAAGATTTTGAAGTGAAATTTTCAAACTTGCAGACTTTGCTTTCTAAAGTTCAAGAGGATCATCAAAGGGAAATTGATTATCTCAAAAAAAATTGTTTAACAAAAATTTTCAAAAATGTGAAGTTGGAGGTAACTCCAAAACAAATTTTTATCAAAGACAATCTAGTTCCCCTAGATTTTTGAATGGAAATGTGTTAAAAACATTTGAGTCCCCAAAAGACTCATTGTTTCAAAGAAAAAAAGATGAAATTGAAAAATGGATTCCTAAGGAGACTAAAATATTTGGGACTAACTCTATTGGATCCAAAGCAATTTGGATACCAAAAATTAATTGATTGTCTTTTGTAGGTGTGCTTGAGCAATGATTTTTTAGAGTTAAAATTTTGGAAGCTCATAAAACACAAAGAAGGAAGGAAACTTGGAGAAAGAAACTTAACATCCTACCTTGGTTCAAGTGGTAAAATTTATTTTCATGTATTTGCTTGATCATGTCTATATCGTTTCATTTTGATGATGATCTAAGCATGGTTGTATAACTCCATGTTGTGCATTGTTGCACATAGTTAGGGGGAGTCTTTATTGCATGAGTTACATGTTTTTAGCCTCTATGCTTGATTTCTATGTTTTTGGCCTTAAACTTGCAATGTTTGGTTGATTTTGGTGAAATCATGCTTTCTATGTGTTAAATGGTATGTTGTTTTGAGAACCATGTGTACCAAAATGTGCAAAATGTATATCTAGGAACTAATAGAGCCTTTGTATGAACATAAAACTAAGTTGTAAGGCCTTCAATCAAGTACCGATATGGCTTCCACCGTACCGATACACAGTCAAAAAGGGACAATTTTGTCTCCTTTTTATCATGCCTTGTATGCTTATTGATTTATATGGATAAATGGCATGTTTAATTGAATTTCTTGTATTTATTTGATTTATTCATTTGAAATTCAATATATTTCTCTTGAATTATTGGACTAACAATCTACTTGATGCATGAGTTAGGGGGAGCCAATTTGTTTTTAATTATTTCATGAAAAATCATGTCTATTTTCTCCATTTTTACACCAACAATTGGAATTTTATATTAATTGGTACTTAATTTCAACATTTGGTGTCTTTGAACTTAAATGTGATTTCAAACTTAGTTTTGCATTTATTTTTGATATAACGAAAAGGGGTAGATATAGGTTTGAAAAATTCAATTTCAAAAAGAAAAAGAGGGAGTTTAATATTTTCTCAAAATATTCTCTTTTTCTAAAAATATTTTTCTAAGGGGGAGTTTTCACAAAACAAATTTTCAAATGGTTTCATTATATCAAAAAGGGGAGATTGTTGAGATATTTGATTTTGATATAACTAAAATGAAAAATGTTTTTGGACTTAAACTAATTTGCAAAAAATATTTCAAAAGTCCATAAACTTGAAAAATATGATTGAAATGTTTTTAAAGGTTTTTTTTGCAAATTTTAAACACCTAAAGTGTCAAAAACTGGCTTTGCGTACCGATACCCTTTCCTCGATATTGATACCCAATCACCCATATCGATACGCCCCTTTTGTTTTCCCAAACCTTGATCTCTAGTAGCCAATACTCGTACCGGTACAAGCACTGTCATACCAATATGCAAGGGGGAGTGTCGATACACTACTATAGTGTACCGATACCAGTGTTAAAAAATGCTTCAACTGCTATATTTTTCTTATGGCAGGTACTGATACACTTCTGCGAGTACCGATATACACTGCTTCATAAGTGCATTTATTGCGGGAAACAAAGTCCCCAACGGCTCCAAACAAACCCCAACGGTTAGTAACGACCACAAATTCATTAGAGGATTTAAAAGACTCCATCAAGCAGCCATGGAAGAACAAGAAACCAAATACCAACATTCAATGAAAGAGAAAGTGTTTTAGAGCTTAATTTTGTTATATTTCTTTGTAGAACACACTTGTGAGCTCAACTATCATATATGCTCAAAATGTTAGGTTTTGGGTGAGTGATTTGAATTGCAAACATATCAGCCATAAGAGGTTTTCCTAGTTTGTTAATTTGTTTCTCTTGTAAAAGAGGGTTTAACAAGACTTTGGGGTATAAGTCTTGTGTTGTAAGGGTTATCTCCTTGAGCCCTGAAAAAAGGAAATAAATTCAATAGTGAATTTGGAAAAATCCTTAGTGGTGTGCTAAGGTAGTGGATGTAGACTTTGGTTAGAAAGTCGAACCACTATAAATCCTTGTGTAAATTTTTTATTTCCTATTGCTTACACCACCATCACTCAAAAACCAATTCACCCCCTCTTGGCTATCTCAGTTGATCGTCGAGCCTCCCAACATGACCGACTTGTTGACTGGTAGTTGAATTTTAACTGAGTTTACTTTGTGTTAGGATGATTAATCAACTCGATTTGGCCAAGAGGGGATGAATTGGCACTTTAAAGAATAAAGGGAAGAAATGGAAGAATAAAAATTGTGACACAAGGAATTTATAGTGGTTCAACCTTCTAACAAGGTTTACATCCACTACCTTTGCTTTGTAACCCTCATGACCCTGCTTAGATGCCAGACTGAACCGAACGAGCTACATTGGGTTTGTCGAAACAAACTCGTGAAGAGATAACTCAAATTACATCCATTTTTTCTTTTTATCATGTCTAGATGCATATTATTAACCTAAGGTGATCATGCTGGCAGCGGGTGAAAACTCCATTACGTGTACTTGTAATTTAGGGACCAAATTAAAAATCTATAAAATTACAGGGACTTTCTTTGTTCTAAGGTTACCTTTCCTTAATTAGTCAAATTACATGCTTGTATGCCAAATTTCAACTTAAAATGATCATGCAATCTCATACAATTACACTCACAACAATCAGGAACCAAAATGAATAAAACAGAAACCTTAAAAGCACATTTTAACTGTATTAACAGCTACCCATATCGATACACGAGCAAGTGTATTGGTACACCTATGTATTTTCAAAACCCAGATTTCAGTAGCTCAAACCCGTACAGATACACCTCTTCGAGTATCGAAATGCTATACCTGAAAACACTTTCCCATATCGATACACCTCTTCAAGTATCGATATGATATGCCTGAAAACACTAACCCATATCGATACAGTATCAGGCGTATCGATACGCCCTGACCTAAAATATTTGATTTTGCTAGTTTAACATACATTTATGGATTCAAACATTCTTTATCAAACCCTAAATATATACACAACAATTCTAAAGATCAAACCATGTTAAAACATCTCAGAAACATGATCACATCATGGCATCATACTTCAAACGAAAATCTAGAGGCATGCTTCCTAGAAAACAACCAACCATCATACGAAACATAAACCTAAAGCAACAACAAATGTATAAGGCCAATTACAACCCCAAAATAGCAATACAAACTTGCCCAAACGGGGAATTTAGCAAAAACCCTCTCTAATCAATAGTGTAACCCATTGCCTTTATTATTACAAGTCTAGTTCAAATAGTCATACTTTTGCATTAACAAGCCCTTGGATCTTCCCACGCTTGCTTGCTGCCTCTAACCTTTAATTCTCTATAATGATGGACAAAGAGAACCTAAGCACATAAGGCTTAGTGAGGAGTGCTCAAAACACAACACCATCAATGCAATTAAAACATGTTTCCAACTCACAAAGAGTTCATCATTTAAAACCACTTTCAAAACATTATCATGCCTTTTAAACCAAAACATTCATACTTTCGAAGCACTTCACATTTGATTAAAAATCGATTTGAAAGCAATAACTCATCTTGTTTTCAAAGCATGCTTTACTAGCCAAGCATTATCTCATTTGTTTCCACAACAAATCATGCATAATAACCATATGTATTAAAACATATATAAAAATCATTTATCTTAATGATTCACATATATTGGCAATTAAAGTGACCCGGATGGCACTACCCCCGTCCTTGGATGGTACTCCCTTATCCATACATGTTTGGATACACGGATTCCCTTGACGGCACTACCCCAATTAAGTCTCACGACGGTACTACCCCCCATAACTCACTTCAGACTGGAATAGAACTACCCTTATCCCGTTGTGATAGCACTACCCCTATCACTTCACAATAGCACAACCCCTATTGTGTCACTGAAGAATTTCACACGATTGATTTTGTATTTATAGTGCACTTTCATCCAATGGCTAGCCAACTATATGGAAAACTTTCTCATTATGTCACAAAGGCTATATATATCATTTCCAAATACATTTACGTACTGTTTTCCAATGCATTTCATAAAACCCTTTCATATGCAATACCACATTGCCAAAGGCAACATCACATTCATATTAGGAACAATTCTTAATGCTCATATGCATTCAAATACTTTGATAAACATTGCATATTTATCCAAAATGACGCATTTACAATAAGTAAATCAAACCATGTTTAAAACCAAAACATGAAAATCAACCTTGTTTAAACCAACATAAAATCTTCAAGCTCATCTCGAAACCAATAATCAAGCGAAGTAAGAACAACTTACGCTTGAGCCTAGTTAACCTTTTTAGGCTATAACTAAACCCTCGTGATCCGACGATCAAACCTTTTAAAGAGATTAAGCCTATTTTCACTCATAGATTTGCCTTGCCTCGATCTCCAACATGAGTTGAGCCACTGATAAGAAACGTACACCACTAGGCAACCCCGTCTTGATCATCCCCTGATTTAACCACATAAAAATAGAGAGGAAATGCATCATTATGCATTCAACTCGCTATTAAACAAAGATCCCCTGCAACCTCAACATTCATCATCTAAAATTAGTCAAAACTATCGAAAACATCATCAAACACCTTCCAAACTTAACCCAGCCAAACCACCAATTAACATCCAAAAACAACCTAATAACATCCGTATACCTCCAGCATCCATAAACCTCCTACAACTCCTTAGAAACACATACCTAACAACCTAGAAATTAGAGCTTTGCCTAGGTTTGGGATTCCAATGTTAAAACCAACTTATTAACATTATCAAACATCAAAAACATGATTAAAACCAATCAAGAACTCAACGAAATAGATCCAATACGAAAACCACATGATCTCAACAAATAAACCATGATTTAACCAATTTCCATTATTAAATCATCAAAACCCATTAAAAACATTAAAAAAGGACCAAATACTTGGGAATTTCAGTAAAGAACCTTTCATTAGAGGAGAAGAATGAACTTGACCTCCAATGAGTGAATTTCCTCTTAATTGAATGTTTTACTCTTGAAAAACAAAGGAAAACAATGAGATTTTGGAAAACAAGATCGAAGAATCCATTGGAAATCAAAAGTTTAAGAAATCAAGATCATTACATGAAATATTTGATGAAAAATAGAGCGTTTGGCTGAAGAGATTTTGAGAGAAAGTTTGAGAGCAAAAGTTGAGTCAAAAGTGGTTTAAGGAAATAACTACCTTTTTTATAAAAATAACTTTTAATTCCTTCATTAAAACTATTTAAAATCAATCCTAATTGAAAGGAAAATCTAATAAAAATAGTTGGTAAATACACTCCTTAAAGACTCTAAGATTTGACACTTTTTCAAAATAGTCACTGAAAATAGTTTTCATTATTTACATTTTGGTCACTAACCCAAAATGTCAAATGTCCAAAACCCATTTTCCAAAATTGATTTCACCAAACAAATCCATATATCCAATAATAATTTTAGGATATCTTCCCATATTTTTTTATCTCACTTAAAAATATCTATTCTAATTTTTAACCCGAATCCAATTTGAATCTCTAATCCCGGTCTACTAGACCGTCTAATCAACCTAGCAAATTCCTAGGCCCAAAACCGGGGTGTTACAACTCTCCCCCTCTTAAGAAATTTCATCCTCGAAATTTACCTAAAGAAAAAAGATGTGGAAACTGTTTCAACATATCCGCCTTACTTTCCCGCGTAGCTTCCTAAACTCCACAGTGTCGCCACAAAACCTTCACAAGTTCAATCGTTTTGTCACGAAGAACTTTGCTCCTAGAATCAAGGATATTTATAGGTTCCTCCTCATAAGATAAATCCGGTCGTAACTCAATGTCTTCCACCGACATAACATGCGATGGATCCGACCGATACTTTCTCAACATCGATACATGAAACATATCATGAATCTTCTCCAACTCAGGAGGCAACCTCAAACGATAAGCCACGGGACATATATGCTCCACAACCTCATATGGTCCAATGAACCTCGGACTAAGCTTTCCTTTACATCCAAATAGCATCATCTTCTTCCAAGGTGACACCTTCAAGAACACGTGATCACCAACCGCATACTCAATATCTCTATGATTTAAATCTGCGTAGGATTTCTAACGATCCAAAGCCGCTTTTAAGTGATCACACACAAGCTTTACCTTCTTATTCATATATTTCAACACATCTGGCATAAAAACAAGCTTTTCTCCCGCCTCTTCCTAACACAAAGGCGTATGAAACTTCCTACCACACAAAGCCTCATAAGGTGCCATTTGCACATTAGCCTGATAACTATTATTATGGACAAACTCCACCAAAGGCAGCTCCCTCTCCTAGGTTCCTTGGAACTCAATGATACAGCACCTCTACATATCCTCCAAGACTTGGATCGCACGTTTAGACTAACCATCCGTTTGAGGATGATACAAAATTATAGACTTAGGCACTCCATGCAAACGTACAATCTCAACAAAATACAACTCCGCCAACTTATCCAAGGTATACGTTGTATGCATTGGCCCAAATATATACATTTTTCAGTGACCAAAATGAATAAAACAGAAACCATAAAAGCACATTTTAAACTATATTAACAGGTACCCATATCGATACACGAGCAAGTGAATTGGTACACCTATGCATTTTCAAAATCCCAGATTCTAGTAGCTCAAACTCGTACCGATACACCTCTGAGCATCAAAATGCTATACCTGAAAACACTATCCCATATCGATACACCTATTTGAGTATCAATACGCTATGCCTAAAAACACCAACCAGTATCGATATGGTCTCATGCGTATCGATACACTACAACACTCCAAATATTAATTTATAAAAGTAATCTTTAATGAATGTTAATGAGTTTAATAATTGAGTATGGGTGCAATTCTTGAGTGACCAAATTAGAAACTTTACATAGTCAAGACACCATTTAAAGTGACTAAATTGAAAACAATACAATCCTAGGGTATTGCCTGATAAACCGATTGTTTTGAGTGAATTGTACAAGTGGATGATTTTGTTAGATACACCTAAGCTTGAATGTCTTAGTGGACAATCTATCATCTTCTTCCATCTATTTTGAACCGAAAACAAATACAGTGAGAAAGGAGATCATTGTTCTTGGATTTTTGCTTGGGGAATTGAAGGTTTTAAGTTGTTTATGGTGTACTTGTCAAGCATGTAAGTTTCCTTTCATGAAATCTCCTTAATTTCGAAACCTAAGAATTATAGTGAATTGTTAGATCGATCCTTGCATGTTAAATAGTGGATGTTTTAATAGACAATTTCATTAATGTATTGTATAAATAGACATGGAAATGAGATGAATTGAAGCTCAAATTGATAGTTTATAGGTTACTTTTGGGAGATTAAAAAACATAGCCAAGAATGTATACTTGCTGAAATTCCATGTTAATTTTTCTAGTCGAATTATAACAATTGTTGGTAATTGAAGAAACTGTTTGAACCGAGATTTCACACTACTTCAGTTATTATGTTTTTTAATCTGATTTAAACTATTAAATTGATGCATTAGAATGCATTTGTTATTATTGAAAAATAGATGAAGTGTTAGTGAAATAAAGGAAGAGCTTGGAGAGTTGTTAAGGGTTGTTTAGGGGTCTTTAAAATAGATTGCAATCTACCCTCTTTTGGGTAGTGGATTTAAGAGCTATTTATGTTGAAACGTGGTCACTTAAGAAACTGTATGGTAGAAGCTAAGTGCTGAATATATAGTTAGATAATTAAAGGTAATTATCATTAGATTGTATGATATTTTGGTGAAGAAAATGTGTTGTTAAGCAAGGTTGAATGAGGCAAAATTCAGGGCAGTTCGAATGCTCCTTTGTGGGGGGGAACTGTTTGTTGATTGCAATCTATATCATGATAGGACTCGATAAATAGTTAAATAGAGTAAGTATTTTTGTAAAGATTCTAATGTGTCATTAATTTCTTAATTAGACAACAAGGGAAGTGATCAAGAGGAAGAGAGGAAGAAAGGTGAAGTGCTTCACGATCAAGCTTAGCTCGTACTACCGCTACCCATACATGTTTGGATACACATATTTCTCATGTTGGACTCACCTCCACCAAACTCATACCTTGTATAGTTAAACCGCAAGATACCATCAACTTGGGCTGCCTAGTTGAACCACATAACCCAAGTGATAACCCAATAGTCAAAGTAGCCTAGTTAAACTGCTTTTCCTCAAGGACTATGACATGATTGATTTTATATATTATAGTGCACTTTAATCCTAAGGTAAACCAACTATATCTAACACTTTCTCAACACGTCACATAGCCAATATATCATTTTCAAATACATTTTGTAACACCCCTTCCCGGCTTGGTCGAGAACCAAGTCAGAACATGCTACCAGTGACTGTACGGTGATCATTCTGATAAAATATCAATAATGGATAACACTTAATCAATAGTATAACTTTCAAACATTACCCAATATCGATATTGGCTCAATTTATCCCCTTTGAGACAATGTCTAATTTCTTAGGACCAATTTCTATCTTTTACAAGTTTTAAGAACTAGACTGTAAATCTGATAAATTAGAAGTCCTTTCTTATAATTAACTATGCAATAATGGAATTCAAAACAATAATAGTAAGCTTGTAAATTTTCGTGTTATTTCGATATCATTTACCTATCCAATTATACCATACAATGTTCAGTGACCAATCTGTAAATAATGCAAAACTACAGTCTAAGTCTTTTAACAGAATTAACTACCACCGTATCGATACACCTTGGGGCCATACCAATTTGGGTGTACATGATTTAGAACCCATTGAATTTGTCAAGTCCCGTTTCGATACAGTTGGGACTGTATCGATACGGGTTGACCAACTTTGACTTGCTAATTATGGTCTTATAACTATAATAACAGTCATGTCGTATCGATATGGAAATTCTCAGATTCACTTCTAACTTTCATTGACCAATTCATGTTTCGATACAGCTGGGACTGTATCGATACGGGTTGACTAGAGTTGACCTATTTTGAAACACCCTAAGACTGTATCGATACAATTAAATGCCCAAACCTTACTGCCAAAACCTATATCGATACACTTTAGACCTGTATCGATACACTATGGTTAACTCATGCTTTCTCAGGCCAAATATGAAAGGTCGTATCGATATAGTTGGACCTGTATCGGTAGGCCCGGCATTGTAATGTCAAATTTTATCTGGTTTTTAGTCCATTTGACCTAGGAATCAATGTCTAAATGCAATGAAACTTTACCGACAATATCTCCATAATATAATCTACTAGCATGCCAAATTTTAGGGTTATTCGAATCCATTTACCAGGTTTTCACCTTTATGAGTCAATTATGCATTTTTAGTCACTTTTAGCATCACTTAAAAGTCATTTTAGGACCATTTAGCCTTATACAAAGCATAGGCAATACATACACATCCAAAGTGCCATGAGTGACTATTTTAGCTACTTTGCCACCGTTCTAGGAGTTTATAAGGACAAGGTATTTTACTCTAGCTTGCTTGTGACTTGTCAATATTCTGACTTCTACGATCTCGATCCAACAACTCAATCAACCTAAAATGCATGAGATGAAATGCATTAGGCATAATTTGCCTAGTGAGGTAGTCACAACTAAAACACTTGGATCCATAGTAGCAATGCAATGATCATGTTCAATAGCATTAATTCCATAATTCAACAATAACCCTTGGATCGATTCGGAATAGTGGATACGCAAATTCTTACGCCTCACCAAATCAATGAATGGTCTAGTCCCTCTGCCTCACCAATATGACCAACATCACAATGCATCCCTCTGCCTCGCCAAATCAATATAGGTCGTAGCCCAAGGACCGTAATCCACCTGTACACTGAGCTCATGAATTCTATGGCGTGCATATTTTATCCAAATTCTTCTCGAATCCAAGGTCCGATGACAATATCGAGAATAATTGTTCAATAACATTAGCAATGTTCAATATTTCTTATCAATAAGAAATGTTCTGATGTTAATGTTCAATATCAATAACAATGGCAATGTTCAATGATCTCAATGACAATACCAATATTGATGCTTCATTTACAATGTTTTGATGACAATAACTTTCTCGATATCAATATACAATGACAATAACAATGACGATGACAATAGCAATGACTATGCTCTATGTCCAATGTACAATGCTTCAATAATTCAATGACTATATCGATGACAAATTCAATGACAATGACCGATGGCAGTGGCTATAGCAATATCAATGGTCGATATTCAATGCAATGGCTTACCTTAACTTACCAATCCACTTAAGTGGTTCAATGCAAAATTCCTTGACAATTGCGTTAGCCATACTATAATCAATGACAATGAAATCGGGAAAGGCACCTAGTCTAATCTCGAGCCTCTGACTACACTCACCTCGATAATTCGAAGCTCATATGGCTCTCAAATAGCAATATCCTTGTTCCTGGCTTTCGGTGAAGATGATGGGTGCTCTCTTTCAATTTCTTGAGCTAGGTAAACAATAGGATTGTGTTAGAATCAATATTACGATATCAAAATCAATATAACGATATCAAAATCAATATCTAAACTCAATATATACAATATCTATGAATTATCCATGGATAGAAAAAACCTAGCTTGAGATTACTCTCAAATCCTCCATGGATTTCAATAATTTTTAGGGGATTAAGCTTACCCAATCGGTAGGAACGTTTTGATAACAATAACCCAAAGAAAAATCTAAACTTCACTCCACCAACAATAGTGGTGCTTGCTTAGGAGAAGAAGAAGATGATAAAATTGAGGTGTGTGCTTAATTTGGCAATCGGGTGAAGCTAAATGGCTATTCATCATTTCTTTTAGCCCTTTCAATGACAAGGCTTTCCTTCATATGAAGGAATTGCCCCTGATCATCCCACGTGTGGGTGATTATAATTGAGGAGGGGCTAATCACAAAGTAAGTCCTTCAACTCTCAGTTCTCTATACTTTTGCCCCCAAACTTCCAATTTCTATAATTTAGCCACTAAACAGGTTTTAATACTTCCAATAAGGTCCTTAGACAATAATTCGACTCAATTAGAGTCCAATATCGATACAATTGACCTCGCAGACAAAGTCAATACAATATTTGGACAATTTTGATGTAGTGTTTCTGATCGCTAGAACCCAAATTCGACTAGACCAGTTTTTGGGGTGTTACATATTTACTTACTATTTTCCAATGCATTTCATAAACCAATTTATATGCAAAATCTCATTGCCCAAGGCAACAACACATTCCTTTTAGGAACAAGTCTCGATGCTCAAAAGCATTCAAATACTTTGATAATCATTGCATATTAATCCAAAACAATGTATTTATAGTAAGTAAATCAAACCATGTTTAAAACCAAAGCATGTAAATCAAATTATGTTTAAACCAACATGAAATCTGCAAGCTCATCTCATAGCCAATTTTCAAACAAGGTAAGAAATCTTACTCTTGAGTTTACTTAAGATTGTTAGGAAATAACAAACCCCCCATGATCCATCGATCAAACCTTTAAAAAGCTTTAACGCATTTAAAAAATCACCGACAACGGAAAGCCTAATTCGCTGATGCAAATTATCCTTCCAAAGCTTCTGAAGCGACACTTCAAGCTCGAGGATCAACCTCCCCTGATTTCACCACACAAAAATAGAGGATCCAATGCATCAAAATGCATTCACAAACCAGCAACATCAATCCCATCCAATCCTCTATAAACACTAGCCGAAACCTTTCCAAAACTACCGAAATATACATAAAAACCTTCCACACTTAACCCAACCAAAACCTAAAGGTTTAATCCATCAATTAACTTCCATTGACATCCAAAAACAACCTAACATCATCCTTATATTTCCAACATTCATTAATCAACAAAAACTTACCAAAAACACAACACTAGCAACCTAACTAATTAGAGATTCACATAGTTTCGGGATTCCAATGTTAAAGCCAACTTATTAAAATTATAAAACATCAACATTATGATTATAACCAATCAAGAACTCAACAAAATAGATCCGAAATGAAAATCTCTTAATCTCCTCAATTAAACCTTGGTTTAACCAATTTCCAAAATTAAATCCTTAAAACTCATTAGAAAACATATGAAGGATCAATAACTTGGAAATTTCAGTAAAGAGCCATACATTAGAGGTGAAGGACGAAGCTCACCTCCAATGTTGAATTTTCCCCTTAGCTGTATTGATTAACATGAAAAAACAAGATCAAAACAATAAGGTTTTGATAGGAAACAATTAAGAACTCATTTGACATTAAAAGATTGAAGAAATCAAGAAGTTACCTGAAGATTTTGAAGAAGAGAAGAGTGTTTGGCTGAAGAGAATTTGAGAGAAAATCTTTTAGAAAAAAGTTAGTTACGTAAAGTTTGCTTAGGGAATTAATTATAAAATTAATTCCCAATGTCTAGTTATACTCTTCCAAAATCTTTTTAAAGTAGCCAGTTATGGAGAGAAGTCTGATATTAGACTTTGGGCAAATAGCTCCTTAAAGATTAAAGGTTTTGACCCTTTACAAAATAGTCACTAAAAATAGTTTTCATTCTTTACATTTTGGTCACTAGCCAAAATGTCAACTTTCCAAATTCTATTTTTCAAAATTGGCATTACCAAAAATATTCATATATTAAATAATGATTTTTAGATATTTTCCCAAATATTTTCTCACTAAATAATATTTATTCCAATTTTAATCCTGAAACTAACTTGAATCTCTATTCCGGTCTACCAGACCGTCTAATCAACCTAGAAACCCCTAGGCCCAAAACCGGGGTGTTACAACTCTCCCCCACTTAGGGAATTTTGTCCTCAAAATTTTACTCAAAGAAAACAAGTGCGAAAACTGTTACATCATGTTCTCCTTACTCTCCCACGTGGCCTCCTCAACTCCACGGTGTCGCCACAACACATGCATAAGTTTAATCGTTTTGCCACAAAAAACTTTACTACATGAATCAAGAATCCCAACATGTTCATCGTCAAAAGACAAACCCAGTTGCAATTACATGTCCTCCACCGGCATAACATGCGATTGATCTGACAGATACCTCCGCAACATCGACACATGAACACATCATGAATCTTCTCCAACTCAAGAGGCAAACTAAAACGATAAGCCACAGAACCAACATGGTCCATAATCTCTTACTGTCCAATGAACCTCGGACTAAGCTTACCCTTATGTCCGAACTGCATCACCTTCTTCCAAGTTGACACTTTCAAAAACATGAGATCACCAGCCGCATACTCAATCTCTCTAAGCTTCAAATTTGCGTAGGATTTCAAGTGATCACAAATGAGCTTCACTTTCTCATTCGTATCCTTTAACACATCGGCAAAGAAGCATGTTTTCCCCAGCCTCAGCCCAACACAAAAGGTGTATAGAACTTCCTACCATACAAGGCCTCATAAGGTACCATTTGTATACTAGCCTGATAACTATTGTTATAGACAAACTCCACCAAAGGCAACTGCCTCTCCCAGGTTCTCTGAAACCCAATGATACAACACCTCAACATGTCCACCAAAACTTAAATCACACGTTCAAACTGACCATCCTTCTGAGGATGATGTGAAGTATTGAATTTCAACCATGTACCCAAAGATCTATGCAAACACTCTCAAAACCTCGCTATAAACCGTGGATCCGTGTCCAAAACTGTGAACTTAGGCACCCCGTGCAAATGCACAACCTCAACAACATATAACTCTGCCAACCTATCCCAAGTATATGTGGTATATACAAACACAAAATGCACACGCTTTGTAAACTGATCCACAATCACCCAAATGGAATCCTTTTTATAGGTGTCAACGGCAACCCAAACACAAATCCATGGTGATTCTCTCTGACTTCCAATTCGGTACCCTCAATGGTTGCAACAACCCAAAAGGAAATTGATGCTCAGTCTTAACACGTTGGCACACCATGCTTCAAGCAACAAAATCAGCCATATCCTTTCTTTAAACCAATCCAATAGTAGTCTTCTTCCAACCCTTGATACATCTTAGTACTATAAGGATGCATAGGAAAATGACTAACATGTGCTTCGGTTAAAATGGTACCCCTCAACTCACCATCATTAGGCACCACTATCCGATCTTTAAAACACAACACCTCGTCATCATTAAAGGGAAAATCCGTCAGATTTCCATCCATGATATCCTTAACACATGGTACCAACGCATCATCATAAGGTTGCTTCTCCTTAATCAACTATGACAAAGATGACTTTTCTCAAAACTCAGCCAATAAGCCACCATCCCACATCACACTTAACCGCACAAACATCACCCTCAACTCCATCACATCTTTCCTACTCAAAGCATCAACTGTAACATTAGCCTTTCCCGGATGATATTCAATCCTCAAATCATAATCCTTAAGCAACTCCAACCATATATGTTGTCTAATATCCAAATCCTTTTGCATCATCACATTGTTCAAACTCTTATGATCCGAGTTCACAACACACTTCTCACCATATAGATAAGGTCTCCAAAACCTTTAAGTAAACACAAATGCGACAAGATCAACATCATGCCTAGGACAATTGCGCTTGTGTACCTTAAACTGTCTAAATGCACATGCCACAACTTCGCTAGCGATGCAACAATATTAGAAGATTCTTTAACAAACCTTGATGTTAAGTAAATGAATCTAGAAAGCCTACAAACTTCTAACTATAGCCTTGGTTGCTTCAAAACTAACACAAATCAAACTTCTGAGAACCAATCTTTAACACTCTCTTCAAACCTTGAGAAGTCCAAAGAACCACATTACTAAAGCTACTTACATACGCTACCTTACTTACACCATCACTCTATCGGCCTCCGAACAATTATCCGTAAGTGTGAACATATGTATGCATGATTACTTATATGCCCTCACAAATGTCTATGTGTATGTATACAAAACATCTAATGTCATGCCCAAATGTTTGCATGTACTAGCATATTTATATATATACATATAAGTGTTTTTGCACTTTGCATGTTTAACTGTTCACACTTACTAATAACATTTTCAAAACCAGAATTCCTTCCAACCTGCCAAAACTTGCACTTACCCAAATAAAGAGCAAACATTCGCTCCTCCACAAAATCCTACTAAACCATTTATACATGTCGATCAAGATCCTTCTCGGAACCTTTGTACATGGGAATATCATCTACAAACACAACAACCTAGTCCAAAAAACTCATGAAGCACTCGATTCATCATATCCATGAACACAACTAGGGAAATAGTCAAACCAAACAGCATCACCAAGAATTTTTAATACTCGTACCTGTACGAACGACAGTCTTAGGTACATCCACTCCATTTACCTTCAGATAATAATACTTGAACCTCAACCCAATCTTAGAGAACACAAAAGCACTTCTAAACTTATTGAACAGAACATCAACCCGTGGCAAAGGATATTTATTCTTAATCGATAATTTGCTTAGTTGTCGATAATCCCTGCACATCCTCATTGTGACATCCTTCTTTTTCACAAACAACTCCGATGCACCCCACGGTGAAACACTGGGACTAATAAAGCCTTGATCAAGCAACTCCTAAAGTTGTATCTTTAACTCCTTCAGCGCCATACGATAGGGAGCAATCGACACTAGAGTTGTATTTGTATACAATTCAATGCCAAACTCTACCTCTCTATTCAATGGCAAACCCGACAATTCCCCCAGAACTCACATATCGTACATATGTCCTAAACACGCACCTTTGGTCCTGAATTCATAACATAAACCTCTACTTCCCCCGAAACTCTACCTCTTTATTCAATGCGCCTGACATCTCGCATCCATCAAACAAATTGCTTCTAGAGCTAAAACAATATTGGATAAGAACTTTGCATTCTCACACACGATTACCACCTCGTATTCATCAGGAAGTTTCAAAGGAATCGCTTGGTTTCAAAAACAACCACAACTTTATGCTTAGTAAACCGATCCATACCCAGGATTACATCAAAATCATAACAACTCCATCAAATCCACCACAAAACACATGACCTTGAACCGTAAAATGACATCTCATATGCAACCTTCTTGCAACAACAGTCTCCCTAAAAAAACTAGTTACTTGCATACCCACATCTCTACACTGAAACTACTATCAGTCACGACCACGACCTCTCCGTGCTACAACCATAGGTGCCCTAGCCTATGCACCCATCAAAAATAGACAATCACGTCTCAAATCATCGCTCGATCCAAAACTCCCACAAGAATTAGCAACACCAGGTGCTAGAGCATGTCCCTCACGAACTGAACGTGGGTAGTCTCACCTCATGCAATCACGCGATCCGCAAACCCTACAGGTATTGTGTGTTGCTCTAGCCTGGATACTTTGACCCTGCGATCCTCGCCCAACACTACCTCTACCTCGCCTCAACTCAGGGCGATACCTCTTATCACGTTGCTTCTTAAACTGACCACCATTGGAACCAGAGTCTGCAACTCTCTTACCATAGTTAGAACCTCCCACATGAACTGATAAACCCAGGTTCTGCTTATTATCCTTCGCCCGTGTAACCAACATGTCAAAAATTGTGTATTGAGAAGCCAACATGTATATCTTAACATCATGTACCAATCCACAACAGAATCGGTCACAACGATGCCTCTCATCCAGTACCAATTCAGGAGCAAGCTAGCTCAACTAAACAAACTGTACCTCAAACTCAGCCACAAACATACTGCCTTGAACCAAAGCCATAAACTCACATTTCTTTTCATCCAAGTATATAACTCCATATACTTTGTCTTAAAAATAGTTCGAAAGAAATCCCAGTTCTCATCACCAGGTTCCATATCTGCAACCACAGTTGTCCACCAACCATATACATCTCCTTGCAATAAAGACACAACACACCCTAACTTTTGGAATCATTACACCCCATTAGGTCCAAAATTCGATCAGAACTGACCATCTACTCCTTGAATGCCTTGGGGGCTATCCCTTGAAACTTAACTCCTCCCATACTACGGAGGCGCTCTAACAGAAACCAGGTTCGTCCAATAGCTGGTGAAGTCATATGCACTCCAGGAACGACAGCTTGAAATGCTTCGAACAATGCCTATATCAAATGTGCCATGTCACCCAACACTGGCCCAATTGGCACAAGTGGTACTTACTTCGGGGTGGCAAACACCCAGGAGATATAACATTCTCCTCAACCCCTTTGCCAAAGGCAACAACATTCATGCTATTTCCCAATTCTCCCCTCGATCGTAACATAACACATTTTCTAAGGCATGATAATTACACCAAAACAAAAACACCCAAGCCAGCTTCAAGCGAGGATCCAAGACTTCATTTGCAAATAAAACATTTCAGACTGTAGTAATAAGGCAATGTGTCCCAAAAATATCCCCCAACATAACATATATCATCCAACAGACATATAAACAATCAACATTCTTATAAACAATCACCGTGCATAACAAACAGCAGTAATCAATAAATAAAAACATTCCAACAATCATAACCTCATCCCACTTATCGCAAACCTGGCTTTGATACCACCAAATCTAACCCCCTTGACCCGGCCTAATCGCTAGACCAAACCAACCGAGCAACATTGGGTTTGCCGAAACAAACCTGCAAAGATTTAACTTGAATTACATCCATTTTTCTTTTATTTTATCTAGATGCATCATTGTAACCTATAGTATACATACAGGCAGCGGCTGAAATCTCAACTAAATCGTGCTCAAACATGGAGGTTAGCAAAACCCTCCAAAAACAACATTGAACCCCATTGTCTTTATTACTATTGGTCTAAAGTAAGGTCATACTTTCGAATAGTCGAAGTCTTTGGATTTCCCCTCACTTGCTTGCTCCCTCTCTAACCTTTAATTCTTTGCATTGATGGACAAAGAGAGTGTAAGCACACAAGGGTTAGTGAGGAGAGCTCAAAACATAACACCATCAATCCAATTAAAACCAGTTTCCAACTCACAAAGAGTTAAGCATTTAAAACCACTTTCAAAACATTGTCACGCCTTTTAAATAAAAACATTCTTACTTTCCAAGCACTTCAAAACATGCAAGGAGATTTATAATAAGTAAATTGTTTGATATTGATATATTAATACTTAATTAGTGTTCATACCATGTTTAGGGGGGAAGACTAATGGCTTGAAAGCTAGAAAGGGGTTTATAAGAGTGTGTCAAATGTGGATTCAGGTATCCTATAATGTCAGGATAAGAGGTCAGTGCAAATTAAGTCTCGGGACGGGCTAATGGTCCTCTCGAGTAATTCTTTTTTTGATAAATTTACTTTAATTTGTTGAATGAATATGTGAAAATGCAAGCTTGGGCAAAAAGGATATGCGTTCTTAAATCAAGGAAATAACCTATGGTAAGTAAATATTGGGGGCTAAAAGTATGTTATGAATTGAACTGCGTAGTGTGTGATATGTTGGAAATGATTCGAATGATACACATGATTTGCTATGATTGCTTATGTAATGAAAAGTACATTGAACATATATATTTACATAGTTCGAATGAAACCATGAACCATGAAGAGATGTTAGCCTAGTAAATTGAATCATGGATTATTAAAATGTAAGTGATCCTAAAAGCTTTAAAATGTTTTGAATACTTTAGATGGTGAGTATGAATTAATTAATGAATTGTTGGCTATAAGGTCCTTTGATTAAGTTATTTGAGGTATGAAGAGATCACATGTGGTGATAATGTATGAATGAATACCCTTGGAGAAGGGAATATGAAATCCTTGTATGGATACATCGGAATGTAAAAATGTTAATCATGTATAAGGAATGTAAGAAACATGTTTAAGCCTTGGTCTCGAGTTAGTCATAGGTATAGTTGGCATGGTATAGGATCCATTGAGCTCTTGTTTCAGGTTGGACTACGGTACTAGACTACGGTCCTTTATTGGCGATAGTATGAGGGATGTTTTATGGTCAGTTGGCGACAGTAGGAGGGATTGACTGGTACTATGGTACCATTACATGGGCGACAGTTTGTTGGGGATTCGATAATAACCATGTATATATATGTTAATTGTAATCAAAGAATTTTGGGTGAATGTTTTCATGTGTATATATCTATCATGCGGCTGATTGGATAATAACCATGTCTTGAGAATGCCTTATTCCATAAATTTGTGAAATTATTGATATGGTGGATTAATTGAATAGCACTTCATGTTTGATATTGTTTGAATGGGTCGATTTAAGTAAACAAGTAACTAATTTGATGTTGTGTCATGGTAAAGATGAACAATGAAATTACAACGTTAAGTTAAACTATTAAATCAAGTGGATTGGACTATGAAATGAGTATAAATCTTTTATGTGATCCTCTTGTATGATTAAATACTTTCTTGGTGATTTGCTTGAACAAATGATGTTAATTGTGGACTATTTAGTTAATGATAATATAGAATGGAATGTCAATACTTATAAGTATGTTTTGTTTTGCTTGAATTGACTTGCGTGGATTGATTGATGGCTTATTAGTTTGCTTAAGACTTAACGGGTATTTTAAAGTTATAATAATAGTTGTGTCTCGGACCCTATAATAGGTCATTTCCTCTAAAATGTATAGAGGTCGAATGGAGGATTATATGATTTAGAAAATGCATGAGCTTGGTAATAATTTAAAAGTGAACCAGGTTATGATAATTAATGAGACTTATAATTCTAGGGAGAAACTCGGGTGCTTCGAATGGAATTATAAATATGTATGCTCGACTGGAAACTACTTGTGACCTAATGGGTCATCCATTAATGGAGTAAATTGATAAATGAGTTAAGAAGTAGGATGAATGTTTGCATGAAATATAAAATCTAGGTAAAATAACAGTGTGGATTTATATGATAAAGGGTGAAAAGGAGACAACTAAATAGTGGTTGTATTTTTGGCTTATGATATAAGTAATTCCAATAAGTTTGTGAATTGAACACTCTAATAATAATAATATTTAGTTATATTTGAATTAATGATTAAGATCAAGTATGGGACCTGGAAGTTTGAATAATTAGCTAGGTAAAAGTTGGTACAACATGTGAGTTTAAAGGACCATAAGCAAGAAGCTTGATTAAGTCTTGTGTCTGTAAAAGTGAATTGTAATTAAGTTGGAAAGGTCTATGTCTTTAATGAAGCTATAAAACAATGAGATCAATCTTATTTTTCTGGGAATTAAAGATCTAAAATGGAGAAGTGTTTATTTAGTCATAAAAGAGTGTTACGCATTAGTAAGCTACATTAGAAAATCCAAGAAAGTTTATAAGCTTAATAACAAAGAATTTATTTGATAATTTGAGAATCTTTATATGCATCCATGGAAAGCCACAAATTACCTAAAAATGTGAGATAATACCAAGTCATGTTATGGACCTTGGGTTGAACGAATGTCAGAATTATAGAAATACTCCTGGTTTGTAACTACATAAAGATTACAGAATGATAAAATTTGGTGTATATAGATAGAAATCTTAAGGAGATAAGTAGACCATAATAGTTGAAAGGATGAGGTACTATATGTAAATAAAAGTGCTATTGTAGTAGTAATAACAGGTAAGGTTCATTCACAAGTACATCTAGAAGTTTATTAAAAAGGATAAATAGTTTATAATCATGATTGTCTAATCAGTTTAAAAGACATCGAGGGGATTATTAGAATATTTATAAAAGTCTTCATTAAATGATCTAAGGTAATTGTACAAAGGTGAACTTTTATAAGTACGGCTTTAGACCACCTATGAGTACAAGGTACGAGTTTAAGAGAAAGTCTGATTCATAAAGTTTATTGCTTAAAAGCTTCTCTGAGGACCAAGCTAGCAACTCTTTATAAACACTGGAACTTATAATTAAACACTTATGGATTAAGATAACTGTAGTGATCTACCTCACTAAGCTCATGCTTATGTTATTCCCTCGTTTACATTTCAGGTAGTTGGCTTCGAAATGTTTCGGCCACGAACATGACCTCCGGGTGTTAGGAGTTATATTCGTAATTCCATTAGGGACTCCTAGTTGGTGACATGTACATGATGTGTATGCATAAAGCATTAGAGTATTTCATGATTTAAAGTTGAGTATATGTATTTTATAAGGTTTGTAATGGGCCTCTATATTATTCTTTTGGTTGCTTGCCATTCGGGTTTTTGATAGTAAAATTATTTGATTGCTTGGTAGTTAGGCTATGCTAAGCTTGACGTCTTATTCACGGCTATCGTAATACAAGATGAAAGTCCTTTGTGCTTAATTATTAATTAGGACCTTACAAGTGATACTAAGATCTTATAATATGATAACATCAAGTGAGTATTTAAATTACATGTGGTATTGGTTATGTGTTTAGAAACGGAAATTGAATAGAAAATAATGAAAAGGATTTACGAGTAATGACTTGTGTTTTTGCTAGGTTACATATATTTGGTGTATGATAATGAATTCTATTTATGTAAATCTGATTTGCTGTCAAAGTATGTTAAAATAAGAATGGAAGGAACTTGAATGGTTTGATGGAGTCTAAGGCTTTGATTATCTTCTGCTTCTAGAACGATTTCCTTATATGAATGTCAACCTTAATATGTCTTGATAATGTTCTTATAAGTCATAAAGTTTGTTATAGAAAGATTTTTCTATTTAAGGAGAAGAATTTCATCTATGATCGGTTTTAGTTAGCTTTCTTTAAACAAGTTTATCGAATAGCATTCTGTGTGATCGATTTATAATTTGGTAACAAGTAAGTTGTTTATTGATTGGTAATGGTTTATTTGGAAATATAGGTCACATCCTACTTGGTCCACCGCCGGATTAACAGCATTTTATATGTTTCGGATCTATTTACTTACTTTTGAAGGACATTTAAACATTCATTTTCAAAAATATAGTGGCAAAAAAAGTAGCTCTTTCTATTCAATAAAATTATGGGGTAAAGAAGAACAAAAAATGATTAACAAAAATTTTCGTAATTGACTTGCGCTTAGTTTTTACGATATTGAATTGCGAATACAGAAATGATAAAATATTTTCTGATTGGACCAAAAAAAATAAAAATAAATATGGGTCTCCAATAGAGACGAAAGAAGATAAACAAACAAGAAAAGAAATAAAAAAAATAGGGAAAGACCCTTCGATATAAGAATCACTATCTATATCTACTAAATCGCATAAAAAGAAAGAAAATAAAAAAAAATGATCGGGCTTTTTATGTCATTATTTATCTATTCCTATAGATTATCTAGATTATAACTATATATATATATACTATACAAATGTTATACAAATTTCATAAAAAAATGAATAGAGATGGGAAAATCACATAAAATGCTTCTATTCTAGAACAAAAAAAAACAATATGATATAACCTTTTTTATTTATATTCCATACACTATCCAGCAAAAAAGAAGAAGAATTTTTATTTAATTTATTGGTACCTTTCTTTTTTATATCTCCATTCAAATCTATAGGATATAGGATAGATTAGGATCTATATATACCAATTCCCCTGTTCGACAAAGGGTCCCTTTATATACAATAATCGCATTGTAGCGGGTATAGTTTAGTGGTAAAAGTGTGATTCGTTCTATTAATCCCCTTAAGAGTTAAGGGGTCCCTCGGTTTGATTCATATTCCGAGCAAAAACATTATTTCTTAAAAGGATTTAATCCTTGCGCAACTACGAAAAAAAGTCAATTTTTTGATTTCGCATCTAATTGACTTGCGGAAATATGATAATTTCCTTCATGAATTATTATAAACCAACTCGTTGAATTCACGGGTTACCTGATCTTACGTTTCTAGGCCCAAGCCAATAATAGAACCCCTATATTATATATTCTATTTATTATATTCCAGGAATTTGAGGAATTTTCTATTGCATGATACGTGGTTATACATCAACAAGTAAGAAGAAGAAAGAAATTATCTAGCACTTCGTGTCGATATACTGTTTGAAATTGCGTTGCTGTGTCAGAAGAAGGATAGCTATACTGATTCGGTATACTCTAAAAATACCTTTGGTACAATATTGACGATCTCACAAAGATTTAGTTTCAGTGAATTGCCGTTTACTGATCCCATCTTTTACGGAATCGATCCCCTACAAGAATATGTGGAGCTCAGCATGTCTGGAAGCACAGGAGAACATTCTTTTGCTGATATTATTACCAGTATTCGATACTGGGTCATTCATAGTATTACTATACCTTCCCTATTCATCGCGGGTTGGTTATTCGTCAGCACAGGTTTCTGACTTTCATAAGATATGTTCAGCTTTCTTGTTCTATGTTCAACAAGAAGTTTGTTCGCTTTAGTTAAGAACACCTCTCAACCGGTTTACTTCTAAGTCGGGTTTGGGGGTTTTACAGTTTGGTATTAGAGCCTAGGTTTAGTCGATTCTCGGACTAAACCGGGACTCACGCAATGTTATTTGTTACATGTGCCACATAGGAGTTAACTTTGATACATATTTGTGATTCATGCCAAATAGAAGCTCCATGTAGGATGCTATTAACCTTTTAGGATGTCTAAAACACATCTAGATTGGGATAATAAAATCCCGATTGGTTCTCCATGGAAGGAAGTAGTGCATGGGTAGATTGGGAATGGGAAAATCTTCCCAAAGTTATTGATTAAGTAAGAGTTATGTTTTGGTAGATAAGAAATTCTTTGAATCAAGCCCTATGAAAATTCTAGGACGAATTTTCTTTTAGGGGAGGAGAATTGTAATGTCCTAAACCATGGCCTAAGAGTATGTTACTTAAATTACTAATTAATTTGTTTAGAACCATCATTTATAAGAATTAACAAGTGAATTAGGACCAAAATTTTAAGAAATAGAAATTTGGTAGCTAATAAGTAAAGGGCCACAATCGAAGGAATAGAAAAATAAAACATTGCATGGTAAAATTTTAATTGCCTAAGGGCTCTCACACTTGTCACATGCAAGTGTGAGTTTAGTGGAGAGTTACCTGGCCATGTGTAGAGAAAACAAGAGTGAAAAACTCATCTTCCTCATGTAATTACCGAAGCAATTAGGGAGAGAGTGAGAGAGAGCCATTGGAGAATTGGAAAGCTTCGATGAATTTGAATCTTGGTTTTATCTATTTGAATAGTAAATTTGGGGTAAGATAAATCTTTCATTTTCAAATAAAATGTTTGAATGTATGCTTGAAGGTTTTGCTGTCATGTTGACATGCATGTGCGAGAAAGGAATTTGTTGGCATGAATTCTCTTGTATGATTTTGAGCTCTAGGAAGTTTGTGTACTCCTTTGATAATTAATTATTTGATTTATGATTTCTTGAGTAAATCAGGAGCTGTTGATTTAGTTGAATCAGTTTGCATGCTTACATTGGATTTTATGATCCAATTATTAATGGATGTGGGCTGTTTTGATTCGAATTACGCCTAGGAAATTGTTTTGAAGCATGAAAAATTGAATGTGTAAAACAGGGCAGCATCGAATGTAATCGAACAACAACATATTATTTTGAACCTAAAATGTATAAATATAGAGTACAATCTGCCTTGTATTCGTGTAAAGGGTGAATAGACTGTTTTTAGATATACACATTTGATTAACATGTGTTTAAGAAACTGTTTTCATTCAAAAAGAATCTGGAAGGGTTGTTTTGTTATTTTTATAAAGAATATACATGTTCTTGAGTTAATTCTAATAAACAGACAATTTGGGGACTATCTTGGATAAAATATGAGGACTGTCTTTTAAAGTTTAAAGGCAGTTTGTGACTATAAATTAAGGACCGTTTTAATGATTTGTGTGTATACATAAATTTAATAATAGGTGAACATGAGAATAGGATAGATAGATAGTTAAATTGGTAAAGAATAATGCTGTTGGGTGATCTAGAAAACAAGGGAAAAATCTGTTATAATAGATAGAGGACTGATTTGTACAAGAATGAGTAAAATGGGGGCTGCTTGAAGCATGCTTTGGTAATTAAGGGAATTAGGGCAGAAAAGCATATCTAGTATCTTAAAGAGGCTATTTTTGATCATATATAGATCGTATGAATGTTTGGAATACTGTATTTATATATTTATGTGTATGGAATTGTTTTGATACATGAATTAGCATGAACATGAAAAGAATGAAGTTGTTTGTTGAATACGACTTTGATTGGACTGTTTTAAAGAAATGAAAGTGTATCAATATGGGCTGCTCTGTTTTGTTTATGCAAAACTGTAATTGGATTGATTTTATGCATAAAGAACTTGATAGGGGTTGGTTTCGTGCGCTTAGATGTGAAATGGATTGCTTGAGTAGTAAGAACAATGATAGATTGCATTGTTTGTATAAGTGTTTGTATGCAAGGGGATTTATAATAAGTAAATTGTTTCATATTGATATATTAATACATAATTTGGGCTTCATACCATGTTTAGGGGGGAAGACTAATGGCTTGAAAGCTAGAAAGGGGTCTATAGGAGTGTGTCAAATGTGGATTCAGGTATCCTGTAATGTCAGGATAAGAGGTGAGTGCAAATTAAGTCTCGGGATGGGCTAACGACCCTCTCGAGTAATTCCTTTTTTGATAAATTTACTTTAATTTGTTGAAAGAATATGTGAAAACGCAAGCTTGGGAAAAAAGGATATGCGTGCTTAAATCAAGGAAATAACCTATGGTAAGTAAAAATTGGGGGCTAAAAGTATGTTACGAATTGAACTGCATAGTGTGTGATATGTTGGAAATGATTCGAATGATACACATGATTTGCTATGATTGCTTATGTAATGAAAAGTACATTGAACATTTATATTTACATAGTTCGAATGAAACCATGAACCATGAAGAGATGTTAGCATAGTAAATTGAATCATGAATTATTAAAATGTAAGTGATCCTAAAAGTTTTAAAATGTTTTGAATACTTTAGAAGATGAGTATGAATTAATCAATGAATTGTTGGCTATAAGGCCCTTTGATTAAGTGATTTGAGGTATGAAAAGATCACATGTGTTGATAATGTATGAATGAATACCCTTGGAGAAGGGAATATGAAATCCTTGTATGGATACATCAAAATGTAAAAATGTTAATCATGTATAAGGAATGTAAGAAACATGTTTATGCCTTGGTCTCGAGCCAGTCGTAGGTATAGTTGGCATGCCATAGGATCCATTGTGCTCTTGTTTTGGGTTGGACTACGGTCCTTTATTGGCGACAGTATGAGGGAAGTTGTGTGGTCACTTTGCGACAATAGGAGGGATTGACCGGTACTATGGTACCATTACATGGGCGACAGTTGGTTAAGGATTCGAGTACCTAGGCCAGATTCGATTCTCAAGACTATATTAAAAGTAAAAGAATGAAACTCAAACCTTAATTAATAAGTTAATCTAATCCTTTAAAGGATAATTATTTGATGTTTGGGAAACAATGTGTGATGCCTTGCGAGTTAAGAAATATATGAATCTATGTGCTAAACTAATAGTTGTATATGTTAATTGTAATCAAGGAATTTTGGGTGAATGTTTTCATGTATATATATCTATCATGCAGCTGATTGGATAATAACCATGTCCTGAGAATGCCTTATTCCATAAATTTGTGAAATTATTGATATGGTGGATTAATTGAATTGCACTTCATGTTTGATATTGTTTGAATGGGTCGATTTAATTAAACAAGTAACTAATTTGATGTTGTGTCATGGTAAAGATGAACAATGAAATTAAAACATTAAGTTAAACTATTAAATCAAGTGGATTGGACTATGAAATAAGTATAAATCTTTTATGCGATCCTCTTGTATGATTAAATACTTTCTTGGTGATTTGCTTGAACAAATGATGTTAGCTGTGGAATATTTAGTTAATGATAATATAGAATGGAATGTCAATACTTATAAGTATGTTTTGTTGCTTGAATTGACTTGCGTGGATTGATTGATGACTTATTAGTTTGCTTAAGACTTAACAGGTATTTTAAAGTTATAATAATTGTTATGTCTCGTGCCTGTAATAGGTCATTTCCTCTAAAACGTATAGAGGCTGAATGGAGGATTATATGATTTAGAAAATGCATGAGCTTGGTAATAATTTAAAAGTGAACCAGGTTATGATATTTAATGAGCCTTATAATTCTAGGGTGAAACTCGGGTGTTTCTAATGGAATTATAAATATGTAAGCTCGATTGAAAGCTACTTGTGACCTAATGGGCCATTCCATTAATGGAATTATAACTAAATAGTGGTTGTATTTCTGGCTTAAGATAATAAGTAATTCCAATAAGTTTGTGAATTGAACACTCTAATAACAATGATATTTAGTTGTATTTGAATTAATGATTAAGATCAAGTATGGAACCTGGAAGTTTGAATAATTAGCTTGGTAAAAGTTGGTACAACATGTGAGTTTAAAGGACCATAAACAAGAAGCTTGATTAAGTCTTGTGTTTGTAAAAGTGAATTGTAAACAAGTTGGAAAGGTCTATGTCTTTAATGAAGCTATAACACAATGAGATCAATCTTATTTTTCTGGGATTAAAGATCTAAATGGAGAAGCGTTTATTTAGTCATAAAAGAGTGTTACGCATTAGTAAGCTACATTAGAAAATCCAAGAAAGTTTATAAGCTTAATAACAAAGCATCTATTTGATAATTTGAGAATCTTTATATGCATCCATGGAAAGCCACAAATTACCTAAAAATGTGAGATAACACCAAGTCATGTTATGGACCTTGGGTTGAACGAATGTGAGAATTATAGAAATAGTCCCGGTGTAACTACGTAAAGATTACGGAATGATAAAATTTGGTGTATATAGATAGAAACCTTAAGGAGATAAGTATACCATAATAGTTGAAAGGATGAGGTACTATATGTTAATAAAAGTGCTATTGTAGTAGTAATAACAAGTAAGGTTCATTCACAAGTACATCTAGAAGTTTATTAAAAAGGATAAATAATTTATAATCATGATTGTCTAATCGGTTTAAAAGACATCAATATTAGATTATTTATAAAAGTCTTCATTAAATGATCTAAGGTAATTGTACAAAGGTGAACTTTTATAAGTACGGCTTTAGACCGCCTATGAGTACAAGGTTCGAGTTTAGGAGAAAGTTTGATTCATAAAGTTTATTGCTTAAAAGCTTCTCTGAGGACTAAGTTTGCAACTCTTTATAAACATTGGAACTTATAATTAAACACTTATGGATTAAGATAACTATAGTGATCTACCTCACTAAGCTCATGCATATGTTATTCCCTCGTTTACATTTCAGTAGTTGGTTTCGAAACGTTTCAGCCAAGGACATGACCTTCGGGTGTTAGGAGTTATATTCGTAATACCCTTAGGGACTCCTAGTTGGTGACATGTACATGATGTGTATGCATAAAGCATTAGAGTATTTCATGATTTAAAGTTGTGTATATGTATTTTATAAGGTTTGTAATGGGCCTCTATATTTATTCTTTTGGTTGTTTGCCATTTAGGTTTTTGATAGTAAAATTATTTGATTGCTTGGTAGTTAGGTTATGCTAAGTTTGACGTCTTATTCACAGCTATCGTAATACAAGATGAAAGTCCTTTGTGCTTAATTATTAATTAGGACCTTATAGGTGATACTAAGATCTTGTAATATGATAACATTAAGTGAGTAATTAAATTACATGTGATATTGGTTAAGTGTTTAAAAATAGAAATTGAATATAAATAATGAATAGGATTTACGAGTAATGATTTGTGTTTATCTAGGTTACATATATTTGATGTATAATAATGAATTCTATTTATGTAAATCTGATTTGTTGTTTGGATGTTGTGGAAGTAATAAAAAGCTAGTTTGTCAAAGTATGTTAAAACAAGAATAGAAGGAACTTGAATGGTTTGATGGAGTCTAAGGCTTGGATTATTTTCTGCTTCTGGAACGATTTCCTTATATGAATGTCAACCTTAATATGTCTTGATAATGTTCTAATAAGTCATAAAGTTCGTTATAGAAATATTTTTCTATTTAAGAAGAAGAATTTCATCTATGATCGGTTTTAGTTAGCTTTCTTTAAACAAGTTTATCGAATAGCATTCTGTTTGATCGATTTGTAATTTGGTGGAATCATGTAAGTTGTGTATTGATTGGTAATGGTTTATTTGGCAATATAGGCCATATCCTTGATAAGGGAGTAAACTCTTGGAAATTTTTTAATTTACCCTGACTTTCATAAGATATGTTCAGCTTTCTTGTTCGAAGTTCAACAAAAAGATTGTTTGCTTTAGTTAAGAACTCCTCTCAACTCGATTTACTTCTAAGCCGGGTTTGGGGTGTTACAACTTACCCTCACGAAAGTAACGAATCCAAAATTCATCAACTTGGCAGATCGTGGAGAATTTACCCCCGGATGGTCGAAACCACCAAGTGATTAGAAGGTGAAGGATGCAATCATGAGCGTCAAGCACGGTTACGGAGCCACCAAGAACATGTCCCAAAGAGTCCTCAACACTATTCCTACATTCTTAAAACCCAGAAAGTTTGCTAAAACAGAAGAATCAATTTGAAATTTCTTTCCCATAAGATAAGATTTAATAGCAAAAACTTCAGATTTGTCTTGGTTATAAATACACCGGACATTGGAATAAAAGATAAGGATAACTTTTCAGTATAAAATACTGGGTATATTCAAAAAAGGCATGAATTTCCATTGATGCATTAACTCAAGGTGTTTAAATTGAAATCGTTCGAAAAACAAGAAAGGGATTGAAACAGCACGCCCACGGCGGATTTTGTAACTTGGTAATGTTTAAAACGATCAATAGCATTAGGATATCTAGGTTCATTAAAAAATTTTGAAAAATATGGGTGAGTTTGGGTTTTGTACCATCGTTGTCGGAATTGGTATTGGAAGATTGTCCCAATTCTTTTCTTTGTCTTTTCTTAGGACCCATGGTAAAAACCTGAAATCAAAATCAAACCATAAAAACAATGTATGCATAAACATCACATTTAATCCTATAATTAATCATATTGTATAGTTTAAAATCATATACACGTATAAAAAGAATTTTTGGTAAAATAAAAATTTAAAAAACAATGTTGAAAAAATATATGAGTATAGTTTTATATTCAAACTAAAAATTTTCAGTTTGAAAGAATTTTTGTAAAATCTTTGAAAACTATGTTATATACATACTAAATATATAATTTGAAACAAAATCAGTATATAAATAAAAAAATGAAAATAAAAGAAAGTATGGTTTATACCTTGAATGAGGATTGTGGATAAATGAGGAGATGATGAAGCACAAAACTTGATGATTTTGCTAAGGTTTGATGAGAAACCCCAAACCCCTCAAAAGATTTGATGATTTGTGTGAAAAACAAGCGGATTTGATGAGTTTATATAGAGGATTTTTGTATCTAGGTTTTGAAGAATTTTGGTTAAAGAGAAAACCCCCTTTAATGGCTCATTTAAAGACCAGCGGCTACGCGCACCGCTATGCCACGTGTGCGTATCGAAATAGCATATCAGAACGGTTTTTAGTTGTACCAATCCGCGACCCCATATTAGTACAGGCTGAATTGTACCAAAACTTCCTCATGATACCTGTATCGATACGCGATGAACCGTATCAATACCCATGTGTCAGAAATGACATTTTTGGCAGCAATGTGCTAAAAAATTCGATTTTACTCGAATCGAAATGCATGCTAAGAGACCAAATTCACATAAGCAAAAACATCATGTATAAACTAAAACAAACGCATACTCCCCCTAGCAACAAGGATATATGCATATAAGAGCAAAACACACACAAGCAATGAAATCAACCAAATTCAAGCAAATTTTAACACTAAAAAGGGCTCTAATGTTCAAGAAAGACTAGTTAAACCTAACTCTCTCCTAAGAGACCAAAAATGCTCTTTGTTTAAAGGTTTGTTGAAGATATCCGCTAATTGGTTCAAGGTGTCTACATATTCTAGAACAACATCATTTTTCAAGATATGATCTCTAATGAAATGATGTCTTATCTCTATGTGCTTGGTTCTAGAATGTTGGATGGGATTCTTAGTAAGACATATGGAACTAGTCTTGTCACACTTAAGAGGGATGGTACCTACATCAATTCCATAATCTAAAAAAGTTGTTGCTTCATCCAAAGGACTTGAGCACAACAACTTTCGGCATATATATATTCCGCTTCGGTGGTAGATAATGCTACACTATTTTGTTTCTTTGAAAACCATGATATGAGCATACTACCTAGGAATTGACAAGTACCGGAGGTACTTTTTCTATCTATCTTACAACCTCCACAATCCGCATCTGAGTAGGCATGCACACTAAAGGAGGAATCTCTAGGATACCAAAGGCCTAAACAATGTGTGTCTATAAGTTAACTAAAGGTTCTCTTAACGGCTATAAGGTGTGATTATCTATGTCTAGCTTGAAATCTAGCACACAAACAAACACTAATCATGATATCCGGTCTACTTGCGGTAAGATAAAGCAAAAATCCTATCATTGATCTATAAAGCTTTAAATCAACACGCTTACCTCATTCACCTTTGTCAAGCTTTGTAGAAGAGCACATTGGTGTGCCTTGAGGTTTCACATTCTCCAAGCCAAACTTCTTGAGCACATCCTTGATGTACTTAGCTTGATTGATGAAGATGCTATAATATCCCAAAAATGTAGCCTAGAAGTATGTTAGTAATTCAATAGTATTCTGAATGGATTTAATGATAGCCTAATAACCATGGAATAAGTGAATTAGGGACTAAATGTGAAACATTGGTTTGTACGTTAGCTATAATGAAATGACTAAATTGAAAAGCTTGAATTTAGAAGGAATTGCATGTAAAAAAATTAGAATTTAATTTGGGGTAAGAACACATGTTAAAACTTTGTGATGACATTACTTGAGGATCGTCCATGCGGAGGGAAATATGAAGACATCCTTCTTCTTCCTCCCTAGTGAACGAATTACTTATGGGAAAGATAGGAGAGAATGTAAAGGAGAGAATGTTAGATGATTGGCCATGGAAATGAAGGAGGGGATTAAAGGTTTAGCTTAAAATTCTTGAAGGTTCATGCTTCTAATTCACCGATTATGAACTAAATAAAGAGGGTAAGCAAGTTCATTCTTCCTTTCGATTTAAGAAACTTTTGGAGTTTGATTTTAATCTCTTGATGATGTGATTTTGTTTGAGTTTGAATGATAAATCCATGCTAGAGAACACCTTTAAATCTATTGCATGATACATGCATTAAGTTAAACTGTGTGGAAATTGTAAAACTATGTATATAATCTTGCTTGAGTTTCGATGTTGAACTATAGTATAGTTTTTAGTCATTGGATTTTTATACTTATAATCTGCGATATTATATAAGTTCACATCTTAATTGAGATGCTAGATTTGCTTGACAATCGAATTGATGCCATGATAAAAAAAATTGGTACATGAGCACATATGAAATTATGGCAGTGCAAGATTGTTTTACATTCACCTAGACCCTTATGGATTGGTATTAGTTCAACCGAACCTATGCTCAAAAATTGTCTTGAGGGAGAAAATGAAATTGAGATAAGAACCCTTTTTGAATGTTTAAGTGTTTATATACATAGATTGAATGTTTAAATGATGTGAAGCAATCGATTTTTGGTGCTAGAAAATCTGGACATGTATGCTGGAAAATTTATTATGTGTGTGCTTATTCGAATGGAAGTTGATTTATAAGATTAAAGTGATGTTGTCTTGAAGACGTAAAACAGTAAAATTGGATTTGGTTAGTGTACAACTTGAAAGTGGGCACATTGTGTTGTGAAATTAAATCAAGGACTGTCTTAAAGGAAAAGTATAAGGGCTGATATATAGTGAAACTTAAGGAGTGTTTTTCATTGAATTTGGCCAGAGAGTAAATGGAAATATAGATTGTTTAATACTTTCGATTAAGGAACAGTTCTATAAGGGAAAGGGGGCTGTTTTACTATGAAAGTGGGCTGTTTGTAAGATTAAAATTAAGGACTGTTTTCACATAGATAAAAGGACAGTTTTGTATTCGTAGGAAACTGTTTTGTTAAATTTAAGAATTTGAACTGTTTTACAACATAATAGGGATTATAATGGACTATTTTTATCATGTAAATGCATGTATACAAGTAAAGGGACTGTTTTATGCACGTATATGTGTATAGATGTATTCGAAATTGTTATGCACAGTGATAGACAACTTAAGGTCCGTTTTGATGCTAGTAAAAGTTGTGGGCTGTCTTACACATGCTAAATTGTATATCTAGAAATTGAGGGCTGTTCGATTATATTTAAATATATATTTATGGACTGTTATGATATGAAATTGTATATATATACATGTTTAAGTTGTCCAGATTTGAATGAAATTGATAACATATGGATTGATTTGATGTGAAAGTGTTTATACATGTTTAACTAGACAACTTTAAATAAATATGAAAGCATGAATACTATGTGAATATGTAGTTATGTGTAGATATTGTTTAAGATTGTTTTGATATATATATATATACAATGTTTGGAGTATTAACACGTTTGTTCATGTGTTGAATTGATTGTTAAGTGCACATGAAGAGTTGAGTTGTTAACAAATGAATTGAGCAGGCACATTCTAGGTTAATGGTTACTCAAACTTGATGCTTGGGCTATGATTTGTTGATATGCTTATATATGAGATGCTTGTCGAGTAGATGGAATAAGTATGATATAGGTTTTTGTGTTATGGTAATGTTGTGTTGATGGATTGAGTTTGGAATGAGCCTAAGATTGATAAACAAAAATATTAAGTTTGGTCTTGGTTTATCAATTAAAATAAGCTTACTCTTCAAGTTAACTCCCTTCACTAATCAAATTCATTCTTGTGTAATAAGTTAAATCTGTTTGTGGACTATTACAACCTAAAAGTGTTAAAAATTGGTAGCCTTCCAACTTCTAATTCGAATGTGGGTAGTGTTAAGGCCAACAAAAGACTGTCATAATTGTATGTCACATGAGATCCAAGAGAAACAAAACTTTCCTTGTTAACTTGTATAATAATTAGACTTCTAGTATATGGTTCAAATGTTGGAGATGCTTCCAAATAGATTGTAATAGAATAAATCTATCTTTTTCTTGTTCCCTTGACATGTTTAATTTATGTTTGAATTTTTGTCTTGTGCCCTAATCAACGTATCATGAAGAACTTAATTTAATCTATGATTGAACACCTCTAAGTGTGATTTTCAAATGATAATAGTGGTATGAGTGATGCTCACTTTCCTTAATGCATAAGAAGAAAATCACCCTTTTTCTTGATAATATACGACGATTTATACGTTTACTTATGACTTGGAAGAAGTTTGTTTGAGCTATAAAAAAAACATGAGCAAGGTTAAACAAGTAGATGTAAAGGAAGATTATAAGATTTCCTTGTTTGTAATAAGAATTACGTATGATATGTTTTGTTGGTATGATAATTCTGATAAGAAATTGATTAAGTTCTAAGTAGTCCGAGGACATTAAAATATAGATGATCATGGTTATCATTGTACCAAATGAATGTAACCTAAAACATTTAGATTGGCTTGTTACGTGTTGATCATCGGTGAAGATAATCTCTAGAATGCATATGATTGAAGGGTATCTTGTGAAACCAGATACTTATTTTCCTTGCTCAAATGTCATATTGTTCTGTAAGAAAGTTCATTAGCTTGCCTTAGTGTGACTTGGATGCTTTGTTCTTGTTAATTGGTGGTACTATTGGTGCGTGAAATGAATTGCTTCAATAAATATTGATTGTTAAGTAATTAAATTGTATGATTGTTTCGTAAGACCCTTACGGTAATAAAGGTTAAGAAAAACAAAAAAAATGTTAACCTGTTTTAATTTAGTTTGGAAAATTGGAAGTATGTAACATGCTTCATGAAATTTTCTTGTAGTGACATCCTCAAATTTTAGTTTTTCTTCTCAATCGGGTTGAGGGTGTTACAGATGCAATCCTTTCTTTGTTTGATTTGGATTCCAAAGAAGAATGAGAGCTCCCCCATCATGCTCATCTCAAACTCACCTTGCGTTAACTTAGCAATTTCTTGGCAAAACAATTCATTAGTAGAACCAAAAATAATATCATCACCATAAATTTGATCTACTACAATGTCTTTGCCTTTTGTTTTAATGAAGAGTGTAGTATCCATCTTTCTTTTTCAAAATCTTTTTCAATTAAAATGTTCGATAATCTTTCATACCAAGCTCTAGGAGCTTGTTTCAAACCATATAAAGCTTTTGAAAGTTTTAATACATGGTTTGAATATTTTGGATCTTCAAAACCGGGTGGTTGTTGTACATACACTTCTTCATTAATAAAACCATTTAAAAAAAAGTACATTTTACATCCATTTGAAAAATTTTGAATTCATGATAACATGCAAGTGCAAGAAGCATTCTAATAGCTTCCATTCTAGCTACGGGTGCATAGGTTTCATCAAAATTGATTCTTTCTTCTTGAGTGTAACCTTGAGCAACAAGTCTAGCCTTGTTTCTCACTATGTTACCACTCTTATCTAGTTTGTTTCTAATAACCCATTTAGTTCATATGGCAGACTAATTACTAGGCCTATCAACTAATGTCCATACTTGATTTCTCTCAAATTGATTCAATTCTTCTTGCATAGACAATATTCATTAACCATCATTTAATGCTTCTTTGATATTTTTAGGCTCTATGCATGAGATAAATGCAACATTACAGGCATTTCTAGGAGAATATCTAGTGGTTACCCCTTTGGATGGATCACCAAAATCTCACCACCTTTGACATAGTTGAACTCCCTTGGGTAGGTGATCTCATTTTCCTCTAGAGTCATATCCTTCAATGCTTCTAGAGGTGGATCTTGTGCTTCTTCTTCTTTGGATGGAACTTCATATACCTTTGATAATTTCCCACCATCATTGGGTTCAAAAATTCCTACATCATCATCACAAGAATCCTTCCTCAAAAGGAGGTCATCATCAAAAACCACATGAATAGACTCTTCAACTGCCATAGTTCTCTTATTAAATACTCGATAGGATTTAGAGTTTAAAGAATAACCTAAGAAAATAATTTTATCACTTTTAGCATCTAGTTTGCCCAAATTGTATTTTCCATTATTTAAAACAAAATATTTACATCAAAAAGGATTAAAATAGCTAATGTTAGGCTTTTTTTCTTAAGAAGTTTATAAGGAGTTTTCATCAAAATAGGCCTAATCATTACTCAATTAACAATATAACATGTGGTATTTGTGGCTTCCGTCCAAAAATACTTAGGCAAATTGTTTTCACAAAGCATGGTTCTAGCCGTTTCTTCTAAAGTACGATTTTCCTTTCAACAATCCTATTTTGTTGAGAAGTGCGATGAGTGGAAAAATTATGGCTTATGCCATTGGAGTTACAAAAATCCTTCAAACCTAAATTTTGAAATTCGGTTCCACGGTCACTTCTAATGTGAGAAATAGAGTGGCCAACATCATTTTGAGTAATTTTTGAAAATATGGTGAATTTTTCTAAAGCCTCGTCCTTGGTACTTAAAAATAGAACCCAAGTAAATCTAGAGTAGTTATCAACTAAAACAAATGCATATGATTTTCCACCCAAGCTCATAGTCCTAATAGGGCCAAAAAGATCCATGTGGATCAATTGTAAAACTCTACTTGTAGAAACATCATTAATAGGTTTAAAATAAACTCTTTTGTGCTTGCCCTTTGCACAAGCATCACAAATTTTGTCGAAAACATTATTTTTGGCAAAGATCTTACAAGATCATTTGAAACCAATTTTTCTAAAACACTCATGCTTGCATGCCCTAGTTTTCTTTTCCATAACCATGAGTCATGTTCATCTTTTACAACAAAACATGCATTTGAAATATGAATGTCATCTAAATACAACATGTATATGTTTCCTATTGATGACCAATAAACACAATTTTGTTAGTTTCAATGTTAATAATTCTGCAACCATTTAAATCAAAAAGAATATTGAAACCTTTATCACAAAGTTAGCTTATGCTCAAAAGACTACATTTTAGATTGTTGACATATAAAACATTATCAGTATGGATAGAAGAGTGATTAGCAATGGAACTAATTCCTTCAATGTGTCCTTTGGAGTTGTCACTGAAAGTCATTACTCCTCCACTCTTTGTTTTTCACTCCAAGAACCGACTATTGTCACCTATCATGTGTCTCGAGTATCCACTATCAAGGTACCACGAATTTGCACATGTAGCTTTGGCCTTGTGGCAATTCTCCCCCCTACAAACAAAGATTAAACCTTGTTTTTTGGTACCCAAATCATTTTGGGTCCATGAGTATTAGTTCCCAAAATCTTGGTTCCCTTGGGAATCCTAGAAGAAATAGCACTAACATCATTAGAAGTGATTAGTTCCTTAGGAACCCAAACACTCATAATCCTTTTACCTCTAGAGGGCCTTTGGAAGCCTATTTGTTTATTACCACCAAAGATTCTCTTTACATAGTTGGGTTTTGAAGAACTTGTTTTTTCAAAACTTTGTTTCCCAACTTTGCTTAGAGAAAGCTTTTAGATCACTCACCTCATTGTGGTGATCATCATGAACCTTAGAAAGAAGGTTGTCTTGGTTTTTCTTTTCAAAATCTTTTTGACTTTCCTGAAGCTCGAGACCCTTCTTCTCAAGTTCCGATTTGGTTTTAGAAAGGGAATCATTTTGGTTTTTTCAAATCAAAAATAGTTTTCTTGTTTTTCAAAATCGATTCCTTGTGTTTTTCAACAAACTCATCATAAACCTCTTGTAACTCATCGTAAGCTTCTTGAAGCTCATCAAAAGTGAAATCAAATATAGATGAGTTAGAGGTTACCTTAGGATCATGTTCGAGTGTCATAAAACAAGGATTGGCCACTTCTTGCTCATCTTCATCAGATGATTCCTTATCACTCCAAGTAGCATCATTTGCCTTGAGCTCTTTCTGCTTCCCGAAGCTCTTCCTTTTGAGTTAGGGGCAATCGGTTCTTATGTGCCCTGACTTCTTGCACTCGAAGTAAATAATTTTATCCTTTTCTTCCTCTTTATTCTTATTCTTGAAATCCCCTCTTCGATGGAACTTGCTTCCCCAGTTGGATTTCAAGAACCGAGTGAACCCTTTGGCTAGCATAGCCATTTCTTCATCTTTCTCTTCACTAGAATCACTCTTTTCTTGTGAAGCTCTAAGAGCAATTCCTATCTTTTTCTTATCTACTCCTTTCTTCTCTGACCTTCTTCTCTTCTCTCTTCTTCTTATCTTCTCTTTCTTTCTTCATGATCTCATGAGTTAAGAGAGATCCTATGAGAGCATCAAGATTGAAGGTCTTTAGGTCCTTTGCCTCGATGATGGCGGTTCTCTTTTCATCCCATGACTTGGGAAGGGAGTAGATGAGCTTTCGGACAAGCTTGTTCTCTAGAATGACTTCTCTGAAGCCTTTGATATTGTTGACAATGACAGAAAAGATCGAACATCTTGGTGACGCTCTCATCGGGCTCTATTTTGAAATTTTTATAGCTTAAGTTGAGGAGTCCAATCTTGGTCTCCTTGACATCATTTGTGCCTTCATATGTGGTCTCGAGCTTCTCCCATATCTCATTTGCACTTGTGAAAGAAGACATCTTGGAGTACTCATCCGGTCTAAGCACACGAAAGAGCATGTGCATAGCTTTGTCGTTGACTTATAAGCACATTTGTTCTTCATCGGTCATCTCAAACTTGGACTTTGGAACAAATCGTTCTCCTTCTCTCTTTATCGGTATGGTTGATCTGTCTTCCACTACATCCCATAGGAGGTAGTCGTTGGATTTGATGAATAGGTTCATGTGATTCTTCTAATAGGGATAGTTATCCCCATTGAAATAAGACGGTTTGGTGATGGATTGAGACTCGTACAAGTTGTTACCGAAAGTAGAGACCATGGCTTGAATGTCAGTTGATTAAGTCACCTTTAGGATCGTCTCAAGGGGATGCTAATACTTCAAATGAGCTAGGCTTTGATACCAATTGTTAGGATGATTAATCAACTCGATTTAGCCAAGAGGGGGTGAATTGGCACTTTATGAAATGGAAGGAAACAAATAGAAGAAGAAAAATTGTGACAGGAGGAATTTATAGTGGTTTAACCTTCTAATAAGGTCTACATCCACTACCTTATCTTCCCACTAAGGATTTCAACAATTTCACTACAAATTTCTTCCACTTTTCTAGGCTAATGAGGCAACCGTTACAACGATCAAAGCTTTCTACCCAAAGCTTGATCAAATTTACTCTTTTTTTTAAGAAAGAATGGAAAATGTTGAAAGTCCTCTCAAAGGTAAATAATTTGCCCAATTATAAGTATTCTTAACCCAAAACTTGAATAAAATGAATACAATTGAAGAACACTCGAGAGTAGGTTACACAATTTGACTCTAATAGCTCAAAGATGGTTGAATTTGTGCTTGAGTGCTTTAGATTTGCTGACTTCTATTGTTGAAGCTTTGAAGACTTGATTTTATACCCCTTCATTGATTTCTAACCGTTTGAGTGGTTGGGATCATCAATAGAGCTATTGGGCTACATTTTTCCTGCATTATATGTAGTTTGGTAACCTACCGTATTGGTACACGAGCAACCGTATCGGTACCTGCCATAAAAAGAAAGAACTGTTGCACAAAGCAATATTGATATGCTTGAGAGCGTATCGAAACGAGTATAGTGTAAAAATAAAGGCGTATCGAATCGGCTAGGCCATATTAATACGTATTTTGGTTAGTGGAATCTGAGGAAAAAGTCCTTGGAAAAATGCATTGATAAGCCTAAAAGGCGTATCGATACGGTATAACTGAAATTCAAAGGTTGGGGATTCCAAGACTGACAAGGTAACGAACATAAATTAAATGCAAAGATTTTGAAAATCTTAACACCTTGTGTCGGTACAGCTGGAGCCGTACCGATACTCGTAACTAAGAACAAAAACCTAAGTTTTGAAAATCTTAACACCTTGTGCCCGTATCAAAACGGACAAGCCCATATCGATATGTTTTTGCAATTAAATTTCTAGTAGCCAAAAGTCGTATCGAAACACCTAAGGGTGAATCGATACGCCTGGGCAATTTTGGTTATTTAAGTATTAAAACACTTAAAAAATATTTAGGGTTTGAGTTTTTGACTTAGAAATAAATGTAAGTTTGAATCCTTGTCATTTTTTGAGACTTTTTGAAAACTTAAAAGTTTATCTAATTTTACAAATTTGTCCTTAAACTCTTTATTATATCAAACTCAAATACAGGTTTTACACTTTGACTTTGATTGTCAGAGTTAACTTTTGACCAATTGGCTTTAACCTTCACCGTTAGAGTTGACTTTGACCACAGTTTTTGTACAACCTTCCCCTTGACCTTTTTCGACATCTTGAGTCTTAATTCGCTACCCGTTTTTTTCTAATTCGATCTCGAAAATGTATTTTGCTATTTACAATTAATTCGCTACCCCTTGGATATTGGAATTTGTTTCAGGATATTCTTGTGTTTAGGTATCGACAGTGAGGCCGACGAGTTACCACCTTACCCCTTTTAGTCTAACTGTGCACGTTCTTCGAGGTCTTCATGTGAGTATGCCTTCAGTTTACTATTATGTATATAGTTAGTGGCTTAGTGATAATGATAGTTATGATATAGAGATCTTACCTCGTAAGTTCTGTTTCAACTAAACTTGAGCGTGAGACGCGTCCTTTTTGACGTTAGAGCTACTGTTGCCTAAGGTGTATTTCTTACTATACTATATATTGTCTAAAGATATTTTAATCTTGCTTGATTTATTATCGGAATTGTGTTTTGAGAATGCTTTGAAACATCATGCATGACATATCAAAAATTTGTTTTTAAATAAAGCATCGAATTTTCGAAAATGAGACACTCGTAAGACCTTGGATTTATGGTTTTCAAATCATATCATTGAGTTATGGGGTCAGAATTGTGTTTGGAAAAAGTGAGGGAAACCTCCACTCTGGCGAGGGTAACCTCTACTCTATATGATATCGGATAGTTGGGTATTGAGTTGTGCATCGGACATCATAGCATTATGATTCAGATTTAATGTGTTTTCAAAAGACTTTATCGGAAAAATTAAACAATGTTTTGTTTTCATGTTTGCTTGCACATTAGAAATACACTAAGCTCTTTAGCTTACACCCCCTTAGTTATTCTTTGAGATATACTCAAATACATATGTGTCTCGGTACTTGGATGATCTCACTCTTTTCAGACATTACTATTATATATCAGTATGAACTTCTTGATTATTTTGGATTATTTATAATACTTGGGACAATTATGTAATTCGGACATTTGAGACTGATTTAATTTGGGACTAATTGAATGCATGCATTTTAAGAATTGGTTTTTGGATATTTTATCAACTATCAGAATATTGATTAGAAGATTGAGTTTTATAATAATTGGAATATTTATTGAGTTCTACTTATTTGATCATTTACCTCGAATTATAAAATTATTTAAACCTAAAAATTGTTTCTTGAGGGACAAGTTTTAGAACGTGACTTCCTAGATTCAGTCCATTTCTTTTTGGCTGTGTTTAGGTGTTTACATTGTACCAGTATGCGGAGTCGGGTATTGGTACCAATAGCAATCTACCCAAAAAAATATGAATTTGAGTTAAAAGGATTGAAAAATTGTAGGCTGTGATCCTGTAGACTTCTAATGAAATAAAATGAGTAGTAAAATTGTGGAAATGAGATTTTATCATCCCTTATAATCATAACGTGTAATAACTTGGTAAATTTCTTAGGGGGTTTCTGATGTTGTGTGTCGTGTGAGCACTTATGTGTTAATGTCACCTTTATTGGTGGGATCTAGATACCTAGAGACGTGTGCAACACTATGGTAAGTTGGTTGAGTGTACGTCCCGTTGCTGTGTGACTCAGGCCTCATTCAAAGATACTCGAGGGGGAGTATGAGTGTACATCTCGATGTTGTGTGACTCAGGCCTCACTTTGACTGTGTGTCTCGATTTTGTGTGACCCGGGATTCACCCCCATGTTTTTGGATTTGTTTTTATATGCGGTTGATGATGACATGATATAATTTATCTGTTGAGTATGCTTTTAGGTGACTAGTGGTAGAGCCATGCATTGATTTATTGCCATGTCACCTATTCTAGCTATATGCTTATGTTTATGATATGCATGAAGCATAGTAGAATATTGGTGTATCCAATGAGCTTTATGAGCTATGTGTTTGGAATCATTGTTTCCGTTAGTAGGTTTTTAGGTTGTGCGTTGCACCAAAGGAGCACCATCGGCGTAGGACTTTCGACTCATCGGTCCGTTTAGAGTACAACACGTATATTTTTCAGGCAATGTATTCATAGGATCTTGATTTAATGTTTGTAGCTCTTACTTTTGGATTTATATTGAGTCGAATGATATAAATAATTGTTTAGATATGGAGCTCCCATGTAAACGTTTTATTTTAAATTATTTGTGATGGATTTGAATTTAACTACACCTTTGGATATGGATCTTTAATTTAGGCTAAACTAGGTTTTAAAATTTGTGGTAACGAGTTGGGCTTGAGGCCCAAATTTAACGTCGAGTTTAGGACGATTTGAACTTGGTCTTATTAAGATGAGCGCCTTCTAGAGGGTATAGTGAGGTAGGCTCCAAATGAGCTTTTGTGGCTTTCTAGGGACGATTCTAGAGGGTCGTATTGCAGAACTTTGGAAGCAGAAAATCTTGAAGATGATGAATATCTTTTTGGACGTCGGAGGACCTTTGTTGTGGAGGATTTAGTGTCAGATATTATAGGGGTATAACAAGTCTCTAAAATTTTAAAATTCCTAACTGCAATCTTAATGTAACACCCCAACCCGGATGTAACAATTTGGGCCTCAAGCCCAAACTAAAAACCATAAAATTTTTCAAACTGAGTTTAGCCCAAACAAGGAATTTTCAAAAATATTTAGATCCAATAGTTGAAAGCATATATAAAAATTTAAATCATTACAAAAGAGCTCCACTTTAATTTAAAACATTTAAACATTTAACTTAATTAATACAACTTCAATAGTGCTCTTCGAACCCACAATTGGATGACAACCTATGAACGAAAACAACGATTCCAAGCGTTGACCTTACAAAGCTCAGTGGTACACAACTACTCTACTATACTTCATGTTAATCATAAACATAAACATGCAAGCTAGTACGAACAATAAGGGGAGATAAATAAACATGTGGCGCTACCACTAGTCGCCTAAACACATGCTCTCATCAAAGCAATCATCATATATGGCACACAAGGCCCAACCATACTCAGGATCTGTAACACCCTAAAATTGGCCTAGTAAAGTTACCACAATCTAAATTATAGGCTAATTGAATACATGAGCTAATCAATTTAAAGAAGAAAGAACATTGGCCATCCTTAAGATCAAATAAGTGAAATAAGAATCAAATTGAATTGAAATTAAAACTAGAAGGCTTAAATGGAAGGATGGAAATATGAACATGAAAAGATATAGGGATTGCATTAAATTTCATTAGAATAAAAGGCCTTGACACATGTTATCATTGGAAGAGAACATGTGCCTTAAGGGATGATGACTCACGGCATGCTTGGAGAAATAATGAACAAAAGTTTCATCATCTTCCTCCCATTATCCTCCATAGCCGAATTGGTAGAGAGATAAAGGGAAAGAAAATCTTCATAAGATCACATTCAATTCATGCTTTTTGATTTAGCCTTGGTCAAATTAGCTTGGAGAAGGTATAATGCTTGATTTCTACATGTTATAGATTGATTGAATCTTGAAATGATGATGTTCTTGTTGCCTAGATTGATTAGGATGATTGTTATGTATCTTAGGATCATGTTAGCTTCCAATAGAACTTGAAACTGTGAATGCTAGTAGCTAAATTGCTAAAGGAAATGTATATGGTTGCTGGAAATTTGAGAATAGGAAGTATGGTTGAAAACATTTTGATTAGGAACTGTTTTACTAGTGAAAATGTTGAAGCATGCTAATTGAATGTAAAGACATATTTTGATCATGTTGCTAGATGAATTGAGGATTGAATAGAGTAGATAACTTGCTAGAAAATGACCGCACCTAAATCGACTAGTTAAAACTAGGTAATGGACTGCTCAAATGATGAATTGGATGTATAATGTTGATCAAATAGATCAAATTGAATTCAACATGATAATGCCCTGTTTTAAGCACATTTCTAGGTGAATTAGACTAACCTAGACATGTAAGAACATGAAAATGAATTGAATTACAGTGATAGAACCTTGTTAGAATGAATTATGTAACTACAAACTCAACCTAGTGTAATCTGCCCAGAATACTCTATTCTGGGCAGTAACTTTGAAAAATCACCATAAAATGTATAAAAGGAATTTATGACTGAAAATTTTATGGAAAATACCTTGATATGTATAAATTCATTAGGAGAAAACAAAACTGAATTCTGGATTGTAGAATGAATTGTAGAGAAGAACCACTAAGGATAGTGCAAACTGTCTAGTGTAACAAATTGCCATGTCTTTAAGTTAAAAACTGTATTAATTGGAAAAGAACTAAACTGCAAGGCCTATATGGTTAGAAAGACAGTTAATTTATCTTTCCAACGGTGTAAACCAATTGAAAGTCTGACGTACAGAATGAAAGTTATGCATGTTTAAGTGAACAGACTACATGCTGCCTAGTAACAACAGTTCAGGTAATTGTACACTGTTTTGTGGCAATTTGTAAACTATTATGCCTTAGAGTATAGATAAGTGTTTAAGTGAACATATACAAAACAGTTTTTAGGACATTGATTCTGCCATGTTTTACATGAATTAGAGTATAGATAAGTGTAGTTTAGTATAGTGAAGAATGTATATGAACATGCTGCCAGATTTGTATATGTTGTGTACTTGTAACTTTGCCTTGATTGAATGACTTTGTGAACTTGTTGTAACATGTATTTACTTGTGTAATGTATTAGAACCAGGAGTGGACTTGGTGGATGAGGAAAGAGTGGAACATCCTAAAGCCAAGAACAATTGATGTGGATCCAAGACTGGCTAAGCTTGGAGTATTGTGAGTGTAGTTTACTTGAGAGTTAGGACTAAGTCCTAAATATAGCAAGCATGTCTATATTCTTGTAATGTTTAAATGGACTTAATATGATCTTGATCTATAAGGGAAGAATGATTAAAGTAATGCATGAAACTTGATCTCAACCTTGTATACATGTTTGATTCGATTGCTAAGCATGTTGAGTAGTAACATTGGTGCTTGTATGTATCATGTGGCATGTGATCAAATGCTTAAAGAAGTTGCTTGAAATGTTATCACACTTGATGAAATGCACACATGAGAATTACATGATATGTGAACTATGGCTCAATTGGCCTAAGGGCCTAGTATTAAATGAACTTTCTTTACATGATCTTGAACTTGAAATACTTGCATAAATGGCTTAAATCGAACAACCCTGGTAGCTAGTTGGACTAGGTAGAAGGGCATGCCTTAGAGTCTAGAGCTCATTGTGTCAGGGTGGACTACGGTCCAGGGCTAAGGCCCTTATTTGGCGACAGATGGAGGGTACGTATGTGGTCTTTGGTGACAGTAGGAGGGTTGACCAGCACTACGGTGCATCTTGTGGCGACAGTTGGTTGGAGACTCGATTACCTATACAAACTAAGTACCAAGGGGGTTGTTTAATTGATAACAAATGAAATAACAATCCTATATCACATGTTACTTGTCTTGAAAGTTATATATTGAATGTTACTTGACATGAAAGTCATGAATTGTATGTTACTTGACATGAAAGCCATGAATTGTATGTTACTTGTCATGTAAGCATGACTTACTTGATTACTTGTCATGTAATCATAAATTGCTTGATTCTTGATACGAAAGCATGAAGTATGATCCCATGTTTCTTATATCCTATACTAGCCGAATGCTATAATCCTTAGCTAGGATTACTCTAATGCTTGAAATCCTTATCTAGGATCACTCCAATGCTTGAAATCCTTAGCTAGGATCATCCTTGTTTAATTGACACTTAACATGATATAAAAAATGGTTAGAACTAGTACTACCTCACTAAGTACATTCTTGTACTTATCACTCTCATTTTCATTCTTCCCAACCTATAGGATAAAGGATTCGAGTGTTGCTTGATCTTGAAGCCTGTTACCTTGAGCTCGAAGCAAGACACAAGTATTGCCTAAGTATGGTTTCATACTTGCTTTGTATATCTCCTAGATTGGTGGCACTAGAATGTATATAGTTTATCTTGATCATGCATTTTGGAATTCTTGAAACTTGTATATATTGTCCTTGTATGGGCCTACTATGTTATGAACTTGGTTGATGATGTGAATCATGTATTGAACTTAAACTACATGTTATGGAAAGGTTTTGCTATGCATAAATGAATTTGTATTGAATGAATAGCATGAAATGCTCCATGTCTTGCTTGAATTGAAAGTAGAATGAGATGAACCATGCTACTTGACTCACCAATCGAATGCCTTGTAGAATGTTATGGTCTTGTATGAACATATCTTGATATAAGTGTCTTGTGTGTTTGAATAGTGATTGTCGAATGGATAGGTTTAGTATATGGCTTGTTGGAAACTAGTTACGTGAAATTGTATGTTTAATAATCATGTTAGTAATTAAGGTATGAAATGTTAAATGTATTAAACTAAGGAACATTGAAATGAAATGAAAGCATGTTGTATACTAGGGTCATTCGAATGATTATAGTATAAGATGAAGTTAAGTGGTTCATGAAAATAGTAACTTATAATGTAAGTATGAAAGGAAACAATTCAATGGTCTATTCGAATGCCTTGATGTCATGAAAATCAAAATGTGAGTTAGCTTGTTTGTTAAGTAAGTATGCTTGGTTGCTTGCTATTTAAGTAACTCATCTAATAGAGATGAGTTAATCAATCCTTATCTTGTTCTTGTATTGTATTGCCTTGTCCTTCCTTGGTAACGCTCTCGAGCCGGGTTGCTACTAGCTCGGGGTAGGGGGTGCTACAAGATCTCACCAGATCATCAGAGGAAAAGTATAAAAAGTCATACCACAAACCTGGAGTGAGGCCCGGTGTCACAAATCCTTGGGAATGTACACTCTGAGTGAGGCCCGGTGTCATGCAGCTATTGTGTGTTTAGAGTGCTTCGCAATTGGTGCAAGTGTACACGTCACAAGTTATAGTATAGAATAGATATCATCTCCACAGGGATTGGTGCAACTTCTAGATTCTAGTTTCTCACACTGAAAAGAAGAGTAAATTGGTGAGTGTAGGAGTTCGAATTAACAAGTAAAATAAAAGAACAGGTAAATAAAAGAATATTGTAATCGAATAAGAGAGAGTAAGTTGGGTTATCACAAGTTGTGGTGTGATTGGCGAATGGACCATCGTGGTAATTGGTTGTTGAAGCAACGCAATTGACTTGGTAATTAGAACCAGTTGGATTGCCTGGACAATTCGTCAATTGCTGTGGCAACAGGGAATGGTGCGATTGCCTTGGCAACTAGGTGACTTCCTCCAAAGTTCGGTGAAGCGTTCTTCAATGGCTTCTTGTTATCCCTAACTCGAAACACTGGTCAATTGTGCATGCCTTGGTGATACATCCCTGAGTTAACCATGGGTGAACAACAACCTATCTTACTATAACACCTCATCCCAGGGTTAGCCGTAACCCAGTTCGGGAGCATTACCAAAGCGGAAGCAAAGTGATTGATAGATTACTTGTCGAACAAGTAACCTTGGGATACTTGTCTTGTTATGCAAGTAAGCCAATCTAAACCTATCAAAACATTCAATACAATCAAGCAAAGCCATATTAAGCAACCAAACAACATTCATAACATACAATTTTAGGTACCAATTTGTTTCCTACTTACTTATAACCTAAGTTACTATATCATATTACCATTACAATCAATTCACATACATCATTCAAACAACAAGGTCAAGTGTGGCATATTTCATTTTAAGCTACTATCATACATGATACAACTTTCATCTTATTTTACAATTTACATGCATCTTATTCGAATACACTAGGTGACACTAAACTTACTTTAACTAGCTTACTTGCACCTTAACTTACTATCTAAACAACCAATTAACATGATCATTACAAAGCATACAATTTACATCTTATTACATCTTCATTCATCCTATTCGAAACATCATGGAATCCTAACCATTTTTCATTTGTTTCTTTACAATCAAGTTATCATATTACATAGCATATTTGTCTATAACATTGATAATGCATGCTTAACATACCTTAGCCTCCAATTTCAACATAGCCGAACCATGCTAGCATACATAGTATCAAATGCATGTACATACAAGATAGGTTTAGCATTCAATTAAACAATATTTCATCACACTTTGAATCTACATTCAAACCATACATAATCTCATCAAACAATGGATTTCAAACACAATATGTGCAGCATCTACTTCTTATATACATAATTATCATGGTTCATATACATAGATTAAGTTATCCACATAGAATACATAGTAGGCCCATCAAAACATTTCACAAAATAGTCTTATACGCATAATCAAATGCATGATCTAGGCTATCTATTACAAAATCTAGTGCCACCAAACTATGAGTATACAAAGAGTATGAATTCATACTTTTAAGCTTGCTTCAAGTGTTGCTTCAAACTCAAGATATCCTCTTGAAGTATTCTTTAATCTGTTATGGGAAGAATAAAGAGTTGAGTGGTAAGTACAAGATATGTACTTAGCGAGGTAACTCTAAATCTAGTCAATTTCAAAGCATAAGTCCAAGTTTACATATAATCCAAGGAATCAAGACTATCATCAAAGACCATGTACCATTCGAATTGAATAGAGGAGAAAATAGGCAAATTTTACATATCACCCATTCAATCATAGCAACATTCATCATGTAATCATAACATATCATTCAAACACCTTGCTTAGAAGACATGTAACATACATCATAATCCACATGTACCATTCGATCATCATGCTTAAGTGACAAGAAATCAAAACTCTAATCACCAATTAGGCATTCATACACAAAGCCATTCATTTATACATTACTTTCAAAGCAAGGAAGTTCATACAAGTTTCTTACAATACAAGCAATGTTCATTAAGTCATCTTTCAATATTCTTTGGTAAGTAGCTTACTAGATAATCAAATCTTATCAATATGCACCGAAGGGCCAATATGCACCGAAGTGACAATATGCATCATAGTTCCAATATGAGCTCAAGATTCTAAGGCATGCCCTTCTATCTATCAAACTAGCTACCAAGGTTGTTGATTATCCATTTCATTTAATTTTATACATTTCATGATTCAATATAACAATATGCAGTTCAAAGGCCAAGCCCTTAGGCTTATGGAGTCTTAACTCCCAATACATAACTATCCATAGCATTCGAATCAATCAGCCATGTATAACATTCACAAAAACAAGCATATGTATGCATTGTGCGTACCTTATTCTCCAAGCAAGCATGCCAATTCATACCTTAGGCATAAGCAATGCACATGACAAGCATTTGATCATAATTGCTTAACACCCAAGTAAACACAAAGATCATGGCATCAATCATGTTATCATACATTTCATTCTTCCCTTAATTAGCGAAATATACTTTAAGTCATGTTACATGGCATTAACATTTCATTTAAGCAATAACAAGGTTGGTTAGGACCTAAGTCCCAACCCTAGGATAGTTACACTCACAATACTCCTAGCAAGTCAACTATCTTGGATCCAAATCCATTTGCCTCTAGCTTTGGGATGTCCACTCCTATCCTCTTCTTCCCCAATATGCTGCCCTTGGTCTAGCAAGCAATACACATACACATATCATCAAAATAAGCACATGAAGTCACACAATCAAAGTAGCAATGTTACTACATTTTACCTAACATTTAGCTACTGTTTTATGCTTCTTTTTAAGCATTTCTTACCAATTCATCTTCACATTGTTATTACTTCATTTTAATACATAATTGGACAGATTAAAATGTCCCAAAACTGTTTTGGAAACAGTTTCTTACTAGGTGCAAAAACAGTCTCAAACTGCCCAGGACACTGCTGCCTGGCAGTTTGCACACTGTCCCTTAAAATGACCATGTCTTTTAATCCGTAGGTCGGAATTTCAATTTCTATACACCATTGGAAATCTTACAAAATTTCCTATAATACCATAATAGACTTGCATTTTATTTCTTATCCAATTAATAAAGTTTGTTGTTCAAAGATAGGGCATTTACACTGCCTGGACAGTTTGCACTGTCCAGCAATTCCTATTTACAGTTTTCAGTATAGGACCCAGTTTTTAGTTCTGTTTTCATCTAATGAAAATAGACATTCTAAGGATCATGACATTAAAATTTCAGCCCTGGATTAAAACTATACAATTTTTGGTGAATTTTCAAAGTGACTGCCCAGAACAGAGCAATTCTGGGCAGATTGCATCTAACCACATTTTAATGCCTTTAATCCATTTTAACCAATGCCTTGGCCCTATAATTCATTTCATATGAAATTATAAGCATGTTAGGTCCATGTAAGTTCATTAAGCAAGGCTTCCAAAATAGGGCAAGTTGGTTACAAAGCCTAATCTTTCATGTTTACTCAATTTCAATACCACAAAACAGTTTCTATGTTACTTAACTATGTTCATGCTTTTATCTTCAATTTCCAGCATTGTTTACCTACAATTCAATTTGTTTAACCTCTAATTTACATTACCTTTTCATGATCATCATCAATTCATTATTTCCTTAGCTCAATTTCATATTCAAATCATTCAATTTCCACTTTAACAACACAATACAATTTCCAGCAACCTAGGTTTGTTACACTAGCATGAACACATAATTTCCAGCCTTGTACCTAGTTTCATTCTTCAATTTAGTATGATTCAACAACCATATAATCACCTAACAACATATCCAATGTATAATACATCAATAATCATAAAAAACAGTCCAACTTGAACAAGATAGTTGCCTATTCAATTAAACACAATAAAAACTATACTTACTTTGCTTCTTGCTTAATTTCCTTGGAAAATCACTACACATGCAAGCTAAAATCCTTTCTTCAATGGCTTAATTTCAAGCTTTCTCTCTCACTTTTCTTTCTCTCTATAATCGGCCAACATAGGGATAACGGGAAAGATGACAACAACAATTCCTTGTCATTGGAATTGTGTTTTGTCTAAATTGTCCCTTGATTAGTTACTAATCTTGTAATTAGTCAAGGTCAAATAAGAGATTCATGATATTTATCATGCAATCTCAATCTTTCTCCTTTATTCAATATATTCATTCTAATTTGGTCACTTATTTCATTCATTCTTTCAATTAGGCCCTTAACTATTCAATTTAGCTTAATTCTTAATTCAATTAAGCTATCAACTTATACAATTTTATTCCAATAATTCTATACTAGAATTTGGGGTGTTACACATACGCTTCTCTTAGCCGTTCAAATCTGCAACTTATCCCTAAGTTGGATTAGTCTTCACCAACGATTGTTTGAATGAAACCATGCTCGTTCGTTTCTTGAGTCTAACTCTCCCGATATTAGATAAATGGATGAATTCACGAGATCCTCTCCCAACTCACTCGCAATCAAATTAAGAACCACGAATAAAAAAACTTTGAATTTAAATTGCAATCCAAAAACCTAAACAAATCCAAGCATTTTCAAAACCACAAAAACACAATAAACCAAGACACTTAAGTTTAGTTCATGGTTCGGTGCAAAAGAAATACAAGATAAAAATTCCCCAACATGAATCAAATGGAATCAATGAATAAGAAGAAGAAGTCGAACAACCTCTAATTTTCTCTCTCAAAATCGACTACTCTTGGGTTGTGGCCGAGTTTTCCATTTATAGGAGAATAGGTCAAGTTGTTATGGATGAGGACGAGTTTAAGTTGGGATTAATTAGGATAAAATAAATAATAAATTCCTTTTTATCCTTATTCTCCAAAAAATCCTCATAAACTTGAAGTTTTAATCGCCTTTGATCTCTGCCCGAAATTCTAACTCTTTAAGATTTATCCTTGCTTCTTGTGCCTATCTCGAATGAGATGGATTTATCCAGTCATCAAATTGGTAGCTTCTTCATTCTTATCCTCAATTGCTTCGGCAATTTCCTACTTGCTAAGGCAATTAAATCCTACACGCAAAAATGCACATACCAGCAGCATCTTTTCCACAAAACCAGCCAAATTGTGTAATCAAGCTTAACGGTGAAAGAAATCATGAAATAATGCATGAATGACTAAATATGCAACTACAATAAGCCTAAGTCTAACAATAATTATAAGTAAAAGGGTAGAAAATATAATACTTTTACACACTTTACACACCCCCAAACTCGAACTATTACTTGTCCTCAAGCAATGCAAAACTAACAATTACATGCCAAGACTTCGATCATTAAAAATTTGCTTCGTACCTAACTTTAATCCTCAGAGCCGTGGCACAAAGTATGATTGCCTTTCAATTTTTCGGATGGCACAGAAATTACTCGGACTTGGACTATAATATCTTGTGACTTTGTGTGTGTAGAGTTATGGACAAATCGAGTATCAGGATTCCATGTGAACAATAGGTTTTTTATCAAATTAATTACCGGGGTTTTTATTTTTACTAGAGCTAATTTTGGGAACCTCTAGCAAAGCATGAAATTACTCAATTTAATTTTTTTGTCGACTTGAGCCAATTTCGGGGACCTCTAGCGATTTATTCATGTGTCAAGCTAGAGCCAGTTTGGGGCACCTCTAGTAAGAAAGAAATTTTGAGTTTCAATTTCCACAATTTTTGAACAACCTAAGTTCACTAAGTCTCCTTTAATCAATCAAGTCACAATAGTGTCAAATTATATTCAGCATCATAGTAGAATTCTAAGTGTTTTCCATGCAAATCCTAAAATCGAATATTCTATCAATTAAGAGCAGTGGTAATTTATTCATCACTAGATATTCAACAAGTCTTTGCAAATTAAATTCAATCAAAGGCATGGCAAGTAATATATGCAACCTATATGCGATAACTATAGATGAATGCAACTAAAGATGAAACTAAATAAAAATAAACAACTCCCCCTAAACTCAAGAGAAGCATTATCCCTATTGCATATGAGTTAGTCGGATAGGTCATCACCGTGAATGATGAGTTTCCTTCGAGTCGTTTGCTTGATTTGTTTACCGGTTCGTGGTGGTTGAGTGCATGTGGCTGGTGGTGCGGTCTGAACTCTTACTTCCGCAACCTCATCACTTACTTTAGGCTCTTGATCGGCCTCTTCGATGATAGAAGCTTTGCACTTCGGTTTTAATTATGCAGCTGGTGGCAAAGTCACTGGTTCAGAGATGGAGGGAGTTGTTCGAATTTGTAAATCCATGTAGAGATTCAGTACGAGTAGGTTCAGTCATAGGGGCTTTACCTTTATCGTGTGCAGCATTTTCCATGGCTTTCTTAGTTATCGAGGCAAATAGGTTGGTAGGAAACACCGGGAAAGGCACGGTGTTATCGGGGTACTTCTCAAGGATCACTCGTGTGATATCTACGTTATGGTCCCTCATGTACCGCATGAATTGCAGTTGTTGGGCCTCCATTCGCTACATCTTTGTGTCAACGGGTATAACGTTGCTTCAATTTGATTCATTGTTGTCGAAGTAGGTTCACTTGCCTAGACATCTGTACTTTTCGAGGCAATGTTGGTTGCTCAGGCAGTGGTCGGTGCGGGAGATTTCTTTGGCGACATTGGTTCCTCACCCATGATTCGCAGGTATTGCGTCTGATACCATCCTTTTGTAGTAGGCAATTTCTCATTTGTATCATCACTTGACACTTTTTCTTTCTTGCATAATTGAGTTATTAAGCTTGGGAAGAAAAGGGCACCTACATCTTTTTTACTACAAGCAAATATTTCATCACAAATAATTTGTCCGATGTTGATCATTTGCTTGTGTAAAATAGAATGTAATAACAATAGTGGGAATTAAACAATTTTTAATGAATTTATTTCACAATTTTGCCTCAGGTTTTAACATGAGTCGATTTACCGTTCCCTTCAAGGCTCATCAGTTCCATTTGGCACCTTCGATTGTGAGGTCCTTGAATACATTCTTGACTTCTCCGGCTATCATGTTGCCAACAAAAGCTTTATGTTTATCTTTTTCAATGTATATCCCACAAAAGGTATTGATCGCGTTGGCATCAATGAGGATTGCCTTGCCACGAACATAAACATAGGAGTTGCTGGGATTAGAAGCATGAGAATAAAATTCTCTTACCCATGATACATTGTTGGGTTGTGGTTGATGGCAAAGGATTTGCCATTTGTGGTGCTCGATGACTTTAGAGATGAACTCATCAAGGCCGAAGTTATTGCGGGAGACGGTGTAGTCGAATCCATGTTCCTCCCACACCTTGAGGCTTGCGAACTTGGTGAGAAAGCTCTCTTCGATGATCAGAGTTGCAAACCAGTGGAAGGGCGTTCCTTGGAAGAACTCGGGTGAGGCATGGTTTTAAGATTCTTGGCCATGGGAATTTTTATCTTGTGATTGTGGAAGAAAAGAAAGTAAAACTTAAAGAAATCTTGAGTTCAAAGATAAGTGAAAGAATGGAAGAAAGATGGAGTATAGTGGATGGTTTAATGGTGGAGTGGAGATATGGTAGAGTTGATGGTTGATATCTGACTAGTGGGAGGAAAGAAGGAAATAAAGTGAAAAAGAAAGCAAAGGGATTGGGGGAGTGTGCAGGAAGATAGATTAGAGGAAGGTTGAGGGGTTTTTAGGCGGCTAGGGGTTTTGAAAGGGATTTAGGGGGGAAATTTTAGGGTAAAACAACACTTTAATAAGTGTTTTAATCCCTCAAAATTAGCCCATTGTCCCTTGGTGGACTCTATCTTGATTTCCAGCTCCTTCTCTTCTTGAACTTTATCTTAAAATTCAAAACAAAAAGATAAATTAATATTAAATAAAGATTAATCCTAAATAAAATAAATCAAGATAAAAATAAAGATAGAAATAAAAGATGATTATCCTAAAAAAACTAGAGATGTAGAAAATAAAACTAAACAACAATAAAACCCAAAATCCAGAAAAAAAATTAAGTCCAAAAGAAAAAAAATGCAAAAAATAAATACTAAAGAAGAGCATATTCATGCATCTCCTAAAGTAAAAGCTTCCTTGTTGCGTTCAACATGGTTGTCGAAATAATGCTTTAATCGTTGTCCATTGACTTTAAACTCATGTTCGTCGATGGTGTACTTGATTATAACAACACCATGGGAGAAAGGTTTGACCACTTCGAATGGCCCGTACCATCTTGATCTCAATTTTCTCGAAAAGAGTTTAAACCGAGAATTAAAGAGAAGCACTAGTTGCCATGGAAAAAGTTGTCGCGGCAATAGCTTCTTGTCATGAAAACGCTTCGTTTTCTCCTTGTAAATTCTCGTGTTGTCATAGGCTAAGGCACGGAATTCTTCGATCTCATTGAGGTCCAGTAATCACTTTTGCCCTGTGCTTTCCCAATCCATGTTCACAATTTTGATAGCCCAATAAGCCTTATGCTCGATCTCCATTGGAAGGTGGCAAGTCTTGCCGTAGACAAGTCTATAAGGCGACATGCCTAAAGGTGTTTTGAAAGCTGTTCGATAGGCACACAGTGCTTCATCGATTCTTGCAGACTAATCCTTTCGAGAAGGATTAACAACTTTCTCAAGGATAACCTTCAATTCACGGTTGGAAATTTTGGCTTGCCTATTAGTCTGTGGGTGATATGCAGTGGCAACTTTATGGGTCACTCCAAAGTGTTGTAACATCATGGCAATAAGTTTATTGTCAAGATGTTTGCCTTCATCGCTGATGACTGCTCTCGGCATTCAAAACCGCGTGAATATGTTCTTCTGCAACAACCTTTGTACCATCTTGGAATCGTTTCTTGGTACTGGATTGCCTCAACCCACTTAAACACATAGTCCACAGCAAGCAGGATGTAAAGGTTACCAAACGAGGATGGGAAAGGCCCCATAAAATGGATGCCCCATACGTTAAATAATTTCACCTCGAGTATGTTTTGTAATGGCATCTCATGTCTCCTTGATATATTCCCCGTTCTTTGACAATGATCACATCCTTTGTAGAAGTCGTGGGAATCCTTGTGGAGGGTAGGCCAGCAAAAACCAGATTGTAGAACTTTGGTCATTGTTCGGGTTCCTCCAAAGTGGCCTCCATAAGGTGAAGAGTGGAATTGGCAAAGCACATTGTGTTGCTCTTCTTCAGGGAAACAATGTCGTATCACGTGATGTGCATATTGTTTAAACAAAGGAGGCTCGTTCCAATAATAATGCTTAACATCATGTCGGAACTGCTTCTTTCCTTTGTGAGTAAGGGCATAGGGAAAATACCACTAACCAAGAAATTAACCAAATCGGCATACCAGGGAGTTGCCGTGGCAACTAATAACTGCTCATCCGGGAATATGTCATGGATCTCCAAGAAGTCTGAATCTTCATCACCTTTTTTCAACCTTGATAAGTGATCGACAACTTGGTTCTTCGTTCTTTTCTTGTCCTTAATTTCGATGTCAAATTCTTGTAAAAGTAAAATCAAACAAATTCAACGAGGTTTGGCATCTTTCTTAGCAAATAGTTACTTAATTGCTGAGTGATCAGTATGAACAATTACCTTAGTACCAATCAAGTAGGAGCAAAATTTGTCAAATGCTACTAATTCTTTTTCCGTCAAGGTGTAATTTAATTGAGAACCATTTAGGATTTTACAAGCGTAATATATCACATGGAAATTTTACCTTTTCGTTACCTAAAACTGCTCCTACAGCAAAATCACTTGCGTCACACATGAGTTCAAAAGGTAAAGTCCAATCGGGTGGAACAACAAATGTGCTGTGGCAAGTTGCTTTTTCAAGGATTCGAATGCTTGGGCACGGGAATCATCAAAATTAAAAGCTTTGTCTTGTTCAAGCAAGTTACACAAAGGTTTAGAAATTTTAGAAAAATTATAAATAAACCTTCTGTAAAAACCTGCATGTCTGAGAAAGCTTCGGATTCTTTTGATTCAAGTTGGTAGCGTTAATCTGTCAATCACGTCCACCTTGGCTCTATCCACTTCGATTCCTTTGGATGAAATTTTATGGCCGAGTACAATACCTTCATCGACCATAAAATGGCACTTCTACCAATTTAGCACTAGGTCAGATTCTTCGCATTGTGCTAACACCTTCTCCAAATTGCCAAGGCAATTTTCGAAGTTATTTCCGAATACTGAGAAATCGTCTATGAAGATTTCAATGAAGTATTCAACCATGTCGGAGAAAATTGCCATCATGCATCTTTAGAAGGTTACTAGAGCATTGCATAATCCAAATGGCATCCTTCGAAATGCATATGTTCTATATGGGCATGTAAAAGTGGTCTTTTCCTGATCAACTAGGCTATGGCGATTTGAGTAGAATCTAAGTAACCATCAAGAAAACAATAAAAAAGTTTACCTGCAAGACGGTCAAGCATTTGGTCAATAAAGGGTAAAGGAAAGTGATCTTTCCTAGTAGCCTTATTTAACTTACGATAATCCATACAAACTCTCCAACTAGTTATAGTCCTAGTCAGGATGAGTTCATTGCTTTCGTTACTTACCACGGTTATACCTCCCTTTTTTCAGTACATATTGTATCAGACTTACCCAAGTACTGTCGGAGATAGGATATATGATACCGGCATCAAGCCATTTGATGATTTCTTTCATCACAACCTCCTTCATGGCAGGGTTAAGTTCCTTTGTGCCTCAATCGATGGTTTATGATCATCCTCCAATAAGATCTTATGCATACATACCACCAGACTAATCCATTTCAAATCTAAAATTGTCCATCCTATTTCCTTTTTGTGCAACGTCAACATGCTAACCAATCTCTTTTCTTGTTCAGGCTACAACTTAGAAGAAATAATTACAGGCAGTGTGTCTTTGGTTCCCAAATAAGCATATTTTAATTGCCCTGGAAATGGTTTCAATTCGAGTATCTGGGATTGCTCAATAGAAGGTTTTCTGAGTTTACCTTCCTTACCTGAGTAGTCCAATGGTTCGAAATACTTACCGGTCGACTCACTATCTAGTTTGCTTCATCTTGCTCTTCATCGATCAGTTCCTCAGGGTTTTATAGTTTGATAATGCAATTGCCGAGGCAAATATTTTCTACGTCAAAATCAAATTCATGTGTGGCGTGGATGAATTGGCATTCTTCTGGACCGTCAGCTTGCTTCAGGGTTTGAAACACATTAAGTTTAACTTGATGATCATTTACTCTCATAGTGATTTCCCCCTTTCAACATCGATCAAGGTCTTTCCCGTTGCTAAAAATGGTCTCCCAAGAATAATGGATGCAAAATCATTTGCTTCACAATCCAAAACAATGAAATCAGCGGTAAAAATAAATTTACCCACTCTTACCAGTATATCTTCGATTTTTCCCTCTAGATGCACATAAGATCTGTCTGCAAGCTGCATCATAACTATTGTGTGTCTCGCTTTCTCTATGACCAATAATTGGAAAATTTATTTTTGTATAAGGTTTTTATACTTGCTCCAAGATCACATAATGTCTTACTGATATAATGATTTCCAATTGCACAAGGTCATGCAACATGGCCATGCAACCCTTTGTCACAACAATTGTTTCAAACTCACCTAGTCTTGTTCGCTTAGAGACAATGTCGTTAAGGAACTTGGCGCAATTTGGCATTTGTTCTATCGCCTCAACCAACGACAAATTGATATGAAATTTCTTCAAGATGTCAAGGAATTTCTTGAATTGATATTCTTGTTTCTGCCGTTTCAGCCTCTGTGGGAATGGTGGTGGAATTCATATCTCCTCTTCCTTCTTTTTTGATTTGGGATTGTTATTGCAAATTGCCTGGCAATTGCCGATTCATCAATTTTGGTTGATGTGTCTTTTTGGATAGGTGATCATTTTACTTGTTGGTTGTTCTCCATAGGCTGAGCAGGTACATCATTTAGCTTTCGTCCACTTCGAGTGATGATTACTTTACATTGCTCGTGGCCTACTCCCTTGGCGACCTTAGTATCACCAGGTAAACCACCTAATGGTCATGTATTCAAGTTCTGAGCGAATTGCCCGACTTGTGTTTCCAAGGATTTTAAAGCTGCCACCTGGTTTTGTAATCTTATCTCGATCCTGTTAATGAAAGCATTAGTTCTTTTCATGAAACTACTATTCTCAGCCATATAAGATTCAGTTTTTAACATGAAAGCATTGAGATAATTTTCCAAAGAACTAGATGGTGTCGATTGGTGTTGTGGCATCTATTATCGTGGCATGTTCTATTGGAACCCCGATGCTTGTGTATTCTAACTGCTCTGATTAATGGCGCTGTTTGGGTTACTCCATGAGAAATTAGGGTGCTTCCTCCAGGCTGGATTGTATATGTTGGACATCACATTGTTGTTCTGGTTGTAGTTTCCAACGTAAAAGCTTGACTCTGGGTTCTGCGGACACTCAAAAGAATCATGGTTACCATTACATAAATCACAAAACGAGTCTACTACCTTGATCTCTTGTGTGTTGCTAGGTCCCTGCATATTTTTAACCAAATTGGTTAAAGTGGCCAATTGTGCTGAAATAGTATCTGACGGGCCAAGTTCAATTGTTGAGGCATTTCGCCTAGTTATTCCCCTTCTAGTAGTTAGGAACTGATAATCATTTTTGGCAAGCCTATTCAAGATCTCTATTGCTTCCTCTGGTGACTTGTCTAGAAGTATGTCATTTGCCGAGGCATCTAACATCATCCTTGTCGATGTGTTCACTGAATTGTAAAACATCGTCACTTGTGTCAATTCCTGGAATCCATGCATGGGACATTTGCACAAAAGTTCCTTGTAACGTTCCAAAGCCTTGTACATGGACTCACTGTGTGCCTGTCGAAAAGAAGTAATATCATTACGCAATTTATTAGTCATATATGTAGAACTAAATCTAGCAAGGAAATCATGACATAGATTCGTCCAAGATTCTAGAGATCCGGATGGGATACTATTCGACCACGATTTTGCCTTATCCTTTAGTGAATAGGGAAATAATTTTAGCCTTAGAACATCTGCAATGACTCCTTGTAACTTGAATGAATTGCAAATTTCCATGAACGATTTGAGATGTGGTCTTGCATCTTCAGCTGTCGATCTGTCAAATTGACCAATTGTATTGATCATATTGAACATTACTGGTTTTAATTCAAAGTGGTCGGCTTCAATTTCAGGTGTGACAACTCTTGGAGTGAGACCGTTGAGATCTTCCTCTAAATAGTCTCGGATGGGCCAGTTCCTTACTTGAACAGGTCGTATAACTAAAGCTCCTCCTCCTCTTGCTTCAGCATTTTGGTTGCCATTAGCATTCAGATTACCGTCAATTAGATCTGCCATTGCTGCTCTTTGCTCATGTCTTCATCTATGGAGAACTCATTCTATCTCATGTTCAAAGGGGTAATCTTGTGCTGTTGGTCTTGCCCTGGTCATACATGAAAGCAAAAACCAAGATGTTATCCTTTTGAAACCAAAGAACAAAAATAAAATATTAAAATAAAAGAAACAAAGGTGCAAGAAATAAAAACAAAGTCATTATTGCCAATCCAACGATGCCAAAAACTTGTTGCGTGTTTAAAGTGATTCGCAATTGGTGCAAGTGTACACGTCGCAAGTTATAGTATAGAATAGATATCATCTCTACAGGGATTGGTGCAACTTCTGGATTCTAATTTCTCACACTAAAAAGAAGAGTAAATTGATGATTGTAGGAGTTCAAATTAACAAGTAAAATAAAAGAGCAAGTAAATAAAAGAAGATTGTAATCGAATAAGAGAGAGTAGGTCGGGTTATCGTGAGTTGTTTTGTGATTGGCGGATGGATCGTCATGGTAATTGGTTGTTGAAGCAACGCAACTGACTTGGTAATTAGAACTAGTTGGATTGCCTGGGCAATTCGGTAATTGCCGTGGCAATGGGGAATGGTGCGATTGCCTTGGCAACTGGGTGAATTCCTCTAAAGCTCGGTGAAGCATTCTTCAATGGCTTCTTATTATCCCTAACTCGAAACACTGGTCAATTGTGCATGCCTTGGTGATACATCCCTACGTTAACCATGGGTGATCAATAACCGATCTTACGCTTCTCTTAGTCGTTGAAATCCGCAACTTATCCCTAAGTCAAATTAGTCTTCACCAACGATTGTTTGAGTGAAAACCATGCTCATTCGTTTCTTGAATCTAACTCTCCCGATATTAGATAAATGGATGAATTCACAAGATCCTCTCCCAATTCACTTGCAATCAAATTAAGAACCAATAATGAACAAACTTTGAATTTAAATTGCAATCCAAAAACCTAAACAAATCCAAGCGTATTCACAACCAAAACAACACAATAACCCAAGCCAATTAAGTTTACTTCATGGATGGGTGCAAAAGAAATACAAGATAAAAATTCCCCAACATGAATTGAATGGAAACAAAGAATAAGAAGTACAAGTCGAACAACCCCTAATTTTCTCTCTCAAAATCGGCTACTCTTGGGTTGTGGCTGAGTTTTCTATTTATAGGAGATTAGGTCAAGTTGTTATGGATGAGGATGAGTTTATGTTGGGATCAATTAGGATAAAAGAAATAATAAATTCCTTTTTATCCTTATTCTCCAAAAACTCATCATAAACTTGAAGTTTTAATCTCTTTTGATCTTTACCTAGAATTCCAACTCTTTAAGATTTATCCTTGCTTCTCATGCTTATCTCGAAAGAGATGGATTTATCCAGTCATCAAATCCGCAGCTTCTTCATTCTTATCCTCAATTGCTTCGGCAATTTCCTGCTTGCTAAGGCAATTAAATCTTGCACACAAAAATGCACATGCCAGCAGCGTCTTTTCCACAAAACCAACCAAATTGTGTAATCAAGCTTAACGGTGAAAGAAATCAAGAAATAATGTATGACTGACTAAATATGCAACTACAATGAGCCTAAGTCTAACAATAATTATGATTAAAAGGGTAGAAAATATAGTACTTTTACACACTTTACAGTAACATCAGGAACGTACATTCTCTGGCTGAGGCCCGGTGTCACACTTTGTCGAGAATGTGCACCCATACTCGACATCTCTCCTAGAGTATCATCGAATGAGGCTCAGTGTCACCCAACGTCGGGAACGTACAGTTAGCATCTCTAACCATGGTGTTGCAACACTCTTTCTTTGGGTATCCGGATCCCAGCAATCAAAGATGACTCAACTATCTAGGTGTCTATATCAGCACATAGCAAGGACGCGTCTACCACATAGCATGCAATATCACACGATCCACCAAGGATTCCTACGGTTGCTATTACCATCAAATCACCCAACGTTTACAAAACTATTAATCATTATAAAAGTGTGCATTCTCATCCTCATTTATTATCTATATTAATCCATTTTATCTTATTAGCATCCAACGTTAATTTCCATCTTTTTATTAGCATTATAGATTATTCAATTTAGTGGGTATTGGTACTCAAAAACAAGTATGAATATGGTACCCCTGGGTATCGGTACTCATACGTGTAATGATACAAATATAGCTTACTGGAAATCCTTAATTTCCACAAGTACCGATACGGGTCGACTCGTACCAATATGGTCCCCAATCGTGTACCGGTATGGCCAAAGCTCGTACCGATACCCTACACACGGGTTCATACCATTTCCTTAGATTATGATTTTACAAATGCTTACAAGATCCCTAATGCTTATGAAAGTCATTACGGTTAATTTGTTTACTAACACATTCAATCAATTAATATTTATTACCGACTTCATAATCATTTAAACGAGTATTTATTGTATTATCCCTTAAGCATGATTTCCATCAAATCACGTCAATTCATTCTGTAATGCCCCAGTTTTGGGCCTAGGAGTTTCTAGGTTTCTTAGACGGTCTGGTGGACCGGGATTAGAGATTCGAGTCGGATTCAGGATAAAAAAATCGAAATTAATATTTTTGTGTGATAAAATATATGGGAAAAATATCCAAAAATCATTATTTAATATATGGATATTTTTGGTAAAGTCAATTTTAAGAAGTGGAATTTGGAAATTAGACATTTTGGCTAGTGACCAAAATGTAAAGAGTGAAGAACTGTTTTTAGTAATAATTTGAAAAAGAGCGTCAAATCTTAGAATCTTTAAGGATCAAATTTACCAAATTTTTTAATCTGATTTTTTCTCTCAATTTGTATTATTTTAAATGAGTTTTAATTAGTGAATTAAAGAAGGTTTAGTTAAGGAAAGGTAGTTATTTTCCTAAAACCACTTTTGACGTAACTCTTTTCTCTCAAAGTTTCTTCAGCCAAACACTCACTTTTGCATCAAAGATTTAAGGTAATGTTCTTGATTTCTAATGAATTTCTCAATCTTGTTTTCCAAAATCTCATTATTTTCCTATGTCTTTCAAGAGTAAAACATTCGATTGAGAGGATATTCACTCATTAGAGGTAAGGTTCATTCTTTTCCTCTAAGGAATGGTTCTTTTTTTGAAATTCCCAAGTATTTGATCCTTGTTTAATGTTTTAAAATAAGTCTTAATGATTTAATTACGGATATTGGTTAAATCAAGGTTTAGTTGATGACATTAAGTGATTTTCGTTTTGGATCTATTTTGTTGAGTTCTTGATTGTTTCTAATCATAATTTTGATGGTTAATAATGTTAATAAGTGAGTTTTAATATTGGAATCCCAAAACTAAGTGAATCTCTAATTTCTTAGGTTGGTAGTGTTGTGTTTTTGGCGAGTTATGGGTGCTTTATGAATGTTGGAGGTATAAGGATGATGTTAGGTTGTCTTTGAATGTTAATTGAAGGTAATTGATGGATTAAACCTTTAGGTTTTGGCTGGGTTAAGTTTAGAAGGTGTTTTATGTTGATTTCGGTTGTTGTGGAAGGGTTTTGGTTAGAGTTGCTATGGATTAATGTTGCTTAGTCTTTGAATGCATTTAGATGCATTGTATCCTCTATTTTGTATGGTTAAATAAGGGTTGTTTGATCCTCAAGCTTGTGGCATCATTTCAGAAGCTTTGGAGGAGCAGTTCACATCGACGGATGAAGTTTTGCATAGTCGGTGAGTGAGAAAGTGGATTTCAGCTTTGAAATGGTTTAAAGGTTATTTTGGGAGTTTAAATTAAACTTGAAACGCTAGTTTAAACTCGGAAGTAAGTATAATGAGATTTCTCCCTCGGTCATGATTTGGCAAAATTTATTTTATGCACTTGTTTTTGAAGCCTACTATTTAAGCATGTTTTAAGTATGTTTATACTGAATTTTTTATCATATTTTGGTGATGGATGCATTGGGAAAATGATCCATGTAAGCATGAGAAATACTTGTAAATGCATGGTTTAATGCATTGGAAATGGCTTTGAATATTGCATATAAAAACAATGAGGTACATGATTAAAAGTGAATTATATTGGCAAGTGATGTGGTTTAAAATGTTATCAGATATAGTTGGCCAGCCATAGGATTGATAGTGCACTATAATGAGTCACCTCGGGGTTGAGGGGTTTATGTGTACCGAATAATCAACCATGAGTACCCTAACGATTGAGGGATTATATGGTACCAAAAACTCATGTCAGTGGATTTTACATCTAACCGATGATTGAGTTGTGATGGTACCCAGTTGTGATTGTACCTGGTTGAGATTGTATGAAGTGTTAAGAGGACACTTGTTGAATCCGTGTATTCGATGTAATATTTTGTAAAGTGGAACTTGGTTATAATCACTTGAAAGCCAATATAATTGATAATGTATCATGTTGATGGGTTATGTTGTATAATGTTCGTTTATACATGTTTACTCTTTAAGCCTTGCATATGGGCTCTTGTGCATGGGAAAGCTTAAATTGAGGGATCGCAAATGGGATTTTGTCGTTGATCCATGATACATGTTGCATATGGTTTAATATGCATATTTTTGGAAAGGTTAAGTGCTTGTAAGGCATGATGTTTTGAAATATGTTTAGAATGAGATTCTCAAAGTGGTTTTGATAACCGGTTTAATTGCATTTATGGTGCTTGTTTTTGGATCACTCCTCACTAAGCCTAGTGTGCATACGCTCTCTTTGTCCATCAACGCAAAGAATTAAAGGTTGGAGGCAGAGAGCAAGTGAAGGGGAATCCAAGGACTTGAACTATTCAAAATTATGGTTTTTGAACAAGACTGGTAGTAATAAAGTGTTGTCACTGAATTTTCACCAAACTTCTTTTACTTTCATTGTATTAACTATGTCATTTTTGGTTAGGTAGTATTGTATTACATCGTTATTGTTACATCATAATTAGTATAAATGCCATATGTTAGTGTTATAAAAATTAATGTAGTAATTAGAAGTATCTAGGTGTCATATAATATTGTACTTAGTGTATTATAATAATTGTTATAAGGCAGTTAAAATTAACATAGGTTATATGCATTTTTGTTAATAATATAGTAGTTAGTTATTAAAACCCAAAAAATAAAACATACAACCCACTTAAATAAAAAAGAAGAACCATTAAACAAAGAGTCCATTAAAATACATAGAGTCCATTTTTAAGGCCTGCTAGGCTCGGTTACATTTGAATCACAAAAAAGGGACCTTAACTCTTTGTGTTTCTGCGCAGATAAGGGACCGTTGGATCAAGATAGATCCAACAGCATGGATTGAACACGCCTTGCACGCGGGATCCAGTTGGAGGAAGGCAAACGGCCCGTCATCTGGACCATAGATCAGTGAGCAATCCAACGGCCCAGATTGGCTAACAACAGAGTACGCGGATTGCCACTTGCGCGTGGTAGTCACGCACCTAACTTTCCAGCTACCGTCAAATGCTTCGTCTTCTCTGATGATCCACTTGCTTCGATTGCTCCTTGTCGGCGCCGCTCGAGTCATCAAAAATGTGGAAACAAAGAAATAAGAGGGTTAAATCCCTAAATTAGAGCTTGATAATTCGGTAAAAAACAAGATAAAATCAAAAGGGAACTAAATCCCTAAACCGAAGCCCTAACTGTAAATTGGGATCAAATCAGAAGCAAATTCAACCAATACATGAGGAATTGAATCCCAAAATCAGTGCCATAGCAATAATCAAGCAATCAGAATCAAAGAGGATGCATTTTCGGGATGAACATTAGGGATTTATGCTTGAAACTCAAGCACAATTGTACCTATTTAAACCCATGTAAATTTCATGTAAGAGAACAACGGATACACACTAGATACATACAAATTACTCAGTCATACACATACAATTAGCATTCGGAAGTGGTAAAACCAGCAGAAGCAAGCAATTGTAATCAAAGTTCCAAAGCAATAAGAGAAGCAAGTTTCTAGTAACATTTTCTTTCTTATTCTTTTCTGTTTCGAATTTAACAAAGAAAAGGGGATTGTTTTTACCTTTATTTTATTTGAAACACCGTTGTGATTCGATTTCGACATAGCTCCGGCGGAAAAATGTGATTTGGGGTTGCCAGAATCTGGGAAAATGAGCGTTTTTTGGAAAATTTCACCGCCGGCAACAGCGGGTGGCACGGTAGATGTTCATCGTGTTCTTCATTTTATGAAGAACACAAAGAACACATCAGAGGATTTTAAAGAAAAAGGTTTTGAACCGTTATAATAACAAGGGTCTCAAATGATTTTGTTTCTGATATTGGTTATTTATAATAACCCGGTGATCTGACTCGTATCCAGTTATAACCCGCGTCCTTCTTTCCTGGACCTTATACCGCAGCTCTTCAGTTTTCAATTGTTTCATTTTTTTCCTTTGCAATTTGGCACCAGATTTTAAACAGTTTTCAAATTAACCCTCACATTTTGTTTTCTTTCAATTTAATCACCAATACATTTTTAAAAAAGGGTAAAAATAATTATCCCTTTCTTTGCTCTGGAAATTATTTTTTATAATTAATCTAATTTGAGTAATTTTGTTCCTTTATATGTGCATATATGTTTGTGTGTAAAACCTTAGGATTAGGAACTTAAAACCTAGAATAGAGACGTGTATTTTGTAAAACATTCTTTATTTTCAATAAGACACACTTAATTCTATATATAAACCTTAATAGTTAAAATGAATGTAGATGTTTCTTTAGGTATTAATCACTTATTAGATTTTAATTAAAAGACTTTAACACATCTATTTTTCTTGTTAATTTGTTAAAAAGTGAAAACTTAATTAATGCGGTGTCTTATCAAACGGGAATGACAGCTTAGCGCCAGGAGTGTTGGCGGCAATTAAAGTTCATTTCCCGACTGATAAGGCCGTTAAAATAGATTTACATTCACTTTGCGGACAAATAAATTGAAAGTTTGAGAACTTGCAAATTCCAATTTTGAAAATACTTTTTGAAATCAATTAGGTACCAATTTTTTTGGGCATTGTGGGGGTGCTAATCCTTCCCCATACGTAACCGACCCCCGAACCTGTTTTCTCTTGTTTACATGGACCAAAATTGTTATTTTGATAAATAAAACATTTATTAAAATAACCCTAGTTTAAAAAGTGATCCAATCACACTTTTTTCAAAACAAGATTGGTGGCGACTCCGTGATTTTATAAAGTTTTCCTAAACATCAAAACTCCTAAAAAGCGTTGCGACAGCTTGCGACTCCGCTGGGGAATTTGTTTTTTTTAAATAAAACAAAAAGAGGGTCGCGCCACAAATTGTTTTCAAAATGTTTTTAGGAATGGAATTTGCAAGTTCACAAAGATTTCAATTTATTCGTCCGCTTAATGAATGTAATTCTATTTTACGCATTTTAAAATTGTTACAAAAAAGCTCTATTCTTGAGCTCCACCCAATTGTTAAGTGAGGGGAAAATGCTTTGCTCATGTCAGAATATTGATTCTCTGTATGAGCCTAGCAAGTACCTTCGGCACTCATATGCCTCATGTCTTCGTAAGGATACTAATCCTTCGAGAAGACGTAGGAAGTGAGTCCTCCTGAATTAAACTTGGTTCGTTTGAAGCCTATAATGGGTGAGAACCAGGGGCTTTGCTACCCTTATTAGGGGATAGCAAGGACAGCTCGGGTACCTTCTAGAACCCAACCATTTGAGAACCTAAAGCCCACCCAATAGAGCCATGCAGAAAACCTAGGGTTTTTAGTTTTAAGGGGAGACATGTCCTGGAGTGTTGGAATGTGCTGCCCAGGTTTGTTCGTGAAATTATCTTAAACTCTTTGTGTTTTCTTGATTTTAATTTTTGCATTTGTTTCCTTTAGGTAAATTTCGAGGATGAAATTTCCTAAGTGGGGGAGAGTTGTAACACTCTGGTTTTGGGCCTACGAGTTTTAAGGTTGACTAGATGGTCCGGTGGACCGGGATTAAAGAATCAAGTCAAATTCAAGATAAAAATTGGAATAAATATTTTTGTGTGAAAAATATATGAGAAAAATATCCTAAAAACATTATTTAATATATAGATATTTTTGGTAAAGTCAATTTGGAAAATTAGAATTTGGAAATTGGACATTTTGGCTAGTGACCAAAACGTAAATAGTGAAAAATGGTTTTTAGTGACTATTTTGAAAAAATGGTCAAATCTTAGAATCTTTAAGGAGAAAATTTACCAAATATTTTAATCTGACTTTTCTCTCAATTTGAATTATTTTAAATGAGTTTTAATTAGTAAATTAAAGGGGATTTAGATAAGGAAAGATAGTTATTTTCCTAAAACCACTTTTGACGTAACTCTTTTCTCTAAAACTTTTCTCTCAAAGTTTCTTCAGCCAAAAACTCTCTTTTGCATCAAAGATTTGAGGTAATGTTCTTGATTTCTTAAATTCTTGATTTCTAATGGATTCCTCAATCTTGTTTTCCAAAATCTCATTGTTTTTCTTTGTCATTCAAGAGTAAAACATCCAATTGAGAGGAAATTCACTCATTAGAGGCAAGGTTCATTCTTCTCCTCTAAGAAATGGTTCTTTTCGGAAATTCCCAAGTATTTGATCCTTGATTAATGTTTTCTAATGAGTCTTAATGATTTAATTATGGAAATTGGTTAAACCAAGGTTTAGTTGATGACATTAAGTGATTTTCGTTTTGGATCTATTTTTTTGAGTTCTTGATTGGTTCTCATCATAATTATGATGGCTAATAATATTAATAAGTGAGTTTTAACATTGGAATCCCAAAACTAAGTGAATCTCTAATTTCTTAGGTTGCTAGTGTTATGTTTTTGGTGAGTTATGGGTGTTTTATGAATTTTGGAGGTATAAGGATGATGTTAGGTTGTCTTTGAATGTTAACTGAAGGTAATTGATGGATTAAACATTTAGGTTTTAGCTAGGTCAAGTTTGGAAGGTGTTTGATGTTGATTCTAAAGCATGTTCCCAAAAAGAAGTTGGAAGATCAACATAACTCATCATTGACCGAACCATGTCTAACAACATTCAACTTCTCCTTTCAGAGACTCCATTGTGTTGTGGAGTACCTGGAGGTGTACGTTGTGAGACAATCCCACATCCTTTAAGAAGTTCATCAAACTCTAGGCTTAAGTATTCTCCTCCTCGATCTGATCGAAGAACTTTGATACTCTTTCCTAGTTGGTTTTGTACTTCATTCGTAAATTCCTCGAACTTTTCAAGGGCTTCAGATTTATGATGCATTAGGTAAACATACCCATATCTACTGAAGTCGTCAGTGAAATTTATAAAGTATCGAAACCCTCCTCTTGCTTGCGTATTCATCGGTCCACATACATCACTATGTATTAGGCCTAATAAATCACTTACTCGCTCGTTTTTACCGTCAAATGGTGATTTAGTCATTTTTTCATTAAGCAAGGTTCACATATATCAAATTGTTGGAAAACAAAAGAATCCAAAAATCCATCTTTATGAAGTTTTGATATGCGTTTCTCACTTATAAGACCCAAGTGACAATGCTAGAGATAAGTTTGATTAGAGTCATTTGTTTTTGATCTTTTCGTATTTATGTTATATATGGAATTATCCTGATCTAAGATATAGAGGTCATTGATTAATTGAGTCGTACTATAAAAATCATTATTGAGGGGAAAAGAACAACTATTATTCTTAATAATAATTTCAAAACCGATCTTGTCCAAACAAGAAATTGAAATAATGTTTTTAGTCAAACTAGGTACGAAATAACAATCCTCTAAATCTAAAACAAGTCCACTAGGTAATGACAAAGTATATGTTCATATAGCTAATGCAACAACTCTTGTTCCATTTCCCACTCGTAGGTCCACATCTCCTTTTGCCAATTTTCTACTCATTTTTAGTCCCTGTACAAAAGTACAAATGTGAGAACCACAACTGGTACCTAATACCCAAGAAGTAGATGTTGATATATTAATATCAATAACATAAATATCTGATTCGGACTGTCAATTTTCTCTAACCTTCTTGATATCCTCAAGATAGACAAGGTAGTTTCTCTTCTAATGTCCAGCGTTATTGCAATGGAAACACTTTCCTTCTTTTGCAGCTCCTCCCTTTGGGTTTCAATGCAACCTTTCCTTTGTTGGGCTTTGGCTTTGCCTTGGTGTTGGGCTTTCCTTTTCTATTATCCTTTCGGACCATCAGAATAGGTTTGCAGCCAACCTTTTTCATGTTGTTTTATGTTGTTCTTAACAGACCAAGCAACTGAGGCAATGATTTGTTGATTTCATTCATATTGAAATTAAGAACAAAATGATTAAAACTATCTAGCAACGATTGTAGGATAACATCAGTAGCCAATTCAACACTTAGAGGGAAGCCCAACTTTTCTAGGGTCTAAATAACCCTATCATTTTGAGAACATGAGTTCCCACTAGAGTTCCCTCAACCATCTTGCATTGAAACAAAGCCTTAGAGGTCTCATACCTCTCTTGACGAGCTTGCCCCTCATATAATTCCTTGAGATTTTTAACCATCTCATAGGGAATCATGTCCTCATGTTGCTTCTAAAGCTCATGGGTCATGGTTGCAAGCATCAAACAATCGACATATACCATATCACTTGAATATTTTTCAAAGGCTTCCAATTCATCTTTAGAGACATCATCTGCTGGCTTTTTAGGGACTGGTTCTTCGATGACTGTTAGTTTTCGTTCTTGTTTGAGGACAATCTTCAAATTGTGAAACCAGTCAAGGAAGTTCAATCCATTTAATTTATCCTTCTCAAGGACGGATCGCAATGATAATGAGTTTGTATTTGCCATAATAAATCTACAATGATAAAATATGATTTATAAATGCCCTTTTATCATGTTTATAAAGTAATAACATTCCCACTATTAAAAAAACTCATAATCGAAAAACTTGCTAAGAGTATTTCTAGTGGGTAAGGATCCATATTTCATTTCATTCTAAGTCAACTTTGGCTTTACTCCTAGAATTCAATTATTTAGGTAAGCAACACTTGTTAATTACATCTCATATAATTCTATATTTGATGAACAACTATTTGTCCAAAACAAAAGTTCATATAGTCTAATAGAAAGAACAATAATGAACAGTGCACCAGGTAGGTAACTTATGAAAAGAGAGGTGGTGTAATGGGCAAGCTTAAATACCAAGTCTTTCAAAGAACCAATCCTAGACATGCACTTTTGTATTGTTTTTCAATCACCGAAGTTCTTGGACAATCATTAGTCGTTAGATTTCTAATCTTATTAGAACAACCTGATTTAACCAATATTACAAGCAGTGAATATCACTTGCTTATTCTTCGCGTTTAACTAAGATAGATCTAAGTAATTTGCTTTGGAAAAACCTATATAATACCGATCGAGGTTTTAACGAGGGATAATATTGAATAATCAGGTTTTGTTTGTACTAATCTCACCATTTTACTATGATCTAATCATTTATAATCATGCTAAAACATACATTGCATCACATACATGTAAAGAAGTAAATATAAATGCAATGGTTATAGCCCTTAAAACTAAGGTGGCCCATCCCAAGCCAATGGGAGAACCAAAATTACTAAAGATAGAACTTGCTTCTCAAGCACCTAATCCACCTTTGATCGGCCCATCAATCTGCTCCTTTGGTCCACGTTTTCTCCTCGAGTATTACAATTTTTCAGAAACTCGTTTTACATACGAGGGAGTAAGATGAGAAAAGAATTACAATAGAAGAAAGAAAGGCACTACACGCAAGCCGTATTTATATAAAACCAAAGTAAATAGGCTATTTGGGCTATAACCATGCATTTCAAACACCGTGCATATCATCCAAAATATACACATGTTTTATCTTGTTAATTAAGATTACCTAAATAGTTCCTACGACCTTTGTTGCCTATGCGGTCCGGCAGATACGGGGTGGCCCCGGTATGCCAAGAAAATTTTTAATTTTGGCACTTCGATTACTGTGGAAAAACATCGCGATTTGATAACTTTTATCAATAGATTCATGTTTTTGGGATTTTTCAATCCCTAAGGTTTTTTACTCTGGAACAACTATTATTCGTATGGCAAAAATGATCTGCTATTTTAACCGCATGTTCATCATGTCAACTATTAACATATGATTATCAAAAGCTTACCGCAACAAACACATGGTTAACACTTAACCATCAATCGTAAAAACTTGTTAAAACAGATTAACATATTAATCGCGGCTGGATTCAATTTCTACGTTTCGTACAAACATCGCATACTCGTCAAAAAAGAAAAAGTAAAACATGCATCTCATACAAAACATCATCCAAGTATTTAAGTTCAAATTCGTATCGTACAAGTGGCTCTAATACCACTGTTGGGAAACGTCGGTACACCCCCATGGCGCAACATAAAAATTATCCGGCGTAATCCACCAGTAATCTAGAATTCATGGTGATAAAGGATGAAAACATTACCTCAAGTAATCTAGAATTCCGCAGCTAGTATAGGAGAATCACAATCAAATCCAAGTCGTCACAACAACGTTATGACCTCTACGCAGTCCACACGAATAAAACGAACATTTTTTTCTCTTTTTTAACTGTTAGAGAGGATTTTCGAAAAACATGTGTTGGCTGCTAGACCTTATGCCTTTATATAGTATTTATAAACCTAATTCTAATTAAATTCAAATTCTTTAAATATACAATATATTTAAGCGAATATAATTAAATATGTAGAATCTGATTCTACTTTAATTAGGTTTCTTCTAGAGATTATAAATTTAATAGTATTTAATAATTACAATAACTTATCAAATATTAACATATATATAAAAAACGAAATTATCCATAATTACAATAATTATAACAATTTTGGTTTCTCACTAATTACGAGTACAACAAGTTTGTACACATGCTATCTAGTCGATATTTGTTCGTTTCAATCATAGTGTGTGACCCTTGTAGGTTCATGTAACGTTAGCAGTAATATTCAGAACAATTCTAATATTACAAGCAATGAGTGGCATCTAGCGATAGATCATTGCTACCTAAGTTACATGAAATCGTGGTTCGATTTAACCTTTTTTCGTGATTAACTTCTTTTATGCATTTCATCCTTTTGTCCATCTAATGTTTCTTGATATCTTGAGTAGACTATTATAAACGAATAACTATGATATCCCATATCAATTTATTCGAGCATGGCCATGCATTTTCTAGTCTCAATCAAGTGACCTATGATATTACTCCTATTATGTTGAAGGGACAAATCCTATCTTGATCAACCATATTTCGCTACATGGATTGTGACATATCCAATATCAGTCTTTATAGTGTAGTTAGTTATGACACACGTTTGGCCGTATCAAAATATGTCACTCACGATGTTGAAATAATGATGATCTCAAGTTTGAGGATCATTCATGTAGTTATCATCATGAGCAACATTGTAACAGTCACATAATAATCCAAGAAACATGCTCATAGCGGGTCAGTCCAGTATGTCGTTCCCTAACACATACTTATGTATTGATTTTGATATCTCCATGTCAATGACAACATTTTGTCATCAATCAACTACATATTAGTCTTAATACATTATTGTTGTCCAAGCCCACAATAATTCTCGACTAAGGACATTCAAGAATAACTATATTATTTTAAGGACTTTATTATAATTCAATTTATTTATAGATACACATAATAAGACTAAAATAATAATAATGGCTTCTTATTAATAATCAAGATAAAATAAGTATGTCTTTTACAGCCATCTCATAATTGGTCTTTCGGGATACTCAAATAGTTGTAATTTTCTAGATTTACATTTTAGTCCCTAAAATGCATATATGTGTAATCAACTGCCTTTTTTATGCTCATTTCCTTTGAAGATTCGCCCACTGCCAGCATGCACACTTTAGGACATAATGTCGCATCTAGACAAGATAAAAAGACAAAAAATAGACCTAAGTTTAGTTAATCGATTCGAGTTTGTTTTGGCAAACCCAATGTAGCTCACTCGACTCGGTAGGGCGTTTAGGCCGGGTCGAGGGGGTTACACATTCGAACAAGCATACAAAGCACCACAATTTATCAACCAATCAATCAATCAATCATCAAATAATCATATAGACATCTCAAACGACCTTAAACGGTCTCTAAAGCCTCTTTGAGTCTCATCATATTCACAACATCATCAAGCATCTCATAAATAACAAGTCTCATACTATCGGTCTCCAAACATGCATATTCACCGTGTACATATTTTGTAGATACTAACTCGCAAAGCAATCACATTTATGATGCTAATGAAGCAATAGGAGCTCAAGGTGTACTAACCTTAACGATTATCGATAAATCCTTACTCAAGCTCCTTAAACACTTCTCTTGATCCGATATTCAAGCCCAAACAAACCTTATAAATGTACAAATACCACAATTATTACTTAACATCATCCACTAACTAACCCACAAGGTCAAACGCGTAAAAACAACTTACCGGGTTCGAATTTGGCGAAACAGACTGCGTCAAAGACTTAGAACGTCGAGAAACCCCGAGTAGGATCCCTTAAAAAAGTCAACTTGATTCAAAAGTCAACGATCAATGGCTCGGCTCGGTCGAGTTTAACAACTCAGTTTGGCTGACTTGACTTGGTTCAGTTGGTTCTCCATCGCAGAACCACACCCACGCGCGACAGGCGACACGTGCGGCTTCCTTTGACGGCAGGTGGCGACCAAACTTTGCAGTCCAAAAGATCTCGAGCCGAGGATGCTGGTGGTGGCAACGACTTTCGATGATGACCGGCACAAGGTGTCGATCTAGCTTCGTCATTTTTCCACAACTCCACTCTAGCAAACGGCAACTTCGACGACGACGGAAGGACCACTGCTGACGCGGGACGACGAGAGGAGTCGGGCGGTGGTGGTGACACTCACAGCGATGAAACGAAGCTTGAAAGCTTCCCTTCTCTAAAAACTCTCCACCCATTTTCTCCACTTTTTCCTTTTTCTCTCTCATCCATAACATCCCCTCTACTTTTCAACCACGCACATATTTAAAATTCAAACATTCCCCTCTAAATTAATGGGCCTAAACCTAAAAACATGTAACTTATTCTTACAATATAAAAGCCTATAACTCGAGCCCAAGACCCAATTTACTAACTCGAGAATTTGAATCTTACACTTAAGGTTCCTAATGAACCTTTGAGGTGTTAAACCTATCTTTTTTTGCTTATTTTTGTTTTGGGACTCTCCTCGTAATGTGCCATTTGTAACCTCATTTTATTTGTATAAAACAATATCATAGTAGCATATTTATCATACCATCCCATTGATATAGTATTTTTTCCTCTTATATAAATTTACTCCCACGCAGCAAGTTAGTAGTTCAAAGTCTAAAAATTTAAATTGAATAACTCTTGCTCCAAAATACAGGTTTTATCTAATTGACATAGCCAGTCAATTTTATAGCTCAAACCCTCAACTTAAATTAAGAATAAATTTCTATTCCAAACAACATAGTTCATCTAATTGGTATAACTGGAGAAGGAATCTTTAATAAAATATAATATATGGCTGACTTAACTTGGTAAATAAGTTATTTATTGTATGATCTTACATTTGCGAACTATAGGTTTGTATAAATATATATATACGCACCATATAACAAACGTTCTCCTAGAATGTTGAAACAACTCTGTGATTTCTGTTTCTTTTGGTAGACGCTATGTATATATTTTTCCTGGGTATGGGTTAAAATGTGAGAACTGCAAAAGCATGGTAAAAAGGGGTAATTTGCTTAACGCAGTACATACAACATTTAGAATACTGTTTTGCATCATTGGCAGAGGCATAGCACGAAAAATAGTAATTCAAAGAGAAACTACCGCAGGCCATACGATGATGTTGATATAAAACACAGATACCACTTCTGTTCCAAGTACTTTCTTTTATTTCACTTCCTATTACATCGAAGATTCGTCATCCACTGCAACACCCACTCATCAACTCTTTCTCATATGTCTTGGGGGCCATTAATTTCCTAGGCACCAAAAAGATGACTGATCAGTTTGCAAAACAAAACATGGAATAAAATACTCAACCGGATTGGCCTGTTCAACCAAAAAAGTAAAGAATTGGCCGAAACTGGAAAAACCAGTTAAAATCCATATTTTTTATTTTAAAATTTTCCTTGGTTTTTAAATTATTTTACAAATTTTTGTTAATTATTATTAATGTTTTTCTTAAATAGTTGAACCGTCTAGTTCAACTGGTTGGGCTGTCCATTCTTAAAACAAAACCAACCATCATGGCAACAAATAAAGATGACATTGTACACGTGCATGCATGCAAAATGTTTTTTTTTTACCTTGTTCTCAATTACAGCTACATCAGGAATCTCCAACTTTACCCCGGGTTTTGCAACAATGCTCATTTTCCCCTGAAACAACATTAACAATCCATTAGAACCTAACATTTTAAAATATTATCCACATACTTTTCTTCTCTATGTTTTCTCTATAGTTTTAAAATAAAACGCAAACATGGAACTACAGCTGTTAATTGCAAAGGGAAGAAATACCTTGAGAACAATGCCAGCACCAAACCAAACATCACCAGTCACCTTAAGGTTATCAAGCTCAATGATACTCGGGATTGACTTGAATCGACTTAAGAAGTTACCAACCTGTTAAGAAAATTAAATACAATACATATAAATATGTTAAGTTTTTTAAGTAAGTTTCGTAGCAAGATCGAAACAAGTACTCACCTTCTTGAATTCAGGCCCCAATTCTATGGATGGGTTTGTAGGATTTGCTCTAGCTTTATTCCGGATTACAAATCCATCAACTAAGGTGTAAAGGTCAGACTGCAAAAGGAAATACAAAAGATGGGTTCAGAAGCTTCATATATATTATCATCCAGGATTGATTGGGATGTCAGGGGAAGAAGCAAATAACCTGAACAAGAAGCAAATCTGAAGTTGCCTTCACTGGAAGGAATCGCGATCGAGGTACATTGATACCAATAGCATTATCAAAAAACTTGTTCACACAGGGGACAAAACACAGTTAAGACTGTTTTTTAACATTTTAATACATCATATCCATAATTGGTACATTTTTATACCTTAATTGCTGCACCAGCTGCAGTTTCCAGTTGAAGAACTTTGATTCCATTGACCTCCTGCAACCAATTTTATTATTTGGAATCAGAAATCTGCCAGAGACAACATTGTTTAAAAAAGGACATCCCTTATATAAGAGTTTGTAAATTTCATTAGGAATCACAAATATCATTATAATCACAGATTTATATTTATTTATGTTTAATACATTGACAATGTATAAATCCATTCACTTCTAGTGAACCAAAAAATGCCAGCTTTTAAAAAATATAATAATTATATTTATTTGTTATGATTTTTTATTTATTTCTTCATATGATTCATTGAAAGCATCAGTTTATTAAATACAAACTGTTTATTCACTTGGATACAATAAATTGTTCACTTACAATTTAAAAGGTTAGTGGTGAGAAAAGGTTTGCATCTCATTTTACTTGGTGGGGAGAAAATGTTTGTAACTTAATTTTACAGTTCTTACAAACTGTAACAAAAGGGTTTTCTAAAGAAAAAATACAAACCTTTGGGTTTGGAATGATCTCCATCTTGAGTGCATCAGCTTCCACGAGCCTCTTGACTGCACTCAGGTTCAGCCACCTGTAACTTAAATCATTAGTGCTAAGCCAACTAAACAGATATAACATGTTAAGGCAGTTTGACTTACAAATTATTTGTATTGAAAATTTTAAACTTTTCTATAGACTTGAACTCGTTGACCTGTTACAAAGAGAGAATCATGTCAGTCTCAGCCATAAAGCTACTGGATGTTATCTTTGTTAGTGTTTCAGTGTACAACAGCGAATGCAGAACAACCCATCTAAAATGAAAATACTTGAAGAGAGAATCCAAAAATCTCAATAAAAATTCTTTATTTTTCTTTCCATTTTCCTCCCTTTTTAAGTTTCCAACTCTCTTTTCTCCTCCTATACCAGCAACCAAAGATACTACAATCTCTAAGTAAAAACACAATCAACAAAAATAGAGACCATTATCAAGCAGCAATGGTTAACACAGCTTCTCACAAAAATGGACACATTGAATCAACAGCCCAAACTAAGCTCCACAATGTTATTTAAATCTTAATTTTGACTATAATAGAAATTGGTATTAATCCGTATTATTTAATGCCATTTACCGTTTTCTAGTTGTTTAGTTTTTGGTAGTTTCAAGTTGTGAACTTCTAGTCCTTGTAAGAAAAGAATTTTTAGAGGCCAGTTGGCATCTCGACAAAAAAAGGCTGCATCAATATAATTAGATGTGCCACGCTACCACCCAGCAGTCCAATTGCCTTTTGACTTTGAGCTATGGTTACAGATTCTAATATTAAAACAACATGATCCTTGTTTACTTAACATAATTGAAAAGAAATTTGAGGTGGAAGAACAAATTGCAAAACAACAAATAGGGAAAGGTAGATGGAGAGACAAATAACTTACATGTTCATCAGGGACTTGAGCAATTTCAAGGAGCTGAATTACACAAAAAAAAATAGAAGGGTGTTAATATGTCTAATTTCATTCTTTCCTCTTCCCTTCAAATGTGGAAGAGGAAAATTTTGTTGTATCCTAGAAGGAAATATTTCTTTTCTTTCTCAGTTGATGATTCACCATTAAGAATGAAAAAGCTTAATATCATGACCCTACCAAAAAAATTCTGAGACAATCGGCTAAAAAAAAAAAAAAAAAAAACTTGAGCAAGAAATTCTACAGAATTAACTGCAATAAGCCTCTTTGTTTCAGAAATTATCCCAGGTTTCTCAGTATTCGATAATTATAAGGAGATTACAGTAGAACTCGTACTGCCTTTAATGTTGCAGTGAATGGCAATAAGAATAATTTTGTTTTTGTATGATTGAAAAATCTTATAAAAAAATTTAGAAAATTATTATGAGATTGTTACTGCATTTGGTTTACCAAGTCATTGTTGAAAAAAATTTGAAAGAGTAATTACACACCAAAACCTAACTGTGGTTGAAACAGAGCTCATCTTAAGAACCTCAGACATGCTTCAGTTTACAAAAAGGAGAGAGGATTGGAAGATACAAATTCTAAAAGCAAATAAAAGCACATTTCATACCTGAACTTTTCCTTCAAAAGAGATAAGAGTGCCACCCTTGACATCAGCTAAGGTTTTGGGTGTAACCTACATGGATAAAAGTAATATAGCAAAACCACGGATCTTGGAAAACTATACAACACAGCTTACAATTTGCTTTTTACCTCCATACAATATTCATTCTTGTTTTGGATCAAATGGTTTAAGATTTCTAGAGCAAGCAATCAAGGACTAAAACTGCCAAAAAAAAAAAGTGTGTATTCCGTGACTAATAACTAGAAAGCAAAGTTCAATGGAAACTAAAATGAGGATACTCAAGTCAACAATAGCACCCAAGTTGTCTGAGTTGGCAACAAACACATACTCCTTGCCCTGTAATGAATGATGAAACACAAATAAATTACCAAAAAGAAAGAAACCTTTATACATAAAATGTTTTTTAAATATAAAATAAAACAAAAACCACAAAAATTGCAGATACAACCTGTGATAAGAAAGCATCAAGCTTGCCACTGTTCATTAGAGATGCGAACACGTCACCATGACCAGGAGGATACCTTCAGCCAAAAAAGTTGTTTGGGTAAGGAGATTACCACCAATAAGGAAATCATAAATATAATAAAAATCTCCATTAATAATTCTCAAACACAATCACTGCATGAGACGAAATGTAGATAACTAAAAATCTCTATCATTATGAACTATCCAAGTGAGTAAGAAGATGGAACATTATAGAAACTATAGATACAACTTTAGATGAATTAGTCCTATGACTTCATAACCACTAGATTCATAAAGAATCCAGTAAAAATATAAACATAGAAGGGAAACTTTCATCATTCAACAAAAATCTTACACTTCCATATAAAAAAATCTGAACCTCTTCATCTGTCCTCTGAAAAACTTAAACTATAAGAATAACATACATCATTTAACACAAAATTCAAATAATCTTATAGCTCATTTTTAAAACAACAAACGCAATTAACACTTGCTTGAATTATTATTGTCACATGTATTCCCCTACTTTCTTGAATCAAAACTAAAAACATTTATGATACATCCATCCCTTTGGGTTCCACTTCAAAGCTTCAAAATATTACAATGATCAAAGGCAAATCGTTAATTGAATTCAAGTTAAGCAATGAAGTCCAAAAATAATAACTGTCTATGGTGATTCACAGCTGACACTTAAAGCATATGAAATGAGACCAGCATATGAAAATGAAGAACTTCAGGTCATTGAACTTACAATTCATCTTTAGCTACAAGTTACCATTTATACGTGCCAGACTCGCACTTTCATGGTAATGGTGTGACTAGCTAAGAAACATAAGTGAAAACTTGTAAATAAATAAAAACTTTTACCATCCTTCCTTGCCATGCTGGCCTTTGCTTGGTAATGGAGTAAAATCTTCAACAACCAAACGAGGATATTGGCTCTACGTAAATCCAAGAAGGGGAGAAGTCAGAGAGAACAGAACAGAATTAAAAGATATATTTCTCATGTGGTTGAGTCTGAATTGAATCTGCAGAAGCTGCAATTTGAAATCTCCTACCTGATTAAAAGTATGAATCACAATGTTTGAATTTGAATACTTGTCAACAATCTGCATTGAACAAGAGTTTAATGAAATTAAATCCAACATTTAATAAAGATGAAAATAAACAACGAGCAAGTAAATATGTAAAATTCAAAAGTGGGAACCTTCAATGTTTCATCATGGGTGTTGAATGAATTCATCAGAACCAACGGAACATTGCAACCGTATTTTGAATTAAGATTCTGAGCAAAATACCAATAAAAATTAAACTAAAAACTGTTAGTTTGATCTGATTATACAAAAAAGGGGGGAACGAGAGGAAGTCAACAACTTATGACCTCAATCTGAATAACAATTAGGTCAAGAAATGTCAAGCCATTGCGAACTTCAATGACGGATCTGTGTTTTGGTTTTTGAGAAGAAAAAAGAGCAGCTAATTAAGTCAATTGGAGTAGAATGAATATAGGTATATAAATATATAGAGAGTGAAATAGGAGGATTAATAAGCATACTTGGGGCCAGTACATCCCATAGTGGTTCCTAGACCTCCGTTAAGCTTTAAGACGACAAGTTTGTCCAAAAGCTTCTTGGTTTCAGCAGGATCTGCAGTTAGATTTAGTGAGAGATGGATGAAATCCAAAAGATTCTTTCTAATTGAGATCAAGATAATTACCATCGGGAGAGGGAGACAAGGTGTCATAAGGAACAACCACTTCATCAGTTGGAGTTTGGATCTTACTCCATTCTATGTGCTGCGCTTCTCCACTTCAATCAAATCATATTAATCTTCAATATCAGGATCTGAAGCTAACAGGAAGAAGAAGAAGAAGAAGTAAAAGAGAAATGATTTGAATAATAGTACCTGAGATAGCGGGAGACAAGGTTGATGAATCCGTTCTTCTCATTTTCACTGAAGAAACAAATCAGAAACCGCAGATTTGTTTGGTATTACTTTTTGTTACTTCAGTAATCAGTCCAATACGACACAGTCAAAACCGAAAGAAAAGAAAAGGAACCTGATTTCTGAAAGAGAAGCGACGGCAGATTTGAGGCTCTCTAGCTTTTCCATTGGAAACAACAAATTTGCTATAATAACAATATTAGGATCGATCTCAGAATCGAAGAAACTGAAACACAAGGAAAAAATCAATCTGAATTCATAAGAGAGAAAGAGAGGATCTTACAAATGAGCTGCTGTGTGGCGTGGTTTTGTTTGTCACCTTCAAAACAGATTATCTAAGGCATATATGCATAAGCATAACCCACTTTCTTTTCCTTTAAATAATATAATAATTGAGTTCGGGCTATTTATGTTTGTTCTATTATTTTCTTTTAAATCATCAGTTTTGTACGGATTAAGAGTACCATTTTCCTTTTTTTACTCTTAAAGACATTTTTTTCCTTGAAATTAAGATTTATTAAAAAATAATATAATAATTAAAAATACAAAATAGGAATGGAATGGAATGGAATCAATGGCCCGAATAACAATTTTATCTTACAATTTTAGTGGATAAAATGAGTGTGCAAAAAAATAGTATAGTAAATGTTTTTATTTTAACTAAATTAAGACAAGAAAATCGAAAAACTTTTATCATTCTACTTGAATTAATTTATTAGAAACAATTATAAAATTTTAAAATGAACGTGATAAATTTCAGTGGCTGAGGTAGAACTTTTTGTTTAAATAGATTGGTGGAGTATTTCTATAGCAAATTACTTTTTGGTACTTCATTAAATTTTAATTTACTCCAATTAAACTTGTAATTATTTGACTAGTTTAAAATTAAAAAAAGTTGCCATTAAAATAATGACCAAAATAACATAATTAAGTGAGAAGGAAATGAAGCAATACCATTTTTTTCTATTTTTCATTATTTGTGTTATTTTATAACATTATTCAATTTATTTTACAAAAACATATTTTCAAGACACACAAAGCGAGGCGAAAGTATCACCCACCCTCATTGTATTTAAGACTTAAAATCTGACGGCATATTAAAAAAATTCAAAATGTGGTTATGAATTTCTTGTTTGAATTTTGAAAAAGAAAAAAAAAACTCGGAGTTTACAATTTGTTTGATTGGGCTTCTAGAAAAAGGAAAACAATGGACGAACGAGGAGCCCACAGCAAATTGGCGATAAAGAGGGGAAGAACTAACTGGTGGCGCGCATCTCTGCGAAAAGGCGACACCTCACTCGCGGCATCTTCCTTTGCCTTTTATCTCTTGTTTAGAATATTCCCTCCATATGTTTCACATTAAAAAGAAATCGAAGGATAACATTTGATTCAAAATTAAAATATACAATGTAAGATTAAGAAAAAATTTATATTATCACGTTTGATTAATTTTTCTAATTATTATGTTTAATTAGAATACTACAAAGTTATTTTATAAATTGTCTTAGTATACAATTTTTTAAGTAAAATAGTTCTTTTAATATTTTTACACATTAAACATTATAAATTATAACTATTTTTTAAAATATATATTAAAATAAATAAAAAATGAAGAGGATTTCATTTCTACTTTCTTTTGACTAATCATTACTCTACTTAGAGGAAAAGGAAAAAAGATTTTAAAGGAAGAAGGATTTTAAAGGAAGAAAGAGGGTATTTTTATTGGGTATAGAACCTATAACCTTAGAAAATATGAGAGAACAAAAATAAGTAGCTAGAGATAATAAAATTACTCGGTCCCAACCCGACCCTGTGTGACCCCACCCAACCCGGTCAAATTTTTAGACTTAAATTTCGAGGATCGGGACGGGGCGAGTTTTTAAAAGTGTTGAGTCATGGCGGGTTCGGATATAAGTTAAAAATTCCTTGCCTCGATATATATTTAAATAAATAAATAAATAAATTCACTATATTTATGAAAATACCACTATATTTAAACACTTTTATGGTTGTTAAGCTATTTTTTTTATGTTTTTTTTGGGTTTGTGCTTATCGTAATTTTTTTAGATATTGTTCAAGTTTTAATATATTCGATTCAGAGTGAATGGTTCGATTTTATTTTTCTAAATATGTAATTCTTCATGTGGTAATTTAAAATTGGTTTTATTTTATTTTGTCTTTATATAGGTTTAAAGTCCTTTGAAACTATATTCTGTGGTCGTGATGGTGGATTAATCGGATCTAACTTTTATTGTCAGTGAAGATTTATTTTTTTTATTTTTCGGGTCGGGTCGGGTCGGAGTTGGGTTTAAGAGTTGTTACATCGGGGCGGGGCGGGTTTAGGGGTTTATAGATCGGGGCAGGTTCGAGACGGCCAAAAACCTGTCCCGCCCTGTTGCCATCCCTATGAGTAGCTTGACCAACCAGCCAAATATATTTATTTAGAGAAAAATAAAATATACACTTATAATTTTAGATTACGAGTAAAATGAGATGAGATTACACTATATCAATAATGTTCGCGAAAAACTCAGCTTCTTGTCTCTTTTTTCTTATTTTGTTTTGGAGCGGTGACAGCACTAACTTTGATGTTGGTCATTGATCGTGGGTGTTTTATCTTTTCCATAATTTTTTATTTCTTGCATTGATTTCTACCTTTTTGATTTTTTTCTTCTAATTTTCAGTAAAATACTATGTATTTTAGTTATCTTCTTTTCGCACATCTTGTGTAACGACACAAATTCTTGAGTCAACGTTTGAGCATTGACCCGAGTTAATGATGGATAAATTTATTTAGGGATCAATTTTTTGTTGAAATTATTTTAGGTGAATTTTGAAATTTTTATAAGTAGGATGTTGGGAAGCTTGTGTGAAGTTGTGAGAAAATGGATGGCTTGTTGGGTAATTAACCCATTACTGCAAAAAAAATCTACTCTCCCATTGGCCGATGGATTTAGAAGAATGGGCAATGGGATTTTGTCCCCCATTTCCCAATTTAAAAATATTTTATTTCCTTTCATCTTTTCTCTATTTTTTATATTTCCCTAATAATTTCTACACCTTCTTCAGTTTACTTTTCCTCACATTTTAATCTTTTGCCATACGTGAGTGTAGAGAGAAAAAAATAGGGGTCTTCACTTTCATCTTCTCTTACAAACTTCAAGAAGGTGAGTGATAAATTAGATTTAAGACTTTTCATGACAAGATAAATGGATGAATGTGAAAGCTTTGGGGTGAAAGAGGGTTTTGATTCAAAAAAGCTTCATCCATGTATATTTATTTATTTTCAAGTTTAAAATTTTAACTTTGTCTTCCATGAATATTATTGTGTTTCTTGATTAGTTCAAGAAGGTGGTGAATAATCAAAAGCTAAAGGAATTGACAAAGTGGTGGAGAGCTAGGCAAGAAACTTTGTTAGTGTTCATCCATCAAGGTGGTACCCTCTAACTCTCCTATGCTTCTTGTTAAGTCATAAATATAATGCTTGTGTGTTAATGTATGCATGTTGTATATCTTTGGGTGAAAATCATGTTTGGATTACTAAATAAGGTTAAAAGTTCAAGTTACTAAATTTGCCCAGAAAAGAATCTATGTACGAGCAGTGTGTTTGAAATTCCGCTATAAATTCCATAAAAATAATTAGGATGTGAGGTATATGTTGTTAGAACCGTGAGTTTGTCTAGTTTCATTTAGAAAAAAGGAAATCTATTTCGTCTTGTATTTAAGAAGATATGAATTTTTGAGTGTTGGAAGGTCAGAAAATCTAGAAGCGGAATTTTTACAAAACTGTTTAGGGAGTAACTTTGAAAAATCACTATAAATTCCACAAGATAAATCAGAAAGTAAACCATATATTTTTATAACCATGTGGAAGTCTAGTTTCGTTTAAAATAAATGATGCTCGATTTTGAGTTATATATTAGGAGATATTAATTTTTGAATGAGCAAAGATCAGAATGCAAGGCAATAGTATGTCTCCCAAAAACAGTAGTGAGTGTGACTTCAAAAATACACTATAAATCGTACGAGTTAAATTAGAAGGTGAAATTTATATAGTTGAAAAGATTATCGAGTCTAGTTTATTCTAAAACAAACGGAACATTATTTGAATATGTAAATTATTAGTTACGTATTTTTCTTTAAAGGTAACGCAAGATGTCATATTTCCATGATTATAAATTACTAAGATATTCGATCAAGCATAATACACGCTCTATTAAGTAAGTTGAAACGAGTATGAGATTTGAATATCATTGTTGGATATATATGATTATATGTTTAATTGAATATATGTCATTATTTGTTTGATTGAATATTTGTGATTATATGTTTGATGTTATGTTTGAGCGCAGCCTTTGGGCTCTAATCTAACTAGCAGCCATGAGTGGCGCTCGGGAAAACACTTCAGACACCAGGGATTACTAATTAGCAGCCATGTGTGGCACTCGGGAAAACACTTCAGAAACCCAAGATTATTTAACTAGCGGCCATGAGTGGTGCGAGACTATTCAGATACCCGATATTTGAGCACATGTGTAATTTGATAAGTTTGACAAGTTTGACAATCTGACAAGTTTGTTATGCAAGTGATTTGATTATGTTTATTGTGTGATGTCCCATAATTTGATTATTCAATACTCATGCCAAGCTTCTATGTATACATTTGATCTGCATACTTATATTTATGAGTTACTTGAAGTATGGTAGCTTAGTTGTGTATCACTGAGCCTATAAAGCTCGGCCTTTCAATTTATCTTCATTTTCATATTAATAGATTTTTTTCGTGTCCAAGGAGCATCATTGATGAAGGACTTCCAGCATCATGTGCATAGCGTACAACACCTTATGTGTAGTGGGCATTGTATTCCTAAAGCCTTGTGTTTTGAGGGTCTAAAACTCAGTTACTATTTTGAGTATGTTAACTATTTTGATATACGATGGTATTGCAACTCCACCTATTTTGAACAATTACTTTTATTATTGTTTTAGTGTAATTATTTAATAATATTTTATCGTATTTAAAAGTATATTTTATCGGTTTAAAAATATTTGAAAATTTGTTGAGTTACTCTGGTGACCCAATGTGACACCTTGGTCTTTGGGTACTTTGTATTCAGGATTTAGGGTATTACATTTAGTGGTATCAGAGCTTAGGTTTAGTCGGTTCTAGGACTAGCTAGTTGGTCATAGTAAGGCGTTAGTGAATACATGTCCCCAAGTTAAGGATGCACTCTTTTAAGACTGGAAACTTGATTGTGTCTCCTATTTTCTGTGTTATATATATTTGATATGCGTGGAAGTTTGCTTTAGAGAGTGATTGGGATAGTCGAATGTCTCATCTATCACTCTATCATTGGTGAGAGTGAGACTAACCTAGGGATCGAACAATTTGATGCTTTCAGAAAATGGTTTGGAATGCTGATATATATTCTCGTTCATTAGTTGAAGGGCTGGAGATTTCAGAGACTCTTGGAGGGTGCTTCATTGTTGTCTTAAGAAATTCAATTTAGAGTTTTGTTATTGATTGGTGTTTGAGATCATCCAAATAAAATGAATATTTTTCATAGATGACCTTGATATGAAATTTGAGTGTTCAGTATGTCAAGTTCTGAAGTATGGATAGATGAATTCTATGATAAGATTTTTTAAGCTAGATTCAAGGCTAGCTATTTTAGACAGACTTGAAGGAGTTGTTGTGCCAAGATTTTGATGTAATCTTGAGCATGAATATGTTATTTGAGCATGATACTAGTTTGATATGTTAAGCGGAGTACCTTAAGCTTCGTGGGTCGGATGAAAGTAGGGTTTTAGTGTCAATGAGGGGAGTAAGTTTCCTACTCATATTATCTCAACAATTGCATCTCAAAGAATAATTATGTAATACCCCAAAGTTTAGTCTGGAAGTATTCTATTAGATCGATTACTAAACCAATTGCTTCAAAGTATCACTTGATAGATCAATTGATTGAGCTAGGACTAAAATGAAATAAAGAAATCTTAGATAGCTAGTTAGTAAATGGTTAATTTGAATGCTTGGGGAAAATAGATTATTGCATGCTAAAACCATGCAAGTTAGTGGACTTGTCCGCTTGGCATGCCACCAAGAGGACTTGTGCCATAGGGGTCACAGCAAGAAGGGGAAAAGATGAGAAATCATCTTCTTCCTCATCACCCAACCGAAATATATGTTAGAGAGAGATAAGATTTGAGAGAGAGAGCTTTGATGTTTAAGCATTTTGGACAGATCAATTGGGAAATTCTTGTTTTAGCTCAGTAAAGAAAGGGTAAGAAGTGCATCTTCATCCCTTATTTGTTCATGATCTCTTTGGTAGCAAGTGTAGTAGAAGTGTTGGATTGTGCCCTTGTTGATAATGATCCATCTATGATTTCTCTCTTGCATTAAGTGCTACGATATTGATAGAAAATCAAATATATGCTATGAGTATCCTAGGTTGTTTCGAATGACATCAAATTGGATTACTATGTTGGTTGTGAAAATTGTAAAATAGGGGTAATGCTTTGTTTAACTATGAATATTTAGTTATTAAATTTGATTGAACAATCGACTAGAACCTTGTTGAAGTGTAAACTATGTTTGAATCAGATTATGATCACATTGGTGGATAGAAACAATTCATGGACTGTTTTGCTTTAATATGTATTAAAGGGACTATTTTGAAATGAAAATTTGATGTTTTGAGACTTTTTTGTAAGCTAGAAATAGGGGGCTACTTTATAAAAATTTAAGGGACTGATTTGAAGTGAAAATTTGATGTTTTGGGACTGTTTTGTGAGTTGGAAAATAGGGGATTGTTTTGCATTATAATAAATGCTAGTGGGCTGTTTTGAATGTATATAAACATGTTAGGGAATGTCTTAATGCATATGAGCATGTATGATAAATAAATGGACTGTTTTGAATGTAATATACATGATGAAGACTGTTTTGATGCACATAAGTATGTATCATAGGTGAATGGACTACTTTGAGTATGTATATAAATAGTGGACTATTTTGTAGAAATATAGGTGAAAATATGTGTATTAAGGATTGTTCTGGACATTTGTAACAATAATTGGACTGTTTTGATGTGTATGTAAGCATAATTGTCCTGTTTTTGTGTATACATGAAAGTTGTGGACTGTTTTGATAGCTTGAGATTGTCATGAGTTGTTTTGTGTTTATATGTTTGCATACATGAAGAATAGAGTTGTTTTGCAAGTGGTTGGTTGATAAGAATTGTTCTAATGTATGATTGTATCTTTTGTCATACTTATACCAAAAATGAATTGAAGTTGTAAGGGCTAAAGTAGATCAAACAATAGATAAGCAAAAAGGGGAATCATGATTCGTAACAAAACTAGCTCGGATTTAAACTGTGAGTGTAGTTTAAAGTCTTGGGATAGGTTAGAAACCTTCCCGATCATCTTTTGTTTCTTTTAAACTATATTATCTTATAATTGTGCTAAGCTATGCTCAAATGAGCTAGGATTGGGGTAAGTACCTAAATGGTGAGAATTATATTTGATGTACTATGCTTGAATTGATGACATTCTCAAATTGAAAAACTATCTAAACTTGAATATGCTTAATAGTAGTTTATGTTGTAATACTATTCGAATAAGTTAATTGATGTGTTGAGAAATTCATATGAATTGAATACATGCCTAATATGAGGAACAATAAGCTTTGCTCATTTGATTATAAGAGCATATCTGTTTGATGTTATAAGTCCTAAGCTTTGCTATGTGATCATATGAACTATGATTGTGTTTGTCATGGTAAGATACAAACCTTGTTGTGATTATATGAACTTGAAGCTATGCTCACCTTTGAGATAAATAAGTCATGCCATTCGAATACCATGATAAGAAGCTAAGCTCATTTCTGATTCTGATTTGATAAGATATGAATGAAAAGCCTTGGTTTCGGGTCATTCTTAGGTATAGTTGGCATGCCATAGAGTCCATAGAGGTCGTGTTTGGGGTGGACTACGATCCTGAACTACGGTCCTTTGAGGTGACAGTAGGAGGGATGTGTTTTGGTCACTTGGCGATAGTAGGATAGATTGACCGATACTTTGAGTACCTTTTGTTTGGTAACAGTTGGCTGGGGATTCGTGTACCTAGGCTACTTGATTCTCAAGGCTATATTAAAGACAAAATAATGAATTTTGCAATACTATCAAATACACTTTCTCGATAACCTATGAGACAAACATCACATGCATTTGATATGTTATGTTTGATATCTTATGTGCCAAGTAACTCATGAATATGATATGTTATGCTTCATGTCTTATATGCCAAGAAACTCATGACATGGTATACTATGTTTGATGACTTGTGTGTCAAGTAACTTATGTATAGATAGGCTATGTTAAAGAGAAACCAAGAAAGTTTATAAGTTAAATTAATGAATTATTGTAATGTCTTGCATAGCAAGGAATGTCTTCTTATTGATAAATGAGTATCAAATTGGGTGAATAAATATGCTTGTTCGAATACTCATGTAAATATATATGTTCATGCACTATTCTAACACCCTTTGTATATATGAAAATGCTTTGCTTGAGTACCCATGTATATATATATATATGCTTTGTGTGAGTATCCATGTGTGTATATATATATGCTTTGTGTGAGTATCCATGTGTATCGGTATATGCTCTATTCGAACACCTATGTGTGTGCATATATATATATATATGCATCGTTTGAATATCTTAATACATATGATTTGTTGAATGTCGTGCACATATTACATGATTGGTCTGAATACTTTGATACATCTTGGATATCTTGTTCAATTCTAAAGTAACCTATGCTTATGATATATATGTTTGGTGTCTTACATGTGAAGTAACCCATGCTTATGATATATATGTTTGGTGTCTTAAATGCCAAGTAACCCATGCTTATGATATATATGTTTGGTGTCATACATGCCAAGTAAACCATGCTTATTATATAGATGTTTGGTGTCTTACATGCCAAGTAACCCATGCTTGGTGTCTTGCATGCCAAGTAACCCATGCTTATGATATATATGTTTGGTCTCTTGCATGCCAAGTAACCCATGCTTATGATATATATGTTTGGTGTCTTACATGCCAAGTAACCCATGCTTATGATATATATGTTTGGTGTCTTACATGCCAAGTAACCCATGCTTATGATATTTATGTTTGGTGTCTTACATGCCAAGTAACCCATGCTTATGATATATATGTTTGGTCTCTTGCATGCCAAGTAACCCATGCTTATGATATATATGTTTGGTGTATTACATGCCAAGTAACCCATGCATATGCTATATATGTTTGGTGTCTTACATGCCAAGTAACCTATGCTTATGATATAATTGTTTGGTGTCTTAGATGCCAAGTAACCCATGGTTATGATATTTATGTTTGGTGTCTTACATGCCAAGAAACCTATGCTTATGATATATATGTTTGGTGTCTAACATGCCAAGTAACCCATGCTTATGATATATATGTTTGGCGTCTTACATGCCAAGTAACCTATGCTTATGATATATATGTTTGGTGTCTTACATGCCAAGTAACCCACGTTTATGATCTATATGTTTAATATCTTATATGCCAAGTAAATCATGTTTATGGTTAGATATGTTTCAGACCTTATATGCAAAGTAATTCGCGTATTGAAATGCTAATTTTGATATCTTATATGGTAAGGAATAGATGTCTATGAAAGGCTATGTGTATGAATCTAATAAAAATTTATAATCTAAACTAAAGTATCACTTTGATAACTTGTACAATAAGTAACATGTGTTAGCAAGAAATTGTGTTCATATTGAATTAAAAAATACTACCATGTTTTGAAACCTTGTAGTTATAATGACTTGCATGTGGTCAAGTTGGTCACTTACATGGTTTCGACAGACTTAGAAATAATGCCATGATCAAACCTTGTGATTAAGATGTGTTGTATTTGATCAAGCTTGCCACTTACCTAGCTTCGATAATTCTGAAGGAAGAATAGAGTTATAATATAGAGCTTTTGATTTAGGCTTTTGTCTGATTAACTACCTCACTAAGTCATTGCTTACTCTATTATTTCGTTATATTTCAGGGTAAACGTGTTATCGGTTACCTCTTGAGCCTAGATGTGATCACAAGGGTCTATAAGTATGTTGAAAGTTTATCTTTAGAACTCCTAGATGGTGGGACATAGATAATTTGTATGCATAATGCATTTGATCACCTCTTTTGGTTATGTTTGTATATAAGTAATATAAGTACTAACATGGTGTGTAATGGTCTTTATTATATCTTGTGGTTGATCACATATATGATGGATGAATTGAACGTTTGATAGATGGTTAGAAGTTATCGATTGAATGTTTAAAAATATTATGTGAATATGCTAGAATATATAACATGTTATAAAATGGTTGCTTGAGTACATGAGTAATTAGAGGCCATTGTTGTGTCTAGCTCGAATGCGTTCGATCAGTCAACTTGGTTAGAATGTTGAACACAGGCCTATATATGTTAATTATATGGTTACTTCACTATGTTATTTATGACATGCTAATCTTAAGATATAATTAGTAATACTCCCAATTTTGAAATTACTCCTTGTAACCTCTGTTTAAAAGCTTAAGTTGAAATCTGATGATAAGTATGATAGTAGTTATTTGAACTTAAGTTATTGTTCTAATTAGGGTGTTACAAATTAAGTTAAGGTCAACTATTGATATCAATTGAATAAAAGAAAAAATTACCATGAATTATGTAATGAATGATTATAAATTCTTTGGTCTGCTTGTGTTCCTTTTCGTATCGTTGTTTTGGTTTTTTCTTGATCGCTTGAAAATGTGTCTATAAGTTGACAAATTATATATCTTTGTTACTTATAATGTCCGATCTAGTGGCTTACAAGTACGTAAGCTATCTCTTGTGTGTTTTGAAACACGTTCTAATTCGGTTTACTCCTAAGTCAGGTTAGGGGTGTTACAAATAATTAGGGGATTGTGAGGCTCTCTTGGCTTATGTTGTGGATGTGAGGGTTTAAAGGCTGACATTAGAAGATCTTTGGATGACAAAGGAGTTTATAAGTGTTTTCATAGATGAATTACATATATTGTGCCCAAATGAAGAGTAAGGGTTCAGGATCGAGGTATTACCTAGTACCGCTTTGGTATCCATTTCCTCGTACCATACGACACGAACTATGTTGAAAGAGCTAAAGATTCAGTTGCTAGAGTTGCTTGAGCGCGGAATTATACGCCCTAGTGGATCACCATGGGGAGCATCGATGTTATTCGCTCAAAAGAATGATGTGTCAATGAGATTGTACATTGATTATCATCAGCTCAATAAGGTGACTATGAAGAACAAGTACCCACTTTCGAGGATTGATGACCAGTTTGACTAATTGAGAGGTACTTGTGTGTTTTCTAAGATTGATTTAAGATCGGATTACCATTAGTTGAAAGTTGAGGAGGAAGATATCCCGAAGATAGCTTTTAGGACAAGAAATGACCATTATAGGTTCTTGGTGATGCCGTTTGGGCTCACAAATGCTCTTGCAGCCTTATGGATTTGATGAACCGTATCTTTCAGCCATACTTAGATCAATTTCTGGTGGTATCCATTGATTATATTTTGGTCTACTCGCCATCTGAGGATAAGCGTGATCATTATCTCCAAGTTGTGCTTCAGACCCTTCGAGAGACAACTTTTTGCCAAATTTAGTAAGTATGAATTTTGGCTATTTGAGGTGGCCTTTTTGGGTCACATTGTCACAATAGACGGTATTCGAGTTGTATGTAGAAGATTCATGCAATACTGGATTGGAAGCCACAACATAATGTTTCTGAAGTTTGTAGTTTTCTAAGCATCATCGAGTATTATCGTTAATTTGTTAAAGGTTTTTCGATGATTGTTGCTTTGTTGAGCAGGTTGTTGCCAAAAAAGGTTCCATTTGAATGGAACAAGAAGCGTAACATAGTTTTGATCAGCTTAAGGAAATTCTGACAGAGGCACCAGAGTTAGGTAAGGACTATGCAATGTTTAGTGATGTGTCCTTGAAAGGACTTGGTTGCGATCTCATGCAGGAGATTAAGGTATTCATTTATGCATCTAGGCAGTTTAAGTCGCATGAGCGAAACAACGTTAACCATGATTTGGAGTTAGTGATGGTTTTTGCATTGAAGATTTGGAGACCCTATCTCTTTGAGGAAGAGTGTTATATCTATACTGACCATAAGAGTCTTAAGTATTTACTCACCCAGAAAGAGCTAAATTTGAGGCAGTGTAGATGGATTGAACAACTTAAGGACTATGATTGCACTATTAACTACCATCAAGGTAAAGCTAACGTGGTAGCCAATACATTAAGTCATAAATCAGTGGTAGCATTGCGGGTGATGTTTGCAAGTTTCAGCTTGTTAGAGCACCATGGATTATTAGTCGAGCTTTAGGTTGAGCCGTTGTTGGTGCGAGAGGTAAGAGAGGCATAGAAGTTTGATTATAGTTTGGTCACCAAAGTAGATAAGGTAAAGTGAGGTGAAGCATTAGGCTTCAAATTACGAGATGACGACATATTGTATTTCAGAGGATGACTTTGTGTTCCAGTTGGCGAGTTGAGAGATAGGATTCATTGTGAGGCACATAGTAGTCCGTTTTCTATTAATCTAGGTAGCAACAAGATGTATCAGGAGCTTCATCCTTTTTATTGGTGGCAAGGATGAAGGGAAATGTGTTAAAGCTATGACTCAATGACTAGCTTGTTAGTTGGTGAAGGTAGAACATCAAGTTCCTTCAGGTCTTCTTTAGCCTATCAAGATTCCACAGTAGAAATAGGATAGAGTCACTATGGATTTTGTGACGGGGTTTCCTATATGTCGACGCAAACCCGATGCGATTTGGGCGATCGTGGATAGATTGACGAAGACAACACATTTTTCGCTAGTGCACATAGACTTCACTCTTGAGAAGTTGGCCAAATTATATAATGGTGAGATAGTGAGGTTTCATGGGGTGCCTACTTTGATTATTTCAAAAAGGGATCCGCGATTCACTTCGAGGTTTTGGAGAGCTCTTCATGAGGCATTGGGTACTCAGTTGCACTTTAGTATAACTTTTCATCCATAGACTAATGGTTAGTTGGAACGATTCATTTAGATTCTCGAGGATATGCTTCATTATGGTATATTTGAGTTTGATGAAGGTTGGGAGGAACACCTTCCCTTGGTCGATTTCGCATACAACAACAATTACTAGTATAGCATTCAAATGGATCCTCTTGAGGCATTATATGCCCACAAGTGCAAGACTCCACTGTGTTGGACAAAGCTTAATGAGAGGAAGATTATTGGTCTGGATTTGATCAGAGAGGCTGAGGATAAGGTTCAGGTGATCCAAGACAATTTAAGAGCAGTTTTTTATCGTCTAAAGTCATATACAGTTTTGAAGCGCAAGGTGATAGAGTTTGTAATGGGCCACAAAGTCTTCCTTAAGGTTTCACCTTGGGATAAAGTTTCGCACTTAGGGCGCAAAAGTAATTTAGTCTCAGGTTCATTGGACCTTATGAGGTTTTAGGAAGAGTTGGACCCGTGCCATATCGGTTAGCCTTGTCACCTATGATGGAGCGTATTCATAATGTGTTCCGCGTGTCCATGCTTAGGTGGTACCATTCTAATCCTTCCCATATCATATTGCTTGAATTGATTGAGGTGAGTCCAGACTTGCCATATGAAGAAGTGCCGATTTAAATTTTGGCTCAAGATACCTAAGAACTTAGGAACAAAATGATCCCCTTAGTTAAGGTCCTACTGAGGAATCTTGGAGCTTAGGAGGCGACTTGGAAGCCAGAGGAGTCCATCAATTTACATTATCTGTACCTTTTTGATTCAGGTAAATTTCAAGGATGAAATTTGTTTTAAGGAGGGGAGAGTTGTAACAACCCAAATTCTTGAGTCAATGTTCGAGCGTTGACCTGAGTTAAGATGGATAAATATATTTAGGGATTAAATTTTTGTTGAAATTATTTTAGGTGAATTTTGGACCTTTTTATAAGTAATTAAGGATGTTGGGAAGCTTGTGTGAAGTGGTGAGAAAATGTATAGCTTGTTGGGTAATTAACCCATTGTTGCAAAAAAAATCTACTCTCCCATTAAATGGGAGAGTATGGCCGGTGGATTTAGAAGCATGGGGAATGGGATTTTGTCCCCCATTTCCCAATTTAAAAATGTCTTATTTCCTTCCATCTTTTCTCTATTTTTTATATTTCTCTAAAAATTTCTACACCTATTCATATATCACCCTCTTCATTTTACTTTTCCCTACATTTCAATCTTTTACCATACATGAGTGTAGAAAAAAAATAAGGGTCTTCATTTTCATCTCATCTTATAAGCTTCAAGAAGGTGAGTGTTAAATTGGATTTAAGATTTTTCATGACAAGATAAATGAATGAATGTGGAAGCTTTGGGGTAAATGAGGGTTTAGATTCGAGACAGCCTCTTCCATGTATTTTTATTTATTTTCAAGTTTAAAATTTTAACTTTGTCTTCCATGAATATTATTGTGTTTCTTGATTAGTTCAAGAAGGTGGTGAATAATCTAAAGCTAAAGGAATTGGGAAAGTGGTGGAGAGCTAGGCAAGAAACTTTGTTAGTGTTCATCCATCAAGGTGGTACCCTCTAACTCTCCTATGCTTCTTGTTAAGTCATAAATATAATGCTTGTGTGATAATATATGCATGTTGTATGTCTTTGGGTGAAAATCATGTTTGGATGACTAAATAAGGATAAAAGTTCATGTTACTAAATCTACCCAGAAACGAATCTATGTACGAGCAGTGTGTTTGAAAATCCTCCATAAATTCTATAAAAATAATTAGGACGTGAGATATACGTCGTTAGAACCATGAGTTTGTCTAGTTTCGTTTAGAACAAACGAAATCAATTTCGATTTGTATTTTAGAATATATGAATTTTTGAAAGTTGGAAGGTCAGAAAATCTAGAAGCGGAATGTTTACAAAACTGTTTAGGTAGTTACTTGAAGTATGGTAGATTAGATTTGTACCACTGAGCCCATAAAGCTCAGCCTTTCAATTTATCTTCATTTTCAGATTGGTTCGTGTCCGAGGAGCATCATTGACGAAAGACTTCCAGCATCATGTGCATAGAGTACAATACCTTATGTGTAGTGGGAATTGTATTCCTAAAGCCCTGTGTTTTAGGGTCTAAAACTCAGTTATTAGTTCGAGTATGTTGACTATTTTGATATACGATGGTATTGGAGCTCCACCTATTTTGAACAATTACTTTTATTATTGTTTCAGTGTAATTATTTAATAATATTTTATCATATTTAAAAGTATTTTTTATCGATTTAAAAATTTTGAAAATTTGTTGAGTTACTCTAGTGACCCAATGTGACACCTTGGTCTTCGGGTACTTTGTATTCGGGATTTAGGGTGTTACATCTTGTTGCTCTTATTTTTCTCTACTTTTATGGCACGTCTTTTATCTGCCTTTATGACATGTCTTTCTTTCATGACACGTTTTCTAGATGCCTTTGTAGTCGCTTGATGCTCGTGTAGTGTTCCTCATGATGTTTGTTTCTGATTTGTGTTTGTTGGTAGTCATGGATAGTTTCATCCATTTTGTGGTTGTTTTCTGATGTATTCAGAAGTAGAGCGGGTCTGTAACACCCTCGACCCAGATGTCACAATTGAGCCTAAAATCCAATCCAAAAACCATAAAATTCTCAAACTGGGTTTAGCCCAAACAAATTATTTCCAAAACATTTAAAGCCCATAACTGAAAATATAGTTAAATAATCAAAACGGTACAAATGAGATCCAATTTAATTTAAAACATTTAAAATACTTGATTAATACAATTTCAAAAGTAAGGATTACAGACTCAACCATGTAAGGTCCTATGAATACATAGCCCACTAAACAGAAGTGCCATACTCCGAAGATCTCCACATGTTGGAATCCCGTACTGATAATGCTCCTCGATCCCTCGATCCTATGATCAACCTACGCACAGAAACAATGATTCCGAGTGCTGAGCTTACAAAGCTTAGTGGTACACATCTATTCTACTATACTTCGTGCTAATCATAAACATAAGCATACAAGCTAGTACGAGCAAAAAAAGATAGATAAATAAACATGTGGTGCTACCATTAGTCGTCTAAACACATGCTCTCAACAAGACAATTCATTATACATGGCACTCAAGGCCCAACCATACTTACAACATGGAATCATAACATCATATAGATATGGTGCTACCTCTAGCTGCCAAAATCATATAACATAGCAAGACAACATAAGCTTCTCGTAGCATATAAGCATTATATCACAATATAGGAGTGAGGCCGGGTCCCACTAAGCCTCGGGATCATACACTCTAAGTGAAGCCCGATTCCACTAAGCATCGGGATATATACACTCTTTGGGGTGAGGCCTGGTACCACTAAGCGTCAGGATATATACAAGCATGCTTGGAATCTCTCATCAAGCATCTTCGAATAAGTCCCGGTCCCACTAATCCTCAGGTTCATACATTCGGGATCTTGACCATGGTGTTGCAACACTCTATTTTCTTATGGGTATTCAGAACCCCATCAACAAGGTAACTCAACCATAATAATGCCCTTACGTGGCATACTTTCACTATTCGATCCACCAAGGATCCTTAAACATACAATACAACAAGTCACCCAAGGTCTTTAATTAAGTTATTGCCCGTTAAACTCATATATGAGGTTTAAATATCAATTTCTCGATTTTACTATTCATTTTACCACTTTAGAGGCCCACCGGGCCTAAGTCATCGAATTATAGGACCTTCGAACTCAAATCTTATTTTTCAGGCAGATTGCCCAGACGGTATCGATACACCCTCTAAGGGTATCGATACACCCCTCCTTACCGATACGTCTCCAAGTGTATCGATACCTGGCTTACATACGTAGGGTTTTATCCAAACAACCCTATACGGATACACGAGGATGTGTACCGATACCCTAAAGCATATCAATACACTTAAAAGTGTATCGATACTAAAATTGGCTACTGGAATTCGGATGAGAAAAAGGTATCGACACCCCCTTCAAGCATATCAACACCATTCACAAAATGCATGTGTTCTTTAAGAATTAACATAGGGTATCGATACACCATCACCCGTATCGATACTCGAACCAAGAACTCATTTTTTAAAGTTCGTAAATCACGCCCAATGCCCCTAAAACCCAAAGGCACAACACCAAACTGAACCTACGGGTTATGGAAGGTGTTTTAAGTGGTTTCCTACCAAATTTTAGCCATTTTAACATTAATCTTAAGAATTAGCATTTTAGAGGCTCTAAGCATTCAAACAACCAAAATGTCAACCAAACTACAAGGCAACCCAATTCATGATTTCCAGGAACACAAAGGAGTTAGTAGTATGCTAACCTTAGCTAGAAAACTCAAACTCAAGCTTTCCAAGTAAAGCCCTTCAACTTTCTCTTGTGATCCAAGCCTGAAGAAACCCCAAAGCCTCCTCATTTCATACCAACATGAAAACGAACCCATACATGAGTTAACAACTAGGGGTAAGCTTGACTACGAATTTATAATCTTAAACCTCAAAGAAGGGCTCCATAACATCTTAAATCATCCAAAACCCAAAATGACAACTTACAATTTTTAAGAAGGGGATACCACTTTCATGAAGCATAGGTGATGGAGATTAATTTCTTCTTCACTCATGAACCCCAAAATCAACTCTATGAAGGTAAAGATTTGAGCTTTAAACCTTGGTGGCTTGGGTTTCCATGGAGGAAAAATGTAAGGAAGAAAGAGAAGAAGAAAATGGCGAGTGGAAGAGTGATATCACAAACTCCCCTTTTTGTCTCCCCTTCACTCACATGAAACACCAAAGAAATAAAGGTGTTTAGCCCATTGTCTTTAAAAATGGTATAACTACCCTATGAAACCCCTTACTTTCTTCCTTGTCCTAAAATGGTCACTTCCCAAGCTTATTATATGGTCCAATTCTTATCCAACAAATCCCAAAATTGGCCCAATGGGTCCAATTATTCAATCCAACATGAAGGTCCAAAACTCAGGTCAACGCCCAATCGTTGACTCAGAAATTCGGCTCGTTACAGGATCGACACCTTTGGAACCGACGCAAAAGGTATTAGCAGTTTTCTAGTGGAGATTTCATCTAGTTCATGTTTTGACAACTCCTTAGGGACTCTTCCTACAATGGACTTTAGAGATTTGCTGTGGTACAAAGAGGAAGTGTCTAATCTGACTGGAGCATCCCTTTAGTTTTTTTTTGGGATTTGTCGTGTTCTTTTTATTATTTTTTAATGTTGTGGAACTTTTGAAAGGTTATGTTTCTTTTCCTTTTTTATTAATAAAGCTGCTTGGTTTCAAGTTAAAAAAAATAATATTCGTGAAACAAAAATCATAATCCTATACCAAAATCTGAAATTACCCCTTATAACCTTATAATGCAAACGAAACGTTCTAAATAATTTTTTTTTTATTTTTCAATTACGATTTGATCTAAAAAATTAAATAAGATTATTTGACACATTTAATAATAAACTATTCTTAAAATATTTCAAACTGTTATGAATATTTATTTATGGTAGATATTCATGTATTAAATAAGACTGTAATGTACTTTATTATTAGGTTTTAATGTCTATTGGAATTAAATTTCACATTATACTTATAAATATAGAGTTTTGAGAAGAAATTGTATATAACTTTACGTTTGAGAATATAATACAAGTTTCTCCTTTTGTCTCTCATCTTTTTTGTTTTTGTTCTTCTTTTACTCTGTTTACAGTATTTTATAAGTATGATCTCGCTCAATTGTCGTAGTTCTTGTTCGTGAATCTAAAAAAATCTATTTGATATTGTTAACTAAATTTACCATATATTTAATTTAACTTGAAAAATCTGGAGTGTTCGCTTGGTGCCGCACTCAGAACAACGTTGATTGGGATTGTCATATTTGAGTAACGGAAACACATCAAATGAATCACTAATTTCAACCAGCTTCCTAATTCAAGCTTTTATTTTATTTTATTCTCGGTGTGACGTTTTCTTTTATATTTGCTATATTAATGTAATAACGGACTTATGAGCTTGACGCATTTTTTACAAAAATTAATCTTAACGGAGTCACCACCAATATTTTAAATTAGATGAAATTGGATCACCTGAAAAACTGGTTATTTTACTAAATTTCATTTTCATATTTTTATCAAAATAACGAATTTTTGGTCTACAAAATAAGAAAATAGGTTCAAGAGTTAGGGTGAGCACCCCCACAACGCCCAAAAATATATCTAAAAGAATACTCCTCAATATGAGACTAATGAGAAATTTACGCCCCTTTAAGCTCGAGGTACTTTTTTGGCGATAATCTATAATAAATAATATTGCTTTAATTTAAATTTAGATTAAAATTAGATGAATGCAAGATATATATATTAATAGAAATAATATATATTATTAAACTATATAATAAGTACATAATAATATTAGTAATAATAGAAATAATAATAGCATTAATACTTATAATTAATTAATTAATTAATAACACTAATGACATTAGTAATATAATAATAATACATTAATACTAATATTATAATAATAATACTAATAACATGATAACTATAATAACCATATTATTAATAATAGTATAATAATAATAATACAATAAAAGTAGCTTTAATAATAATAATATTATTAGAGATCCACTAACCGACCTAGTGGCTAAAGGATGCTCATATTGTCCCATCTTATATGGGTTCAAATCCAGTATGGGAATGTAAACTCTCTATTTAATCAATAATAATAATAAATATAAATAATGACTAATTAGTAAAAAATAGTAACTTAAAACCAGCAAAGAGGACAAAATTGCAAGGAATTAAAACAAGGGAGGGTCGAAACTATAATTTTTCCATTTTATACAAAAGATAGCAGATCGTTCCCTGGTCGGATCACGCGCTCCGGGTTACAGACCCCAAACGGTGTCGTTTTGACCGCCTTATAAATACCTTATTTGAAAAAAAGGGTCATTTGTATCTGATAATTTTAAAAAACTTCAAAACCCTCTCAAACACATTCCCTCACCTAGGCACCGACCGTGTCTCTACTGCGAGCTTCCGTGTGCCGCCATTCATCAATTACAAAAATCTCAGTCTCTGACGGTCGAAACACATGCAAAGAGACATGATGATTGTTTTTTTCCTAGACTCAAATCTACCCTCGGTTTTTCTCTAGACTTATTCTAATTGCATGGATCTACCAAAAACTAAAAGGTTATTATATTTTTTTACCTTTTCTTTTCTCCTTTTTCATCTATTTTTTGTGTTCCCTTTTTGTTTTCGATCCCGTCTCTAAGGCTCCATCTTTCTATATATTACCTCTTTTTATAGGGTTTCAGATCAAATTACATTTGAGTATGGGGAGATAGCTGGAGATACATCATTCTTTATCTTGGGCGGTTACTGCATTTTGGATGAGCATGAGGAGTTTTAAAAGGGGTTTAGGGAGGTGGTGGTAGGCAGCGTTAGATGGTAGAGGAAAAAAGGATGTAATGGGGTTAGGTTTAGGTTATTTAGGTTGGATTCTATTTTGGTTCTAATATTTAAGGTTTAGTTTGAGTCTATTTTGGGGTTTCTGATGTGGACGACATCGATGGCAACGACCGATGGTAACAACAACTTGTGGTAGCTGCGGCGGTCAACGTGGTGGCTGGGTGAGCGGCGGCTGTGGTTGTAAGGAAAGCTGACGGGTAGGGTTAAGGTTAGGTGGCTAGGGTTTAGTTGGTTTAGGTTTAGGCTTAGTTATTTGGGTTTGGGCCAGTTGGATATTTGGTTATTTGGGTTATGAATTGAAATGATTTATGGGTTTTTGAGGCTCGGACATAATTGGGTTATTACAACTGCCTCTCTTTGCTTATTATTGTGCAACGACAATAGATCAAAGACTAAAAGAGAATCAATTATGTCTGGTTCGGTCCGGCTACAGTCAGTATGATGTTTTCTGTCTTCGATCAATCTTCTTCTCTGCTCTTGGAAAGGTAAAACATAAACTAGGTGACCCGTTCCATTGTATTTTCAAGGAGACATGATCTATTGTTGTGTTCATTCCATTGCAATTTTAGAGAGATGAACTCGCTACTGTATTCATTCCGTTACAACCTCAGGGTGATGAAATTATTGTTGCACTCATTCTGCTACAATTTTAGGGAGATGAGTCTGTTGTACCTTTATCTATTTTACTGTAAATTTAGGGAGATAAGCTTGTCGCTGAGTTTATTCCACTGCATCTTTAGGGAGATGAACTTGTGGTGGCTGGGTGAGCGGCGGCTGTGGTTCAACGTGGTGGCTGGGTGAGCGGCGGTTGTGGTTGTAAGGAAAGCTGACGGGTAGGGTTAAGGTTAGGTGGCTAGGGTTTAGCTGGTTTAGGTTTAGGCTTAGCTATTTGGGTTTGGGCTAGTTGGATATTTGGGTATTTGGGTTATGAATTGAAATGATTTATGGGTTTTTGAGGCCCAGACATAATTGGGTTATTACAGCTGCCTCTCTTTGCTCATTATTGTGCAACGACAATATATCAAAGACTAAAAGAGAACCAATTATGTATGGTTCGGTCCAGCTACAGTCAGTATGATGTTTTCTGTCTTCGATCAATCTTCTTCTATGCTCTTGGAAAGGTAGAACATAAACTATGTGACTCGTTCCATTGTATTTTCAAGGAGACATGATCTATTGTTGTGTTCATTCCATTGCAATTTCAGGGAGATGAACTCGCTACTGTATTCATTCTGCTACAACCTCAGGGTGATGAAGTTATTGTTGCACTCATTCTGCTACAATTTTAGGGAGATGAGTCTGTCGTACCTTTATATGTTTTACTACAAATTTAGGGAGACAAGCTTGTCATTGAGTTCATTCCATTGCATCTTTAGGGAGATGAACCTGTAGTTATTCTCATTATGCCGCATCTTCAGGGTAATGAACTTGTCATTGTGCTCATTCTGCTGTAATTCTAGGAAGATGAGACTGTTGCAGCTTTATCTGTTCCACTACATCTTTAGGGAGACAGATTTGTCATTGAGTTCATTTTGCTACGTCTTCAGGAAGATGAATGTAACACCCCTTTCCCGGTCTGGTAGAGAACCGGGTCGGAAATTGTTATTGGAAAGTGGAACCGAAGATTAGAATTAGAATTGGGGTTAAATTTAAACTTTCCAAACTAGAAGGGACAAAATTGCAAACATTAAAAATTACCGACCCTAATCCAGATTCTTTACTATCAACTTATAATTAGACTCACCAATTATTAACCTGTGAAGTTTCGTTGTTATTGGATATTTTTAACCTATCCATTTGAGCCATATATAATTATTAGTGACCAATTTGTAATCTTTTAAAATTGTTTCTCAAGCCTTTTAATGGAATTAACCGACACCGTATCAATACACTTTAGACTATATCGATACGCTATGTTAAATTTTACACTTTCCAAGTTCAAGGTCAACGACCCCGTACGGTATATCTATGCCCGAATCGATACTTCGACTTGGGTTGACTCGTTTCGGTATGCCTAAGGTCGTATCGATGCAATTATTTTTCCAAACCTTACCGCCAAGGTTCGTATCAGTACACTCCCTAGTGTATCGATACTCCCTGCTTCATCAAGTCTAATTATGTAAGGCCGTCTCGATACAACTATCCTTGTATCGATATGCCTGTCCCGTAATGACAAATTTCATCTGGTTTTTACCTAATTTAACCCCTCAAATGTTGTCCAATCATTAACAAATTTTACTAGAATCCTAAAATCCATTACTCTATTGTCATACCAAATTTTATAGCATTTCGAATCCGTTTACCTAGTTTTCACTTTAGGCTCATTTTAGGTTCATTTTAACAAACTAAACATTCCCAAAACATACCATTTCATGCATTCAACACTAATCATTATAGGACTTTTACACAACCATCAAAATGCTCATACAAAACATGTTTGGGCCATACGCCACTTGACTAGGAGTTTAAGGCAAAATATAGGCATACTTATACTTATGAAGAGGTGACTTGCAACGGAAGCACACAATCAAAAGCTGGAATTCTTTCAAGGTCCTGAAAATGCATGAGACACGCATGTTAGGCTTACATAGCCTAGTGAGGTAGTTATAACAAGAGTAAATAATAACTAGTGTCATGAATGGCATAGTGATCAATTGGGTAACGTATGCATGATTTGAAACATATAATCTCATGCTAATCCACAAATCATAGAAGTTCATATTCATCAAGTTATACTTCATAAGCATACATTATTTCTTGAATTGGTACCGTTGGATACACAAATTCTCCTTTACACCATTCATATCGAAAAATAGGCTGTTGCCTTGAGCCGTAGCTTTGGAGAAGATCCCTTACACAATCCATCCTTATTTCCCCCACATATAGGCTGTAGCCCCAGACCGTAGTCCATCCCTTACTTATACGAGCTCAAAATAATCTCATGGCATGCCAATTGTATCCAATGTCCACACTTACACAAAAATCACATAATTAGCATATTACATATCTTTCGGATCATATCATAACATATGTCAAAATTGAGCCTTAGTTCCATGTATCACATAACTAGCATGTCATATCCATACTACACATATCAGAGCAATACAAGGTACTTACCGAATTCACCATTCGAATCCAACATAGTTGCTCTACATGAGCCCTTAATCAAATGCAACATGTTCATCAAATAATGCAACGAGATGGCACCGAGCCTATCCCTTGACACAACTACACTCACCTTAGAGCACGGAAGCTTTTAGAATTTTTTAATCTCGATTCCTTCGTTCTTAGCCGTGATAGGAGATGGTGGATTATTCTCCTCCGAATTTTGAGATAGGAAAACACAAAGAATCATTACAATGAACATAACAACATGGTTACATAAATTAGGCTTAGAGTTTTTCAACTTAAATCAAATTCCAATTATTTACGGAATTCTACAATTGAAAGAGGGCTTCTTCTTATCCGATTACTGCTTTACTATGGTACTTTTAAATTGAAGAAAATATTAGCCTAAGATGGACAAGAAAAGAGGTGTGTGCTTGAGCTTGAGGTAGGGGATAAAAATGGTGGTGCTTTCTTTGTGGAAGACAAAGTGTGGTGTTTTGCTTTTGGGAGAAGTGAACAATTGAAGAGAACTTTTCTTCATGGTTTATCAAAAGAGTCAATGGCCTTAATGATGCCTTGCCTCCCAATTAGCCAATGAGGATATTTCCTCCTATTGAGGGTTTGCTTAACCCAAGGCCTATTAGCTTTCCAAGTAAGCTACTTTGTTAGCTTGTGAATTCTGATGAATTTCACGTGAGATTTGACAAGCATAGAGGTGACTCGTCACCTATCAACATTTCTTTACAAAATGACATCATTTTGGCTCAAACAGGGGACCCGTATCGATACGCTTCTGTCCGTATCAGTACGCCCATGCTAAAATAAGAAAGTTAGTTATTGATGGTTAGACCGTATGGATACTCACATGGCCGTATCGATACGACTAGCTCAGATTTGCACTTTGGGCTTTGAATTTCATACAAGGGGTCCATTTACTCACATAGGGTCCAAATGTAATTTCATTTATCACGAGGAGTACAAAAGTCAACCATTAAAAACATTATTACATCGAGTTCAAAATTTTTGATCACCGAAACCTAATTTCAACTAGGCCGGTTGTTAGGGTGTGACAACTCTCCTGCCCTTAAGAAAATTCATCCTCGAATTTTCACCTTAATTGAACAAATAAGGATATTGCTTTTGCATAGTTTCTTTGGGTTCCTATGTTGCCTCTTTAATGGAATGGCTTCTCCATAGAACCATTACTAAGGGCATGGATTTATTACGAAGGCGTTTAACTTCTCGTGCGTGGATCTGTACAGGTCCTTCCTCGTACGTCATATTTGATTGAATCTCTACGGATTTTGGTTCAATCACATGGGAAGGATCTGACCTGTATCTGCGTAGCATAGATACATGGGGACGTTGTGAATTCGACTTAACTCTTTAGGAAGAGCTAATCAGTAGGCAACATGTCTAACTTTTTCGATCACTTCGAACAGGCCAATGAAACGAGGACTTAACTTTCCTTTCTTCCTAAAGCGAAAGATCTTCTTCCATGGAGATACCTTGAGGAAGGCTTTTTCACCAACCTCGTACTGGATGTCTCTTCTTTTTAGATTAGCATAGGACTTATGACGGTCGAAGGCAGCTTTGAGTCGATCGCAGAAAATGGCCGTTCTTTCTTCTGTTTCCCGAAGCAAATCAGGGCCTAACATCTTGCCTTCACCGAGTTTGGTCCAACAAAGAAGATTTCTACATATCCTTCCATAAAGGGCTTCATACGGGGCCATTTGAATTGAAGCCTGGTAACTATTGTTGTAAGCGAACTTGACTAAGGGTAGGGATTTCTCCCACGTGTTCCCAAAGTCAATGACACAAGCTCGGAGCATATCTTCCAGGATCTACAAGGAAGAACCGGGATTCATATGGATTACTTATACATACGAATCAAAGGGAGATATAAGGTTACCTGAATAACCCTTTCGGATTGACCGTCGGTCTGAGGATGGAAGGCGGTGCTTAAGTGCACACGCGTTCCAAAAGCCTCTTGCAGGGTTTTCCAAAATCGGGATACGAAGTTTGGGTCACGATCAGAAATAATGGATACAGGGACTCCGTGTAACCGGATAACTTCACGAATATATTATTCTACGAGTTTAGGTAAGCTAAAATCCATTCTCACCAGAATAAAGTGAGCATATTTGGTGAATCGGTCCACAATGACCCAAATGGCATTATTCTTCTTTGGTGTCAGTGGCAGACCACTTACGAAATCTATCGTAATGTGTTCCCATTTCCATTGTGGAAGCTCGATAGGCTACAGTAGGCCCGTTGGTACTTTGTGCTTGGCTTTGACTCGTTGGCTAGTCAAACACCTAGCCACAAAGTCTGTGATCTCGTTCTTCATACCAGACCACCAATATAACTCTTTTAGGTCTTTGTACATCTTGATTTTTCTTGGATGAATGGAGAAAAGGCTAGAGTGAGCTTCGCTTAGAATCTGATTCTGAAGATCATCATCGTCGGGTACACAGATACATTTGCGAAAACACAATAAGCCTTCAGAGTTTATGGCAAAGTCAAGATCTGGGCTATCCTTAACCTTGGAAATAAGAGGTTGCAACTCCTCATCGGATTGCTGGAGTGCTTTGATTCGAGATACGATGGTCAACTGTACTTTCAATTCAACCAATAGCTTACCACACTTCTTGTGTCGAAAATGGGCATTCAAATATCTTAGAGAAGGAGCGGGTTTCCAGCTAAGAGCATCAACCACCACATTGGCTTTACCAGGATGGTAATCTATGACCATATCGCAGTCTTTCAACAGCTCCATCCACTGATGTTAACGAAGGTTTAACTCTTTTTGAGTTAGAAGATACTTCAAGCTCTTGTGATCGGTGTACAAGTAACACTTCTCACCATAAAGATAATGCCGCCAAATCTTTAAAGCAAACACAACTGCGGCTAACTCCAGATCATGGGTTAGATAGTTTAGCTCATGTGGCTTGAGTTGACGTGAAGCATAAGCTATAACTTTTCCTTCTTGCATTAGGAAACAACCTAATCCCAGGTGGGATGCATCACTGTAAACGGTGAAATCCTTGCCCGACTCCGGTTGCACTAAGATAGGAGCATGAGTAAGGACTTGTTCAGGATGATCGAAACTCCTTTGCTGATCTACATTCCATTCAAAAAGAATGTCTTTGCAAATGAGCTTCGTTAAGGGTGTAGCAATCAAAGAGAATCCCTTAACGAATATGCGGTAATAACTAGCAAGCCCGAGAAAGCTGCGAACTTCTCCAATGTTCTTGGGAGGAATCCAGTCAAGGATGGTCTGGATCTTCTTTGGGTCAACTTGGATTCTCTTAGAAGAAATCACATGGCCTAGGAAGGACACTTCGGATAACCAAAATTCACACTTACTGAACTTGGTGTAGAGTTGTTTCTCTCGAAGGGTCTGAAGCACAATCTAGAGATGTTCTTCATGGGCAGTAGAGTCTTTGGAATAGATCAGGATATTGTCTATAAAGACAACCACAAACTTATCGAGATAGGGCCGAAATATACGGTTCATTAGGTCCATGAAAGCTGCAGGTACATTTGTGAGCCCGGAAGGCATCACTAAGAATTCATAGTGGCCATATCTAGTTCGAAAAGCAGTTTTTGGAACATCAGACTCCTTTACCAACATCTGATAGTATCAAGATCAAAGGTCAATCTTGGAAAAGACTGAAGCATGTTTCAATTGATCAAAGAGGTGATCAATCCTCGGAAGCGGATACTTGTTCTTGACGAAAAAAATTGGTGCTCCCCAGGGTGAGGAACTCGGTCGAATGAATCCCTTATCCAAAAGGTCTTGGATTTGGGTCTTTAGCTCTTTTAACATTATCGGAGCCATTCTATACAGAGTATTAGAGACCAGAGTAGTCCCAGGTTGTACTTCTATCCCGAATTCCACTTCCAGGGTGAGAGGGAGTCCCAGAAGCTTATTGGGAAATATGTCAGAGAATTCTTTCATAATTGGTACATCTTCGAGCTTTAAGTCTTTCTTAGACTCCATAGCACACATAAGGGTCTTTTTAGGCTTAGGTTTGGAATTCATCAAGGTTATACTCTCCTTACCGAGCCTACGGAGGTACAATTTCTTCTTCGAGCAATCCACCCAAGCTTGGTGTTCAGCTAGCCAATCAAGGCCTAGGATAAGGTCGAATTCTTGGAATGGCATGGCCATCAAATTGGCCGGAAATGGGATCCCTTAGATCCTTAGAGAGCAATCTTTACAAATCATTCAAATGGTCACACTATCTCCTAATAGATTGGAGATAACTATCTCGGAAGTGACCGGTTCTAAGTCTAATGCATACTTTGAAATCATCGGTTCACTAATGAAAAAGTGTGTAGAGCCTAGGTCTATTAATGCATAAACATAGTCGAAGCATAGCTTTACCATACCTGCAATCACATCAGGGTCATCTTCCTACGCACGGCCTCAAACATTATACATCTGAGTCGAAGTTTGCGGATCACGACCGACTGTGGGTGCATTGTTGTTGCGAGTTTTTCTTGCGAATTCGGTTGGAATTGGCTTCGATCTTCTCCCTTTACAAGGATTTTTCTAAGAAGCTACGGATGTAGGTGCATGCGGATTCTGCGGACACTGTTGAATAAAGTGGCCAAACTCTCTACAGAGGTAGCAAGATCCAGACTGTCTATGACACTACCTTGGATGCCTCTTCTGGCAGTAGTTGCATAAAGGGGTCTGAGAACCTTCTGTAGAACCACCCGTACTGTCCACCGAAGCTGTACGAGTAACATACGTCCTTGTGGACTAGAATTGTGGTGTGTATCCAGATTGGAGCAGTTTTTGGAAGGTGACAAATTTCTGATCCCAATGCTTACCTTTCTTCTAAAACATTGGAGGCTTAGAATCCTCACGAAATCTCTTATCGCACTGGGCTTGATCCCCCTTTCTTTTCTCAGAAGCCTTTTGGGAAGCCTCAGTAGCGATAGCTTAGTTGAAAAGCGTCTGAAAGTATTCTAACTCCAAGACGGTGAAGAGGGGGCACAATTCGTCACATAGACCATCAATGAACATTCAGTATTTCTCTTTCTCCGTGCGTATGATCTCAGTACCATACCTTGCATACTTGCAGAAGTTGTGAATGTACTGCTTCACAGGCCTTCCCCCTTGTCTCAGATGGAGGAATTTCTTGTGCCTCTCAGCAATGTAATGATCACTGATGTACTTCTTGCGAAACTCCTGAAGAAAGAAGTCCCATGTAACACGGTGTTCAGGAACAGTGAGAGTCATCGTATCCCACCAGCTCTGGGCCACTTCTGTAATCAAGGCCAAAGCACATTCAAGTTTGTATTCATCAGGGTACTTCGTTTGCTTGTTCAACACTTTCAAGGTGTTCTCTAGCCAATATTTCGTGACTTCGGGGTCATCCAGATCCTGGCTGGTAAAGGTGTAAACTGGGTATTGCTTGAGTTTGTCGACAGGAGCCCTCAAGACAATCGTTGTGGATTCGGTAGGGGTAGGAGTGACTCTTGTCAGAGAGACACCACGACTTGTTTAATCATGTCTTCCATGGATATCAAGTACTCCTGTTGAGCTGGAGGCATCGGAGGCGGATGAGGTGGGTCGTTCTGCCCCACTTGTTCGGGCCTTACTTCTGCCCTCAAATTGTCCCCTGTGTCGAGGAAGAGCCGGGGTGGGATTCATTTACGGCACGCCTATCAGTGGGTGCGAACATTTTCAGATCTATTCATACAGAGAAAGGTTTAATCGTATAAGTTGCAAGTCACAAATAACATATACAAATAAACTCACAAGTGGCATATGCAAATACAGACGCATAACGGACACTTGTCTAGTCCTAGAATCGACTAAACCTAGGCTCTGATACCACAAATGTAACAACCCCTTCCCTGTCTGGTAGAGAACTAGGTCGAAAAGTGTTATCGAAATCGGAATTAGGATTAAATTTAAACTTTCCAAACTAGAAGGGACAAAATTGCAAACATTATAAATTAGCGACCCTAATCCAGATTCTTTATTATAAACTTGTAATTAGACTCACCAATTATTAACCTGTGAAGTTTCATTGTTATCGGATATTTTTAACCTATCCATTTGAGCCATATAATTATTAGTGACCAATTTGTAATCTTTTAAAACTATTTCTCAAGCCTTTTAATGGAATAAACCGACACGCATCGATACACTTTAGGCCGTATCGATACGCTATGTTAAATTTTACACTTTCCAGGTTCAAGGTTAACGACCCCGTATGATACGTCTATGCCCGTATCGATACACTTTGACTTGGGTTGACTCATTTCGGTATGCCTAAGGTCATACCGATGCAATTATTTTTCCAGACCTTACTGCCAAGGTCCATATCGGTACACTCCCTAGTGTATCGATACTCCTTGCTTCATCAAGTCCAATTATGTAAGGTCGTATCGATACAACTATCCTCTTATCGATACGTTTGTCTTGTAATGACAGATTTCATATGGTTTTTACCTAATTTAACCCCTCAAATGTTGTCCAATCCTTACCAAATTTTACCAACAAGCCTAAAATCCATTACTCTATTGTCATACCAAATTTTATAGCATTTCGAATCCCTTTACCTAGTTTTCACTTTAGGTTCATTTTAACAAACTAAACATTCCCAAAACATACCATTTCATGCATTCAACACTAAGTCATTATAGGACTTTTACACAACCATCAAAATGCTCATACAAAACATGTTCAGGCCATATGCCACTTGACTAGGAGTTTAAGGAAAAAGATAGACATACTTATACTTATGAAGAGGCGACTTGCAACGGAAGCACACGATCGGAAGCTGGAATTCTTTCAAGGTCCTGAAAATGCATGAGACACGCATGTTAGGCTTATATAGCCTAGTAAGGTATTTATAACAAGAGTAAATAATAACTAGTGTCATGAATGGCATAATGATCAATTGGTAACGTATACAAGATTTGAAACATATAATCTCATGGTAATATACAAATCATACAAGTTCATATTCATCAAGTTATACTTCATAAGAATGCATTATTTCTTGAATTGGTACTGTTGGATACACAGATTTCCCTTTACACCATTCATATCGGAAAATAGACTGTAGCCTTGAGCCGTCGCTTCGGAGAAGATCCCTTTCACAATCCACCTTTATTTCCCCACATATAGGCCGTAGCCCTAGACCGTAGTCCATCCCTTACTTATACAAGTTCAAAATAATCCTATGGCATGCCAATTGCTTCCAATGTCCACACTTACACAAAAGTCACATAATTAGCATATTCCATATCTTTCGGATCATACCATAACATATGTCAAAATTGAGCCTTAGCTCTATGTATCACATATCTAGCATGTTATATCCATACTACACATATCAGAGCAATACAAGGTACTTATTGAATTCACCATTCGAATCCAACATAGTTGGTCTACATGAGCCCTTAATCAAATGCAACATGTTCATCAAATAATGCAACATGATGGCACCGAGCCTATCCCTTGACACAACTACACTCACCTTAGAGCACATAAGCTTTTAGGATTTTCGAATCTCGATTCCTTCGTTCCTAGCTGTGATTGGAGATGGTGGATTTTTCTTCTCCAAATTTCAAGCTAGGAAAACACAAAGAATCATTACAATCAACATAACAACATGGTTCCTAAAATTAGGCTTAGAGTTTTTCAACTCAAATCAAATTCCAATTATTTACAGAATTCTACAATTGAAAGAGGGCTTCTCCTTACCCGATTACTAGCTTTACTATGGTACTTTTAAATTGAAAAAAGGATGAGCCTAAGATGGACAAGAAAAGAGGTGTGTGCTTGAGCATTAGGTAGGTGCTTTCTTTATGGAAGACAAAGTGTGGTGTTTTGCTTTCGGGAGAAGTGAAAAATTGAAGAGAACTCTTCTTCCTGGTTTATCAAAAGATTCAATGACCTTAATGATGCCTTGCCTCCTAATTAGCCAATGAGGAGATTTCCTCCTATTGAGGGTTTGCTTAACCCAAGGCCTATTAGCTTTCCAAGTAAGCTAATAACTTCATTAGCTTGTGAATTCTAACGAATTTTCACGTGAGATTGGAAAGCATAGAGGTGATCATCATCTATCAACATTTTTTTACAAAACGACATCATTTTGGTTCAAACAGGGGGCCTGTACCAATACGCTTCTATCCGTATCGATACACCCACGCTAAAATAAGAAAGTTAGTTATTGACGGTTAGATCGATACTCACATGGGCCTATCAATACGACTAGCTCAGATTTGCACTTTGGGCTTCGAATTTCATACAAGGGGTCTATTTAATCACATGGGGTCAAAATGAATTTTCATTTATCACGAGGGGTACAAAAGTCAATCATTACAAACATTATTACATTGATTTCGAAATTTTCGATCACCAGAACCTAATTTCAACTAGGCCAGTTTTCAAGTTGCGACAATGAACTTATGGTGTCCGTTCCCCTGCAACTTCAGGGAGATGAGACGATTGTGACAAAATTTGTTCCACTACAACTCTAGAGATACAAACTTGTTGTTGAGTTGATATGCTTCACCACTTGTTGTAGAAATAGAATCTATAGAACTATATCTATGGACACACTTAGGATGCTATGATTAGTATAAATCAAAAGATCCTAGCTTAAGCACGTCTAATGAATGCATGAATGATTCTAGTATGCATGCAAAATGCCATTTGGGAATGCTTTCTGGATTTTGGAGTCAGTTTAAGAATCTATAGTTGCTCTTAAACTAACATCATTGGCTGCTCGAGCTATGTTTAGTTTGAGTTATCGAGCCTTCTTTTCTTTAGGTCTGATCAGATCGTAAGACGATTACTTGTCTGATATTTTCACCTCAACACCTCTTCAATGTATGACTAAGGGTAGTTTCTCTTTTCTCTTGAGCCCTTTACCAATGAAAATGCCCCTTTTCAATCAGGACTCCCTCTGGTTCCTATACTTTTAAAAATCTTTCGAAAGCAATGTAAAAATATATTCTCATATTTGTGGAATTATTAGCTTACAAAATTAGGTGCCCCAAATATCAAGCAGACGAGCCTTACTGGACCAGCTTTTTAAGAACTTTCATGTGTGTTTAGGAGACCTCGAGTGCTTTGTCGATATTCCAAGACGCAAAATTTCTCCCTACAATCGAGTTTTCGAGGGAACTAACCATCACATGCCATAACCCATTTAGTCAAAATTTGAGCCGCCCTTTTTGGGTTTTCAACTCAAAATCTCCTTTAGTTTCAAGAGGCCCTTTGTGGGTTTTCATCTTGAACCCTCCTTTTTCTTTTTTCTCTTTTCTTTTACCTAAAATGCCTTTTTTGGGTTTTCTCTTTAGATATTTTTAGAAGTTTTTTTCTTTTTTTAGCGCCCTTTCGGGTTTTCACTTTGTTTTTTCTTTTTTTTCCTTTTCAATTCAAGTAAAATATTTCTTGATTGAATCTGAATTCACATGGCTAGGCAAATCTTTACAATCAATTTATTCATAATTAAAGCTCCTTTGGAAAATGTTTTTTCACAACATATGAACCTTCCCAATTTGGCATCTATTTCCCTCAAAAATCTCTATGAATTGGTAAACTCTTTTTAGCACTAGATCTTCCTCCTAGAATTCTCTTGGGCGAACCATCTTGTTATAAGCTTGCATCATCATTTTCTGGTACATTTGACAATGCCAGATGGCTTTTGGTCTTTTTTCTTCAATCAAATCCAGTTGGTCATATCTGGCATGGATCCATTATGTCTCATTATGAGTGGTTGGAATTAGGCAGGCCTTCAGAAAATGGTTCCACCCCCACGGCTATGGCCTTAACGCCATCCTTTTCACCGTCCTATTGCCTTTGGAGGAAACAAACCACTTTGTGCCTGGTTCGCACAAATCATCTAAGAGGAGTTGATGCTTTGCATCATCAATAGACTCGACGAATACCGAGTGTTCCTCCCCTGCACCATCTAACTTGAACATCTGATTGATATACCCTTTATCAAACTAAACATATCTGCCCTAGACAAATACGAATGACGATGCCTTGCTGGTCAGATGAGCATAGAATTCCCGGACGATGGTTGAGTAGACATCCTCGGGGTGAAGGCAAAATATCTCCCAGCTATGTTTCTTGACGATGGCAGCCACCTCCACTGAATACCCCATGTTGGGCTCGTTCTTGAAATCGAACTCCTTCTCATACCAAAAGGTTGATTTGGGTAATGAAGAGGGAATAGGAAAGACTTGGGTTCTTGCCAGATTGGAAGAAGATGAAGATGGATTGGTTCTTGATTAAGGAAAAAAGAGAAATTAAATAGGGATTATTAGGGACGGTTTGGATGGATTTAAGTGGGTTCAGTAGGGGTAATCATAACATGGCAGCTGAGACGTTTGTTGGAGAGTGGCGGTGCAAGAAATGGGGCACGACTAGAAGTGGGTTTAAAATTTCAAAATTTGAAATTTTAAGTTGGGCGGCGACTGGCTAGGGTTTCCCACTTAATAACATTAGCCCAGGGCTTGGTCTAAAGAATGTCCACATGTTAGTATGACATGATATAACAGATGTTCGAATGCCAATAGGGTTTGTCATTATGCATTGACAAAATTACATGCGCTAAAACTCAAAGAAACATTTCAAAACAGAAAAGGAAATAAAAGAAAAGCTGAATAATTAAACTAAGATATCCCAAGTAAAAGAAAGAGAGTAACTATCCTAAACTATTTACAAAGATAAAACTAAGATGCCAGATTTTACTGTATCTCTCTAAGGAGAATAGTCTCCTTGGCATTATTCCGACTCCCTTTCTAGTAGTACTTCAGTCTCTGGCCATTCACCTTGAAGGTTTCCGAATAAGATCAGTGCTCTAACTCCACTGGAATGTGGCTCAGCTTTCCAAACACATGTTTTTATGAGGAAGTCTCTAATGGGGTTTTGAACACCGTTCTATACGCCCACAAGAAATCATCTAGCCTCAGTGACCAGTCCTTCCGGGTTTGAAATCTCTACTTAGCCATTTGTTTGAGGGTGGTAGGTAGTGGAAATTCTTGAATCCCATACCTGTGCAGAGCATTAGTTATTAAATGGAATTTAAAATGTGTATCTTCATCATGTACAATGGCTCTAGGGGAACCGAATCTGGTAAATATGTGCTTGTGCTGGAACTTGGCTACTACCTTGGCATCATTTATTGGGATAGCAATGGCTTCAACCTACTTCGAAACATAATCTACTACCACGAGTATGTATAAATTTCCAAGCGATGGAGGATACATACCCATAAAGTCTACCCCCCACATCAAACAGTTCAACATGCATGATATTTTGAAGTGGTAATTAATGCCTGCAGGAAATGTTTCCAGTTCGTTGGCACCTATCACATGACTTGGCAAAATAATGGGCGTCTTTGAATAAAGTTGGCTAGAAAATTCCTGTCTACAACACCTTGGCTGCTGTCTTCATTCTGGCAAAGTGACCTCCATATAGTGCTGCATGACAAGGCTAAAGAATGTTTTGTTGTTCATCTTCTAGCACACAGGGATGTATAACTTGATTGGCACACTATTTGAACAAGAACGACTCATCCTAATAGTATTGTCGAATATCTCTAAGAAACCGTTTTCTCGCATTACTTGGAAAATTAGGTGGCAATATATTGCTGACCAGGTAGTTGACTATGTCAGCATACCATGGTACGGTAGTGGTCGCAAGAAACTTTCATTAGGGAAATCATCTATAATCAGAGTGGTATTGCCATCCTCATTGTGGTGCCCTAACCAAGACAATGGATCAGCCACCAAATTTTCACTTCCTTTCTTATCTCGTATATCGAGATCAAACTCCTGTAACAAGAGTGTCCATCGTATCAGTCTAGGCTTGGCATCCTTTTTGGCTAGGAGGTATTTGATTGTCGAGTGGTCTGTATATACCACAACTTTACTACCCACAAGGTAATATCTAAAATTGCTGAATGCAAAGACAAGTATAAGGAACTCATTCTCAATTGTTGTATAGTTAAGCTGGGCTTCATTCAACGTATGGCTGGCATAATAGATGGTATGAAAAATTTTGCTATGCCTTTGTCCTAACATAGCTCCAACAACGTAGTCGCTGACATCGCACATGAGCTTGAATAACACATTCCAAGCTGGTGCCACGACTATAGGGGCATTGACTAACCTGTCTTTTAACTCCTAAAAAGCTTTCAAACAAGAGTCATCAAAAGAAAAAATAGTATTCTGTTCCAAAAGTAAGCATAAAGGTTTAGAAAATTTTAAGAAATCGTTAATAAAACGACGATAAAAACCTGCATGTCCCAAAAAACATCTAATACCTTTAGTAGTCGTGGGAACTGGCAATTGTTTGATTACCTATAACTTTACCTTGTCTACTTCTAGTTCCTTCTTGGTCATTATATGCCCGAGAACTATGCCTTGCTTCACCATGAAGTGATATTCTTCCTAGTTCAGGACCAGATTGGTTTCAATGCATATTTGAAGAACAAGTTCTAAACTCTGCAAGCACTCCTCAAAACTTTTTCCAAAGACGGAGAAGTCATCCATGAAGACTTCTAAGTGTCTCTCGATCATATTCGAGAAGATCGACATCATGCAACATTGAAACATTATTGAAGAGTTACACAATCCAAAGGGTATCCTTCTGAAGGTGAATGTCTCATATGAATAGGTGAAGTAGTCTTCTCCTGATCTTCTAGAGTGATGACAATTTGATTATAGCCCGAGTAGTAATCTCAGAAGCAATAAAATGCTTTCCCTGCCAGTTTGTCCAACATCTGATCTATAGGTGGCATTATTTAGCTTTCTATAGTCCATGCACACTCTCTAGCCCATCATGGTCCTTGAGGGGATCAATCTGTTCTTGCTATTTTGAACGACGCTCATTCCACCCTTTTTGGCACACACTGCACTGGGTTGACCCACGAGCTATCAGAAATAGGATAAATTATCCTAGTATCCAACCATTTTATGACTTATTTCTTGACTACTTCCTTCATGCTAGGATTCAGTCTCCTATGGGCCTCAATTGTTTTGTCATGAGTATCTTTCAGAATAATCTTGTGCATGTAGATTATTGGGCTTATCCCTCGGATATCAGCTATAGTCCACCCCAGGGCTTGTTTATAATTGCCTAATGTCTTTAGCAATCGTTCCTCATGGTTTCCAGTCAAATCAAAACAATAATCACTTAATAGTGGAATTATCTCCTAGGTAAGAATATTTAAGGTGACTTGGCAATGGTTTCAGTTCTACTTTCGGTGGCTCCTTAGTTGATGGTTTAGGTGCCTTGATTTCTCTACCAGCCATCTCAAGTTACTCAGGCCTCCTAAAGTAACTCATGACTTCATTCAGCATGGTTGGCTCTTCAAATTCTCCACTCATCATATCTTCTTCATCCTACTCCATGGCATCAACTTCTGTTCCCTGACAGAGTTGTGTTATGTTCACGTTAAAAATGGACTCCATTAGCTCAACATCTTGGCATTCCTCAAGTTCATTTGCACACTTAAGAGCTTCAAAAACGTTAAACATAACCTGATGGTCATTCATACGCATAATTAGCTCACCTTTTTGGATATCAATTAATGTCTTACCCGTGGCAAGAAATAGGCTTCCCAGTATGATTGGGACATCAATATCATCCTCATAATCTAAAATAATGAAATAAGCAGGGAAAATAAATTTATCTACCTTTACCAACATGTCCTCAATCTTACCATTGGGATGTGCATAAGATCGATCTTCTAGTTGAATTGTTATTGTGGTAGGCCTTGCTTCTCCAATATCAAGTTTCTTGAAAACTAACATTGGCATAAAATTGATGTTGGCTCCCAGATCACAATGCTTCACCCATGAATTTATTGCCATTCGAGCAGGGAACAGTGAAACTCCTAGGATCTTTCAGTCTTGGTGGCAATATTTTGGTAATCATTGCACTGCATCCCTCAATAAGAGCTACAGTCTCGAAATCACCTAGTCTTCTCTTTTTGGACAAGATGTCTTTCATGAATTTGACGTAGTTGTGAATTTATTCGAGAACTTCCCCTAATGGTATGTTGATCTAAATTTGGTTTAAGACTTCCAAGAAATGCTTAAACTATTGACCTTGCTTGTGTTTTTGGAGCCTTTATGGAAAAGGTGGTGGTGGGAAGGCAAATACTATCTCTGTTGGTTTTTTCAAGGTGGTATTGGCATTAGATTAAGATCTGGCATTGCTCATGCTTGCTTCCCTTTTCTCAACTTCCTTGGGTTCATCCGTTGGTACTAATTTCTCTTCTTGGCAAACATGTGGCTGTTTAGTAGGTGTTTTATTCTCGACTTGCTTCTGACTTCGGAGGGTGACTGCTTTGTATTGTTCATTTCCTTTTTGCCGAGCATTCTCTGTATCACTTGGCAAAGTGCTTGGAGGCATGGTACTGAGCGCGCTGGCAATTTGTCCTAGCTGGACCTCCAAGTTTCTCATAGATGCTGCTAAACTCTGGACAGTCACGTCATTATGCTCCATATACTTCGTTAGGGTGTTCCCATGGGTAAATCTCTACCCTGGATGGAAATTATTTTGTGCTCTCCATGGCATCACGTTATGGTTGAAACCTAGTGGTGCATTGGTGTTTTGACACTGGGCATTAAATTGGCTACCTCCATGGTTCGCCCAAGAAAAGTTCGGATGCAGCTTCCAACCTTCATTATAGGTATTTGAATGTTGGTTGTTAGTGCAGTTGTAATTGCCAACAAAATATTCCAATTTTGGGTTTACTGGGCATTCTTTTACATTATGATCCTCTCCACAAGTAGTGCAGAATGGTTCCAATGCCTGCACCTCTCGGGCTTGAATAGGCTTCTGCATCATTTTCACTATATTAGTGAGGATGGAAATTTGAGCATTGAGAGATGACAATGCATCAAGATCCAGTTTATAGCTAATTTCATCCTGATTCCCAATCTGACAGTAGGGTATTGAATATCATTGGTGGCAATTCTTTCAAGGATGTCATAGGCATCCGTGTAAATATTGTCTAGTAATGAACCATTTGCTAAAGCATCAACAACAGTCCTGACATGAGCATTGAGTCTGTTATAAAAGGTCTCCATCTAGGTCCAAGTAGGGAATCGATGCAAAGGGCATCTTCTCAACATGTCCTTGAATCGCTCCTAGGCATCATACATAGTCTCATTGTAACACCCTAAAAATAGGGTTGGACGTTTAGGTGGTTTGACTAGGTTCGGTTCGAATCAGATTGGTCGATTGAGTAGTTTCGGGGTATTTAATATTTTAAAATATGAGTGGTGGAAATTAAAATGAGTTGAGGGTTTTAAAAAGGGTTATAAATGGTATCTAATAATTTGGTAATTTAATTTAAGGTTTAATAAGTGGGATTAAGTGGAATTGTGTTTTAGTGACTAATTTGTAAAATGTGCAAAGCTATGCCAGTGATTATTTTGTAAATGGGCCAATACTAAGAATCCTTAAAGAGCTATATTTTCTAAATTTTTTAATATGAAAATATCCACCTTAATTTAGTAAGAATTGACAGTTAATTGTCTTTCCTAAATCATTTTACAAATGTTTGGATTTTCTCTCATTTTTTCTCTTTATTTTCCCTCACTTTCCATTTCAACTTCTAAACAAGATTTTCCAAAATTCTTTGCTGATTTTCAATGGAGAATTCATCAATTGATTCTACATTTGTTTCTTAACAAAACCTTACAAGATTTTCTCAAGGATTTCATCTATTTTACAAGTTAAGTTTCAAAGAAAATCTTACGTCAATTTTGGTGGGAGCTTCTTCAAAGGTGAATTTCTTTTCCTCTCTTTAAACTAAGGTTCTTTATTGATATTCCCTAGTAGTTGGCTGATTATGGATTGATATTAACATGGTTTTGCATTGGATTTCAAGATTTGATCTATTAATGGTAATTTTGATGATTTGCTTAAAGATTTGTTTAACTTGATGAAACCTGAAGATTTTATTTGGGTAAATTCATGTTTTAATAAGGCTATCTTAATGTGAAATGAGATATGAGAATGAATCCTAAAACTACTAGATTGGCTAATTGTTAGAGGTGTTTTTAGTGGTTTTTGGGGTTGTTCTGTGTTTTTGAGTTGCTGGAGGTATAAGGATGTTTGGAAGGTGTTTGTGGGTATATTTTGATGTGGTTTTAATGTTAAAATTTTTGGTTTGACGTTAGGAGTTGGTGGAGCAAAGTTTGGTGATGATTTTAGTAGTTTCAACTAGTTTTTGGAGGGTTTATGTTAAGGATGTAGGCGGTCCTTGTTTAGCAACGAGTTGAATGCATAATGATGCATTTTCCCTATGGTTTTATGTGATTAAAAAGGGGACGATCAAGGCAAGGTTTCCTAGTTGCGTACGTTTCTTACCAGTGGCTTGATTCGCTTTAGCGAGATGTATTGGTGAGTGTTTATACGCGTTAAAGCTCTTCTAAAGGTTTCATTGATGGATCATGGGGGTTTACTTATTGCCTAACAAGCTTAACAAAGATCAAGTGTAAGTTTTTCCTTACCTTGTTTGAATATTGGCTTTGGGATGAGCTTGCAGATTTCATGTTGGTTTAAACATGATTTGATTTACATGTTTTGGTTTTGAACATGGTTTGATTTACATACTATAAATGCATTGTTTTAGATTAATATGAAATGATTATCAAAGTATTTGAATGCTTTTGAGCATTGACATTTATCCCTAAAAGGAATGTGTTGTTGCCTTGGGCAATGAGATTTTGCATATAAATTGGTTTATGAAATGCATTGGAAAATAGTAAGTAAATGTATTTAAAAATAATATATTGGCTATGTGTCATATTTTGAAAATTTTAGATATAGTTTGCTAGCTATAGGATTAAAGTGCACTATAATATATAAAATCGATCATGCCATAGTCCTTGACGTAAGCGGTTTAACTAGGCTACTCGGACTATTGGGTTATCACTTGGGTATGTGGTTTAACTAGGCAGTCCATTATGATGGTATATTTCGGTTTAACTAGGCAATGTATGAGATTTGGTGGAGGTGAGCCCACCACGAGAAATCTGTGTATCCGAGCATGTATTGATAGAGGTAGTACTATCCAAGGATAGAGGCAAGTCTATTCGTGTTACTCTAAATGGAAATATATGAGAATATATGTGATTAAAGAATTTATAAATGATTTGATGCATACTATTGTTATGCATGATGTGTTGTGGAAACAAATGAGATAATGCTTGGGTGACAAGTATGTTTTGAAAACAAGATGGTTAATGGTTTTTAAATGGTTTCAAATTGCATCAATGTTGTTTATGAGCATCCTCACTAAGCATTTATGCTTACGCTCTATTTTTCCAATTAATGCATAGCAATAGAGTTGGAGGGCATCATTTGTTTGGCAAGGAAGGTCCAAGATCAAAACATTTGCCTAAGTATGAAACTCGGTTTTAAATTTGGTTAATAAGGCAATGTGTTTACCATGTTTTTGGGGTTTTGTAATCTGTATTTTTGGGTTGTTTACGATGGTTTATTCGCTGTGATTTTTTGGTCTTTGAGTTTGGTTTTGAGTCATGGTTTGTTGATGCCTTGCAAGCATGATATTATGCCTTGTGTTTCCTTTAGTGGCATAATTGCCTATTATGTTTTTGATCATGTTTTTGCAATACCATCTTATCCTAAATGATGCTAGAAGAGTGTTGATGGTACGCCTATAATAAGACATGCCTTGAGTCTCTTTTTGAATGTTGAGTTGGTTAAGACATAGGAAGCATGCCTCTAGAAATGTGATTGAAGTTTCTCTTCATGTATGGATCATATTACTCTATGTTTATAGCATGGTTTGATTCTTAGATTAGTTGTATGTATGTTTACGTTGAGTTAAGGCATGTATGAATCTGTATTCGAGAACAAAACCAGCAAATCTAGACATTATAGGTCTAGGTGTATCAGTATGCGTGTCCATATACTAAAATAGACAAGTGTATTTTGAGGGTGTGTTTCGGTACTCGAACAACCGTACTGATACGATCTTATATATTTTGTCTAGGCGTTTCGATACTCGAAGAAGTGTTTTGGTATGGGTTTGAGCTATTGGAATTTGGAATTTTGAAATGGTGTAAGTGTACCAATACACCTATTTGTGTACTGATATGGAGTGTCTGTTTTTTTAGTTAAAGTGTAGACAGAGCTTTATATTCTTTCGTTTTAGTCCCTAATAGTTATGCATGCAATTAAATGTGATTGGATGGTCGTTTTAATCTGAATTTTTGGCAAGCATGTATGTAACTTGACTAATTGAGAAAAAGATGGTCCTAATCTTAATTAATCGTATGGTAACTTCAAAGTTAATTAAGTCCTGTTATTTGTTCCAAATTTGCAATTTAGTCCCTAATTTGCAAATACGAGCAATTGGATGTCAAATCAGTGTCAGATTGAGTTGATATTTCACCCGCTACTCGTATACACACCTTAGGTCATAATGTTTCATCTAGACAAGAAAAAAGAAAAAAGATGGTCCTAATCTTAATTAATCATATCGGGTTTTGTTTAATCAAAACCCAATATAGCTCGCTCAATTCGGTTTGACGTCTAGGCCGGGTCGAGGGGGTTACATTTGGTTGTATCAAACACAGGTTTGCGATTGTTGGGTGTTGTTGTTGGTTTCTTCACCGATGTTATGTGGTCCGAATATATGTTTGTAAGTGATGCTATTGATAACTATTATGTGGGGTATATTTGGGGAACACGTTGCCTATTACTGTGGTTTAAAATGTTTTGTGAAGTTGTCTTGGATCCTTCACCGAATGCTAGCCTGACTTTATTGAGTTATGTTGTGTGAATAGGATTTTTTAAGTATGTGTAAAACCCTCAATCAACTTAGGAGATAAGCTGAGCTAAGAAGCATTACAAGCAAACAAAACATGGCATTTAACATTCAAACAATGAGTACATAATAACCAATACACAAGGATAAATTTATAAACAGATCAAGAAAGATTAAGACCCTTTTTTTAAAAAATTTAGCATACTGAATTTGAGTTATTATCAAATTAATTATAACCTAGCTTATAGACATTTTATTACCTTATTAATATGTTGATATAGCTAGTTGGGTTACATACTATTCGAAAGTTAGCAAAATAAATGTGATCTAAATATCAAGCAATCCACTATGCTTTGCTAGCATACTAGTTTTTGTTCTAACATCGTTTATAATGGTGCAACTTAGCTTATCATGTTACAGGTTTCATTTAAACAACATATAAAGATTCAAATATTACAATTAACCCAAGCTACTCAACCTAATAGTTATCAATTGAACATGATAAGATTCTTCTATGTAATAACATACAAGAGACCACATTAGAATCAAATAAGTATTTAAAGATGGACATGAATTTTATTTGGACTTACTTAATTTCCACACTCAAGCATCCATGATCTTAAATCATTAGTTTCAAACACTTAAACCAATATTCAAACCATCCAATTTTAATCCTAGTGTCATTTGTATAGCAACATCATGTGTGCGTTCATAATCATATCACCCATTTGCTTTACAAGACTAACAAACCAAGTATTCTAGCTTCACTATCTAATCCAGATCTAACACATGATACAAGATACATATAAGCATACATACACACATCACACGATGATCTAGCTACTAGTTCAAAGAGTAAGCAATCATAAGACATATAAAAGGTCCATTACAAAACTTCGAATACTTATAGAGCTCATATATGGTTGAAAGATGCTCTAAATGCACAATGCATACATATGAACTATGTGCCACCATCTAGGAGTACTTAAGAAATTACAAACGTACTTCTTGGCACTTGTGATCTCGTCTAAGCTTACGTGATAATCGAAGCAGATTCGATCCTAAAATGTGATGAAAGGATAGAGTAAGTAAACAATTAGCGAGGTAGCTTAGAGTAACTAAAGCATAGAACAATAATCCACCCTTTCACTTAGATCTATTAATTCGAACTAGGACAAGACATTCAATAAACAATTACACTTATACGTGGGTAATTCGAACTAGGCATGCTCATACATATACACATGGATATTCGGGTAGAGCATAACATGTACATATACACATGAATTCTTAAGCAAGGCATTTTCACGTTTCCATAAGGATGTTCGAATACAACACATATACATATATATACGTATAAATATTCGAACTAGAACATCTATTCACTCATTTGTATACTCAATAAAGACATTACTTACTATGCTAGACATTACCATGATTAATTAGTTAACTTATAAACTTTCTTAGCTTCTTTTAACACAATCTTGTGATTCAAACACTCAATTTCCCTTATACTTCTTTTGTTTAAAACATTCACAGTGCCATTAGTTCATGAGTATACACTTATATATACAAAACAAACCAAAATGTACTTATATAAATATATATACTTATCTCAAATAATCCTTAATTCATGTATATACAATTATTCGTTCAAAATGGTCCACAACATGCTTATTTATTCAAAACAGCCCGCTAATCACGTATATACAATTTTACATGTTCCAAATTAGTCCCAATTATACTTGTTTACATACCAAACAACCCACAATTCAAAAGCATATTTAAATATGTTCAAAACAGCCCCAAATATACTTGTTTACATATCAAACAGTCCCCAAATTCATGTACATACTTGTATATGATCAAAACAGTCCAAACATGTTTGTTTATATGCCAAACAATCCCCAAATTCATGTATATATATATGATCAAAACAGTTTTGTTTATATGCCAAACAATCCCCAAATTCGTGTACATACTTGTAAATGATCAAAACAGTTCAAACATGTTTGTTTATATGCCAAACAGTCCCCAAATTCATGTACATACTTGTATATGATCAAAACAGTTCAAACATGTTTGTTTATATGCCAAACAATCCCCAAATTCATGTAGATACTTGTATATGATCAAAACAGTCCAAACATGATTGTTTATATGTCAAACAGTCCCCAAATTCATGTACATACTTGCATATGATCAAAACAGTTCAAACATGTTTGTTTATATGCCAAACAGTCCCTAAATTCCTGTACAAACTTGTATTTGATCAAAACAGTCCAAACATGTTTGTTTATATGCCAAACAGTCCCCAAATTCATGTACATACTTGTATACGATCAAAACAGTCCAAACATGTTTGTTTATATGCCAAACAATCCCCAAGTTCATGTACAAACTTGTATATGATCAAACAGTCCAAGCATGCCATTAAGTTCATACAAATCATATCTGTGTTAAGATATTCAAGCAATGCATGAATATATATATATATATATATATATATATATATATATATATATATATACAAGTACATAAGCAAAGCATTTTCATAAATATATACGCAAGAGTGTTCAATTAGATCATATACACACATAAGCATTCAATTGATCATAACTATTTACCCAAATAGATACCCAAGAATCATTAGGAAATATATTACTTACTATGCAAGACGTTACAATAATCCATTGATTTAACTTATGAACTTTCTCAATTCCTTTTTAATATAGCCTATTTATACATAGGTTACTCGACACTCAAGTTATAAACATAGTATATCACAACATGAGTGTCTTGACAATTAAGATATCAACATGGCTTATTACAATCATGAGTTTTTTTTCATTTAAGACATTAACATAACATATCATATTCATGAGTTATTAGGCACATAAGGCATCAAACGTAACAATGCAAAGGCATGTAATATTTGTCTCATAAGTTATTAAGATAGTTTATTAGTTAGAACTTGCAAATTTCATTGTTTGTCATTAACATAGCCTTGAGAATCAAGTAACAACCTAGATACTCAAATCCCCAACCAACTATCGCCAACAGAAAGGTACTCATAGTACTGGTCAATCCCTCCTACTTTCGCCAAGTGACCACAAAACTTCCCTCCTACTGTCACCAAATAAGGATCGTAGTCCAGGACCATAGTCCACCTCAAACACAAGCTCTATGGACTCTATGGCATGTCAACTATACCTAAGACCGACTTGAGACCAAGACTTTTCATATATTCTTATCTTATCATATCAAAATTGAGCTTATCTCCATATTTATGTAATCATGTACATGTTGTAATCTTATCATAGTAGAACGGATGAGCATTGCTCTTTATTAGGATATCGGATCACATTTCATATTACTTAACTTATGATGCGCATGACTACACGTATAGATTCCATCATACTCATAGTTTTAAGGTCATTTAACCAATAGGTCATATCTTGATTTTCTTCTAGATTTAACTTGCACATAAATACAATCACAAGTTCAATCCTCAATTTAAACTTACATTTTTATCAAACATTTGCTTAGCATAGCACACTTTAACAAGTAGTCACTTACCTTAGATCCAAGCTTAGCTTAAGCATTGTCTAACACATGCAAAGGAAACATAATTAAATTGATAAGGTGCTCGAGAAATCTTTTAACCTATCCCGAGACTTTAAACTATACTCACCTCTTATCCCTAAGTTATGGGATACCTAAATCCTTAATCATATATTGCTACTTATCCAAATCCTTTCCTAGATCCTTCTTGATCTAACAATTTACGAGAGGTATAATTTGTATATTAGAACCATACTTATCAACAAGTCATTTGCAAGGCCACTCTAATTTTCATGCACACAAACATGTAAACACAAGGCAACTTATAACAATCCTAGATGCCAAGATAATCCCTAATCACACGTTCACAAACAAGTGTGCAAAAATAGTCCACAATCATTCATGTTCATAAAAAAACAGGGTAATTAACTTATATACATATTTTACACATCGAAAACAGTCCACTATTTGCTCCAAATTATCCAAAACAGTCCATTAATCACATACATAGTTAAAACTGTCCATTTACCTATTTCACATACTTATGTGCATCAAAACAATTCCCCAACATGATTATATACATACAAAGCAGTTTAATTATTCTCACAATTGGCCAAAACAACCCTAAACTCATAAGCACACAATTATTTATGCTTAAAACAGCCCATAATTTCACAAACTTCCAAAAATAGTCCCTAATTCCTAGATATACAACCATGTGTACACACAACAGTCCCAAATGTTTTCATAGGTGCAGGGCAGCCCTTAATATCATTGTTTTCAATCAAAACAGTCCTCAATTACATCCTTAAATATTTCCCATGTTTTAATTATTCAAAATTGTCCTCTAATTTTATTAAAACATACAAAAAAATCCCTAAATTACTATACAAACAGTCCCATGTTGTAAGTGCATCAAAACAACTTTCACGTGTTTAAATATATACAAATAAGCCCTCAATTATTTTTTCCTTATCAAGAAGTATAAACACAACATAACTTCAATTACAACCTATACAAGCATTAGAGACCCATTCAAAAGTTCAACTCATCTTAACCAATTTAATCAATTCACTAGTTTCATGCTCAACTAGTTTAATATCATGATCATGTTGTAGGGTTACAAAGCATGTAAATTAAATCATATATGAACATTCTAATAGACAAGAATTTCATAGAATAAGCTTAATCATTCTACAATTCTAACAACATGGTTCTTCATGAAAGTTTGCAAATTAAATCTCTAGTAAGCTTCAGATTAAAGGATGGAAAAGCGATGTTTACTTCCTCTTTGACACACAAATAGGAATTCAAGAGAAAAAATCATCAAGCTCAAATTCAAGCCTCCATGGATGTTCTTCCCTTTCTCTCTCTCTTTATAATGGATCGGCCTAAAGGGGAGGAAGAAGAAAGTGATAGCCAAAATCCCCCCTGGACAAGCTTTCTCCCTCTCCCCTTTCCACATGTAATCACAAGGGCCCTCGACGTGAGACGCATGTTAATGCAAGGAATGTTTAGAATGTTCGGTTTAGCCCTTCTATTTTAGCTATCAAACTATTAAAATTTTCTAATAGGTCTTTATTTCATTTAATTAATCAATCCAAAGACACTAAAGACAATTTAATTCACACTAGATATTCTAATTACTTCCAAGCAATATTTTGGGGTGTTACAGTATGGGCCCTCGACGTGAGACGCATGTTAATGTAAGGAATGTTTAGAATGTTCAGAATCCTAAGGATGGTGTGATTCCTCCTAACGGATTACCTCACCCTCCAGCTTTTCCTCTTGTTGGTGTTGGAGTTGGGGTTGGTGGTGGCCCTCAGGTTTCGCAAGGGCTAGTATTTGGTGATATGACATCGTTGATTCAAGCAATAACGGGAGCTTTCCAGGCTACGATAGCTGAGGTGCATGTGCAAGCACTAGCACCTATTGTGGCCGTTATCAAGGCTTGCCTCTAGAGTGCCTTCATAGATTAGGAGGTGTGAAATTTAAGGGATTGAGTCCTGAGGCGGCAGAAGAGTGGCTTGAGAGCACTATCCTTATTCTTGTTCAGATGGACTGTAATGATGCATGTAAATTGGGTTATACCATGTCCTTGATGCACGGTGACGCGTATCATTGGTGGGTAACCATGATTGCATGAGTTCTCGAGGCAGACGTGAACTGGGAGTTCTTTCAGATAACCTTCAAGAGGAAGTATCTCGGCCCGCAGTACCTAGATGCCAAGAAGCTTGAGTTTATGTCATTGGTGCAAGATGGCATGACGTTGTCCGAGTATGAGGTGAAGTTTGTTTAGTTGAGCCAGTATGCCCCAAGCTAGTTCTAAATGATAGACAGAGGTGTGAAAGGTTATGTTATGGGCTTGTTAAGGATATCAAGACATACTTGTTTGCCGCAGATTATACGGATTTTGATGTGTTGGTTAACATGGCTAAAGATATTGTACAATCATTGGGTGGTTCTACAGAAGTGGTGAATATGGGTTCAGGGAAGAGAATTGCGGATTCTAGTTTTTCTGGAAGGCAGAATAAGAGGTCACATGATAAGTGATACAAGCCATATCATAAGCGTGGTGGCGGTGGTTGCAATTAGGGTGTGCGGATTACTTCTGATTGTGAGCATTATGGTAGATGCCATGTGGGTGCGTGTTGGGGATCTTTTGCATCCTATTGGGAGTATGGATCACCTGATCATTTGAAGCATGATTGCCTTCACGTTGTGAGAGATACACCGGTTCAGGCTGCTACACGTGCTAAAGGCCAAGGTCATGGCAGGGGTAATTTTTAGAGTCGTGATGATGGTCAGAGGACTGTGGCTCATACAGTTGCTGTGAAACTGGAGAATGGTGGGCCGGCTCGAATCTATGCTCATTGTGAGGGTCGTAATGACACCAATGTGATCGCATGTACTTTTACCTTGCAATCTTTGTCATTGTTTTCTTTAATTGATTCGGGTCTACTCATTCATATATATTGAGTGAGCATGCACATTTGTTGAATGTTCCTATTGAGATCTTGAATGTGGGTATGCTGGTAACAGGTTCTTTCAGTGAGACGGTTACGGTTAGAAGGTTGTATAGGAGATGTCCTTTGGTAGTTCAAAGTCACGAGTTTGCCACGGATTTGATGGAGTTGCCACTTCATGGCTTCGATGTTATTTTGTGTATGGATTGGTTAAGTCAGCATAAAGTAGTTATGTATTGTGAATCTAAATGGATTTCTTTGAGGCTTGCTGACGATTATAAAGTTGTAGTGGTTGGCAAGAATGTTAAATTCTTGTCTAACGTTGTGTAACACCCCCTACCCCGGGTTAGTAGCAAATCAGTTCGGGAGCGTTACCAAGAAAGAACGAGGCATGGAAAGGTTAACTCATCCCTATTAAATGAGTTACTTGACTAGCAAGCAACCAAGAATTCATAACTTAACATGCAAGCAAGCTCATATTTTGTTTACCAGACATTATAGGTTACCACTTTAACATTTCATTTAACATCATCATACAAACTAGCATTCGAAAAAGCTAAGTGAGCAAACATGCTTTCATTTCGTTTCATTATTGCTTTAGATTAATACATGTAACATTTCATACATAATTTGCTAGACATGGTCATTTGTACATACAATTGCACGTACCTTGTCTCCAAGCAAGCAATATGCCCAGCCTTACCATTCGGCATTTACCACTTCAAATGTACATGTAACATTCATTCCATTCAATCAAGTATATATTTATTCAGCAAGCATACAAATAACATTGTTAAGCTAGGACATGATTAATCCATTCAATTACACATGTATGCACAACAACAATCTTTAATTTCATGGAATTTGTGTTCATTACATACTTTAGTCTTAACAACTATGTTTTTAACATGGAAGGCCCATACAAGAGCATATGTATACAAGTACTCAAAACATCAAGTAGCCATGTTCATGCATATATACAATCCTCCCAAAACAAACAAGATGCATGGTCTAGTCCTAGCTACATATATATGTCTAGCTGCCACCAACTAGGAGAAATACAAAACAAGTATGAAATCATAATTTAACTTTGGTTGTGCCTTGCTTCAGGCTCAAGAAATAAGGCTTCAGGATCAAGCAACGATCGAATCCTTTATCCTGTGGTTGGGAAGGATGAAAACAAGAGTGATAAGTACAAGAATGTACTTAGTGAGGTAGTAACTAGTTCTAACCAATTATTATATCAAATTAAGTGTCAATCAGTCAAGAATGATCCTAGCTAAGGATTTCAAGGCATTCGAATAGCATAAGAAGCAAGAGACAATGAATCATAATTCATGTTTTATCCATTTCAAGTAATCAAGCTATTCATGGTCACATATCGAGTAGTCAAGCAATTCATGCTTACATAACAAGAAATCAAGCAATTCATGTTTCATGACAAGTAATCAAGCTATTCATGCTTATTAGCTCATTTATTATCTTTTAACACAATCCTTGGTTCATAGTTTGTCTAGGTAATCGAGTCTCCAACCAACTATCGCCACAAGATGTACCGTAGTACTGGTCAACCCTCCTATTGTCGCCAAAGACCACATATGTACCCTCCTTCTGTCGCCAATTAGGGGCCTTAGCCCTGGACCGTAGTCCACCCTGACATAATGAGCTCTAGACTCTAAGGCATTCCCTTCTACCTATTCAACTAGCAACCAAGGTTGTTTGATTATAATTCATTTATTCAAGGATTTCAAGCTTTTCAAGTTCAAGATTATGTATCATTCAAGTGTACAAGTTCATGTCAAGAATTATCTTTTTCAAGAGTCATTTTGAGTATTGCATGACAAGTTTATACATGCATTAAGCCCTTAGGCCAATAGAGCCATAACTCATCATTTTAAGTATTCATTGCATCATCTAGGCTAGCACTTCAAGCATTCGGTTTAAGCAATTGGTCACAATACCATGTCATACATACAAGCATCAATGTTACCACATATACATGCTAGAATTCGATTTATACAACAATTCAAGGATGCAGTCAAGTTTCATGTATTATCTTAATTCATACTTCCCTTATTAGGTCAAGATCATATTAAGTCCAATTTAACAATACAAGAATTTAGACATGCATGCTTTGGTTAGGACCTAGTCCTAACCCTAGAATAAACTACACTCACAATACTCCCTAAGCTAGCTAGTCCCGAATGACTATTCCCTTTTGCTTGTCCCTTGAATGCTCGACTTTAGATCCTTCTCCAATGTCCCCTCCTTGCTCTAGTAAATCACATAGATAGAACAAGGTCAAAACATGTAATCACAAAGTCATTCAACATGGCAGCATGGTTAATACATTATATATACAAAACAAATAGCATATTCATATACACACCTTAATGCACATTACCAAACTGCCTCATTCCATATTAAGGCAAAACAGGGCAGCAGTTAAACTATCCCAAAACTGTTTGCAAAATAGTTTACTATACTGTATACAAAACTGTGTAAATTACCTAGACTGCTGCTACCAGGCAGCATGTACTATGCTCACTTAAACATGCATAACTTTCATTCCATACGTCGTAATTTCAATTATTTTACACCGTTAGAAAGCTTACTTAGCCCTCTTTCTAACCATATAGGCGTTACATTTTAATCCTTTTCCATTCAATACAGTTTTTGCCTTAAAGACAGACCTATTGCATTACTGGACAGTTTGCACTGTCAAGAGATTTTCATTTCCAGAATCCATTCTACAACCCAAAATTTAGTTCTGTTTTCTCCTAATGAATTTAGACATGTTAAGGCACTGTCCATAAAAGGTTTAGCCTTAAATTCCATTTATACAATTTATGGTGATTTTTCGAAGTTACTGCCCAGAACATAGTATTCTGGGCAGATTACACTAGGTTAAGTTTTAGCCTCATATTCATTCAAGCAAAGATTCTAACATTATAATTCAACTTATATACTTATTTCTACAATATTATATCACTCCAATTCACCTAGAAATGTGATCAAAATAGGGCAGCATATACAATTAATCATGTTTACACATTTTTATCTAGCAAAATAGTCCCTAGTCTAAACTAGTTTCAACCACGATCCCTATTCTCAATTTCCAGCAATCCATACATATCTCTTTAGCAATTTTATTAATAACACTCTCAATTTCAAGGACCATTAGAAGCTAACATCATTTTAACATGCATAACAATCATCCTATTTAAATTAGGAAACAATAATATCACTAATTCAAGATTCAATCATATAATTGAAGTGAGGAATCAAGCATTTACCTTCCTCAATGTGAATTCTTATTCAATTTAGTCCTAACCGTGGCTTAATCTCTCAAGGATTCCATGGATATCACTCAAGCTTTCTCACACTACTTCCTCTCTTCTCTCTTTCTCCCTAACACATTTGGTATAATCAAATGAGGAAGAAGAAGTCTTCTCCCCATAGTGGCCGGATGGACCTTGTGCATGTGACAAGTGGATAGTCCACTATCCAATCTAAATTTTCCATGCATTCCTTGTATTGCAATTTGATTCTATTATGGTCCTTTTAATTTGGCACTCTAACTTGTTGGCTATAACATTTTGGTCCCTTTTTAATTTGATCATTCGGTTTAAAGACAATTCGAATTGGTCATCACAATTCAAGTGCCTTTCTTTTTATTTCTCATAATTTACTCCTAGGTTTCCTTTTGATTAAAGCATGATTCAATTAGTTAGAACTCTAAACAGTGATATCAAATCTAGGCCCGATTTAGGGGTGTTACACGTTGTTTTGGCAACGCAAGCTGATAAGTTGATGCAAGGAGGTTGTCAAGCTTATCTAGAAATTGTGATGAATATGGAGGTAAAATGGGTATGAGTGCATTGCTCTGAATATAATGGCAGATAGAGAAGTGGAGTTTGATATAGAGACGTATGTGGGTATAACTTTGGTGTCCATCACTCCGAATAGAATGGCACCGAAGGAGTTGAAGGAATTAAAGACTCAACTCCAAGAGTTGTTGGATCAAGGAATTATCTGACCTAGTGTTTCTCTGTGGGGTGCACTGATCCTTTTTGTGAAAAAGAAGGATGGGACAATGCATATGTGCATTGATTACTGACAATTGAATAAGTTGACGATTAAAATTAAGTATCCCTTACTGTGAATTGATGATTTTTTGATCAATTTCGTTGGACAGTTGTGTTTTCCAAGATTGATTTGAGGTTGGGGTATTATTATTTAAAAGTTAAGGATGTGGATGTGCCGAAGATTACTTTTCGTACGAGATAGGGGCATTATGAATTTTTGGTGATGCCGTTTGGTTTGACAAATGCTCTAGCTGCTTTCATGGATATGATGAATATGGTATTCCATGAATATCTTGATCGCTTTGTGGTGGTTTTTATCGATGATATCTCTACGTACTCGTGTACCGAGGAAGATCATGATCGGTATTTGCAGATTGTTTTGCAAGCTTTAAAGGAAAATTGATTGTATGCTAAGCTGAGTAAGTGTGAATTTTGGATTAAGGAAGTAATGTTTCTTGGTCATGTGGTTTCGACCGAGGGTATCCGTGTTGATCCGCAAAAGATTGAGGCTATCCTCAATTGGAAACAACCTAAGTCAATGTCCATGGTTCGTAGTTTCCTTGGGTTTGCTGGTTACTATCGTAGTTTTGTGGAAGGGTTTTCTAATATTGCCGCTCTGTTGACATAGTTTAGCAAAAGAATATTTTGTATGTGTGTACGGAGAGTCAACAACATAGTTTTGAGAAGTTGAAAGAGGTTTTGATACATGGTCATGTCCTAATTCAACTTGAGTCTGGTAAAGAGTTTGTAGTCTATAGCAATGCGTCCTATATTGGTTTGGGTTATGTGTTGATGCGAGACGGTAAGGTTGTGGCTTATGCAAAATAGCAGTTGAAGGTTCATGAGCAAAATTACTCGACTCATGATTTGGAGCTTGCGACGGTCGTGTTTGCCTTGAAAATTTGGAGACATTATCTTTATAGTGAGAAGTGTATTGTTTACACCGATCAAAAGAGTTTGAAGTATTTGATGTCTCAAAAAGAGTTCAATCTTAGGCAACAAAGATGTATTGAGTTGCTTAAGGATTATGATTTGAAGTTTGAGGATCATCAGGGTAAGGCTAACGTGGTAGCAGACGCATTGAGCCGTAAGGTTGTTGTTGAGCTTAGGGCGATGTTTTGCAAAGCTAAGTGTGACACGAGAAGGTGGGTTGTTGGCTAAATTGCAAGTCAAGTCTAAGTTGTCTCAGAGGATTAAAACGAGGCAACCATATAATGATGCATTGGTACTCCATGTTAAGGATATTTCGGACGATAATCTGACAGATTTCCATTTTAATGATGATGGTGTTTTATGCTTTAAAGGTCGAATAGTTGTGCCAAGTGATTGGGAATTGAGGCGCACTAGTTTGACTGAGGCTCATTCTAGTCCTTTTTCTATGCATTTGGGTAGTACAAAGATGTATCGGGATTTGTATCTCTGGGTTGGTTTAAAGAAGGATGCGGCCGAGTTTGTTGCTCGTTGCATGGTGTGTCAGTAGGTTAAGGCTGAACATCAGTTTCCTCATGGGTTGTTGCAACCTGTTTAGATTCCAGAATAGAGGTGGGAAAGTATCACCATGGATTTTGTGACGGGTTTGCCTTTGACACCATCCAAAAAGGATTCGATATGGGTGATTGCAGATTACTTTACAAAGTGAGTGCGTTCCCCTGCTATGCTTACGACGTATACGTTAAGTTGGATAATATTTATATTACCGAGATAGTGAGATTGCATGGAGTGCCTAAGTCAATTATATTAAATAGGGGTCCGCGCTTTACGTTAAGATTTGGGAAAGTTTTTATACGGCTTTGGGTATGAGGCTTAATCTCAGTATGTCTTATCATCCTCAGACGGATGGACAATCTAAACGTGTTATTCAGATTTTAGAGGATATGTTGAGGTGGTGTAATTGAGTTTCAAGGGACATGGGAGAAGCAACTACCATGGTGGAGTTTGCTTACAATAATAGTTATCAGTCGAGTATCCAAATGGCTCATTGTGAGGCTTACCGGCTGAACTCAAGAAAATACATGATGTTTTCCATGTGTCGATGCTTCGAGGATATAGATCGGATTCGTCGCATGTTATGCCTATTGAGGAGATTGAGTTGTGTATGAATTTGTCTTATGATGAGGAGCCGGTGAAAGTGTGGGATTCGATCACTAAGGTTCTGCGCAGAAAGACCATAGAGTTGGTCAAGATATTGTGGCGACATCGAGGAGTTGAAAAAGACACGTGGGAAACAAAAGAGGACATGATGAAGCAATTTCCTCATCTCTTTCCTTTAGGTAAATTTTAGGGACAAAATTTCTTAAGAGGGGGAGAGTTGTAACACCCCAAAAATATGGTTTGACGTTTAGGGGTTTGACCGGATTCTGTTCGAACTAGAATGGCCGATTTGAGTAGTTTTGGTGGATTTAATATTTTAAAATATGAGTGGGGGAATTAAAATGAATTGAGGGTTTTAAATGGGTTATAAATGTTATGTAATAATTTGGTAATTTAATTGAATGTTTAATAAGTGGGATTAAGTGGAATTGTGTTTAAGTGACTAAATTGTAAAATGTGCAAAGCTATGTTATTGACTATTTTGTAAATGGGCCAATACTAAGAATCCTTAGAGAGCTATATTTTTCAAATGTTTTAATCTGAAAATATCCACCTTAATTGAGTAAGAATTGACAGTTAATTGTTTTTCCTAAATCATTTTACAATTATTTGGATTTCCTCTCATTTTCTCTCGTTATTTTCCCTCACTTTCCATTTCAACTTCCAAACAAGATTCTCCAAAATTCTTTGCTGATTTTCAATGGAATTGTGTTTTGAAAACAAGATGATTTGTTGTGTTCAAATTTTTTTAATCACATGTATAATGCTTGGGAAGTAAGCATGTTTTGGTAACTAAGGCTTAATGGTTTTTGAATGGTTTCAAATTCCATCAATGTTGTTTCTGAGCATCCCCACTAAGCATTTGTGCTAACGCTCTTCTATTCCCATTGATGCAGAGCAATAGAGTTGAAGGGCAACATTGGTTTGGCAAGGAAGGTCTAAGATCAAGTCATTTGCTTAAGTATGAAACTGGTTTTAAATTCGGTCAATAAGGCAACATGTTTACCATGTTTTGGGGGATTTGTTACCTGGATTTTTGGTTGTTTGTGATGGTTTATATGTTGTGGATTGATGGTCTTTGAGGTTGGGTTTGAGGCATGTTTGTTTATGTCTTGCAAGCTTGGGTTATGCTTTGTGTCTTCCCTTGATTTGCATAATTGTCGAAGATGCTTTTGATCATGTTATCTTGTGTTTATAGCATGGTTTGATCCTTAAATTAGTTGTATGTATGTTTATGTTGAGTTAAAGCATGTTTGAATCCTTGTTAGAGAGAAAAACCAACAAAATTGGACATTTTAGGTCTAGGAATATCGGTACGGGTAGAGGTGTATCGATACGGGTAAGTGTAATTTTGGCCTGGATACCTGTACAGGTAGAGGTGTATTGATACGGTTTTGAGCTACTAGAATTTTAGGAAAATGGTTTCTAACCCACAAATCATTACACCTAAGGGCCGTATTGATACACCCCCGTGTATCTGTACACCTAGGGACCATATCTGTACGCCTGGTCGTTATTTCTATTGTTATGATGTTAAAAGTTTTAGAATCTTCCATTTTGGTCCCCGATTGTTATGCATGCAATTAAATGTGATTGGATAGTCACTTTTAGCTGAATTTTGGCAAGAATGTATGTAACCTGACTAATTAAGGATTGGTAAATTCAAAGTTGATTAAGTCCTCTTAATTTTCTAGGTTTCCAATTTGGTCCCTAATTTGCAAATACGAGCAATTAGATGTCAAATCGATGCCCGATTGAGTTGATATTTCACCCGCTGCTAGTATACACACCTTAGATCATAATGTTGCATCTAGAAAAGATAAAAATAAAAAATGTTTCTAATCTTAGTTAATAGTATCAGATTTTGTTTAATCAAAACCCAATATAGCTTACTCGGTTCGGTCTAGCGTCTAGGTCGGGTCAAGAGGGTTACAACCTATATCATTTAGATTTCATTGCTTTGACATTACCTATCACATTTACCTTATTTTTCTTACTTATTGCACTGACATTTGTAGACATCCGAACAACCATCTTCGTGGGATCGATTCGACAGATTTGCATCTGTGTACTATACTTGCATCGACTATGTACGCTTGCAGTAATTGTGTGACATCATTTCACTGACCAGATGTCTTGTCCCCAAAGTAATAGGGTTTCATTCACCTATTACTCCAGTTAAAAATGGTGCGGGCCGTCTTGCCCCTGAAGCGAAAAAGGGTGTCGTTTGCCTACTGCTCCTACTGAAAACGAAGTGGCATATGGTGTCATTTTCCTATTAACCCTTGTGAAAATGATTCTTTTATTCCTTACAAAATTCATCAAATGTTGTAATTAATTTGTATGCTCCTAGGGATGCCTAACTCATGGATGCATGATATTTTTTATAGTGAGAAATTTCCAACTCCAGCTACATCTGATCTTTGCACATTTTCTCTCTCAATAGAATGATCTTGTACTCATTTATAGTTATCTCCACTGTTTCTACTTCATTATTATCATTCTTTGTACCTATTTGCTTCATAGAAACATCTGATCTTCGCTCACCCAATCCAGTAATCTCGTACTCGTGGTTGAAGAGGCAAACTCTTGCTTTAGATTCTCTAGTATTCTGCTGCTGGATCAATATTGAATGAAAGACCTTCTTTAAGTACCGCCAGCACATTCAACGAGTTCTTTAAACAACTTGTGGGAGAATCTTTTATCCAGCAAATAATATGCAGGATAGGTGTCCTTCCTTAGGTGTCCTAAATAAGGACACTTTTGGAGGAAAGAGAAGGTCACGCTATTCATATTTAAAACATTATCTTCAACCTCTGAAGCTTTTATCCTCCTTCAATGGCAGCCTAAGCTTATTTTCTGGAGATCTGAGGCGATGTAAGGCAGATCTATCCTAGGAGATGAGAAGTCAAGTGCTGATTAGAGGGATTATTTTGTTCTCTTCATAAACTTTTCTTTATTTAGATGATTTTATAAAGTTTTACTTGGATTCGTACTTATATTGTTCCAGGTTTAATTTCTAAAGCTTATTGAACTTATTTAATCTGATTTCTTAGTTTAATATATTTCAGTTTTAGCTTTTTCATTAAGCTTTAATTATTGGATTTGATTTACTTTTTACTTGATTATTAAAACCAGTTGCTGACATTGACGGATGTAGTGACAGGTCAGATTAACGAGTTCTTGTAGTGAGAGGTGTTTGGATGCAACGAAAGTTGGTCCACTCGTTCAAGGGGCCTTAAACTTAACTTACAATGAGAGTTGAAGTCGATCTTTGTACCTGAGTCAAGAGTTGAAGGTTGAATGGAAGTTAACACTCAAGTTGACTGTTGTATCGTTGATTAAACCTATCCTACACCCCTTGATGTGCACTTGATCTTTCTACTGAGCTGAACCAAGGAGATCCAGGATTTATTCTTATTATTCTCTATCTTTTTTTAATCTTGTTATTGCTACCACATCAAACCATTTACTCTCCTTTCTATATTACTATTGCAACCACCATTGCACCCACAACTACCACTTTTACAATATTGTATTGTAGTCACATATGTATAAGTGTAATTAACCATCCTCGTGGGATCGATATTCAAACAAGTTTCCATGTTTCTATTCTTGCATTGATAGCGTAGCTTGCACTAAAAAGTTTGACTTTTTCACACTGATCAAGGAACAAGAGAAAACTACTTTCACATGCCCTTTTGAGACATTTTCTTTTCGTTGCATGCCTTTCGGTCTTTACAATACACCAGCCACATTTCAAAGGTGCATGATGGCAATATTCTCATACATGAATGACAATTCCCTTTAAATATTTATGGACAATTTTTTAGTTTATGGGAATAATTTTGGCCACTGTGTCATCAATATGGAGAGAGTGTTGCAGCGATGTGAAAACACAAATCTGGTTCTAAACTGGGAAAAACATTATTCCTTGGTTATGGAAGGGATTGTGTTGGGCCATAAAATTTCAAAAGCTGGAATTGATGTTGACTGGGCAAAAATGGATGTTATTGAGAAATTCTTACCCCCAACGAATGTGAAAGGCATCCGCAGTTTTTAGGCCACGCCGGTTTCTATAGGAGATTTGTTCAAGACTTCTTAGAGATCACCAAGCCTCTATGCTTACTATTGGAGCAAGGAAGACAATTTATTTTTGGATGCATTCAATAAAATTAAAACACAACTTGTAAAGGCACTAATCGTTGTTGCACCCAATTGGGAGCAACCGTTTAAACTTATGTGCGATGCTAGTGATTTCGCCATTGGCACAGTTTTGTGACAACGCAAGGACAAGGTATTTCATGCAATGTAAGTAAGACTCTTACTGAAGCTCAAATTAATTACACGACTACTGAGAAAGAGCTATTAGTAGTAATTTTGCTTTTGATAAGTTTTGTTATTATCTTGTTGGTTAAAAAATTACAGTTTTTACTGATCAATCTGCTTTGAGATACCTATTTGCAAATAAGATGCAAAACCTAGAATTATTCGCTGGATCTTATTGCTACAAGAATTTGATATTAAAATTAAAGATTGCAAAGGGTCAGAAAATCAAGTTGCTGATCACCTTTCGCAGTTAGAAGTTGGAAGTGAAGATGACAATAAGTTGCAAATTGTCGACACATTTCTTGACGAAAAGCTTTTCTTCATGAATGCAATACCATGGTAGGTTGATATGGTGAATTATTTGGTTTGTGGAAAGACTCATGTTGGTATAACCAGGAACAAAAAGGCTAGATTTCTTAAAGATGCTATGAAATATCATTTGGACGAACCTTACTTGTTCAAAGTTTGTAATGACAATATAATTCGACGTTGTGTCCTTGAGAAGAGATGAAATCTATTTTATAGCATTGTCATAATGCTCCTTATAGAGGGCATTATAGGGGAATGAGAACAACTACAAAAGTCCTACAATCTATATTTTATTGGCTTTGTTCAAAGATGCTCATGAGTTCGCTCAAAGTTGCGACAGATGTCAACTCATAGGATCCATATCTAGGAGAAACGGGATGGCACAACATCCAATAATGGAAATCAAGTTATTCGATGTTTGGGGATTAGATTTTATGGGTTCTTTTCCTAATTCTTTTGGAAATCTATACATTTTGGTTGCAATTGATTATGTGTCAAAATGGATAGAGGCTATCGCAATGCCTAAAGATGATGCAAAGACAGTAATGAAGTTTTTTCACAAATATATCCTCACTCGTTTTGGAACACCAAAATCATTGATCAGTGATAAGGGTAAACATTTCCACTGCAACCAGGTGGCTGTTGTGTTGAAACGTTATGGAGTAAATCATGGATTGCCCAAAACGTATCATCCTCAATTGAATGGATAGGCAGAAGTATCTAATCTTGCAATAAAAATGTTTTGGAAAAAGTGTAAACGCCACTAGAAAAGATTGGTCCTCTTGTCTTGACGAAGCATTGTAGGCTATATGTACTGCATATAAGACTCCATTGGGAATGTCACCATATCAAAATCTTGTCATATACCAGTAAGACTTGAACACGAGCCTTTTTGGGCTCTGAAGCAAGTCAACCTTAATTATGAGGCAGCAGGAAAGAAGTGTTTGCTAGATATCACCGAATTAGAGGAAATTTGACGCAACGCTTATGAAAATGCTTCTATTTACAAGGACAATAGCAAACGATGACATGATAAGATTATTTTGCATCGATAATTTGAAGATGGACAATTGATTTTGCTATTCAACTCTAGATTGAAACTGCATCCAGGGAAATTGAGATCACATTGGTCTGGACGTTTTGAAGTTGTGGAAGCATTTCCACACGGTGCTGTCACAATTGAAGATACAAAAGGGGGACTTCGTTCAAATTAAATGCCCAATGTTTGAAACTCTATTGTGGTGACTTTGACTCTGGAAATATTCATACTATTAAATTGGTCGAATTATTTTGAAATTATCTTTAATTGCTTTAATAGGTTTATATTTTATTTTCCTTGTTTTTTTCTTTTTATTTCTTTTAGTTCTTTTCGCATAATAAATATCTCTTCATTTGGTCTATTCTTTAATAACTTGTACGATGAAAGGACTTACAAGATATGCATGGAAAAGTTTTGGGGGTAAAATTGGGTAATTTAATTGCACCAATTTATCCCCAACAATCACAACCCTTCATCACATGCGCGAGAGAGACGATGAATGAACATGATTTTTGTGCCAAGATCAAACCATTGAATCCTATCGCATCAGATGGTAGCCATCATGCATTTTCATTTTCTCCCTTTTCTTCTTCTTTATTAAGCACCTTTGATTTTCATCGAATGCTCACTTAACCCTCTTCTTTCTTTGAATTTTTCTCTGCAAAAATCTTTCCTTTCTATCTTCCTTCTTATCATCCTTCATGGCCAAGACAAGAGCAACCTGAGAAATCCTGAAGGAAACCCCTATTCAAGACATTTCAAGCTCGGAACCAAACCCTCCATCGAAAGACCTTGTTGCTCCGGAAGAAATTCCTAAGTACGAGGCTTTCCAAACTTGGTTGTGGGCGAACGCTTCAATGAGAACATCCAAAAAAGAAGCATCTACCCCGAGAAAAGAATCTATCTCTTTGCTGATGAAGAACCTGGGAATTCCATCCACAACACCATCGCGCTCCATAATTGAGACATATTCTGCACTCGTCCTGGCAAGTACAATGTTGCCATGGTAAGAGAATTCTATACAAATTTGTATGAGCCCTCTTTGAAACTTGTTTTTGCTAGGGAACACTCTATTCCATGGAGTGCTTCTTCTATTACCAAGTTATTTAACCTTACTGTGAATGTGGATGAACATGCATTGTTTGTGGATGAGATGAATGACGATAAAGTTCCTTTTTTAGTTGAAGATTTATGCATAATAGGTTCACTATGGTCAGGGACTAGTGTTGCAAACTTCACCATGCTTAGGAAGTACTTGACCTCACCTGCCAAAGTTTGGTTTTTGTTTAAGGGGAAAGATTATAGGTTTTGTTAAAAAGAATATTGACATTTTGTCTTTGCCTTCATCAAAGGGGAAAGATTGATGTGGCGGCAATCATAGACAAAGAGATTATAGGTTTTGTTAAAAAGAATATTGACATTTTGTCTTTGCCTTCATTGATCATGCAACTCTACAAATCAATAGGGCTAAAACCCCATAAGAATGAAGAGATGACTACCAATAAAGGGGCCACAAACAAGTTTTCCAATGAAAGGATGATTCGTCCCTCTAACATTCCTACACCAAAATTGGGCACTGCAACGAAAGAGAAAAAGGGTAAGGCCAAGGTGGATGCTGCACCAAAAACTGTCCCATCAAGTGATGAAGTCTGGGAAAAAGTTTTGAAAATAGAGGATAAACTTGATGCAATGATGAGCAAGCTCGGAGTTGTTGTTGCCACAACATAAACCTTGGATCTAGCACAGAACTTGTTCTATGCCTATGTGAAGACATGGCACAAGTCTGCACTTGTTGCCATGAACCATCTCAATCCAATTGATCTGCTCGCATTCTCTATTTTACCTCCCATCATCTAGAGTTATGATTTCTCCTCTGATGCTGCCACCAAAGATGTCCTAGCAAAATCAGTCAATTCTCTTGATAATGTCAGCGAAGCTAGTGACCAACCACGAGAAGAGACATCGAGTAAAATCATCAAGAATTGTTTGTTCGCTTTTAACATCCCTACGAATGTTGATGTCATACCCATTGCTGATGAACATGATGAAGTCCTTATTGAGGATGTTGATGAAGAGGATGATTTAGATGTTGAGATGACTGCCATCAAGAAGATTATAAAGAAAGATTTAGTTGCATCCACGAATGTTGATGCAACCACAGAAGGACCTAACATGAAGCTAGCTACAGTGAGACCAACAGAAGTTGTGTCAATAGTGGATAACCAAGAGAACAACTCTCTTGCAATGGTGCTGTATAAGGTACCACCATAGTTCATCCTACATGAGGATGTAGTCGATGATGCCGATGAGGTTGAAGAGCTAGCGGAAGAAGATGAAGCCGAGCACATTCAAGAAGAGACTCCTCGCCCAAAGAAAGAGAATAAGAGAAATCGCTCCAAGTCCAAAGAGATGATCAAAGAGAAGAGAAAAAAGAAGAAGAAGAAACGTTCCACCTCCTCTTCCCATGAACCAGGAAACTAAGTTAGTTTTATTTTAGTTTTTGTAGGCATGCATTACATGTAGTGTAATTTCATTATGTATCCATGTCACTGCATTCACATTCTCATTGTAATAACATACAGTTGTAATTGCATTACATTCATCATTGTAGTTACATTCTGTTAATTGCATCTTATTATTACATTCCGTCATTGCATTCCTTCATCCCATTTTGTTTTCTTTTGCATTGGGGACAATGCAAACTTTAAGTTTTGGGGTATAAGCCTACGATTTGAAATGCACCCCATTTTAAAAATTTTGAGAAATTTTTGCTATACAAATGCATGGTTTTGTGCTTTAAAATTCTCTTGCTTGTATTCGATGTATAAATCTTGAATTGCTCTAATCTTTGATATGCCTATTGGATATACTTGATGGATAATTGCATCTCTTAGCTCTGTATTGGTATATCTATTGGTTTGATTAGAGAATATCTTGTATCATTCCTTTTATTTTTGGAAGACCTTCTCCAGTTGCCGCATGTGTGATACTTACCTATATTTGTATATCTTATAAATAAAGGCATTCCGATGTGAGTGCAATGAAATAAATAAAATAGCTTTAAGGAGGAACACTCCTATGCATGCGTTAGAAAAAAGAATGTTGACAAAGGTTGTCGCTGTATGAGTGCGTGTCGTTCCAATAAAGTACTTACTGGGGGTTCGTTGCACAACATCTTACTTCTTAGGGTTTAGGGTGCATTCATTGTTCGATATCCTTTGCTACAATAAAAAAGAGAAAAGAAAGAAAAATAATGAAATATATGTGATATTATTTGTGTTGCTAAATAAATGCTAATATGAGGAATGAATCTAAGTTGCTAGGGATGATGTTAGTTATTCTTAAATTGCTAGCTTATCTATTGATGTGGAGTTGAGTATGCATTTATCTTTTTTGTCGATGCATCAAATTTATTGATTGATAAAGACAATTCAAGTATCTAGAATGTCTTTTATATTTCATTGGACCTTGCGATTTTGAGGTTTACTTGAGGACAAGTAAAAACTCAAGTTTGGGGGTGTGATAGCTCATTAAAGAGCATGATTTTCCCCTTGATTTAAAGGTCTTATTGTTCCCACATTGGCAACCATTGCATCCATTTCTGTATTTTCATGTTTATTTCTACATAATTTTTAACTTAGTTCCAATGGCTCATGTTTTGTATATTTCTGCCTATTTTAGCCTTGTTGTCACTGCATTGCTAATGTCTATGCAAAGGTTTTTTTCCACTACAACCAGTTCGACACTACATTTGATAGTTGTCCAGTCTGCTTGAGGATAAGAAGGAATATGCCAACTTTCCTTTATGTTACAACAAATTTGTACGATGTTGAGCACTCAAATAATATGCAGGTCAGGTGTCATTCATTAGGTGACCTATATAAGGACGATTTTGGAGGAAAGAGAAGGTCACGCTATTTCTATTTTCACATTATCTTCAACCTCCGAAGCTTTTATACTCCTCCTAATGGCGGCCTAAGCTTATTTGTTGGAGATCCGACGCGATGTAAGGCAGATCTATCCAAGGAGATGAAGAGTTAGGTGCTGATTAGAGGGATTGTCTCGTTATCTTCATAAAATTTCTTTATTTAGATGATTTTATGAAGTTTTACTTGTATTCGTACTTATGTGGTTTAAGGTTTAATTTTCTAGAGCTTGTGGAACTTATTTAAACTGATTTCTTAGTTTAATATATTTTAGTGCTAGCGTTTTCTTAAGCTTTAATTATTGGATTTGATTTATGTTTTACTTTATAGTGTTAAAACTAGTTGTTGACATTGACAGATGCAGTGACATGTCAGATTAACGAGTTCTTGTAGCGAGAGGTGTCTGGATGCAACGAAAGTTGTTCCACTCATTCAAGGGGCCTTAAACTCGACTTACAACGAGCATTGAAGCCAATCTTTGTACATGAGTCAAGAGTTGAAGGTTGAATGGAAGTTAACACTCAAGCTGACCGTTGTGTCGTTGATTAAACCTATCCTACACCACTCAATGTGCACTTGATCTTTCTACCAAGATGAACCAAGGAGATCAAGACTTTATTCTCATTATTCTCTATCGTTTATTACTCTTGTTATTACTACTACATCAAATCATTTACTCTCATTTCCATTTTACTATTGTAACCACCATTACACCCACAACTACCACTTTTACATTATTATATTGTAGTCCCATAAGTATAAGCGTAATTCACCATCCTCGTGAAATCGATATTCAAACAAGTTTCTCCTTGTTTCTATTCTTGCATTTTTTGTGTAGCCTGCACTAAAAAGTGTGACGTTTTCACACCGATCAAATATCCTTGAATGATGTTGGTCCTTTAATCTCTTTCTTTCGTGTTTATAACGATCGCAAATCTGGAATCCTTGATTGACATGGATTACCCCAAGGCTAAAAGTGTATGCTCGTGCAAATATGATCCGAGTTGAAATAATGAACTACATCATAGTCCCTATACCTTTAAACCATTTTTAGAGTAATGCACAAAAATATATTATTATGTGTATAATAATCCAATTGGCTCCTATTTCAATATAAGATGTAGGTGAATGGGATGAAAAAGAATGATGTTTTAGAATGTTGGCCTTATTAATAATGTGGAAAATAAGGTAATTACAAAGAGGTAAAATCAAGTAATCGGATAAGTGGCCAAAGTATTCAAGGTCAATCAACTGGAAGTGTCCCAGAATGCAGCATTTGTTGAGAAGAATTTGAGCCCCACGATGACGTGTGAAGATATGAAATCCTGTCTGATTTACCAAGCTCTTTAGGGAGTTAGTTATACACCTAATCTTTTTATGCTCGAGCCCCTTTTTCGGGTTTTCAACTCGAGCCCTCCTTTAATTTCAAGACGTACTTTGTGGGTTTTTATCTTGAACCCCCATTTTTCTTTATTTTATCTTTTTGGTTCTAAAGCGCCTTTTACGATTTTTCACTTTTAGACCATCTCGTCATTTTTTCTCGAAGCAACCTATCAAGTTTCACTTCGGTTTTCCTTTCTTTTTTTCTTTTTCTCCTCTCTAGGCATAGTATCGTTTGACCGAGTCCAAATTCACTAGATTTTGGAGTTTATCTCCATTGATCTTGACCAAAATTAATCCTCCTCAAGAGAAGGCCTTTATCACAACGTAGGGCCCCTCCTAATTAGGTGTCCACTTGCCACGTGAATCTCTCTAGATTAGCAGCATCTTCTTAAGTACTAAATCTCCCTCTCGGAACTCTCATGGGTGACCCTTCTTATCATGTGCCTGAATCATCCTTTTCTGGTACATTTGGCCATGAAATATTGCCTCTATCTTCTTTTCCTCAATCAAGTTCAATTGGTCGTATCTTGCCTAGACCCATTCAGCGTCATCTAACTATGCCTCCATTAAAATACGAATTGAAGGGATTTTAACCTCTATGGGAAAAACGAACTTCATTACATAGACTAGTGGGAATGACATTACCCCAGTAGATGTTCGCACAGTAGTTCGTTAAGCGTACATAGAAAATGGAAACTTCTCGTGCCAATCCTTGTAGGCATTGATCATCTTAGATACTATTTTCTTGATGTTCTTATTAGCCGCCCCTACCGCTCTATTCATTTTCAAGCGACAAGTCGCCGAATTGTGATGCTTAATGTTAAATTGTTCACATACCTTATCCATCATCTTGTTTTTAGGTTGGAAACATTGTCAGTGATGATCATTTTTGGCGTGCCATAACGACATATGATCTTTTTCTTGAGTAATTTACAAACTAACTCTAGTGATACTTGCGAAAGAGGTATCTTCAAATCGATGGCCACTAGGATGAATCGATGTTCGTTTGATGCTTTTGGGTGAATCTAACCGATCAAGTCCATGCCCCATATAGAAAATGTCCAAGGAGCATCCATAACATGCAAAGGATGCGGTGGTGCGTGAATTTTGCCAGCATAGATATGACACTTGTGGCATTTCTGAGCCAGTTAATGTAGTCCCCTTACATGGTAAACCAGTAATAGCCAAGGCGCATGATTCTCCTAGCCATAGTAAACCCACTAGAGTGTGTTTCGCATACTTCTTCATGGACCTCCTCTAAAATCAGTTGGGGTTCTTTGGCATCCACACATCTTAGTAGGACTTGATATCGACTCCTTTTGTACATGATCTCACCATCAAGGACGTATCCCACAAGCATTCTTCGTATCGTTTTTAGTTTATAGTTGTAGGTACTCTTGGAATTTTACGTATTGTAAGATATCGTGGTACCATGAGAGACCGTCTGGTTCTTCTTGTACATCAACAATGGGCAGGAGACTCAGAAATTTGCAATTTGACAAACATCATATTGGCACCTTGGTTTTCTTTGAATGTTGCAGCCAATGTGGCGATGGCATCAACCATTTGATTATCTTCTCTAGGTTAATACTTGAAAGTGATCTCGTCAAACTCTTTGGTTAGTTCGAGGACCAACTTCTGATACCCAATCAACTTTGTATATTTTGTCTCCTATTCTCCTAGAATCTGATAAATAACTAGGGTGGAGTCCCCGAAGACCTTTAGAACCTTGATCTTCCTCTCTATCTCTGCTTGTAAACCCATGATTCTCGCCTTATATTCTACCATGTTATTGGTGCAGAAGAACTCTAACCAACTAGTGAAATGGTAGTGGTGCCCTCCGGTGCGACCAAGACTGCCCTGATGCCATGCCCTAAAGTGTTGGCAGCACCCTCAAAATTTAGGATTGAAGACTTTGGTGGGCCATTTTCTTTAGTTGAGATGCATATGAGGTCTTCATCGGGAAAGTTGAAGTCTAGGGCCTCATAATTATCAGAGGCGCGACTTGCCAAGAAATCTGATATGGTGCTACCCTTTACTAGTTTTTGACTAACATATTGAATGTGATACTGAGAGAGCAACATCTGCCAATGGGCCAATCTTCTTGACAAGGATGGCGTTTCCATCATGAATTTTAGGGGGTCGAGCTTTGATATTAAGCATGTGGTGTGGTATAACATGTATTGCCGGAGTCTCTTAGTTTTCTATACTAGTGCACAACATAGTTTTTCGGTCAGTGAATATCGCATTTTGCAATCGGTGAATTTCTTGCTCGACTAATAGATTTCTTTTTCCTTTCTTCTGGTATCATCGTGATACCTTAATACGCAACCCATCGAGTGTTCGTACACCGTCAAATATAAGATCATAGATTTTCCTAGAATAGGCGACACTAATATTGAGAGATTCAGTAGGTGCTTTTTGATCTTTTTTAGAGCATCTTGGCATTCTTTATTGCATGTTCCCAAGTTATTCTTTCTGAGTAGTCTAAACACTGGAACACACTTTTCAGTCAATTGGGAAATGAAACGGGCGATTTGGTTGAGACTTCCTAGTAAACCTTATACCTCCTTTTTTATGGGGGAGAAAGCTCCTAGGTTGATTTCACCTTGTCTGGATCAATCTCAATCTCTTTCTTGCTTACAACAAATCCTAACAATTTCCTAGACGTAACCTGGAATGTGAATTTGGCGGGGTTAAGCTTCAATTAGAATTTTCTCAACCTTTGGAAGAGTTTCTCCAAATTTGTTATGTGTTCTTCATCCGTTCGGGATTTTGCAATCATGTTGTCCACGTATACTTCAATTTCCTTATGCATCATGTCTTGGAACACGATTACCATTATTCTCTAGTAGGTTGCCCCAACATTCTTTAGGCCGAACGACATTACCTTATAGCCGAAAGTTTCCCACAACGTTACATATGTGGTGTTCTCCATTTCTTCAAGACACATTTTGATCTGGTTATGTCTTGAAAAGCTGTCCATGAAGGAGAATAGAGAATGAGACCTGTTGTGTTGTCCACCAAAGTATCGATGTATGTTAAAGGGGAGTTATCTTTAGGACTCGTCTTGTTAAGATCTTTGTAGTCAACATACATATGCACTTTTCCATCCTTCTTTGGCACTTGGACGGTATTGGCTACCCACTTAGGATACTTGGCCTCTTGTAAAAATTCAGCATCATATTGCTTCTTCAGTTCGTCTCTTATTTTCAGGCACATCTTGGGTCTCATCCTCTAGAGTTTCTGTTGCACGGGTTTGCATTCACGCTTTATGGGCAATCAATGCATCAGGATGTCGGTGTCTAAGCCATACATGTCTTGGTATGACCAGGCGAACACATCCTTGTAATCTTGTAGGAGTTTGATTAGATTATTTCATGATGGTCATGCCAATCTTCATCTCTCTTCTTTCCTTGTTGGCTTCGAGGTTTAGTACTTCTAACTTTTCCTTGTGTGAGAGAATTTACTTTTCTTTGCTTCCCACTAACCTGATCAAATCTTCGGGTAGATCATATTTGACTTCATCATTGTAGTCTTCAACCTCTTCTAAACATGTGGGTTGTTCAAAATCAACTTGAGGGTTGGACTCAAGGTCACTTACTCCACTGATATTCAGAAACCTGAAAAGGAAAAGAAACATGGATATATACAACTGTGTAGGGAAAGTGAAATGGTTTATTTACTGGTTTTCATTTTGCCTTGGTTCATTGTTTTGTATGAATTTATGTTTTCCACACAAAATTTACTAAAAATGCATCTTTTATTAATCTAAGGAACAAACTGGTTTATGATATGCCCTTTACAAAGATACCCTACTCCCTTCAGGCTATGGCAATGGGTTGTTTTCAGGAATTACTCTAAAGATGTTTTAAAAACTACATGAAGTTCTTCCGTAGTCAAATTAATCAGCTCTTCACACGGGCAAATCATAAACAAATATGTGCCCTATTCCTTTAGCGCGGCGTTAAAGCTCAAGTTCCCAAACATATTATTGATATCATCCTCTTCCTTCTCAACTTTAATCACATCGTGATTCATGAATCCTCCCGATACAAAGGTGTAATTCAGGGGAGGAAATGCCATTGGGTCCCATACAACTTCCTCCCCGTTTAGTGTCGCTTTCCTCCTTTCCTAGTTTTTCCTCATATCAGCTCTCATTTGCAAAGTGTTGAGTTTGAATCCTAGCCCGAAACGATCCATCTTTTTTGTGATGGTCATTGGTACAACCTCCCTTGATGTCATTTCTTAAAGCCTTTTCCGAACCTCAGTCCCTCTCCCTAGAGTCTCTTTTACTTGCATCTTGGTGCATTTGGACAACCCTAGCCTATGAAACTTGAATGTCCTGAATGAGCATTCTAGGGAATCTTCCCTGATCTAAATATAATGGGCATCGATTGTGTAACACCCTAAACTTGGCCTAGGAAGGTTACCACTATCTAAGCTATTGACTAATTGAATTATGTGCTAATCAAATTAAAGAGGAAATAACATTAGCTATCTTTTAGATCGAATAAGTGAAATTAGAACCAAATTGAATTGAAATTAAAACTAGAAGGCTTAAATGGAAGGATGGAAATGTGAACATTCAAAGCTCTAGAGTTTGCATGTAAATTGAATTAAAATTTGAGGACTAGACAGATGTTGTCATTTGATGAGAACATGTGCCTTGCGAGTGATGACTCAGGGCAGCTAGGTGAGAAAGATGAATAAAAATTGTGTCATCTTCTTCATTCACCATAACCAAAATGTTGAGAGAGAAAGAAGGAGAAAAAGCTTCTTAGACTATCTTCAATTCATGTTTCTTGATTTAGCTTTGATCAAATTAGCTTAGGAGAAGGTAAATTGCTTGATTCCTCACTTCAATTACATGCTTGAATCTTGAATTACTGATGTTCTTATTGTGTAATTTGAATAGGATGATTGTTATGCATGTTAAGATGATGTTAGCTTCTAATGATCCTTGAAATTGTGAGTGTTAGGAGCCAAATTGTTAAAGAGAATGTGTATGGTTGCTGGAAATTGAGGATAGGGATCATAGTTGAGACTAGTTTCGATTAGGGACTGTTTTGCTAGATGAAAATGTGTAAACATGCTTAATTGTATATGCTTCCCTGTTTTGATCGCATTGTTTAGACATGTTAAGGCACTGTCCATAAAATTTTCAGCCTTAAATTCCATTTATACAATTTATGGTGATTTTTCAAAGTTACTGCCCATATAATTTATTGTCCAGTGTTGTACATTGCCCTGTCTTTAAGCTAAAAACTGTATTAATTGGAAAAGAAGTAAAATGCAAGGCCTATATGGTTAGAAAGACAATTAAGTTAGCTTTCCAATGCTGTAAACTAATTGAAATTCCGACGTACGAAAATAAAGTTATGCATGTTTAAGTGAACAGAGTACAGGCTGCCTGGTAGCAACACTTTAGGTAAATATGGCAGTTTTGTAAACTGTTTTGCAACCAGTTTTGGGACAGTTTAATTACTGCCCTGTTTTGCCTTAATATGGAATGTAGGCAGTTTGGTAATGTGCATTAAGGTGTGTACATAAGATGCTATTTGTTTTATATATATAATGTATTAACCTTTCTGCCATATTGAATGATTTTGTGATTTCATGTTTTGACCTTGTTCTATCTATGTGATTTACTAGAGCAAGGAGAGGACTTTGGAGAAGGATCTAAAGTCGAGCATTCAAGGGACAAGCAAAAGGGAATAATTTGTCGAGACTAGCTAGCTTGGGGAGTATTGTGAGTGTAGTTTATTCTAGAGATAGGACTAGGTCCTAACAAAAACAAGCATGTCTAAATACTTGTATTATTAAAATTGACTTAATATGATCTTAATCTAATAAGGGAAGTATGAAATAGGATTATACATGAAACTTGACTACATCCTTGAAGTGTTGTATAAATAGAATGCTAGCATGTATATGTGGTAACATTGATGCTTGTAAGCATGACATGGTATTGTGATCAATTGCTTAAACTTAATCCTTCAAATGCTAGCCTAGATGATGCAATGAACACTTGGAATGAAGAGTTGTGGCTCTCATGGCCTAAGGGCTTAATGCATGTATAAAATTGCCATGCAATACTCGAGATGACTCTTGAAATAAAGATAATGCTTGACATGAACTTGTACACTTGAATGATACATGATCTTGAACTTGAAAAGCTTGAAATCCTTGAATAAATGAAGTGTAATCAAACAACCTTGGTTGCTAGTTGAATATGTAGAAGGGCATGCCTTAGAGTCTAGAGCTCATTGTGTCATGGTGGACTACGGTCCAAGGTAAGGCCCCTAATTGGCGACAGACGGAGGGTACGTATGTGGTCATTGGCGATAGTAAGAGGGTTGACCAGTACTACGGTACATCTTGTGGCGGCAGTTGGTTGGAGACTCGATTACCTAGACAAGCTATGAACCAAGGATTGTGATAAAAGATAATAAATGAGCTAATAAGTATGAATTGCTTGATTATTTGTCATGTAAGCATGAATTGCTTTATTACTTGTTATGTAAGCGTTAATTATTGTCTATTGCTTCTTATACTATTCAAATGCCCTGCAATCCTTAGCTAGGATCATTCTTGTCTAATTAACACTTAATTTGATATAACAATTGGTTTGAACTAGTTACTACCTCACTAAGTACATTCTTATACTTATCACTCTTATTTTCATTCTTCCTAACTACAGGATAAAGGATTCGATTGTTGCTTGATCTTGAAGCATGATTTCTTGAGCTCGAAGCAGGACACAAGCATAGCTAAAGTATGGTTGATACTTGTTTTGTATTTCTCCTAGTTGGTGGCACCTAGACATATACGTGTAGCTAGGACTAGACCATGCATCTTGTTTGTTTTGGGAAGATTGTATATATGCATGAACATGACTACTTGATGTTTTGAATACTTGTATATATATGCTCTTGTATGGGTCTTCCATGTTAAGTACATAGTTGTTAAGACTTAAGTACATATTGAACTCAAATTATATGTAATGGAAAAGTAGTTGTTGCGCATATATGAATATATATGGAATTTTCAATGTGATTGATCTAGCTTATTGTACCATTCGAATGCCTTGTGGAATTATATAGTCGCTTGTGTGAATATACCATGTTGTAGGTGTTTTTATGTGTTTGTATGGTGAATGCCGAATGGTATAGTTGTTTGGAGACAAGATACATGCAATTGTGTATTCAATTGATCATGTTTAGTAATTTAGGTATGAAATATTACATGTATCAATCTAAGGAACAATGAAATGAAATGGAAGCATGTTTGCATACTTAGGCTATTCGAATGATAGGGGCATGACGAAGTTAATTGAATTGTTGAAGTAGTAACCTATAATGACTTGTAAACAAAATATGAGATTGCTTGCTTGATAAGTTAAGTATGCTTGGTTGCTTACTAGTTAAGTAACTCATCTAATAGGGATGAATTAACATATTCTTTCCCTGTTCTTGCTTGTAATATTCTTGCTTGATAACGCTCCCGAGCCGCCTTGCTACTAACTTGGGTAGTGGGTGTTGCATTTATTGGTAATCAAAGCTTTTTAGTCGGTTCTAGGACTAAACTGGGCTCTCTTTCATCATATAAGGTACTTGTGCCACTTAGGAGACTTGTATTGTATAGCTTGTGTCTTTGCTTAACTAAACCGAATTCTTAATTGTTCTATTTGAACATAGAATGTCTGAAACAAGGCTCGCTCGGGACGATGAAAGTCATGAAGGCTCCTCAATGAAGGAGATAGTGTGAGGATGGAGCAGAATACTCCACAACAACAAGCTCAACCCCAAGCCCAAACTACTGCTCAACAGGAAGCTCATGCTATAAATCCTGTGCAGCAAGAATGTCTCCGAGCTTGAAGGAGATGTTCAATCATCTTATAACTACTTTGAAACAAGACCATCATATTCCTCCTCCTGTTGTTGTGCCAAACAGAGTCTCGATTGATAAGCTGGCTCAACATCGGTCTTATACTTTCACTTGCGCTGATGAAGCCAATCCCGAAGTAGCTGAGTATTGGTTAGAGGACACTACTCGAATCTTGACCAAACAACTGTCATGTTCTTATGAACACAAACTCGAATGTGCCATGGCCCTGTTGGCAAACGAAGCTCTAAGCTGGTGGGAAACCATTACACTGACTGCTCCTACTGAAGCTGTAACTTGGAAATTCTTCCTCGAGGAATTCAGGAAGAAATACATCAGTGAACAATACTTGGCCAAGCGCCAGAAGCGTTTCTTGTACCTCAAGCAAGGTGGCCGACCCATTAAACAGTACGTGAGCGATTTCTATAAATATTACAAGTACGGGTCGGAATACATCAAGACTGATGCTGACAAGTGTCAGATGTTTATCGATGGACTGAATGATGAACTGTGTCCAATATTCACTGCCCTGGGTATCACTGACTTCCAGAATTTGGTGAACCGGGCTATTGCAACCAAGGTGAAGATGAAGGCCTCTAAGAAACACAAAAGTGGTAACTCCTAGAAAGACAAACGATCCAGGAATGATGACAAGCGTCACTGGCAGTCAAAGAAGTCTAAACACTCCAAAGAACACTGTTTGAATTACACTCATGTTTAGAAGAGCAACTATATACCGAGACCCCAATCGGTATCTAAGCCTTCAGCCCCGATCATCTCTGTTGATAGTATGGGGAATTCCGATAAAGCTGCTCAATATCCTACTTGCAAGTTCTACCAGAAGCAACATACTGGCCAATGTAGAACTCAACAGAATCTATGTTTGTTATGTGGACCCTCCGATCACTATATCAAGGATTGTCCTCAGAATCCTAACAAGGTTCCGAATCGAACTCCTACAAATGATAGCTCAGCCCTTTCCATTCAAAACAAAGGTCCCAGACAAGCTCAGTCTGAAATTAGGGGAAGGGCAAAGTACAACATTCGAACACCCCTACTCACCAAGAATCTCAGGCTTCTGCTCGAATATATCATATCCGGGGAAAAGAAGATGAAGAATCACTCGATGTCATAGAAGGTACCGTTGAGCTAAATTCAACTCCTGTTTTTGCTTTAATGGACTCGGGATCCACACATTCATTTGTATGCTCATCTTTGATTGCAAAATTGAAGTTAAAGCCTGAAATTGTAAAACAAAGCCTTGTAGTTTCGAACCCAATAGGGGGGATTACAAACATAAGCCTTATCTTTAGAAACTGTCCCCTATTCATTCGAAATGTACCCTTTCTTGTTGGTCTATATGTCTTGCCAACTTGTGAGTTCGATCTAGTGCTAGTACTAGATTAGTTAAGCAAGCATGATGCCTGGGTAGATTGCCAAAATTGGAGACTTTATCTCTGGGGTTTAGGAAAGGAATCAATCCTTCTAATTGACAAGAAACCAACCTCAATCTTTGTTGCTATGGTCTTACAAGATGAACTTGAATTCGGCTTACCTAGTGTGCCTATTGTATTTGAATATCTTGATGTTTTTCCCAAGGAACTCCCTGGTCTCCCTCCAACCAGAGAAGTAGAGTTTAGGATCGATGTCCAACCTAGAACAACTTCGGTGAGTTATGTACTTAGTGAGGTAACACTAAGCTAACCAGTTTCAAGTATACATATCCAAGTTTACAAGTATTTCAAAGAATCGAGATCATCACTACATATCATATACTATTCGAATGCATGGGGTAAACATAGGCAAGCTTCACATATCACACATTCAACATAGCAACATCCATCATGTATATAATCATACTATTCGAGTATTTGCTTAGAAGACAAGCAACCAAAAACACCAAGTACCAAGTAGACATTCTTGCATAATAAATCATCTATGCATTTCTTTCATGGAAAGTAACAAGTTATACAATCATTCATGTGTTATCTTTCAAGACAAGGATGTTTATTCAAGAATCTTACAACACAAGTAATGTTCACATCACACATTCAAGACAAACAATGTTCATTTCAATTTGTTAATTCATCTTGCAACACCCTTGGTATTTAGTTCACTAGATAATCAAATCTTCAACAATATGCACCAAAGTGCCAATATGCACCGTAGTGGCAAAATGCACCGTCCTGCCAATATGCACCGTAGTGCCAATATGCACCATTGTGCCAATATGCACCGTAGTGCCAATATGAGCTCTAGATTCTAAGGCATGCCCTCCTATCTATTCAGACTAGCTACCAAGGTTGTTTGATTATCAATTTCATTCAAGCTTTATACAATTCATTATTCAATACAGGATTATGCCATTCAAAGGCCAAGCCCTTAGGCTTATGGAGTCTTAACTCCCAAGACAAGTTTATCCATGCCATTCGAATGGAATGAACACAAGGTGGTACCATTGTTCATTTCATTTCAAACCATTCATGCATATCAATCACAAACACATTCATATGTATGCAATTTGCGTACCTTATTCTCCAAGCAAGCATGCCATTTCCTACCTTTGGCATAAGCAATGCAACATGTCAAGCACTTCATTTCATTTACTTAACAATCAAGTAAACAAGTAGAACATGGCATCAAACAAGTTGTCATTCATATCATTCTTCCCTTAATTAGCCAAATATGTATTAGAACATGTTACATGGCAATGTCATTGAATTAATACAATATCAAGATTGGTTGGGACGTAAGTCCCAACCCTAAGGATGGTTACACTCACAATACTCCTAGCTAATCACTTGTCTTGTATCCAAATCCCTTTGCCTCTTGCTTTGGGATGATCGTTATTTTCTTCCTCTTCCACAAGTTGTTGCCCTTGGTCTAGCAAGCATAACACATACAATTCATCAAAACATGCACATAATGTCACACATATATAGTAATAGTGTTACCACATTTGCACCTAACATTTAGCTACTGTTTGTATGTTTTCTTTTAAGAATTTCTTACTTGTTCATCTCTATATTGTTATAACCTCATTTTAGGACATAACTGGGCAGATTACAATGTCCCAAAACTATTTTTGAAAGAGTTTGCTTCTAGGTGTAAAAACAATCCCAAACTGTCCAGGACACTGCTGTCTGGCAGTTTGCACACTGTCCCTTTAAATGATCATATCTTTTAATCCATACGTCGGAATTTCGATTAATTTACACCACTGGAAAGCTAACAAAATTTTCTTTATGACCATATAATGCTTGAATTTTAGTTTTTAGCCAATTAATACATTTTATTGTTCAAAGACAGGGCATTGACAATTTGCACTGTCCAACTATTTCTAATTACAGTTTCCAGCATAGGAACCAGATTTCAGTTCTATTTTCACCTAATGAAAGTAGACATACTAAGGATCATGTCACTAAAATTTCATCCCTGAATTTGATCTATACAAATTTTGGTGAATTTTCAAAGTTACTGCCCAGAACAGAGCAATTCTGAGCATATTGCACCTATTCACATTTTAATTCCTTAAATTCATTTTAAACAATGTTTTGGCCCTATAATTCATTTCATATGAAATCCTAAACATTTTTAGTCAATGTTAATTCATTTTTCAAGGTTTCCAAAACATAGTAAGTTGGTTAAGTTGCTTAATTTTGCATGTTTACACAATTTGTTCTTACTAAAACAGTTTCTAGGCTATATGACTTTGTTCATACTTTTATCTTTCTTTTCCAGCATTGGTTACTAACAATTTATCTTGTTTAACACCTTAATTACATTACATAATCATGATCATGTTCAATTCATTAGTTCCATAGCTCAATTACATGTTCTAACAAATCAATTCTTACAACGACATTTCATTTCAAATTTCCAGCAACCTAATTTTGTTACACCATCACTTACACATAAATTCCAGCATAATACCTAGTGTTCATTCTCCAAATTTACATAATCCTACAACACTTCAATCATCTAACAACATAGTCAATAGTTAATTTCATCTACAATCATCAAAACAGCCCAAGTCAATAAGTACAGCTGCCTATTCGATTGAACAAGAATATAATCATACTTACTTTGCTTCTAGCATTAATTTCTAGGCTATATGAATTTGTTCATACTTTTATCTTTCTTTTCCAGCATTGGTTACTAACAATTTATCTTGTTTAACACCTTAATTACATTACCTAATCATGATCATGTTCAATTCATTAGTTCCAAAGCTCAATTACATGTTCTAACAAATCAATTCTTAAAACGATATTTCATTTCAAATTTCCAGCAACCTAATTTTGTTACACCATCACTTAGCATAATACCTAGTGTTCATTCTCCAAATTTACATAATCCTACAACACTTCAATCATCTAACAACATAGTCAATAGTTAATTTCATCTACAATCATCAAAACAGCCCAAGTCAATAAGTACAGCTGCCTATTCGATTGAACAAGAATATAATCATACTTACTTTGCTTCTAGCTTTAATTTCCTTACAAAATTCCTATACATGCAAGCTTAATTTCCCTTCATTAATGGCTAATCTCTCAAACTCTCTCTCTCCCTAATTTCCTTCTTCAAATCGGCAAAGTGAAGAAAGTGGATGAAGATGACATCCCTTGTAATGGATTTAGGAACTTACTATCTTAGCCTTAATTAGTTGTTAATCATAGAATTAATCAAGGGCATTAAGGGAATCAAAGAATTTAGCATGAAATCATCATCTTTCTCATTTAATTCAATTTAGTCACTTTAAATTAATCACTTATTTCATTCATTCTTTTATTTAAGTCCTTTAATTTGGCATTCATATTTGTTAATTATTCAATTCAACCCTTAATTGACTTTACTTAATTCAAGATGATTTAACTATTTATGAATTCTAAATAGTGGTAGCATTCTAAGCCCTAATTAGGGGTGTTACAATAGCGATACAATAATTCAACAATTCATTGCGAAGCTACACTTATCAATTCAAGTTCAACTTTAAACCATTACAAGTTATAAAGACTAATCTGTAAATTCAATATTTTAGAGGGTTTCTTCTGAAAATAACCTTACCACCATGAAATTCAGTTCCTATTTAGCAAGCATGAAAATTTTCATAACAAACAGAGTTCATTTACCTCACCAATTAAACCAATTAATACTAAATGAATATTATGTAATGTTTCAAACTTATTCTAATCAATTTGTAAGTAATTTACTTGTATCAGTATCGGTACTCGTGTGGCCGTACCAATACGCCTATGTCATGACAGTTAAAACAGTTAAGAGTCAATGAGCCCGTATCGATACTGTGCCTATCTATATCGATATGCAATGCAAGGTTTATAATTTATCAGATTTCAGTGACCAAATCTCGTATCGATACGGCTATAGCCTTATCGATACATGTTCCTATATTTCGATACACCCTGAAACCGTATTGATGCAATTTTTACAAACCATTTCCAGTGTTGACTTTTCGTATCGATACGCCATGTTGACCAGGGTTGACCACACCCAAATATGCATACCCGTATCGATACGTCATCACCCGTAATGATACGCCCTATACTATAATGACAAGTTTTGTCTGGTTTTTAATCAATTTAATCTATTAAAAAATATCCAAATTCAATGAAATTTTACTAGCAACATTAAAACAATATAATCAACTAGCATGACAAATTTCATGTCAAAATGAATCCATTTACTAAGTTTTCCCTTTCTTAAGTTAAATATGCCCGTTTTGCCACTTTTAGCCAAACTTAAAGGGGTCATTAGGGTCCTTAAGGCTTATACATGCCACAAGCAATATATACACATCAAAAGAACTAAAAGTGAGTAGTCTAACTACGTTTCCACCATTCTAGGTGTTTATAAGGGCAATATACATTACTTTAGCCTTGTGGTGACTTGCCAAAACTTACAGCTAGTTCTGATCTTGAACCGATGTCTTCCTTAACCTGAAATGCATGAGATGAGATGCATTAAGCATACTTTGCCTAGTGAGGTAGCCAAAAACAATGTCAATAACAATGGAATGTAAATCAACTCATGCTTTAACAATATAAATATTATGTTTCATGTTCAATATCAATTATATCATGTTTCAATATTAATCCTTGGATCGAATCAAGATAGTGGATAATTGAATTCCTATGCTTCGCCATATCAATGAACGGTCTAGTCCTTATCCCTCGCCGATTAACCAAAACCACAACATCCCTCTGCCTCGCCACAATAAAGGCCTTAGCCAAGGACCGTAGTCCACCAGTACCATTGAGCTCACGAATTCTATGGAAGGCCAATTGTGTCCAATGTCCTTCCAAATCCAAGGTTCGATAACAATATCAATGTTAATATTTCAATGACAATATCATTATCAATGATCGGTAATCCAATTGCAATGTCAATGAGTAATATTACAATGTCAATGCTTCAATACCTATTTTTACATCAATGGATAATAACAAAGGCAAAGGCTTATCTATGACAATGGCTATATCGATGGCAATTCTCTGTCCAATAACAATGTCTACAACAATGACTATTTTGATATCAATATTTCAATAAGCAATGTTTAATGCAACAAGTTACCAATGTTTACAAAAATGATCTCCTATGAGATTCGATGCGAATTCCTTAGACACGATGTTAGCTATACAAAATTAATATCAATGGAATCAAAAAAAGGCACCTAGCCTAACTCCGAGACTCCAACTACACTCACCTCAATTCCTAAGCTCGATTGTGATCCCTTTGTTCCTAGCTCTTGTTGGAGATGTTGGATTAGCTTTCTCCAATTCTTGAGCTAGGTAACAACATTAGGGATTATTAGAATTGAATTAACAATATCTTAATCGATATTAAAGCTTAAAATAGCTAGTAGCCAATGATTCTTCCATGGATTAAAGCTATGAGGATCATAGTTATAAATCGAATATTCAATAACATCATCTTAAAATTGAACATAATCTATCTATGGAATTGAGCAATAGATTAGGGGTTATAGCTTATCCAACCAGTGCTTATTCGATGGGATCAATAAATCCAAGAAAACCTAAGCTTGCAAGGTTCAACAATGGAGGTGTTTGCTTACTCTATGTGAAAGGTTGAATATGATACTACGGTGGTTGCTTATTCTTTAATTGGGTAAGCCTCTTTTTTGCTTTCTCTTAATTGAAAACTTTTCTTCCATTGAAGGAATTTCATTAAAGAATCCCACGTATGTGGTGATTAATTTTAGGGAGGGGCTAATCGCAAGGTTAGTCCCTCGACTTTCTAAACTTTAGACTTTTATCCTCAAACTTCTATTTTCCCGATTTAGTCTCTAAAGAACATTTCAATAATTTCAATAAGGTCCTTAATCGATAAATTGACTCATTTAGAGTTCAATATCAATATAATTGACCACATAGTCAAAGTCAATACAATATTTGGACCTTTATAGTGTAGGGTTTTTGATCTACAAGACCTAATTCTGACTAGACCAGTTTTGAGGTTGTTACAACTCTACTCCCTTAAGAAAAATTTGTCCGCGAATTTTACATGAACCGAAGAGATGAGGGTATTGTTTCTTCATTGTCTCCTCCGGTTCCCAAGTTGCTTCTTCAACGGTGTGGCTCCTCCAGCGCACTTTGACTAACGGAACAAATTTGTTGCAAAGCCTCTTAACTTCTTTCACAAGAATCTAAACTAGTTCCTCTTTATAGGACAAATTAGGTTGAGACTCTATAGACTCAGGTTCAATGATATGTGAAGGGTCGGAAGGATACTTTTGGAGCATTGATACATGGAACACATCATGAATTTTGCTCAATTCTAAGGGCAACAATAAACGATAAGCCACAGGGCTAACTTTTTCAATAACTTCAAAAGGTCCAATGAATCAGGGACTCAACTTCCCCTTTTTACGAAACCTTAGAACTTTCTTCCACAGAGAGACTTTGAGAAAGGCTTTCTCACCAACTTCGTAATGGATATCCCTACATTTAAGGTTAGCATAGGCCTTTTGACGGTCGAAGACAGCTCTCAAGTGATTATGGATAATAGTAACCCGTTCTTCGGTTTCCCGAAGTAGATCAAGGCCCAACATATTGCCTTCACTGAGTTTAGACCAGCACAATGGAGTTCTACAACATCTTTCGTACAATGCTTCATACGATGCCATCTTAATGGAAGATTGATAGCAATTGTTGTAGGCAAACTCAATGAGAGGCAAGGATTTTTCCCAAGATTCGCTAAAATCAATAATGCATGCACGAAGCATCTCTTCCAGAATCTATACAGGATAGTTCAATATCGATACACATCCTTCATGGTTTATTGGAAGAAGTTTTCGGTGATTACCTAAAATACCCTTTTTGATAGGCCGTCAGACTGAGGGTGAAAAGCAGTACTAAGATTAACTCTGGTGCCCAGAGCTCATTACAATGATCTCTAAAAATGAGAAACAAATCAGGGATCTCGATCGGAGATGTTAGATTGTGGTACACCGTAGAGTCGAATAACTTCCTTGATGTACAAGTCAGCTAACTTAGGAAGTCCATAGTCTATCATAACCGGTAAGAATTATGCTGACTTGGTGAAACGGTCCACAATGACCCAAATTGCATCATGCTTAGCAGGAGTTAAAGGCAGACCACTGACCAAGTCCATTGTGATCTTTTCCCACTTCCACTAGGATAATTCGATGGGTTGCAATAATACGTAAGGACACGATGCTCAGCCTTAATACGTTGGCACGTGAGACATTTGGACACAAAGTTAATTATGGCTCGCTTCATGCCTTGCCACCAATAAAGTTTGCGAAGATCCTTATACATCTTCACCGAGCCTGGGTGAACAGAGAATGAACTCGAATGAGCTTCTTTAAGAATATCAGTACGAAGAGATTCATCATTGGGTACACAGACCCGATCATGAAATCATAGAAGACCATCAGAGTTGATTCTGAAGATAGGATTATCTTGTAATATGAATGCAATAGACTGGAGTTTGGGATCTTAGACTTGCAATGTTTTGATCCTTAAAACAATGGCAAACTGAACCTGAAGGTCAGCTATGAAACAACGATGCTTTTGAAGTTGGAAATGAGCACTAATAGCTCGAGGAGCTACAATACAATGACATTACAATGAGTCGATGCACTATGCAATGTGTAGAAATCAATGATCATTAACAACAATTACCAGGCAAAGGTTTGCGGCTGAGTCCATCAACTACAACATTGGCCTTGCCCGGATGATAGTCAATGACAAGATCGTAATCTTTAAAGAGTTCCATCCATCTTTATTGCCGAAGGTTCAACTCCTTTTGAGTCAATAGATTCTCGAGGCTCTTATGATTAGTGAAAAGATAACATCTCTCCCCGTAAAGATAATGTCTCCAGATTTTCAATGCAAATACAACTACAGCCAACTCCAAGTCATGAGTGGGGTAATTCCTCCCATGCTTTTTCAGTTGCCTTAATGCATAAGTAATTACCTTTCCTTCTTGCATCAATACGCATCCTAACCCGAGATATGAAGCATCACTATAGACTGTGTAGTCCCTTACAGACTCAGGTTGGGTTAGGACCAGTGCGTGAGTCAAAACATGCTTCAATTGGTCAAAACTTCATTGTTGATCCTCAGTCCAAACAAATGGAGCTTCTTTTATCAACAACTTAGTCAATGGGGCTGCTATCATAGAAAATCCTTTAACAAATCTTGTGTAATAACAGCAATACCGAGGAAACTTCTCACCTCACCAATATTCTTCAGTGGATGCTAATCAAGAATAGCTTGAATTTTCTTCGGGTCTACTAGGATGCCCGAAACCAATACGATGTGCCCAAGGAAGGCAACTTCAGTGAGCCAAAACTCACATTTGGAGAACTTGGCAAACAACTACTTCTCCCGAAGGGTCTGAAGCACAATACGAAGATGATCTTGATGCTCTACAACATTCTTAGAATAGATTAAGATATCATCAACGAATACCACTATGAATTTTTCAATATAGGGTCTAAAACCCGATTCATTAGATCCTTGAAGGCTACTGGTACATTGGTTAGCTCGAAAGGTATCACCAAAAATTTATAGTGACTGTATCTTGTACAGAAAGCGGTTTTGGTACATCACATTCCTTGACTCTCATCTGATAATACTCGAACCTTAAATTGATATTAGAAAACACATAGGCATCCTTTAGTTGATCGAATAGGTCATATATCCTTGGCAGTGGATACTTATTTTTGATGGTCACCTTCTTCAACTGCCGGTAATCGATGCATAATATCATAGAACTATCTTTCTTCTTTACAAAAAGGATTGGAGATCCCCATGGTGAAGAACTTGGTTGGATAAAGCCTTTATCAAACAGATCTTAAATTTGAGCTTTCAATTCTTTCAGCTCGACAACTGCCATTCGATACGGTACAATGGAAATTGGGGCAGTCCCAAGTTGCACTTTAATGCTAAACTCTACTTCACGGGATAGAGGTAAACCTGAAAGCTCATCAGGGAAAACATCAAGAAATTTATACGTGGTGTCAATGTCTAACAATCGATATTCATCCTTGGTTTCGAGAATTCATCAAAGCAATATTCTCCTTGCCAAGACCTCAAAGATACAACTTCCTCTTACTGTAATCTACCAAAGCTTGATGTGTACTAAGCCAATCCAAACCTAGTATGACATCAAACTCATGGATCGGTAGGGCCAGTAGATCAGCCAGAAATGGAATCCCTTGAATCACTAAGGGACAATAATTACATACAAATCTCACGGTGACACAATCACCCAATGGATTAGTTACAGAAATTCTTGATTCTATAGGTTTAGATGACATTCTATGCTCTTTAACCAACACAGTTTTATAAAGGAATAAGTAGAAACAAGATCAATTAGTTCATATAAGGAATATGAATAGAATTCAATGCTACCTCCAATGACATCAGGTTCATCCTCCTCCTCCCTGATCCTTACATGGTACATCTGGGTAGATGCCTTCGATTCTTGTCTATTTGATGGTTTTCTCGAGCCACTACGTCTCCCTATAGCTCCCGATGATCCTTGCTTTAATCCCTTACCTTGAAAAGATTGAGCAGGGGAGGAATAGTAGCTGGTGTAGCAGTAGATTTAATAGCATTGAGTGGGAAATCACAGATAAAATGGCCTTGCTTGCCACAATGGAAACAAGCCCCAAACTGCTTACGACATTGGCCTGTTGGTGTCTGTTCTAACAATAGTTGCAAACAGAATACTAAGAGCTTCGATTTAAGCCTCTAGTGCTTTCAATTGAGACTATCTTAACAAAAGACTCTGTCACATTCTGAGGCCTCTCAATGTTCCCTAAATGGGAATGCTATGGGTGCACATTTTGTTTAGGGCCTTGATACTTGCCCTTCTTGTTCCACTTGGGAGGTCGTGAATCGTCCCAAAACCTTTTTTTAGATTTTCTTGACCCACCAATCCTTTAGGCTTTCTGTGCTGCTTCAGTAGCTTTGACTTGGTTCACGAAATCTGGAAACCAGTGATGCCCAATACAGTGAACATAGGGCGTAGCTCGTCACTAAACCCAGCAATGAATATCCTACACTTCTCTTCCTCCTTGATATACTCAACACCATATCTGCAGTACTTGCAAAAATCATGAATATACTACTTAATAGGTCGTCCACCTTTCTTAGGATGGAAAAAGATGTTGCGCCTTTCTGCGAGATAAAAATCATTGATATACTTTTTTCAGAATTCCTTAAGAAATAAATCCCATGTAATAGTTTCTTCAGAGAATATGAGGATAATGGTTTCCCACCACTAAAGTGTCTCGTCAGCAAGTAACGCGAGGGCACACTCTAGCTTATGCTCCTCCGAGCACTGTAATTATTTATTCAATATCCTCAAGGTGTTGTCCAACCAATATTCGGCAGTCTCAAGATTTTCATTATTCTGACCAGTAAAAGAATAAGCTCGGTGTTGTGACAGCTTGTCAATTGTGGCCCAAGCGTATTGGACAACTGGTGGAGTGGGTAGTATAGCTTGCTCAGCTTTCATAGCAGTCATAAAATGCTTGAAAATGTCAACCATGTTCCAATAACATTCGGCCTGAGCAGCCGACACTTCTAGCTTAACATTATGAGGTGGGGGACTAGATGGATTTGGTGGATCTCCCCCTTTATCTCCTCACCATGTGTCGAGCAGCCAGTAGTAGGCTTGTTTATGTGAGCTTCGTTAGTTTCTGACATAACTATAACATAAAGAGATCGAATTAGTCAGCAAGTCACTGTATACACAATAAACAACTTCTAGGTGGAAAAGTAACACAATAACAATAAAATAGGCTTTGGTTTAGTCCTAGAATCAGCTATACTCTAGCTTTGATACAACAAATGTAACACCCATTTCTGAGCCTGGTCGAGAACTAGGTCAGAGTATGTTACCGATAGACAAAACGTGATTGGTGTAATAATATGTAATCAATGATCGATAAACGAACGGTGTCATGTTTTATAAACAAAAAAATAGCGATACAATAAGTCAAAAATTTAGTGCGAAGCTACATTTATCAATTCAGGGTCAACTTTAAACCATTACAAGTTATAAATACTAATCTGTAAATTCAGTATTTTAGAGGGCTTCTTCTAAAATTAACCTACCGCCATTAAATTCAATCCCTATTTAGCAAGCATGCAAATTTTCATAACAAACAGAGTTCATTTACCTCACCAATAAAACCAATTAATACTCAATGACTATTATGCAATGTTTCAAACTTATTCCGATCAATTTATAAGTAATTTACATGCATCGATATCGGTACTCGTGTGGCTGTACCGATACGCCTATGTCATGACCGTTAAAATGGATAAGAGTCAATGAGCCCGTATTGATACAGTGTCTATCTATATCGATACATGATGCATGGTTAATAATTTATCATATTCCAGTGACCAAATATCGTATCGATACAACTCTAGCCGTATCGATACGTGTTCCTCTATTTCGACACACCGTGAAACCGTATCGATCCAATTTTTACAAACCATTTCTAGTGTTGACTTTTCGTATCAATATACCCTTTGACGTATCGATACATGATGCATGGTTTATAATTTATTAGATTTTAGTGACCAAATCTCGTATCGATATAGCTCCAGCCGTATCGATATGTGTTCCTCTATTTTGATACACCCTAAAACCGTATCAATGTAATTTTTACAAACCATTTCTAGTGTTGACTTTTCGTATTGATATGCTATTTGATGTATCGATACGCCATGTTGACCAGGGTTGACCACGCCCAAATATTCATTCCCGTATCGATACGCCATTACCTATATCGATGCACCCTGCACTAACATGACAGATTTTGTATGGGTTTTAATCAATTTAACCTATTAAACAATATCAAAATTCAATGAAATTTTACCAGCAGCATTAAAACACTATAATCCACTAGCATGCCAAATTTCATGTCAAAATGAATCTATTTACTAAGTTTTCTTTCTCAAGCTAAATATGCCAATTTTGCCACTTTTAGCCAAACTTAAAAGGGTCATTTAGGGCCCTTAATGCTTATACATTCCACAAGCAATATATACACATCAAAAGAACTAAAAGTGACTAGTCTAACTACTTTTTCCACCATTCTAGGAGTTTATTAGGGCAATATACATTACTTTAGCCTTGTGGTGACTTGCCAAAACTTCCAACTAGTTGTAATCTCGAACTGATGTCTTCCTTAACTTGAAATGCATGAGATGAGATGCATTAGGCATACTTTGCCTAGTGAGGTAGTCAAAAACAATGTCAATAACAATGGAAAGTAAATCAACTCAAGCTTTAACAATATAAATACTATGTTTCATGTTCAATATCAATTATATCATGTTTCAATATTAATCCTTGGATCGAATCAAGATAGTGGATTCGCGAATTCCTATGCCTCGCCAAATTAACGAATTATCTAGTCCCTTTGCCTCACCAATTGACCAAAAGCACAACATCCATTTGCCTTGCCACAATAAAGGCTGTAGCCAAGGACCGTAGTCCACTTGTACCTGTAACACCTCTTACCCGGTCTAGGAGAAAATCAGATTAAGAAGTGTTACTGAACAAAATTCAAACAAGCATAAGATGTCTTAACAATTTTCAACTAAGCATGCAGCCAAAGATCAGGGGAAATCAAAACCGTTTGTTATTTAAAAGATAGAGTTCACAATACATTTCATGTTGAAGCTGGTATGCTTACACATTATACATAACAAACCATTTGATAGCTTATAACTTATAGTTTTTTGATAAATTTCCAATATACAAAGCTCGCTTATAAATAAAATCCAAAAAGGTTGAGACTAGCCTTAAAAGTTCAAATAACCAATTTTAGCTATTCAGGTATTAAGACTAATCTAGTTCATGTTTACCATTCGGATGGTTAAGAAAGAAAAAAACTATAACAAACAACCTTCTTTCTTAGAGGTTAATTAAACTATATGATTCTTGAATTAGGCATAATAAGGATTTCCCTATGTGTAATTATACGGGCAACTCTCTCAAGATCACAATAAGCATATAATCATATACACTAATCTCATTCGAAACCAAACACATGCACATAACACTATCATATGCATATTTGTAAACATGCCACTAAATGATCCTTGGAACCGTTTAACCAATTATTCAGGCTATAATGCTTGTCAAGGTTAAACATGTAATGTTGGGTATATACTTGCCTACACACTTGCATGTCAACTCAATGAATTAACTAATTTAAGCAATCTGAAGGTCTAAACTTCTATACAAACATCATAGCTATTAACACACATATAGCAAGCAACCATGAAATAATTAAAGACCCATTGCAAAGCTTTGAATACTTATAAAGCTTAAAACATGTGAAATCAACAAGAATTGTAATGCATAATGCATTTCTAGCAAACTATGTGCCACCATCTAGGAGTCCTTAATGAGAGTACGAACGTACACTTTGAAAACCCTGATCTCGTCCGAGTTTAGAAAGTACTCATAAGCAAGATCATCGTGAAATGCATTGAAAGGATAGAGTAAGCATAGGCTTAGCGAGGTAGCTTAAAGTGTTTATAGTATGAAACTATGAGCTATCCTTTCTTCAATTCTTTACAACCCAATTAATACTCAACTATCAATTGAAAGACAATGAGCATAACATATCATATTCAGGAGTTTCTTAACACTTAAGATATTTGTGTTACATAACAAAGTCATGGTTTCTTATCACTTATGTTATCTAACATAGCATATCCTAGATAGATGAAACTTGACACACAAGTTATCTAACATAACATATCATAAACAAGTGATACTTGTCTCACAAGTTATCTAACATAGCATATCATAGACAGGTCATACTTGTCACACAAGTTATCTAACATAGCGTATCATAGATAGGTGATACATGTCACACAAGTTATCTAACATAGCATATCATAGACAGGTGATACTTGTCACACAAGTTATCTAACATAACATATCATAGACAGGTGATACTTATCACACAAGTTATCTAACATAGCATATCATATTTTAATCATTTTTACTTTTATATAAGTTATCAAACATATCATTTTGTGAGCATTGTTAATTATCTCGCAAGTTATTAGACTAGCATATCCACATGCAAGTTACTTGGCACGTAAGATAACAACCATATTAGGTCATATTCATGAGATGCTCATTCCAGCTAATGATAATCATTTGAATGTTCAAGCAATTCAAACATATAAGTATTTACCAAGCTTATTTAATCACACAAAGAACATATAATAAGCTAAGATTCACTTTACTTGTTATACAAATCTTTATCAATTCATAATTTAACTTATAAACATTTTGGGTTTCTTTTATCATAGTCTTGTGATTCAAGCAATCAATTTCACTTGTACGTCTTCTGATTAAATCATCCATAAGACCATTAAATTCACGCATTCATACAAACTTGTTAAAAACAATCCACTAACTTCATATTTATTCAAAATTGTCCATGTCATGATCAATTCTAGTCAAAACCATCCACTTAACATGTATACTCAATTATACATTGCAAAACAGTCCATGGCATGATCAATTCTAGTCAAAACAGTCCACTTAACATGTATACACAATTATACATTGCAAAACAGTCCATGGCATGATCAATTCTAGTCAAAATAGTCCACATAACATGTATACTCAATTATACATTGCAAAACAGTCCATGGAATGATCTATTCTAGTCAAAACAGTCCACTTAACATGTATACAAAAATATACGTTGCAAAACAGTCCATGGCATGATCAATTATAGTCAAAACAGTCCACTTAACATGTATACACAATTATACATTGCAAAACAGTCCAAGATATGTTCATTTATATTCAAGACAGTCCACTGATCAAGCATGCTCAATTACACATTCAAAACTGTCCAGAGCACATGTATATATATTTTAAATAGTTCAACAAGGACCAAATTGATCACACAAAACTGCCCAGCTTTCATATAACACATAAATACATTTTAAACATGTCACTAAACATTTTGAACATGCCATCTCATATTCATATGTTTACATATCATATAAATTATCAAGCATAACATGTTATATACATGATTTACTTATCATATAAACTATCAAACATAGCATATTGTAAACATGCGTTACTTGTCTTATAAGTTATCAAAATAATTCAATAGTTTAATTTACAATTTGTTTTGTCTTTAACATAGCCTTGAGAATCAAGTAGCCTAGGTACGCGAATCCCCAACCAACTGTCTCCAAACAAATGGTACACAAGTATTGGTCAATCCCTCCTACTGCCGCCAAGTGACCAACATACATCCCTCATATTGTCGCCTCATAAGGACCGTAGTTCACCCCATACACGAGCTCTATGGACTCTATGGCATGCCAACTATACCTATGACTGACTCGAAAGCAAGGATTTTCAATTAAATCTTATCATTTCATAACCAAAGTTGAGCTTTAGCTCCTTATTCAGATGTTTAGATGGCATCTATTGCATATATCAAGGTTGAGCATAGCTCCAAATAGCATGTATTACACATATCAAGGTTAATCATAGCTCCAAATAGCATGTATTACACATATCAACAAATATCAGAACACACGTAGAACTTTCAAGTACAAGTGATCTAATAATCAAGCAATTCACCTTACATAGTGTCTTACAAACAAGTACTTACCTCAGATCCTTAGATTATGCTTGCACACATATATCAAATATAGAATGATGAATTTAAGCAACAAAGTATGCTCGGGAAGGTTATAAACCTATCTCGAGACTTTAACTACACTCACAGATCGATCCAAGCTATCTTTGATCCTGAATTACAACTCTTTTTTGCTTCTCTACTAATTGATCTACTTTGTGCCTTGCTTCATCTATCCCTTCTTGGTCTAAGATTAACAAAGAACATAACTATATATATTAGAACCGATTCAAATCTTTCAATCATTCACCAAACAACTCAAGACTCAATGTTCATAGAATTTCACACAAAAAAAGTCCATCAAATGGTCACAAATATGCAAAACAGTCCCAATTCCTTAATTACTCAATTGCTCAAGTGTACATATAATTTCACACACAACAATCCGCTATTCTTTATATTAACGTGAAATAGTCTCAAAGGTTTATATATTCACATAGATATTCTCATAGTTCACATAACAGTCCATTAATATTCATAGCATTACAAAACAGTCCTTAATACACATGATTTCACTTATATAACGACAAAACAATCCATCAGAGTTTACATAGATACAAAACAGTCATTGCTTTTGCACACATGTTTATTCACACCAAAACAGCCTCTAATTACAAGTGTTTACACATACATGTTCAAAACAGTCCCTAGTATTTTTATACTCCTTCAAAACGGTCCATATTTCAGTGTAAAATAGTCCCTTATGTCCAGCATTATAATGCAATCATTTTTATTCAAAAACAACCCCTAATTGTTACAAAATGTCCAGCTTTTTTGAGTTATAACTCAGCTTTTCCATTAAACATAATAAGAAGCCCATTTATCCATAAAACGGTTCAATTTAAATACCATATAGCCCCTAAACATTTCCTTTTTAAGACAAAACAACCCTCAATTAAACCTTGCAAAACAGACCCCTATTCATTTTGAAACAGTCCCTTCCCTGCTTTCATCAACCAAAATAGTTTTAAAAAACAATCCCCTTAAGTTCAAATCATTCCCAATTATTCATCAACCAATCCATGATTCAAATTCACCATTCTATTCTTCTTAGTGTGCCAAAACAGACCTCAAGTTATTAGCTTGATCAAAGTTGTACCCAATTGAGTACTAACAAGAAATGTTACCAAAATCAAATTTAAGCATCAATTACACAACTAACAAGTCTACTCAAATATTCAATCCTTCAAAACAATTTAGATCTCATGCTCAAACAATTTAATCATGCAAATCATGTTACAAATTCACAAGAGAAACATGATACTCAAAAACACACCATTTGAATGATTCAAGAAGCCACTTAACATAATTTTAATTTCTAACAAAGTTCATGGCACAAATCATATAAAGATGTTGAAGCTAAAATCAGAACTTAAAACATAAACTCACAAGGAAGGAAGGGTATACTTACCCTTTTTCTTCAATTAATTGATCAAGATTTTAAAGGACTTGACTCACTAAGCTTAGATTCTCCGTTCTTCAAGCTAACACTCAAGCTTTCTCTCTCTAACACTCCAATTTGGTTTGGCTGGAAAATGGAGAAGGGAAGATGAGGATGTCGAGACTCCTCTACAAATTCGAGATTGTTGTGGAAATCATGGAAAAATGATAGTGGTGAGATTTGGAAAGCGGAGGAGGATATTAGGGATGGATTCGAGGGTGGTCGGTGTGTAACACACCAAAATTGGGCTTATAAGTGTATCACCAGATTGATTGTTAAATTAATTACTCTAATGTATCACTTGGTGGATTAATTAAGTAAATAAGGACTATTTGAAGCAAAGTAAATGAGAGAGATTAATTTTAGAAGGACTAAACTGCATTAAGTGGATAAATGGATGATTACATGTCAAATAAAGATTTGTACAAGGAGTTGTACACTTGTTCGATGTTAGTGAAGGCAATTGTAGGGGGAATTCAGCCTTGTGAAGAAAATCCATTAATCATCTCCTTCCTTCATACAATGAACCGAATCACTCAAGAGAGAGAAAGAAAATAGCTTGAGAATCGGCCATGGAGAATCGAAGATTTAAAGCTTAATAATCCTAGTTGATTTGCTTGTTGAAGAAGGGGACCATTCCTCTTTCCCTTCTTATTTACTAAGCTTTGATTTGAGTTGTGGTTAGTAAATTCTTGTGAAGAATGTTGTTAGAATAGTTAACAAGATTAAATTCATACCATGCAATGCTTGGCTCATTCGAATGGTAACATAATTTGGTTGATGAATGAATATGATAGTTTTGGTTGGATCGACTATATGGTTTATGTTTGGACAAATTCTAAAAAATGCAATCGAGTGTATACATAATAAGTTGTTATATTGCCGTGAATTTGTAATGGAAATTATGGATAGAATGCTAGGGTCATTCAAATAATGTATTTCGTAAAATTGGCTTTTGTATGCGTGTGACCTTGTAACATATTTAAGATGTTAAATTCTTGTTTTCTTTAATTGCTAAGCTGGATTGAACTTCTAAATGAACCCCGATTGAAAGTGTAAAACATGCATATTGGAAATTTGGTCACATTACTTAAGAAGAACAAGTTATGGGCAGTTGTGATCCAAATTGATTGTTGAAGGATTGTTTTAAGAATGAGCTTAAGACTAAATTGTTAGATAGAATGTAAAAATTGTTTGGTGAACTGTTGGGGAGCTGTTTGTGTAGTTCAAGAATTATGGGGTAGATTTAAATTAAAATCAAGGGACTATTCGAATAAAGGCATGTATACATAAGTAGGTTAATCATCTGTTTTGAGTATGATCCCTTGAGTATATATGAAACTGGAATTTTGACATCATAGAAGGATTTGTTGGACTGTTTCATAAGTATTTGGGTGTGGAAAATGTTTTAAGCTTCTAAATGTATGCCAAGGTGTTAGGGCAGTCCTGTAAGTGAATGTATGTTTGATGGGCTGTCTAGAATAATTAGAAACAATGAATATTCTTTACAAGTATAGCAAAGGATTGTTTTGCTTATAGGTAGATTTTAGCAAGCTGTTTTGTAATGATACTTGTGAAAATGCAAGCTTTAGGAGCTGTTTTGTAAACTGGACTGTTTTGAATAGATTGATAATGTATTGGACAATTTTAAGTGTTGAAATTGAATAAAATTGAGAGAAAATGGATTGTTTTATGTACGATTTAATGAATATACGAAAACAGAATAGAAACTGCATTTACTAGACTTAGAAGGACTGTTTCGGGCATGATTAAATATGTCAAGGCTGTTTGTGAAAATATGTATGCAAACACATGTAAAATAGACTGTTTTGACATATCTATGAAAAAAATAAGGCTGCTTTTACTTAATTAAGAACTGTTCTGAATGGTTAGTGTGAATTGTATGAATTCATAAGTGTTTGAGTTGCTTTGTGAATAAATAAAAAGATAAGGTTGGTTCTAATGTATAGCAATACCTTTGATATAATTAGATAACGAAGGAATTGATCATGGGATTGTGATTCGGGACCAAGAATAGCTCGGAATAACTGTGAGTGTAGTTTAAAGTCTCGGGATAGGCTCAAACCTTCCCGAGCATCTCTTGTCGTTTAATTTCTATGCTTTATATTTATGCATATGCTCGAATGATGTGTGCAAGTATAAGCTGGATCATGAGGTAAGTACTTAACTGCAAAGTGCTATGGGACATAAGTTATTTAACTAATAGAAATTTTGTATGTGTTCATGTATATGTTTGAAGACATGAGATAAGCATTAGATATGATGATGTGAATTTGGTGTTATGCTTTTATTGATATAAACAAGCTATGTCCTTCAAACATATTGATAAGATAAGGAGCTAAGCTTACTTTCAACTTGGATATGATAAGTTTAAATGAAATGCTTACTAGTTTGAAAGCTACATATGAATAAATGTGATCAAAGAAATTATGAAATGTATAATATACATATATTCGAAAGTTTTCATGAAATAGAACTTGAAAATGTGCTTTCAAATAAGTCTTGATTGCATGATTGCAATACTATGGAGCAATGCTCATCTTTAACAAGAATATGACACGTTACATGTTTATACGAACTTGGAGCTAAGCTCAACCTTGGATCTGTTAAGATAAGAATATGAGAAAAAAAGCCTTGGTTTCGAGTCAATCATAGGTATAGCTGGCATGCCATAGATTCCATAGAGCTCATGTTTGGGGTGGACTATGGTCTTACACTACGGTCCTTATTTGGCGACAATAGGAGGGAAGTTTGTGGTCACTTGGCGACAGTAGGAGGGATTGACCGGTACTATGAGTACCTTTTTGTTGGCGATAGTTGGTTGGGGATTAGTATACCTAGGTTGTTACTTGATACTCAATGCTATGATATTGATAAATAACGAACCTATAAGTAAATTAAGAATCTCCTTAATACCTTGTATAATAAGTAAACCATGCCTTTGATATGTTTACTTAACGAATTACTTGATATCTTTATATAAGTTATAAAATGTAACAAGTAATATATGTTTATGATATGCTAAGATAGAAAGAAAGTTTGTAAAGGATTATTTGATTAAATTAGAGGTTCTTTACAATAACTTGTGTGATAAGTAAGTTGTACATATTGATTATGATTATTGCTTGGATGAAGATGTATGCTTTAGTAAGAAATTTTATGTATATGTGTAGTTAGTTAATTGAGTTCTTCCTAATTATATGTATATATGTGTGTGTGTTATTTGAATACTATAAAAGGGTAACATCATGTCTGTTCGAATGGTATTTTTCATTAGTTTCTATTATTTTTAACTAGAATGTTATGCACCTGATGTCTTAGGTCCACGTTAAAACATGTTAATGATATACTAAATTCGATGTCTTATGAAACAAGTAATTTCAGAATTAATGTAACAAGGTGGTAGTAGTCATGCTTATAGTATGTATGCTAATTGAAGACTTATGTGTCAATAATTTACGTGTTGATAGGCTGGTTAATAGAAATTCCATGATAGCTTTCAGGTTAGAACAATGTATTATTGTAATTACTTGCAAAGACATGTAATGCATACCTATTGGTTATTTGAGCAAATCTTGAGTGAGTAAATAAGCTTTGTTCGAATACTTATATGTTTGTGTATACTTACTTGATCGAGTAATTAGGTGAATATCTGCACTTGTTTTGGTTGAATACTTATGTAAACATATATGTGCTTGAATAGCTTTGAGTATTCAAGGTTTTGTACAATAATTATTCGAATGATTTAACATAGAATAGCTAACTTCTAGATCAAGACTTGTGTCTGTAAAAATGTTTAATAAATTCCAGTGAAAGGACAGATTTTGATTTAAGTTTATAGATGCTTTAAGCTGCCTCGCTAAGTAGTTATACTTATCTATTCCTTCCACTACCTTTCAGGATAAGTTGTTCTTCGGCTAGTATCACAAGAAGTCAAGACGTATGTTATGAAACTTCTTGTTAGAACTCCTAGTGGGTGGCACATAGCTTTTGCACATGCATAATGCATTTAGATATTCGTTGTGGCTTATATGTGTATAAGCTTTATAAGTAATTAAGCTTGTAATGGGCCTTCTTATGTTTTCTTGTTGCTTGCTCTTTAAGCTTTTATGGTCTTGTTGCTTATATGGTAATTAGATAATTTCATGTGTTTGAAGTAATTAGATAACTTTTTGGTACGCGTGGTTGAAAGCTTAAATGAAATTATCAACATTTATTCAGATTCTAACAAGGAAGAATGACTCGTAGGTTTGGAATGATGGTTATAATAAACAATTGGTAATAAGTCAACGATTGGCAAGTGTAAGCTATGCAAAGATTAAAATTAGTTTATGCTCAGATCTAGTCATGAAATATGTTGTAATCTTAAAACACTTGTGTGGTAAAATCCGATAGGTCTTACCCGTATAACTTGACTTAAGTAATAATCCTAAGGAGTTCGCCCTCCTTAGCAAACAACGTTAGCTAAACCTTGTAACTTAGCTTAAAGGAAATTCATATTTATTTTATTTGACTTGAGTAGTGATTAAAGAGAACTAGTATAACTCTAAGTTTCAAACTTGAACTATTACATTTATTAATGAGCTGAATGCTTATAGAAGGTGGAAGTCTTTGATTGTTTGTGAAAAGAAGACCTTAATTTGATTCTTGTAGTACAAGTTATATATTTGAAACTCTACAGATGTCTTGAGTTAAAGTTTACAAATTTTGGCTAAATTTGTGTAAATTGGAGGTAAACTTGGTCTTTGAATTTTCTTGGGTGTTTCGAAATTAGACTTTATATGTGTTATGTATACCTTATTTGTTTTGAAACACTTCCTAATCGGTTTACTCCTAAGCCGGGTTCGGGATCTTATACGGTGATTGTGAGAGTGCGGTGGAGATGATTGGTAATGGAAAGAAACCTCATGCAGACCAAATAGAGAGGTTCAAAGTTGCGACGGTGTTCTAAAAAACTAAAAATCATTTTCCAGCATTCTTCTGGTAATTCATTGTTCGATTTAGTGAGAAAGAAAATGAATAAGCAAAGCCAAGCCAGTCAGAGAAAAAGAGGATGGTCTTGAAGATGAAGATGGTGAAAAATAAAGTTTTAAAAATTAGGGGTTAAATTAAAAATTAATTTTTTTATTAACGTGCCACGCCAGCGTATTAATGGGTATTATCGGTTGGGTGACCAAAACAATAACCGTCGAAAATATAAGTGGCCAAAATAACTTTTTTTTAAATTAGGTGACCAAAATAGAACATACCCCAAATAAAAGGGACATCCGGTGAAGTTTACCATAAAAAATATTAAGAGTTTGAATATTGACGGTTTAATTAGAATAAACTTAATCGAAAGAATCACCCATAATAAATTTTTGCATTACTCGATCTAAATTAATTATTCAATGAATCATGTATTTATAAATTATAAAAAAATATAAACATTTCAAAACATCTTGCATCGAAATATAATTAATTTCTGTAAGGATTCCAACAGCATTGAATGGTTACAAATGCATAATTACGTATCAAAATGAAGATAAAAAGTCCAATTTTATAATTTAAATTGTAATTTTGCATGATTTCAATTGTGCGTTTTATACTTGTAATGTTAGTCTTAACTAATAAAGCCCATTCATTCAAACCCCACCGTACTATCTAAACATGTTTGCATATCTAATCCACGTGTTTAAGAAAAAATTAATTGAACCCAATGAGTAATTCTTTTTTTTTTATTTATAGGGGAAAGAGCACTAACCATATGCCTCGTTAAAAAACCTCCCTACATCTAATAGAGGAAAAAGAGTGCATATGGAAGGGCTAGAACAAACAAAAAAGTCAAAACGACAACAACCCTAAAACACAAACAACGACCCTATACTTCAAAAATCAACCAATACCAGTAACATGATGGCCACCCCCAAGCTGTAGATCCTGCTCAAGCAAAGCAATAACCCCACTCGGCGGTTCCTCATAAAACACTTCACCTATTCCTTGACCTCTTAGTGCCTTAGTAAACCAATCAGCAACCATATTTGAATCCGGAAGAACATGTCCCAAAACAACCTCCCAAGATCGATGGATAAATTCCCAGATTACAACCACCAAAGCGTTTGCCGTTCGCGATGTATTTCCCTCCTCAAGGCAATGAATAGACTCAATACTACCCGACTCAAATTGCACCCGACGAAAACCACAACGCCACGCATGTTTCAACCCATCTAAAATCGCCCAAAGCTTCGCATTAAGGACAGAACAGCGGCCAATACCGTGACTAAAACCAAAAAGCCAATCGCCAGTATCCGAACGACAGACCCTCCCAACTGTTGCTGCATAAGTTCACGCCTCCATCTACATAAATTTTCACCCAAGAAACAAGCAGGAGCATATGTGTCTGCAAGCTGTGCACGCGTTGTCAAATGGTTAAAAAAGTACAAACATATACTACCTTATAATCACATCAATATATTTTAAAAAAATTAATTAAGAAAGAAAATATTATTCATGTTATAGGTTCAATAAACTTCTCTTGATTGCCCTACAACTTTCAATGTGCCATCCAATCTCAGATGATATAACATCCATGTTTTGTAATCGATATAGTAGAAAAAGGAAAGTAGAAAAAAATATACGAATGCTTGTCGAATAGTGATGCACTTTAGAGCAAGTATACTCGTCGAATCAAATAATAAAGTGATGAGTAGGTTGTCGAACTCACCAGGATTGGATCAATTGCTATGAAGTTATCGAACTTGAGAACGTGCTTGCAAGTATCAGATGGTGTCGGTTTATCAAAACTAAAAACAATTAAACTAAGAAAGCAATGATTAAGACGAACATATGTTGCGGTAAATAATAGATAATTATGGAAGTTGGGATTATTGCTAAGGATATATGTTTGATTACTTATTTCAATGCTATAGCAACTGACAATACATGTCTGCGTAAACTATTAAGATCTTTATCTATTCAACAAGATTTTCTAAAGAACTTCTGACTCTCTCAATGCCTAGAAGTTAATAATATTGAAGCTAAGGTATTACATGTCTGCGTGAACTCTAACAACTCTACTATTTATTTAAGAACTCCCTTTTAGTCGTTGAAACCCTAAACTTATGTCTAATCCGGATTAAGACTAAGTTAACATCTTCGTACCTCTATTCACGTTTGTATAACCAAACTCTCTCGATATTAAGGCACAAATCAATAGTTAAAAGACCATTCTCGATAGCTCTTACAATAAATACACATGAAGAACGATGAACATTATATATAAAGGGGAAACAACTATAGCATTAAAATAAAATAATCAAAACATAAAATCATGGGAAGCAATAATCCCAACTAAAGTATTTAGCTCATGTCTGAGCCTAAAGCATCCATAATAAAAATATTAAAGTACGACAGTTTATCAAGCAAAGAAAAGAAAAGAGTTGAACGTCCTAGATAAACTCACTATGTGCAGTCCAACTATTATTGCAGGTCTCCTACTCCGTCAGCCTCTCTCAATGGCGTATGCCGTGAGGAGATTTCTCTAGCTTTCACTCTGGTGGTTCTTTGAAAGCTTCAGACTAGGACTGTTGTTTACAATTTTCCTCTCTCTTGAAGTGTTGTCCAAGTCTCTTTTATATAGGCGATGAAACTAGGGTTTTAAGAACCCTAAAGTGCGCGCAACTTTATTAAAGAAGGCCATTGATTTCCCGCTATATTTAATGTAACCCTCGTAACTCGACCTAGCTGCTAACATCGAGTCACGAAGGACATATTAGGTTTGCTGAAGCAAACCCGAACTGATCCTCCTAAACTAGTCTATTTTTTTCCTTTTTATCTTATCTAGATGCATATTAATTCCTATGACGTTTAACGCTACAAAGGAGATGGTTCAATGATGAACATATATGAAATAAGCATCCAAAGGTCATACATGATTCTTTGGGACTAAAATGCAATTTGTATAAGTTGATGGCCGCACTTCAATTTTAAGCGACCATCCTTTAGTTACGTTCATTTCATGCTTTTGTTCGAGAATCCATTGTGAACGAATAACAAAATCATCATAAAATTGAGCATAACACAAAGCAGTGACCATTTTGCAAGGAAAACAAAATTCAGCAAGCATTTACCAGAATTAACTATCTCGGTACTGATACATATAATGCACGTATTGATACTAGTCCCCTTTTTGCAAAGGGTATCGATACGGTACCACGAGTACCGATATCTATAGTTCCATCTTTGAAACAGACGATTCTAGTACCTAAAACGCGTACCAGTATGGTTGCCCGTGTACCGATACCTGGTATAAAAATGTAAGGGCGTACCGATATGGTGGCTAAGCGTACCAATACCCCTACACAATTTTCCCCAAATTTGAGGTTTTCACGGCCCTGTGTACCAATCCCTAGGGACCCGTATCGGTACAATTAGACCTGTAATGACCTCTTGGCCTAACATATGACACTTTGGCTCAAAGAACATCATCCAAATCTCAACCAATCATCATATAAACCATTTGGCAACAAAACACCATAATACCTTGTAAGCAAGGCCATCATTCAAAGTATGAGAAACATTAACAATGTACTATAGGCATGATCCCTGCCCAAACATGCAAAAGCTATCCCCAACCCAGAAACTAACTTCAAACACCATAAAACACATTCATAGTAGTATAGAAACTTGCTCAAAATAGGGAGCAACATAATACAAGTCTTCCAATACCCAAGGCCACATTGCCCCTTTATTGCTACACAAGTTCATTTATTTAATCCATACTTGTGAAGCCAAGTTCTTGGATGATCCCTTGATCAAATGTACCCTCCAAAAGTCTATTTATCTGCAAGGATGAGAATTAAGCTTAAGCAGAAAATGCTTAGTGAAGGATGTTCAAAACATCCATTAATGCATTTGAACAAATGTATAAACCAATCTTTCAGACTAGTTGATCATTTGCTAAAACTTTCCAAATCATTTTCACATAAACCTTACAAACATAATCATGTATCATGGATTACAAGCACAATCCCATATATGAAACCTCAATTTAAGCATCCTTATGTATGATTATTTCATTTGTAAAGCTTAAAGAGCATCATAAACATATATCACCATATGCAAACCTTTCAACCTCATCATGATACATTATATCATATATTGCATTAGAGTGGCCAAAACCATATCATAGCATTATTTGGAAAACACATCAAATACTTGAATTTCTGTAGTGGTACCTTTAAACACACCTTTATACTTGGTGGTACCTTTAAACACACCTTTTATATCCACCAACCGAAGCAACCCCTCAATGGTTGCAGTTCTCAATGGTCAGAGAAAATGGTACAATCACAACCCCTCGACTACCATGAGGTGCCTTATTATAGTGCACTTTAAACCCTATGGCATGCCAACTATATTCGATAACATTTATTTCGTTGTCACTTAACCAATATATACTTTTCAAACCATGTTACCTCACTCTTTTTTCCATGAAACATAACAACCATTTACCAACATGAACTCTCATTTTGAAAATCATTTTCCAAACCTCATAGGCATCCATATATAATATCATTTGCAATTCATTTCTCATTGAAAGATCATGCATTAAATAGTAGATAACAATAATGCTTTGAAATAAAATCATATGCTCAAACAATCTGGGACAAAATTGAGAGATTAATAGAAAAATGCCATTTACTTAGTTCCGAGTTTAACCAAACTTCCTAGGCTTAGGCTAAACCCCCAAGGTAACTTTTTAAACCTTTAAAAATGCCTCAAAACACAATTCCACTCACCGACAATGCAAAGCTTTCCTCGTCGATGCAAAATCAAGCTACTGATGCCTCCAATTCTTCGCCAAACGTTACCGGATTAATCTCTCATGTTTTATTCACATAATAAAAAAGTTTTAATGCATCATTATACATCTAAAATCCTACAAACGCCAATCCCCAACAACACAAATCCAAACTCCACCAAACGCCAACCAAAAAATAATTGAAATCCAATCAAATCTTCTCCTAAACAAATCCTAGCCATAACCTAACGATTTGATCAACCTAACATCATCAATTAACATCAAGAAACACATAAAAACCATCCTTATATCTATAGCACCTAAAGAACCAAAATCTCAAGAACACAACCGAGAAAATCAACTAATCAAATAGTTTCAGGATTCTTTTTAATAATATCATTTCATGTCAACAAATCACCTTACAAAAGAGTTATAACCAAATCAAAACTTCCAGCAATTTATTACTTAACAATCCTTTAATAATTCTTCAATTAAATCTTGATTAATTCTATATTTATGAACACATACATTGAAAGCTCGTCATAAATAATATCAAAGAGCCAAACACTTGGGAATTTCATTAGAGAACCTTAATTAGATGAGAGGAAAACAAATTTACCTTTAGGATTGACTTCTCCTCTCAATTGGCATAGTTGTCTTTGAAAAATCCAAGAAAAATGAAAGATATTTGATAAAGAAAGAAAAGAGAAATAAAGGAAATCAAAGGGAATTGAAAACCGAGGGATTGATGAAGATCTTTGAAAAGAAAACCATAGTTTGGCTAGGAAATTGAAGAAATTGGTTACGTAAGAAAACGAGAAAATGATTATTTGCTTAAAAATCCTATAATCCCTTTTTACCCCTCATTAAAACAAATTAAAATGTGCTCAAGTCAAATTAAAAACAAGTAAGATGGAACCTCTCTAAAGATTCTAAGTTTTGACTATTTTCCAATTTAGTCACCAAATAGTTTTGAAATCTTTACATTTTGGTCACCAAACCTAAATGTCCATTAATTCGAACTAATTTTATCAAATTTCCATCTCAATTATGTTCAATACATCCATTAAAAATTTTACGACATTTTTTTGCAAATTTTATTTTAACCAAAACCTAGTTAGAATTTACTTTACAAAACTAGTCGAATTAGCTAACCCAGTTCATCCGAACCTTATAACCCAAACCTCTAAACTTCTTTGCCCAAAATCGGGGTGTTGTATATAATGTTTTGTATCTGGGAGAAAGTCCACGTGGGTTAAAGTAGATTCATCTTTAACTCTTTATGCCTCGTTAGCTTTAGCCATGAGATCAACTACTCATTCAGTTCAATGTTCCTTTAGCATCTTCGAGAATCCTGCACAAGCACCACAACACACCACCTTTCTTTTAAAATGCACTAAAATATATAATATTTAAGTACATGCAGTGTAACTCCCTATCTAAATGCAAACTATATGCAATCTAACCTGAACGCAACTATATGGGCTTGAAAGCACACAAAAGATAAGTAAAAAAGGCATATAAAATAAATCATTTATGGACTTTTCAAATACCCTCAAACTTGAACTGCTGCTTGTCCTTAAGCAATGCAAAATGGAAGCAATAAAAACATAAAATAAAAGCAGTAAACGACCCATAGTTCCCAAGGTTCAACTAGCTACGATTACAAGGATTCTAAGTCATGCTACAACAGTAATTCATTCCTCGTTTATATTTGTAAACCCTTCGACTTGGCCTAGACGCCAGACCGAACCGAGCGAGCTACATTAGGTTTGCTAAAACAAACCCGTGAAGAGATAGCTTGAGTTATGTCCTTTTTTCCCTTTTATCTTGTCTAAATGCATATTATTAACCTAAGGTGAGAATGCTAGCAGTGGTTGAAAACTCAAAAGAATCGGGCGTCAATTTGACATCCAATTACACGTTTTGCAATTTAGGGACCAAATTGAAAATTTGTAAAATTATAGGGACTTCCTTAGTTTTAATATTATCATTCCATAATTAGTCAAATTACATGCTTGTGTGTAAAATTTCATCTTAAAACGATCATCCAATCTCATACAATTACACTCAGAACAATTAGGGACCAAAATGAATAAAATAGGAACCTTAAAAGCACACTTTAAATGTATTAACGGCTACTCGTATCGATACACAGACAAGTGTATCGGTAGACCTATACATTTTCAAAATCCAAGATTCCAGTAGCTCAAACTTGTACCGATACACTTCTTCGAGTATTGATACGATGTACCTAAAAACACTAACCCGTATCGATATGATCTCACGCGTATCGATACGCCTTGACTTGTATTGTCCCATTTTGCTGGTTTAACATACATTTATGGATTCAAACATGTCCCAATAATCCCTAACTATAAACACAACTATTCCAGTGATCATTCCATGCCAGAACATCAAAGAAACATGAACAAATCATGGCAACATGGATCAACATGTTTCTAGAGGCATGCTTCCTATAAACGTTTAGCTTAACACCCAAATAGAGATTTAAGGCATACTTCAACATAGGCATAGCATCAACATCCTTAAAACATCATTTAAAACATGCTTGAACCCCTAAGTACTTAATCATAAGCATTTACAATCAACATGCTTACTAAAGAGAAAACACCAAGCATAAGCTCATGCTAGCATATAATCAACATTCATGCCTCAATCCAAACCATGAAAGCCATCAAACCACAACGAATAAGCCATCGCAAAATAAAAAAATACAGATTACAAATCTCCCAAAATATGGTGAACACATTGCCTTATTAACTGAATATAAACCAAGTTTCATACTCAAGCTATTGCCTTGATCTTGGACCCTCCTTGCTGTACCAATGCTGCTCCACAACTTTAATGTTCAACATCATTGTGAAAAGAGAGTGTAAGCACAAATGCTTAGTGAGGATGCTCATAAGAATAACATTGAAGCATTTAAAAACCACTTGAAAACCATAAACCACTTTGTTCTTAAAACATGCTTAATTACCCAAGCATTCTAATTTGTTATCCAAAACAAATAGCATAATCACCATAAGCATCAAAACATTTATAAACACCATTTATCTTAATGATTCATATGTATTGGCAATTAAAGTGTCCCAGATAACACTACCCCCAACCATACATGTCCGGATACATGGATTTCCTTGATGACATTTCTCCCATCAAGTCTCATGGAAGTACTACCCCCACCATAACTCACTTCGGCCGGGAATAGAACTACTCCTATCCCATCGTGATAGCGCTATCCCTATCACTTCACAATAGCACTACCCCTATTGTATAACCAAAGAACTTCACACTATCGATTTTGTATTTGTAGTGCACTTTCATCCTATGGCTAGCCAATTATATCTGAAACTTTCTCATTATGTCACAATGCCAATATATCATTTCCAATACATTCACTTACAATTATCGAATACATTTCATAAAACTGTTTAATATACAATACCACATTGCCAATGACAACATCACATTCCTCTTAGGAACAATTCTCAATGCTCATAAACATTCAAATACTTTGATAAACATTGCATATTCATCCAAAACAATGCATTTATAGTAATTAAATCAAACAATGTTTAAAACCAAAACATGAAAATCAACTATGTTTAAACCAACAGAAAAACCGCAAGCTCATCTCGAAACAGTTAATCAGGCGAAGTAAGAACGACTTATGCTTGAGCTTAGTTAAGCTTATTAGGCTATAACTAAACCCTCATGATCCAGCGATCAAACCTTTTAAAGAGTTTAAACTCGTTTTCACTCACCGATTCACCTCGCCTCGCTTGCCAACACAAACTGAGCCTCCGATAAGCGACGCACACCACTAGGCAACCCTGCCTCGATCGTCGCCTGATTTAACCACATTAAAACAAAGGGAAAATACATCATTATGCATTCAACTTGCTTCTAAACAAAGATCCCCATACAACCTCAACACTCACCTTCCAAAACTAGTCGAAACTATCAAAAACAACATCAAACACCTTCCAAAATTAACCCAGCCAAAACCTACTAGTTTAATCCATCAATTACCGTCAATTAAGATCCAAAAACAGCCTAATAACATCCTTATACCTCCAGCATCCATAAACCTCCCACAACTCCTCAAAAACACATAACAACAACCTATAAATTAGAGATTCACCTAGTTTCAAAATTCCAATATTAAAACCAACTTATTAACATTATCAAACACCAAAATCATGATTAAAACCAATCAAGAACTCAGAAAAACCTACTAGTTTAAGCCAAAATTGACCCATCCAAAACCTACTGGTTTAATCCATCAATTACCATCAATTAACATCCAAAAATAACCTAATAACATCCTTATACCTCTAGCATCCAAAATTAACCCAGCCAAAACCCACCGGTTTAAAACATCAATTACCATCAATTAACATCAAAAAACAACCTAATAACATCCTTATACCTCCAACATCCATAAACCTCCCACAACTCCTAAAAACAAATAACAACAACCTATAAATTAGAGATTCACCTAGTTTTGGAATTCCAATGTTAAAACCAACTTATTAACATTATCAAACATAAAAATCATGATTAAAACCAATCAAGAACTCAGGAAAACAGATCCAATACGAAAATCACATGATCTCAGCAAATAATCCTTGATTTAACCAATATCCATTATTAAATCATCAAAACACATTAGAAAACATTCAACAAGGATAAAATACTTGGGAATTTCAGTAAAGAACCTTTCATTAGAGGAGAAGAATGAACCTTACCTCCAATGAGTGAATCTTCTCTCAATTGGATGTTCTACTCTTGAAAAACCAAAGAAACAATGAGATTTCGAAAAACAAGATTGAAGAATCCATTGGAAATCAAAATTTTAAGAAATCAAGATCATTACCTGAAATATTTGATGAAAAAAAGAGTGTTTGGGTGAAGAGATTTTGAGAGAAAACTTTGAGAGCAAAAGTCACGTCAAAAGTAGTTTAAGGAATAACTACCTTCTTTTATTAAATCCCATTTATTTCCTTAATTAAAACTCTTTAAAATCAACTCTAATTGAGAGGAAAATCTGATAAAAACATTTGGTAAAATGGCTTTGGAATCTAGGAGGTTCGTTGTGGCATTTTGTTGTGCTCTTGAATTACCCTTGTTGTCTCCCCTAGCGAAATTTGGATGTTGCTGCCACCCTTGGTTGTAAGTGTTGGAATAGGGGTTGATGTTGCGGTTGGTGTTCCCTATGTAGCATCTAGATTCTTGTTGTTGGGGGCATTCACTAGACTAGTGTTCCCTGTCATAGTGCCTACAAGTGTATTGCAGTACCTTAGCTTCTCAATCATTGGATATTTCTTGCATGTTCTTAAGGAGGTTGGTAATGGTGGAGAGCTGAGCTGCTACACTTTGGGAATCTTCCAACTAGAATGTTCTAGAAGGTTTAGGTCCTGGCCTCAACCTCGCTCTTGGGAACTGGTAGTCGTTATAGGCTATCTAGTCAAGCATATCAAAAGCCTTGCCAGGTTCTTTGTCAAGAAAAGTTCCATTGGCTGACGAGTCAATCATCATCCTTGTAGGTGCATTGAAACCATTATATAACGTCATGACCTATAGCCAATCATGGAATCCAAGAATTGAGCACTTGCATAGCATGTCTTTTTATCTGTCCCAACATTTATACATGGATTCATCATCATATTGAGAGAATAAGATGATGTCACTCCACTTTTGATTGTGCACGTTTGGTGGATCATGTCTTTTTATCTGTCCCAACATTCGTCCATGGATTCATCATCATATTGAGAGAATGAGATGATGTCACTCCGCTTTTGATTGTTCACATTCGGTGGATCATAACTCTACAGAAACTTGTTATACAAGTTATCCTAGAATGTAATACATCCTGAGGAACAAGTCTTCAGAAATGCTCTGGCTCGATCTCGCAAGGAATAGGGAAAGAACTTGAGTCTCAAAACATCATCAGGTATCCCTGGTTGTTGAAAATAGTCACAAACTTCTAGGGAAGCTTGAATATGCTCTCGAGCATCCTCTCTTGTTGATCCTCCAAATTGTCTAATGGTGTTGAGTAGTTGAATATAACAGGCTTTAGCTCAAAGTATGTCGTCCCTAGATCTAGAAACACAATGGATGGGTTGAGGTTGTTGATAACGGGCTCAATATGGATTTTGATGGGCCTTCTAGGTCTGGAAGGTGGTGGATCTTCCGGTTGTATTTGGCCATTATTATGGGCTATGTTAACAACTCCCTGTCCATCAACTGGGTGTATGCCACGATTACACTCATTCTCATGGCGTTCGATAGGTTCTCGTTCACCATATTCATTTTCTCTTTGCATAAATTCCTCAAAGTTCTTTCGATCTCTGGGTTTAATAGAAGAATATGATCTGAGGTGGACCTTCTGGTCATGCATTAGAACGTACCTGAGAAAAGAAAACAAAAACAAAAACAAAAATCAAACGCAAATAAAATAAAATAAATCTTGAGCGCAATTACAATGTAGTTATCAAATTCCAATCCCCGAGAAAAGAATCAAAAACTTGATGCTTGTCAAATAGTGATGCACTATAGAGCAAGAATACTCGGTGAATCAAGTAATAAAGTGATGAGTAGAGTGTTGAACCCACAAGGATTGGATCAATAACTAAGAAGTTATCAAACTTAAGAATGTGCTTGCAAGTATTACATGGTGTCGGTTTATGAAAACTAAAAAATAATTAAACTAAGAAAGCAATGATTAAGATGAACAGATGATGCGGCAAATAACATATAATTATGGAAGCTAGGATTATTGCTAATGATATATGCTTGATTACTTATTTCAATGCTATAGCAACTGGAAATACATGTCTGTGTAAGCCGTTAAGATATTCATCTATTCGACATAATTTTCTAAAGAACTTTTGACTCTCTCGAGGCCTAGAAGTTAATAATATTGGAGCTAAGGTAATACATGTTTGCGTGAACCTAGCATTTTTGCTATTTGTTTAAGAACTCCCTTTTAGTCGTTGAAACCCTAAACTTATGTCTAAGCTAGATTAAGACTAATTTAACAGCTTAGCCCCACTATTCACGTTTGTATAACCTAACTCTCTCGATATTAAGCCATAAATCAATAGTTAAAGACCTCTCTCGATAGCTCTTACAATAAATACGCATGAAGAACGATGAACATAATAGATAAAGGTAAAACAACTATTGCAATAAAATAAAATAATCAAAACATAAAATCTTGGGATGCAATAATCCCAAGTGAAGTATTTAGCTCATGCCTGAGCCTAAAAATCCATCATAAAAATATTAAATTATGCTAGTTTATCAAGAAAAGAAAAGAAAAGAGGCGAGCATCCTGACAAACTCCCATCGTGTCATCCAACTGTTGCTACAGGTCTCCCACTCCGTCGGCCTCTCTCGATGGTGTTTGTCATGATGAGATTTCTCTACACTTCACTTTGATGGTTCTCTGTAAGCATCATACTAGAACTGTTGTCTATAATCGCCCTCTCCCTTGAAGTGTTGTTCAAGTCTCCCCTATATGGGCAGTGCAATTAGGGTTTTAAGAACCCTAAAGTCTGTGCAACTTCATTAAAGAAGTCCATTTATTTCCTGCTATATTTAATGTTCCGTATCTAGGAGAAAGTCCATGTGGGTCAAAAGTATATTCATCTCTAGCTCTGTATGCCTCGTCAGCTCCAACCATGAGATCTGCTACTCATTCGCACTAGAATTCGTCCAGCATCCTGCACAAGCACCACAACACACCACCTTTCCTGTAAAAGGCAACAAAATATATAATATTTAAGTACAGGTAGTGTAACTCCCTATCTAAATGGAAATTGTATGAAATCTAGCCTAAATACAACAATATGGGCTTGAAAACACGCAAAAGACATTTAAAAAGGGCATATAAAATAGATTATTTACGCACTCGTCGTATACGGTGTGAATTGGGAATTAATGTAGTAGAAAAATGGGTATTGGGTTAGATGAAGAAGAATATGGAAGATGGTGGAGGGGAGATGAAATTTAAAAAATGTAAATATGGAGGATTAAATGTGTAATTATACAAATTATTTTTATTTTAGTGGACAAAATAGGAGTGAAGCAATAGTTTAGGGACTATATAGGTAATTTATCATTCTTTTTATTGTGTCAGAATGGTGTGAATTAGGAATTAATATAGTAGAAAAATAGGTATTGGGTTAGATGAAGAAGAATATGGAAGATGGCGGAGGGGAGATGAAATTAAAAAAATTGTAAATATGGAGGATTAAATGTGTAATTATACAAATTATTTTTATTTCGGTAGACAAAATAGGAGTGAAGTAATAGTTTAGGGACTATATAGCTAATTTATCCTTCTTTTTATCGTGTCAGATCAGCCTCTCGTTAACATTTAATGACAACAAACGTCTAATGACCATAAGTTTATAGATCGAAAACGTAAGTGACCATAACGGTCAAATTTGAAAATCGGTGATTTCCTGCTATATTTAATGTTTCGTATCTAGGAGAAAGTGCACGTGGGTCAAAGTAGATTCATCTCTAACTCTTTATGCCTTGTCAGCTCCAACCATGAGATCTGCTACTCATTCGTCCAGCATCCTGCACAAGCACCACAACACACCACCTTTCCTGTAAAAGGCAACAAAATATATAATATTTAAGTTAAAGTAGTGTAACTCCCTATCTAAATGGAAATTATATGCAACCTAACCTAAATGCAATAATATGGGCTTGAAAACATGCAAAAGACATTTAAAAAAGGCATATAAAATAGATCATTTATGCACCCATCATATACGATGTGAATTAGGAATTAATATAGTAGAAAAATAGGTATTGGGTTAGATGAAGAAGAATATGGAAGATGGTGGAGGGGAGATGAAATTAAAAAATGTAAATATGGAGGATTAAATGTATAATTATACAAATTATTTTTATTTCGGTGGACAAAATAGGAGTGAAGTAATAGTTTAGGGACTATATAGGTAATTTATCCTTCTTTTTACTTTGTTTGAACGGTGTGAATTAGGAATTAATATAGTAGAAAAATAGGTATTGGGTTAGATAAAGAAGAATATGGAAGATGATGGAGGGGAGATGATATTAAAAAAATTGTAAATATAGAGGATTAAATGTGTAATTATACAAATTATTTTTATTTTGGTAGACAAAATAGGAGTGAGGTAATAGTTTAGGGACTATATAGGTAATTTATCCTTCTTTTTATTGTGTCAGATCAACCTCCCATTAACATTTAACGAAAACAAACGTCCAGTGATCATAAGTTTACAGATCGAAAATGTAAGTGACCATAACGGTCGAATTTGAAAATCGGGGACCAAAAGTGTACAAACCCTAAACATAAGTTACCATTCCAATAGTTTAACCTATTTGATTTAATGCTAATTATTATGATGCAATGCAAATGTATGGTGAATGATGCATGACTATTGGTATTCCAAAATTAAAACATGTTTCATTGATCATGAAATTCATGTACATATTATTTTGGAAATAAAATAAAGGCTTAAGACAGCTCCATTATTCTTTCACTCCCTTAAGGTGCTTCAAGGCTAGCTTTCAATTTCTTGAACTGGAACTAGGGCGGCTTCCCTTCGTCCACGGCCAAAGAACGAGCTCATCTGCTGGTATTGCTCAATGGCCTCATCCAGAAAGTTCAGTAATAATTGCTCATCTTTACCAGTTTGGAGGAATCTCTCTCTTAGTTCTTTAGCTCGGTTCTTCATTTCACGGGCTTTGGATTCCATCTTTCGTAAATAATAAGTCAAGTGGTTGATGTATAACTGCCTCCTTAAGCATGCAACATTGAAAACCCGTTTCGAGTCAGCCTCATTGGATCTTCTCATAATCACAGTCGTCTAAGAGAGTGTGGATGTGACCCTTATGCACTTGTAACTATGCTTTTGGGTCTTCTATATCGTAACAGAGTAACTCGGCCTAGGTCCTTTTTACCTCTTCTTCACTTAGCTTTGCCTGTAGATCTTGATTCAGCTTGCGGTACTTATCAAGGCTATTGTGTGCCTCGAAGTACTGGTCATCTAAGTTTCGCCTCTCATTAGAAAGTGAATTTGCCTTCTCTTTTGTTTCAAGGCTTCACGTTTCCAATGTTTCAATTCTCTCTTTAGCTCCTCAAGTTGCGCCTTTTCTTCTTTGGCGAAACTAGAATTGCTGGCCCATGCCACTTTCAATTGGTTGTTTTCTAGGGTTAGCTCATGGACGTCTTTCAAATGAAGCTCTTGTTGGGCCAATAATTTATTCACTTCTTTCTGATAGCCCTCCCTCTAATATTATTTAGCAACTAGCTTCCTTTCGAGCTCAATAACTCTCTTCGACAGTGCCTCTTTTTCTTTCTTGAAATCCTATTTGTAGACCTCCAACTCTGTCATGAGGGCAACAGGCTGGGGGTTGCCCATTTTACTTAATGGACCTGAGGCGCCTAGGTTATCAACCATCCTCTTTTTCCACTCCATGTAGCCGGATGCAACTTCATCAAAAAGGGCCACTTCCATGTGGTGGGGTTGTTCCCAAATGTGTGCCATCCTTTCAACCCATGCTACAGAATCATATTCCTCGTATGCAAATATTTCCTCTTGTAGCACATAGGTGACTGGGATAAACTGGCGGGATCCGTATTGCCGATGAAAAAGGGAGGGTGCATAGCTAGTGACCCCTATAGGCCCATGAGTGGGTCCCATTTCATTTCTCCACACCGGTATAGGATAGGTACAAGATACGTCCAAGGAGCTCTCCATGTCACGTCATTACTAGTGAGTTTCCAAAAAATGTTCTCCCACTAATCTCGACTCCCATCTCCCAGCCACCATTTCTTGGTAATTTCTCTAATCAAGACTGTAACGCCCCAAATTTGGGTCTAGAAGTTTGCAGGATAGAATAAATGGTTTGGGCAAACCGGATTAAGAGGTTCAGACTAGTTTCGGGAATTAATTCAAATTAAATGGTTTTTGGTCGAAATAAATGTTGAAAATTTCTAAAAATCATTATTTAATATGTGGATATTTTTGGTGAGATCAATTTTGGGAACTGGGCTTTGGAAATGTGATATTTTGGCTGGTGACCTAAATGTAAAGTTTAAAAACTATTTTAGTGATTGTTTTGTAAAAGTCAAAACTTTTAATCTTTAAGGAGCTATTTGCCCCAAAGTCTAACATCAGACTTTATTCCTTAATTGGCTATTTTTAAAATGGTTTTGAAAAATATAAAAGGTTGGGAGAATTAATTTTATAATTAATTATTTAAAACAAAACTTTACATAACTACTTTCTCAGAAAGACTTTCTCTCAAATTCTCTCCAGCCAAACACTCTTTTTTTCTTCAAAATCTTAATGTAAATTCTCATTTTCTCTAATCTTTTGTTATCAAATGAATTCCTATTGGTTTCCTATCAAAACCTCACTGTTTAGATCTTGTTTCTACATGTAATCAATGCAATTAAGGGGAAAAGCATCCATTAGAGGTGAGTTGCATTTTTCTCCTCTAATGTAAGGTTCTTTACTGAAATTTCCGAGTTTCTGACTCTTTTGACTTGATTTTTAAGGATGATTTGATTATTCAATGATGAAATATTGTTTTAATTGAGTTTTAATGAGCAAATTATTGATCTTGTTTATGGATTCAAATGATTGTGGCCTTTATTGATTTAGATCATATCTAAAGTGTGTTTTAATGATATGCAAAAAGATTTACAAAAGAAATCCCGAAACTAATTGAATTGCTAATTTTCTAGGTTAAGAATAGTTAGTTCTTGGGGTCTTTATGTGGTTAGAAGGTTGCTGGAGTTATGTGATGGTTATGATGATGGTTAGATGTTAACTGATGTTGATTTAATGATCAAATCATTGGGTGATGGCTGGGTTATGTTTAGATTGAAGTTGGCGATGTTTTTAGTTGTTTTTCGAAGGCGATTATTGGCTTTTAGTTAGGCGAAGTGAAGAGTTGTTGTTGCTAGGATTATAGATGCATATCAATGCATTAATCCTCTATTGTTATGTGAATAAAATAGGCGAGATGGATCCATCATCGTTCGGCGAGGTTTTGATAGCTTTGGACGCTTGATTTCGAATTGGCAAGTAGAGCTTGGTGTTGTCGGTGAGTAGAAACATGGTTTTCAGCTTTCTAAAGGTTTGAAAGTGATTTTGGGGAGTTTAGATTTAGCTTGAAATGTTGATCTAAGCTCAGAAGTAAGTATTGGAAGATTTCGATCTTGTTTTCAGTTCCCATTTAAATACATTCTCGTGCCCCTGGAATATATTTGATTACCTATTGTTATATGCATGTTTTAGAATTGAAAGAAGTTGTAAATGATCCCATGATGATGATATATGAGTTTAGAAAATGGTTTGCAACATGATTTTAGAAAATGCTTATTACATGGTTTCTTGCATTCGAAATGAGATATTGGAAATTGGTTTGTTGATGCATATGTAAAACATTGTGGTAACATGGTTTGAAACTATATATTGGCAAGTGACAATGATTAAATGTTATCAAATATAGTTGGCTAGCCATATGGTTTAAAGTGCACTATAATAAGTTGCCTCATGTGGGTAAGAGGTACCTCCCCCATGGGAACCGCAACAGTTGAGGTAGAAATGAGATAGATTCTCCTGCTAGTGGATATTATACATCATAACCGTTGAGATGGTAATTGTTCCAATGCTCCAGTTTGAGGATGTATGTAGAAAGTGGTAGAGACGCCACTTGGGAAATTCGTGTATCCGATGTGATTTTGCAGACAGAAATGGTTTTATTTCAGGTCACTTTAAATGCCAATATATGAGAATGGATGTATCATGATTTGTATATATAATTTGTATAACGTGGTTTATACATGAGATGCTCTTTAATATTTGCTATTAGATGAACAAGCATGTGAAGGCTTAAATTGAGTTTTGCTTTTGGAAATACTAGAAATCATTGATACATGTTTAGAAATGGTTTATCCAACTTGTTTTAGAATGAGAATGAAGCATGAGATGTTTTTGGGCATGATTCTAGAATATATGGTTTTGAATAAATGGTTTAAAAAGCATTGTTGAGTGTTTCCTTAAACGTCCCTCACTAAGCTTTTATATTACGCCCTCCTTTCTTATCAATGTAGATAAGTAAGGTTTTCAAGGAAGCAAGCGAGCAAGAAAAGAATTCCAAGAGTTGAGATTTCACAAGTAAGGTTTTAAAACTAGTTAAGTAGTAATAATGGCAATGGGGGCTCATTGTTTTTTGGGAGTATGTTTGCTAAACTCCCTGTTTTGAAGCAAGTTTATATTGTTGGTTTGAACTAGTAAATAGTCTATAATGTCTTGGTATTGTTTTGGTTTATAATTGGAGTGTTGAATGGGTGTTTCATATGAGGCATGCCTATAGATTTATATTCCATGAACAATGCCAAGATTGAAGCATGTTTAGATACTCTCTTGATGTGGATTAATCCATAGTATGTTTGTATGTATGTTGGAAGCATGATGGAATGCAATTGTTTGGTGGGAAGCATGTAAAACCAGCAAAATTGGACCTTATAGGTCCTGGCGTTTGGATATGCATGCTTCTGTACTGATACGGGTAAGGCTTTTCAGTGGCCATGTTTCAGTACGCGGGCTACCGTTCTAATACGAGCTTAGGCAATTTAGGCATAGTGTTTCGGTATGGGGTAGTGTATTTTGGCAAGGTGTACCGATACGGTAAGCGTATCAATATGATTTTGAGCTATTGGAAATTAGGGATTTTGAATTGGCCAAATCATATCGATACATTTTATTCCCTAAATGTTAAGCATGCAATTGTAAAAGTTTGGAATGTTGTTTTGAGTTGTAACTTAACATGTGTGCATGTAATATGACTAATTAAGGATCGGTAACTCTAATCTTGACTAAGTCCTTGTAGTTTTTTTATTTTGCAAATTAGTTCCTATATCGCGTGTATGTTTAATTGAATGCTAAACCATTGTTCGTTGCAATGAGTTTTTATCGTCTGCCGGTAAGTTCACCATAGGTTCTTTAATTGCATATAGACAAGGAAAAATGGTCACTTCTCGAGGTGAGCCTTCACGGGTTTTCTTTGATAAACCTAGTGTAGCTCGCTCGATCCGGTATAGTAGTTAGATCGGGTCAAAGGGATTATAGGGACCAAGTCGTGTGAAGTTGGGTGCAAACCAATCTTCTCGTCATCCCACAAATGACTCCTCAATTATAGGTAAAAGAGCTATAAACATCCGGTGAAGCGGCCACTCCCACGGGTTTAGCAATAGTTAGGGACCTGGTTCATGCTTTTCTCGGCTAGGATGGCTGGTACCAGATTCACATTTTTCTCGGCCAATAATCCCACTACAGCTATCTTTACGTGCCCCAGGACCTTCGGGAAAATCAGCAACTAGTAAATGGCTAAGGCGAACAAATCCAGAGCTTTTCATGCTTCAAATTCTTCACAATCTAGGAGTACAAAAATCCTTTCGTGAGGTACTAGCTTTTGTTCATTATTCCGACTTGGACCTCTATTTCCTCAACTTTTAGCCTGGTGAGACTAGTGAACTTCCTTCACTAGCCTACGTTTCGATCCCTCGAGTAGATTTCATCAGGACCTTCGACATCCATGTGTAGTAAAACCATATACTCCTCAATGGTAGGGGTTATATCTTCTTGGTTAAAAATGAATCATCTATAAGCTGGATCCTAAAACTTAACGATCGACAAGATCACGGGCTCGTTTACTTCAACCATGTCTTCGAATTTTCTAGCAAAATTGGCTTGGTCCCAAGCTTTTAGGATTTTTCATAAGGTGATTAGTTTGGAGAAGTTGTTCCGTGGTAGGCCCATATGCACTAGTTCTGGCAAATTCTGGAATGTTTCTCTCTATACACTATCACCATGTTGATGTTGGAGCTTTAAGGCTTCACTTCTAACATCTATGTTCGAATGGCATGCCTCAGCGCTGGATAATGCCACTCGAAGGTTCATGATCAATGGCTGACTTTCATTTTAGAGTACCAACAGTGTATGATATGATGCACTAAAATATAAAATAAAACAACAACAACAACAAAGAAAACAAAGGGGTTAGTACAACATAATAAATCATTAACACATAGTATATTACATAAATAAACTTAAACCCTAAGTTGTATGCATGGGTCTAATAGGGTGGGATTTCTAGAACATTTACTCATGTGGGTTCATGGTCTAAAGGGTACTCAAACCAACCTCACCCGCTACTAAAGCAGATTGAGAAATTCGATCTTGGCCCATCACAGGCTTGCGGATCAAACACAGTTTGAGGGATGCATTTTTCTATGCCCATACAAAGGATTACTCATGAAGACATAGGTACTTTGGACGCCAAAAAAGTTCATTGGCCCATATGGAGGATTACTCACAAAGGCAGAGTTACTTTGTGGCCAAATAAAAGAAAAGGAAAATATATAAAATAAGATAAGGGAAATATTAGTAAATAAATATACAAAATTAAACACAAAAAACCCAAAAACGAAAGAAAATACTTTGTGGCCAAATAAAAGTTGTGCCCACATACAAATGTCTCCAACGAAGTCGATAAGTTGTGTTAACGGAATCACTACTGGTCATTATTTAATAGGTAGACCGAAAACCTAAAACAAACAGAGATTACAAAATCTCAAGGTTTGGGGGCACAATTATGTGTGGGGAAGGATTAGCACCCCCCACAACGCCCGTAAAAATGGCGCTTATTTGGTCACTCATATTTTTAATGTGTTTTGGGTTTATAAAAGCATAATGAATGTGTATTGACCTAAAGTATACATTTCTAAGTGTTTAGGTTTTAATTAGATATGAGATGATATTTAGCAAAATTATTTAGGGTTTGGTTATTTAAAGATTTATGCTAATCCTAACTAAGGTATCTATTTAAAGCCTAGCTGATTATATTTAAAGGGTGTTTTATTGACTTAATTTAAAGGATCTAACCTAGGAAACTATCTTATTACTAAGCTACTTTAATATTTACAGCTATAATTAATTTAAATAAACCTAGATTAGGGAAATTAATCATTTATGGCTCTGAACCTAAAATTAAAGTGTGGTAAATATACTAACTAGATTCAAATAAATAAACACATGCAAATAAATAGTAGAAAAACAAAATAATGGCTGAATTGAAATGAAGATAAAATTAAAAGGCAAAATTGAAAGAAAAGGGAAGAAATTGAATGAATTTGAAATTGAAGAGCTATGGTGGAATATCCAGGAAAAAAGGGCGTGAGTCTTATTCGGGTTCAAGTCGATGCAGTGAATCGATATATAAGCCTAATATCATAAACAAATTTCATATTCTCCACCCTTTGTTGGATAGATCAAAACTGACTCTCCCATTTCCTCTATAATGTTCTTCATGAACTTGAAGAATGCCGTAGTGAATCCCAGATTTTGGTCAGGCGTCGTCGTGCATTCAGATCTCTGTTGAACTTCATCATGCTTCACACAACTGCCGCCATGGTTTCTAGATCCCGACCTTCGTATCAACTCTGTTCGAAGCTCATTTCACATTGTCATGATCGCACTCCTCAGACCGAGCGATGTTGGTCAGTTCAGTGATCACTAATGAAGATTCTTCTGACGTTTTGGACTGTAAAACCTGTGCCCTTACATCTTTTTTCCCTGAAATTGTAAGCAGAAACATGTATAATATATATATCAAGAAAAACATGAGATATACCTACAATGATCGAATCACTTCGTGTATTATTTCTCTAAAATATAGGTTACAAAATTTGTGTATATGTTTCTATGTGTGTGTGTGCCCGTGTTACATGGTGGATTACAAGGGCTTTATATAGCCGAAGAATGAAGAAGAAAAGGGAAGAATCCATGATTCTTTCATGAATTACAACAAAATGAAACCCTAGAATCTTCAAGATCCATCCAATTTCTTTGTTTTTTGAACTAAGTTATTGTAAAACAATATTTGATTTTAATATAACAAGGATTTCAGGGACCAATTTGTAACATTGGATAATTTTTTAAGTACTCAAAATGTTTCAAAAAATGACAAGGATTCGAACCTCAAATTGTTTCTAAGACAAAAACTAAAACCCCAAATATTTTTCAAAGTGTTTTTGTACTCAAATAGCCAAATTTTGTAACGCCCTAGTTTTGGGCATGGTGGTTTTTAGGCTGATAGACGGTCCGATGGGTAGGGAATATATATTCGAGTTGAATTCAGGATTAAAATCGAAATAAATATTTTTGGTGCGAGAAAAAATATGGAAAAAATATCTAAAAGTAATTATTTAATATATATATATTTGGTACAGTCAATTTTTGAAAATGGAATTTTGGAAGTTGACATTTTGGATAGTGACCAAAATGTCAAGAGTGTACTATTTTGTAGAAGGGTCAAAACTTTGAATCTTTAAGGAGATATTTGCCTAAAGTCTAATATTAGACTTTCTTCCTTAATTGGCTACTTTAAAAAGAATTTGGGACGAATATAAATAGATTTTGGGGAATTAATTTCATCATTAATTCCTAAGCAAGTTACATGTAACTAACTTTTCTCTAAAAGATTTTCTCTCAAATTCCCTTCAGGCAAACACTCTTTGCTTCCTCAAAATCTTCAGGTAACTTCTTGATTTCTTCAATCTTTTAATTTCAAAATAGTTATTGATTGATTTCTATCAAAACCTTATTGTTTTAATCTTGTTTTCTCATGTAAACCATTACAATTAAGGGAGAAAGTCAACATTAGAGGTGAGCTTCGTCCTTCTCCTCTAATGTATGGTTCTTTACTGAAATTCCCAAGTTATTGATCATTTACATATGTTTTCTAATGAGTTTTAAGGATTTAATTATGGAAATTGGTTAAATCAAGGTTGAATTGATGAGATGAAGTGATTTTCGTTTCAGATCTATTTTGCTGAGTTCTTGATTGGTTATAATCATAATTTTGATGTTTTATAATGTTAATAAGTTGGCTTTAACATTGGAATCCCGAAACTATGTGAATCTCTAATTGGTTAGGTTGCAAGTGTTGTGTCTTTGGTGAGTTTTTTTTTATTAATGAATATTTGAAGTATAAGGATGATGGTATGTTGTTTTTGGATGTCAATGAAAGTTAATTGAAGGATTAAACCTTTAGGTTTTGGCTGGGTTAACTGTGGAAAGTTTTTGATATTGATTTCGGTAGTTTTGGAAAGGTTTCGGCTAGAGTTTGTAGAAGATTGTTGTGGATTGATATTGTTGGGTTTGTGAATGAATTTTGATGCATTGGATCTTCTATTTTTTGTGTGGTGAAATCAGGGGAGGTTGATCCTCAAGCTTGATGTGTTGCTTGGGAAGCTTTGGAGGGGTAATTTGCATCGACGAATGAGGCTTTGTGTTGTTGAGGAGTGAGAGCGTGAATTACATGGTACCTACTGCTTAAGCATGAATTAAAATATGTTTTGTACGGTTTTTGATCATAAAATGATGATGGATGCATTGGCAAATGATCCATGTAGGTATGTGGAATACTTGTTTTAAAGCATGGTTTGTTGCTTTGGGAATGGTTTTAAATTCATGCATATAAAAACAATGAGTTACATGGTTAATAATGAATTATATTGGCAAGTGGCGTGGTTTAAAATGTTATCAGATATAGTTGGCCGACCATAGGATTGATAGTGCAATACAAATAAGTTGCCTCGGGTGTTGAGGGGTTATAAGGTACCGAGTACTCCGCCTGAGTACCCTAACGGTTAGGGGTTATATGGTACCGAAAACTCCCGTTATTGGATTATACACCTAACCGATGATTTGGGTTGTGAATGTACCCGATTGTGATTGTACCATAATTCTGATTGAGGTTGTATGAAGTGTTGAAAGGACACTTGTTGAATCCGTGTATCCGATGAAATATTTTGTAAAGTGGCACTTTATTATGATCACTTGAAAGCCAATATAATTGTTAATGTATCATGTTGATGGATGTTAATTTATAATGTTGGTTTATACTTGTTTAATCTTTAAACTTGGCGTATGGATTGTTATGGATGAGAAGGCTTAAATTGAGGGTTAACAATGGGATTTTCTATTGATCCATGATACAAGTTGCATATGGTTTAATATGCTGGTTTTTGAAAGTTTTAAGTGCATGGTTTTCAAGACAATATGTTTTATAAGATGATTGAAATGGAGATTTCAAGACATGATACATGTTGATCCATGATACATGTTGCATATGGTTTAATATACTAGTTTTTGAAAGTGTTATGTGCATGGTTTTAAAGGCATGATGTTTTATAAGATGATTGAAATCGAGGGTTAGCAATGGGATTTACTATTGATCCATGATACATGTTGCATATGGTTTAATATGCTGGTTTTTGAAAGTGTTAATTGCATGGTTTTCAAGGCATGATGTTTTATAATAAAATGGAGATTTCAATGTGGTTTTGGGAAATGGTTTTAAATGCATTGATGGTTTGATTGTTTGAGCACTCCTCACTAAGCCTAGTGTGCTTACTCTCTCTTTGTCCATCAATGTAGAGAATTAAAGGTTGGAGGCATTGAGCAAGCGAAGGAAATCCAAGGACTTCGGCAATTTGAAAGTATGGTTTCAATCTAGACTAACAGTAATAAATACAATGGGGTTTCATTGTTGTTTTGGGAGTGTAACACCCCTTACTCTGTCTAGGAGAAAACTAGTTTATGAAGTGTTACTGAACAAAATCCAAACCAAAAACAAGATGTCTTAACAAAATTGAACTAAGCATGCAACCATAAATTAGGGGATTTAAAACTTTTTAGATATTTGATAGGTCTAACCTCAACCACTAGTTTGTAGCATGCCCTAATATTTATGTATTTTAGATCACAAAGTTTAATACATATTTCTACTATCACATAAGATTTCTTTTCATTTATACACCTTATTAATCTTAGATTGATCAATGTTTAAGATCGTTCAGGATAATAGAAAACCAATGTTTAATGATCTTTAAGCTTACATGCAATATTATTTAGAATTCAACTTATTAACCAAGATTACCATTTAAGCATCACATATCACAACCAAACATATAACCATGGCAACAAGTATTCGAATATCATGTCTAACATAGCTTAACCGACAAGCAATCATGAGGCATTATGGACCACTTACAAAAAGGTGTTAGTTACGTACAAATACTAAGATCAAAGTTATTTCAAAGCTTGTACCAATCATATCCATTTACATATAACTTTGGCATACCAATACCTTACATGTATTCGTTGACATACTCACCAATTATTTATTTTAATCATCAATCTAATCATACGGACTATGCTACCTTTTTAGGTTAACACATGTTAATATATATATATATATCAGTCCACATATAAACATGACATCAAGGTGGTCTAACAACTTAAGGCACATATAGATATATATACAACTATACAATCATACTAACTATTATAACTCATATAGCAAGCAACCATGAAATAATTAAAGGCCCATTACAAAGCTTTGAATACTTATAAAGCTTATAAACATACGTAATCAAACATGAAATTGTGTTGTGCAATGCATTCTTAACAACTATGTGCCACCATCTAGGAGTTCTTAAGGAAAGTATGAACATACACCTTGACATTCGTGATCTCGTCCAAGCTCGGAAAGTACTCGTAAGCTAGTTCATCCTAAAATGTATTGAAAGGATAGAGTAAGCATAGGCTTAGTGAGGTAGCTTAAAGTGACTAATAGCATGAAGCAATAATCTATCCTTTCATTTAAATCCATTAATCTTATAAAGGTCTAAGTTTTGGACAAGAATTTAGCCATTTTAGAACAAGCCATTCGAACCAGCATTCATTTATGTACAGGGGTATTCGTGCTGGACAATTATATATATATATATTTAACACTCAGAAAAACATATACAAATATTCACATGGTATTTGAGCAAGGCATATGCAAGCATACATAACTACTCAAACAAAACCTTTACATAAATACGCATGATGTAACATCCCAAAATATGACCTAGAAGTATGTAATATCATAGCCTCAAGTTAAATTACAATGTAGCTATCATCTATTAGTGTAATCAAATGGAAATAGGGTCAAATTGGAATCAAGAGCATTGTGGTGAGCCTTTTCGAAAAGGGACTAAAATTGGAAAATTTAACTATTCTAGAATTGCATGTAAATTAAGCTTAAATTTAAGGATTTCTATACTTGTCATCGTGTGTAGGAGACATGTGGATAAGGAGGATGACCCTTGGCTTGGGGGAATTTGAAGGATGAACAAATGTTGCCATCTTCCTCCTTTCTCCATTTTCTCCTCCATAACCGATAGTTAGAGATTTGTGAGAGAGACTTTGATTTTTAGGGTTAAACTAGCTCAATTGGAGGTCTTGTTCGGATAGCACCTTGATAGCAAGGTAATTATTTTGTTCTCTTTTCTATTTATATTAAAAAATTATGCTTGATGATTCGATATGTGTATGTGGGAGAATTATATGAGAATGTGTTTACATGCTTGGTAGAATTGTGAATGGATTTTATGCTAGAGAGGTCATGTTTAGTATGTAAATGACACTTGATTGATTGTTCCAACATGAATAAATAAGAAGATACGTGATTTAGGACTGTTTTGAGATTGTCAAAATTAAAGGAGGGATTGTCCTATAAGTTCAAGACTGTTAAGGACTGTTTTAAATTTAATTGGGGTTGTTTTAGTGATTCCAATAGATTGAATTGCAAGATGGAAAAAAACAAAGATTATTTGGTGGAAATAAGAATACATTTTGGGCTGTTTTGCTATGCATTTTGGTGCAAACCTGTGACTTAGGGACTGCCCTGTATAGACACATGCTTTAGGTACCATTTTTGTAAGAATAGTGGCCTGTTTTATATAGCCAGTGGACTGTTTTACATGAATAAGAACATTAAGGGACTGTTTTGTACTTTTATGCGAGTATATGTATGAGTTATTGTAGCACCCTAACTTGTGATATAGGGGAAAGCCATGTGTAGACTCCTAAGAAATAGAATAAGTCGTTACATTTCAGGGTAAATGTGCCTTCGGTTCTCTCCTGAGCTTGGATATGATCACAAGGATCCACAAGTACAATTTGAATTATTACCTTTAGAACTCCTAGATGGTGGCACATAGTTGTTATGTATGGATAGTGCATTTAGATCTCATTTGACTACATATGTTTATAAGCTTTATAAGTTTTCAAAGCTTTGTAATGGGCCTTTAATTATTTCTTGATTGCTTGCTATATAAGGGGTAATACTTAGCTGTTGTATGGTTAGCTGAATATCTATATATGCCTTAAGTTGTTAAACCATCTTGTTATGAAGTGTGTATGTGGACTGATTGTTATATATATACCTATTATCATGTGTTAAACCCTAAAATGGTGGTATAGTTCGTATGACTAAGTTGATGGTTAAAACAAGCAATTAGTAGTATGCCAACCAATACGTATATGGTATTGTTATGCAAAAGTTATATGTATCTAGATATGTTTGGTTCAAGCTTGAAATAACCTTAATATGAGTATTTGGGCATAGCCATCACCTTTTGTAAATGGTCTTTTATGTCCCATGTTTGCTTGTTGGTTAAGCTATGTTAGTTATGTCGTTCGAATTCTTGACACCATGATTACATGTTTGGTTGTGAGGTGAGATGCTTAGAAATGGTTAGAGGTATGCAAGTTGTAATAGATCTATGATTGATAATGTGTTTAAATAAAAAGAACCTTATGTGATTGTAGAATTGAAATAACTTTGTGATCTGAAATACATATTATATAAGGGCATACTACGAACTAGTGGTTGATGTGTATTGCTTAATGTATGTATATTCGTTTTTACATGATTTAAAGTTGGGGTTTAACCTATCAAATATCTAAGAACATTTAAATCACCTTGATTTTTGGTTGCATGCGTAGTTGAGAAATGTTAAGACATCATTTGCTTGTTTGGTTGTTCGTTTGGTAACACTTCTTAAACCAATTTTCTCCTAGGCCGGGTAAGGGGTGTTACACATGATATTCGATCAAGGCATATACATATACACTTGAATACTTAAACAAACATTTTATATATACACATATACTTCGATTAAGGCATATACATATATACTTGAATACTAAAACAACCATTTCACATATACGCATATCATTCTATCAAGGCATATACATATATACTTGAATACTCAAACAAACATTTCATATATACACATATCATTCAATCAAGGAATGTACATATATACTTGAATACTCAAACAACCATTTCACATATACGCATATCATTCTATCAAGGCATATACATATATACTTAAATACTCAAACAAACATTTCATATATACACATATCATTTTGGCATGTACATATATACTTGAATACTCAAACAACCTTTTCACATATACGCATAACATTCTATCAAGGCATATACATATATACTTGAATACTCAAACAAACATTTCATATATACACATATCATTCGATCAAGGCATGTACATATATACTTGAATACTCAAACAACCATTTCACATATACGCATATCATTCTATCAAGGCATATACATATATACTTGAATACTCAAACAAACATTTCATATATACACATATCATTCGATCAAGGCATATAAGCCATTAAGCATAATTCATCATATTCATGAGTTATTTGATACTTAGAATATCAAAAATAGCATATCAAAGTCATAGTTTCTTATCACACAAGTTATCCAATTATAGCATATTATAGGCAAGTGATACTTATTACCCAAGCTATCCAATTATAACATATCATAGACATGTGATACTTATTGCACAAGCTATCCAATATAACATATCATAGACAAGTGATACGTATTGCACAAGCTATCCAATCATAACATATCATAGATAGGTGATACTTATTGCACAAGCTATCTAATCATAACATATCGTAGACATGTGATACGCATTGCACAAGCTATCTAATCATAACATATCATAGACAAGTGATAATTTTTTCCCAAGCTATCCAATATAACATATCATAGACAAGTGATACTTTTTGCACAAGCATTCGAACAAAACATATGTGTCAAAAGGCATTCAATCAAACAAATAACTTAAACCAAGAGAATGATCAAGATTATATAGGCCCATTTTTCTTGTTATGCAAGTTATTTCATGGATTCATTACTTTAACTTATAGCTTTCTTTATTTTTCCTTATCATAGGTACAAATGGCTTAGCATATGAGATATCAATATGGCATGTCTTAGATATAAATGGCTTAGCATGTAAGATATCAAGCTTAATCCATTAGTTCAGATCACGAATTTCATTATTTTATCTTTATACAACCTTAAGAATCAAGTAGCCTAGGTACACGAATCCCCAACCAACTGTCACCAACAAAAGGTACTCAAAGTATCGGTCAATCCCTCCTTCTGTCACCAAGTGACCACAACACTTTTCTCCTACTGTCGCCAAATAAAGACCGTAGTCTAGGACCGTAGTCCACCCCAAACACGAGCTCTATGGACTCTATAGCATGCCAACTATACCTATGACTGACCCGAAACCAAGGCTTTTCAATTATAACACATCTTATCAGATTCAGAGTTGAGCTTAGCTCCTAAATTAGATAATTGAATAACATATCACCTTGCTTGACTTATCAAGCTCATATATAAATATAGCTACCAATGTGAGCATAGCTCCATGGTCATTTAACTAAAAAGGCATATCTTGATTCTTATTAGAGGTGAGCATAGCTTCAAATTCATATACTAACATAAACAAGGCTTATACATAACATATCAATGTTTTCAATTACACGTAGCTTTCAAAAATGCAGTTCTTAGTATATTAACATATTCAATTACATATAGCATTCTAGCATGTATTCCATAGCATATTCACGTATTCAAATATAAATGACCTTCGAACAAGCAATTCAAAACATATCAGTATATTCCATTTCATATACTTTCAAATATAACTTGCTTAACACCTAAGATTTTTGCATATCGTATAGTACTCTATAAATTTAGTACTTACCTTATATTCCAAGCCAATTCTTAAGCATAGCTTGACACAATTCTAGAGGCAATGAATTTAAATCAAAGAAAAATGCCCAGGAAGACTATAGGCCTATCCTGCGACTTTAAACTATACTCATTATTTATTTCATGCTAGCTTTGTTCCCGGATCACGATCCTCTTTCTGTAACACCCCTTCCTAGTCTAGTAGAGAACCAGGTCAAAAAGTGTTATCGGAAACTTATTCATAGGTTAGAAGACGGAATCGGAGTTCGGAACTTGTTCAAGATATTTTATTAATCGTTCTTAGGACTTATTAAACCTATTCGTTGACTTTATTAGAATTGGGGTCAATTTTACCTTTTTCAAACTTAAGGACTAAATCGTAAACATTACAAATTAGTGACCCTAATCTGAATTCTTTATTACCAACTTGTAATTAAACTTACCAATTACTAATCTGTGAAGTTCCGTTACTATCGGATATCGTTAACCTAATCAATTAGATCGTATAATTATTAATGACCAATTTGTAAACTATCCAAATTCCAATTTTATGCCTTATAACAGATTTAACTAACACCGTATCGATACGCTAAGCCTAATTTCAGATTTCCAGATTCAAAAGATGTCAAACCCGTACCGATACAGCTAAGCCTGTATCGATACCAGTTGACTTGCGTTGACCTCGTATCGATACACTATAAGACCGTATCGATACCATTTTTCAAACCAAATTCTAGTGACCAAAACCCGTACCTATATGCCCAAACCGTATCGATACACCTTGTTTGACCAATGTTGACCAGACCATTTATGCAAGGGCCGTATCAATACGCCATTACCCGTATCGATACACCGTGGCCTGAAATGACAGGTTTTTACAGGTTTTTATTTGATTTACTCACCCTAAACATTATCAAATTTTACCAAATTTTACCAAAAATCTTAAAAATGGTAAATCTAATAGCATGTCAAATTTTAGAGCGTTTCGAATCTATTTACTAAGGTTTTACCAATTAGGGCTTTTAAGCTCATTTTAACCAATTTACTAAACTCAAAACATGCCATATTACACACACAACACCTAGGTACTATTATGCTTACACAACCACATCAAAATAAGCTATTATAACGCGTTTAAACCTTATGCCACCCTACTAGGAGTTCAGAAACAAAATTAGACATACATATAGTAGTGGGAGTGACTTGCAACCGTAAAATACACGATTGATGTCCGAAGAGCTTTATGATCTTGAAATGCATGAGACACACATATGTTAGGCTTACATAGCCTAGTGAGGTAGTCATAACAAACGTAAAATAATTAAATGACATGAATGGCATACTATGGTCATGAATAATATAGCATCATACTCAAATATCATAATTACACTAATAATCACATAAGTCTCATGCTCAAGTCATTTATCATACTTTCACATAATCATAGCAAAGCTTAACACATATTAATTCCCTTGGACAATGTAACAAGTGGATACGCGGATTCCCCTTTACACCACACATATATCAGAAAATAGGCCGTAGCCATATATAACAAAAAATAGGCCATAGCCTTGAGCCATAGCTCTGGATAGTATCCCTTACACAATCCATCCTTATCTCCCCCACATATAGGTCGTAGCCCCAGACCGTAGTCCAATCTCTTACTTATACGAGCTCAAATAACCCTATGGAAAGCTAATTGTATCCAAAACTCACAAATGTCCATGGATACACATATTTTATCATATAACTTACCTTTATGCCCGTACGCCATAGCATATCAAAATCAGAATTGAGCCTTTCTCCATATAACGGATCATAACATATGCGTATCATATCATAACATATCGAAATCAGATTTGAGCCTTAGCTCACATATAACATATCATAGCATTCTCATATCAAATTTCACATAGCATATTATAGCTTGATCATATTATACCATAACATATTCATAAGTTATCCATGACAAATCATACTTACGAATATCAATTTCAAACTTACCATGCTCACCGTAAGCATCCACACAAGCATTACTCTACTTGAGCCTTTAGCAAGATACATATTAACAGGAAAATCACAAATCAAATGCAATAGGATGGCTCCGTGCTGATCCCTTGACACAACTACGCTCACCTTGATAACGAGTAAAATCATGGGTTTTACTCACCGAGTTGTGGGCTTTCAAACGGAGTATCAAAATCAAATGAAGGTCGAAGGTTGCACCGAGGTGCTAGCTTAGCTTGACCTTGAAGATGGAAATGGAGGTGTGTGCTTCCTTTGGTGGTAGAGGATGAGATTGGTTGCCAGGATTCAAAATAGGAGAATGAAAGCTTTCCTTTTCTTTAAGAATTCCTAAGAGCCAACTTTAATTATTTCCCACCTATATAGCAACCGATAGGAAGCTTACCCTTCCCCAAGGGTTTGCTAAACCAAATTAAATCACTTTTCTTCCTATCATTCAATTGTCAATTGGATGACAATTAGTCATCTCTTCTGATGACTTTCACGTTGGGAAGGCCAAACAAGGAGGTGAGTAAGCACCTTGCTTCAATTTCCTCTAATTTGGGCATCAAACAGATTCGAAACAAGGGACCCGTATTGATACACTCATGGCCGTATCGGTACACCATCACTAAAACAGGTAAGTTAGTTATTGGTAGTTAGACCATATCGATACTGGCTTGATCGTATCGGTATGCCTAGCTCAGAATTTGCAATTTAGCTTTGAATTTCATACAAGGAAGTTCATTCACTCAAGTAGGACAAAAATGTAACTTTATTATATGAGAGGGGTACAAGGGTCAATCATTACCAACGTTTAACTCATCAGATCCAAAATTTCCAATCACCGAAACCTACTTCTGACTAGGCCAGTTTTTGGGATGTGACACTTTTGCTATCTACCATTTAATCTATCTTAGCCATTACACCTTGAATTGCTTCTTGTTCTAACATATCAAAGAATTCACTTATATATAATAGAACCATTCTTAACAATCTTTTACTTGCAAAGCTACTTAGTTATTCAAAAATATATATTTCATATCATACAGAACAGTCTATGACAACTCAAGTGTCCAAACAATCCTTGATTACATATGTACCACATACATAGATACAAAAATAGTCCATAATTGCTCATATATACACAAAACAGGGCAAATTTACTCCTATATAATTTTGTATATCAAAACAATGTACTCACTTTGCATACTCACTTGTTTACATCAAAACAGGCCACAATGTTCATGTAAATGCAGAAACTGTCTTGTTCTCATATATATGCACAATGCATGGTCAAAACAATCCTTAACATACATATATTCATATATACATTCATAGAACAGTCTTTAATACACATATTTTCACTTATATAACCACAAAACATTCTACCAAAATTCACCTATATGCAAAAGAGACCTCATGATTCTATTCATGCACAAAACAACCCTAATGTCTAATAAAACAGTCATCCCTTTTTTTAATTCATTGAATCAGCCCCTTAACTTTCTAAAATTTTAGTTTTTTAAGCTTCAAAATAACCTTGAATTATAAAACAGTCCATAATACTATTTTCAATCAAAGTCTACCCAATTAACATATTCTCAACAAAACATTCATTATAATTCAAGTATTAAGAATTCAATATTAACTAATCTAACATTTGTTTATCAAACGCAATCACAACCACCTCGTCAATACTTTTCTAACTTCATTCGAAAGTCCCTAAACATGTTGTCCATGGTTTTTCCCAAAGTCACATTTAGATCATCAGTCAAAACACTAAAAATGCATGTTATGAAATCTATTCACCACACTTTCTAGCATGTACATGAATTATGGATTGCTATTAGAAATCAATCAAGCTTAAATTTTAATCAAAAGTAAGTGAAGAGTATCATCACCTTAATTTCCAAGCAAAACCAGTTCTATACTTAGGAGTTTAACTAGGTTGGAGAAATCTTGTATCAATTCTCAAAACACTCTCTCATAAACCATGGGGTTCGGTTAGAAGGATGAAGAAGACAGAAGGGCAGTCTCAACCAAGTGGCCGAGACCCTTCCCTCTTGCCTTTCTCCAAGATTTCCATGTGTGCAAGACATCTTTCAATTTTTTTATCACGTAAACTTCTTATTTCACTTGTTATTCATTTTAGTCCTTGCACAGAAGGCACTCTTTCATTCATTTTCTCTTTTTAGTTCTAAGTTCTTAAATTAGCTACCTTAATTCGCAATAGTCTAAATTACTTAAGAATAAAAAATGGTAACATTCTTCTAAGCCTAGTTTTGGGATATCACAAGGAGGGTTTCGCTAAACTCCTTGTTTGGGCAAGCTTGTATTGTTGTTTTGGATTGTAATTGGCCTTATATGTTTGGTTGTTGCCTTGGGATTATGTTTCGTATGGTGGTTGGTTGTTTTCTAGGAAGCATGCCTCTAGATTTCCGTTTGAAGTAAGATGCCATGATTTGATCATGTTCCTGTGATTTTTAAACATGGTTTGGTCTTTAGAATTTTTTTGTATATGTTTGGGGTTTTATAGAACATGTTTGGTCCCTTGATTATACGAAAAACTAGCAAAATTGGGTATTTCAAGCCCAAGTCTTTTGGTATGGGTAGAGGTGTACCAATACGGGTAAGTGTATTTCTGGCATGCGTATCGATACAGGTAGAAGTGTATCAATACATTTTTGAGCTACTAGAATTTTGGGAAAAGGATTTGTAACCCGCGTATTGATATGCCTAGGGTTCGTATCGATACGACCCCGTGTAACACCCCTTTCCCGGCTTGGCGGAGATCTGTGTCAAAATATGTGACTGAAGTTTAGTACGATGATCAATACAATAAATTGGTGATTTAAAGGTCAATTTGATGTTTAATCTAGCGATTTAACACATACTATGTCTAAACAGTAAAGCGATGCTTCATTACAAGTCAATAACATAGTATTAGGACCAATTTTAAACTTTGACAAGTTCCATGGACTAATCTATAAAATCATTGTTTTGGAGGTCCTTTACTACAATTAACCTTACCAAAACAAATTCAATTTCTAATTAGTGAGCAAGCAATTTTTCATATCAATCGGAACTCATTTACCCCATCAATTAAGCTAAACAATAGTCAGTGACCAATATGCAACTTTCTATAACTATTACCGAAGCTATTAACTAAAATACCTCTCTCCTTAAAGATACTCGAAAAGGGTGTATCAGTATGGTAAGCTCATTTAAAAAAATTATCAGATTCTAGTGACCAAAACTCGTATCGATACATCTCTAGCCGTATCGGTAAGAGTAGACTTGTTTCGATACACCTTGAAGTCATATCGATGAACTTTTCAATCCCAAATTCCAGTGTTGACTTTTCATACTGATATGCTAAAGTCCATATCAATACGCCTAGTTGACCAGCGTTGACCTGGTCCAATTATGCAATAGCGTATCGATACACCATCACCTGTATCAATATGCCCTGTCCTATAATGACAGATTTTACCTTGTTTTTATCAAATTTGACCTATCATACAATGTTGAAATGCAATGAAATTTTACCAGTAAATTTACAATAACACAATATGCTAGCATGCCAAATTATGTAGCAATACGAATTCATTTACTATGTTTTCACCTTTTTAAGCCTATTATGCTAGTTTTGCCACTTTTAGCCAAATTCAAAATATCATTTAGGGCCCTTAACACTATTACAAGCCATGTGCAATACATACACATCAAAAGGGCTAAAAGAGACTAGTTCAACTGCTTTTCCACCCTACTACGAGTTTATAAGAATAATATACATTACTTTAGCCTTGTAGTGACTTGCCAAAACTTCCAATAGGCTCTGATCTCGAACCAAAAACCTTTTTAACCTGAAATGCATGAGATGAAATGCATTAGGCATATTTTGCCTAGTGAGGTAGTCATAAGTAAAATACAAATACAAGGAAATGTATTCCAATTCATGCTTTTCAATAGCAATGATATCAATGATGCTCAATAACAATTATAATCATATTTCAACATTATCCCTTGGACCAAATCGAGATAGTGGATACGTGAATTTTTACGCCTCCCCAAATCAATAAATGGTCTAGTCCCTCTGCCTCGCCAAATGACCAATATCACAATTATCCCTCTGTCTTGCCACAATAAAGTCCATAGCCAAGGACCGTAGTCCACCCGTACCAATGAGCTCATGAATTCTATGGCATGCCAATTATATCCAATGTCCTTTCGAATCCAAGGTTCAATAGCAATATCCAATATTTTCAGTAGCAATATCAATGATCGATGTTCCGATGCTAATATTTTGATAATAATGGCAATACCAATTTCAATATCTATGATAATGACTATAGCAATAACAATGACAATGGTCAATAAACTAATTTCAATGCTTCAATATGGTCGATGACAATAGCAATGATTCTATGATCAATAATTCAATGCAAAAACTTACCAATGCTTACTGATATAATCTACTAAGAGATTTAATGCAATATTCTTAGGCACGATGTTAGCTAGAAAAAAATCAATATCAATGGAATCAGGAAAACACCTAGCCTATTCCTGAGACTTCGACTACACTCACCTTGATTTCTGAAGCTCCTACGACTCTCAGATGACTACTCCCTTGTTCCTAACTTTTTATGGAGATGATGGATTATCTTTCTCCAATTCTTGAGCTAGGTAAAAACAATAGGAGATTGTTTGAACTGATAATACGATATCAAAATCAATATAACAATATCAAATTCAATATCTAAGTTTAAAATAGCAACTAGTTATTAGATTTCTATGGACTAAAGTTTTGAAAACCCTAAGTTACCATAGGTGATCAAAACTTTAACATGAAATTGAACATAATCTATCCATGGAATCGGTTAATAGTTTGAGGGTTTTAGCTTACCCAAACGTTAACAATGCGATGGAATCTAGAAATCAAAGAAATCTTGAGCTTCGAATTGATAACAATGGAGGTGCTTGCTTAACCTTGCTAGAGGAAGAAGATGAAGGTAGAAAAGCTTGCTTAATAAAAACTAACCAGTGATGTTTCTTTCTTTTCACTTTTTATGATTCAAGGCTTAAGGGGTTTCCTTAGGGTGAAGGAATTTAATTTCATTCATCCACGTGACTGGTGACTAAAAGGTTGAGGGGCTAATCGCAAGGTTAGTCCTTCAACTTCCTATACTTTATACTTTTACCTCCACACTTTCAATTTTCATAATTTAACCACTAAATAGTTTTTCAATAATTCAATAAGGCCCTTACTAAATAAATTGACTCAATTAGAGTCCAATATCAATATAGTTGACTGCACGGTCAAAGTCGATGCAATATTTGAACCCTTCTGGTGTAGGGTTTCTGATCACCGAGACCGTATCTGTATGCCTGATTGTTTTGTTAGTTGTTATTGATATTAAAGGTTTTAGATTCTTTCATTTTGGTTCCTGATTGCTATGCATGCAATTAAAGGAGTTTGGGTGGCCTTTTTCAAGCTGAAATTTAACATGTAAGCATGAAACCTAACTAATTAAGGATTAGTAACTTTAAAAATGGATTAAGTCTCTGTAATTTTCTAGAATTGCAATTTGGTCTCTAAATAGCAATCGCGTGTAATTGGATGTTGATTCGACACCTGATTGAGTTGAGTTTTCACAAGCTGCTAGTATGCACACCATAGGTTATAATGTTGCTTCTAGATAAGATAAAAGAAAAAAATGGTCGTAATTTGAGTTTAATCTTTACGTGATTGTTTCGGCAAACCTAATGTAACTCGCTCGGTTCAGTCTTGCGTCTAGGCCAGATCAAGGGGGTTACATTTTGTGGTATCAAAGCTAGGTTTGCGATAAGTGGGATGAGTTTATGATTTTTTGAATGTTGTTATTGATTGATTACTGTTGTTTGCCATGCACGGTGGTTGTTATATGCCATGTTGGGGTATGTTTTAGGGACACGTTGTGTAAAACCTATAATTAATTTTGATATAAAAGATTATTTAAGGACCAAATTGTAAAAGTAAATAAAATTTTAAGTACTCAAAGTATAAAAAAATGACAGAGATTTGAACCTAAAATTGTTTCTAAGTCAAAAACTTAAAACCGCAAAAAAATTCTAAGTGTTTCATACTCTAGTTAACCAATTACGCTAGGGCGTATCGATACGCTCCTTAGCGTTTTGTTACGAGTTTTTACTACTGGAATTTTAATCGTAAAAATGTATCGATACGGTTGTCCCCGTATCAATACGAGCTTCATATGGGTTTGTGTTCTTTGTTACGAGTATCAATACAGCCTTCACCGTATCAATATGGGGTGTTGAGATTTTCAAATCTTTGCATTTAATTTTGTTACCGTTGCCTTGTTTGTTATTGGAATCACGAAAATTTGAAAATTGGTTAACCTGTATCAATATGTCCCTTAGGAGTACTGATGCATTTTTCACTAGACTTTTTCCTCATATTCTAGTGAGCCAAAATCGTACCGATACGACTATAACGTATCGATACGCCCATGCTTTTACACTATATTCATTTCGATATGCCCTAAACCATATCGATACACCTCTGCACAACAGCTATTTTTTCTTCTGACAAGTACCGATACGGCTCTTCGTGTACCAATACGGTTGGTCACCAAATAATATTTATTGCGAGCAAAATGCTCTCCAACGAATCTATTGATGACCTCAACCACCCAAATAGTTAGAAACCAATGGGAGGCTATAAAATCAAGTCTTCAAAGCTACAACAACAACTATTGAACATCCATTGAACAACTATTAAGCATTCAAGCAAAAATCCAACCCTTTGAGCTTTTAGAGTCATATCTTGTACCCCACATGTGTATTCTAAATTATAATCCTTTGTTTCAAGTTTGGGGTTTATGTGAATTTGTATTTGGGCAAACATATCCCCTCTGAAAGGAATATTTAGTTTGCTATCCACTTATTGTAAAAGAGTGAATGTTGATCAAGCTTTGGATAGAAAGCTTTGATTGATTGTAACGGTTGCCTCCTTAGCCTAGAAAAGGGGAAGAATTTTTAGTGAATTGTGTTTAAATCCTTAGTGGGAAGCTAAGGTAGTGGAGGTAGAGCTTGTTAGAAGCTTGAACCACTATAAATCTATTATCCATCATTTTTTTTTATCTTTTTGCTTTACTTCCATTCAAATTTTTATTTGCCAATTCACCCCCTCTTGGCCTTTTGTCATCGATTGATTATCCCCACGCATTGCCTTATTACCACTGTCTGAAACATTTTGATTTGGAATGGAAGTCATGGAACCTTGATTAAAGTTGGCCTAATTGTTTTTGTTTTGGTGTAATTATCATGCCTTTGAAAATGTGTTATGTTACGACCGAGGGGAGAATTGAGAACTAGCATGAATGTTGTTTCTGTTGGGCAAAGGGTTTGAGGAGAATTTTATATCTCCTGGGGGTTTGCCACCCCGAAGGGAGTATCACCTGTGCCAGTTAGGCTAGTGTTAGGTGACATGGCACCTTTGATATAGGCGATGTCCTGAGCTTTTCAAGCCGGCGTTGCTGGAGAGCATGTGATTGCACCAGTTGTTGGACAATTGGGTTGTTGTTAGAGTGCCTCCTGAGGCATCCGAGGAGTGGATGGCCAGTACTGATTGGATTTTTGACCAAACAGGGTGTAATGATGCCCATAAGTTGGGATGTGTTGTGTGTCTGTTGGAAGGAGATACGTATAGTCGATGGACAACGGTGGATGCGGGCATAGAACTGATGATGTAGCCTAAGAGTTCTTTTGAACTGTCTTTAAGAAGAAGTATCTGGGAGCTAGATACTTGGATGGAAAGAAACGTGAGTTTATAGCCTTGGTTCAAGGACTATGTCTATGGCTGAGTTTGAGGTACAGTTTATTCGGTTAGGCTGGTATGCTCATGAACTGGTACCAGATGAGAGGCATCGTTGTGACCAATTTCATTATGGATTGGTGTAGGATGTTAAGATATACATGTTGGTTTCTCACTACACCGTTTTTGACGTGTTGGTTATATAGGCAAAGTGCATTGAGCTGAACTTGTGTAAGGTTCTGGATCTGGTAAGAGAGTTGCGGACTCTGGTTCCGGTGGTGGTTAGTTTAACAAAATCGTGATTAGAGGTATTGCCTTGAGTTAAGGTGAGGTGAAGGTAGTGCTAGGAGAGGGTCGTAGGGTCAGGGTACCTAGGCTAAATAAGCACATAATAAATGTTGGGTTTATGGATCGCGTGTTCACTTGAGGAGAGATTGTCCACGTTTTGTTCATGTGGGATAGGCTCCTGCGCCTGTTGTTGCTAATTCTTGTTGGTGGCCGAGGGTAGTTTCAGTGTATAGATGTGGGTATGTAAGTAACTAGTTCTTTCGGTGAGACGGTCGTTACAAGAAGGTTGTTCAGGAGATGTCCTTTGACTATTCAAGGTCATGTGTTTGCAGTGATTTGGTAGGGTTGCCATTTCATGATTTTGATGTAATCCTAGGTATGGATTGGTTGTCTAAGCATAGAGCTGTTGTTGATTTTGAATCCAATCGAGTTACCTTGAAACTTGCTAATGATTACGAGGTGGTAATCCTGGGTTAGAATACTAAGTTCTTGCCTAATGTTTTTTCAGCTCTAGAAGTGAATCGTTTGATAGATTTTGCATGTCAGGCATTTCTGTCCTATGTTATGAAATTGGGATAAAATGAGGTGTATGTACAAAAAATATGTACCGTATGTGAGATTTCGGGTGTTTTTCTAAAGGAGTTGAAGGAGTTAAAGATGCAACTTCAGGAGTTGCTTGATCGAGGGTTTATTAGGCCTAGTGTTTTCCAGTGGGGTGTGCCAGTGTTGTTTGTGAAAAAGAAGGATGTAACAATGCGGATGTGCATTGATTACCGACTGCTGAAAAAGTTGACGATTAAGAATAAGTATCCTTTGCCATGGATGGATGATTTGTTTGATCAGTTTACTGGTGCTTCGTTGTTTTCTAAAATTGATTTGAGGTTTGGGTATTATCAGTTGAAGGTAAAGGAGGTGGATATGCCTAAAACTGTCTTTCGTATGAGGTACGAGCATTGTAAGTTCTTGGCGATGTCGTTTGGTTTGACCAATGCGCTGGTTGCATTCATAGATGTGATGAATCGAGTATTCTATGAGTTTTTGGATCAGTTTGTTTTTGTGTTTTTAGATGATATTCTCGTGTACAAAGGTACAGAGAAGGATTTTGATTGGCATGTATGAATAGTTTAGTAGGCTTTTGTGGAGGAGCGAATGTTTGCTCTTTATTTGGGAAAGTGCGAGTTTTGGGTATGCTGGAAGGAATACTGGTTATGGGAATGTTATTAGGAAGTGTGAAAAGTTAAACATGCACAGTGCAAAAACACTTATATGTATATATATAAATATGGCAGTACATGCATAGAATTGGGTATGACATTAGAGGCTTGCATACATGCACATAGACATCTGTGAGGGCATACAAGTAATCAGGTATACATATGTTCACACTTACGGATAACTGTTTGGAGGTCAATGGAGTGATGGTGTAAGCAAGGTAGCTTATGTAAGTAGCTTTGGTAATGTAGTTCTTTGGAATTCTCAAGGGTTGAAGAGGGTGTTAAAGATTGGTTCTCGAAAGTTTGATTGTGCTAGTTTTGAAGCAACCAAGGTTGGAGTTAGAAGTTCATGGGTTTTCTAGATTTAGTTGTTTAATATCGAGGTTTGTTTAGGAATCCTCTAAGATTGTTATGTTGCTAGCGATGTTGTGGCTTGTGCATCTAGATAGTTGAAGGTGCACAAGCATAATTTTCCTACACATGATGTTGAGCTTGATGTTGTTGTGTTTGCTTAAGGGATTTGGAGACACTATCTCTATGGTGAGAAGTGTGTTGTGTACATGGATTATAAGTGTTTGGGAAAAAATGATGACGCCAAAGGATTTGGGTGTTAAGCAACATAGATGGTTGGAGTTCCTTAAGGATTATGATTTGACGATCGAATATCATCCGGGGAAGGCTAATGCTATAACCAATGCTTTAAGTAAGGAAGTCATGGTCGAGTTGAGGGTGATGTTTGCACGGTTAAGTGTGACGCGGGATAGAGGCTTGTTGGCCGAGTTGCAAGTAAAGCCATCTTTGTCACAGTTGATTATCTAGAAGAAACCTTATGATGATGTGTTGGTACCACATGTTAAGGATATCATGGATGGAAATTCGACGAATTTCACTTTAATGATGAGTTGAGGTGTACCATTTTATCTGAGGCGCATGCTAGTCCTTTTTCTATGTATCCGGATAGTACTAAGATGTATTAGGGTTTGAAGGAACAGTACTATTGGATTGGTTTAAAGAAAGGTTATGGTTGATTTTGTTGCTAGATGCATTGTATGTCAATGTGTTAAGGCTGAGCATCAGTTCTCTTATGGGTTGTTGCAACGGTTAAAGATACTGGATTGGAAGTGGGAGAGAATCACCATGGATTTTGTATCTGGGTTGCCATTGACGCCCACTAAGAAAGATTTCATTTGGGTGATTGTTGATCGGTTTAGGAAGTGTGCACATTTTGTGCATGTGAATACCACGTATTCTTTGAATAAGTTGGCAGAGTTGTATATTGGCGAGATTGTGCGTTTGCACAGGGTGCCTAAGTCCATAAGTTCGGATAGGGATCCACAGTTTACAGTAAGGTTTTGGGAGTTTTTGCATCAACCTTTGGGTACACAGTTGAAATTTAGTATTTTGCATCATCCTCAGATGGATAGTCAGTCTGAACGTGTGATCCAAGTCTTGGAGGATATGTTAAGGTGTTGCATCATTGAATTCCAAGGAACTTGGGAGAGGCAGTAGCCTTTGGTGGAGGTTGTTTGTAACAATAGTTATCAAGTTGGTATACAAATGGCACCTTATGAGGCCTTGTATGATAGGAAGTGTCTTAAGCCTTTGTGTTGGGCTGAGGCTAGAAAAAACACATTTCTTTGCCGGATGTGTTGAAAAATAGGAATGAGAAAGTGAATCTTGTTTGTAGTCTCTTGAAAACGGCTTTAGATCGCCAAAAATCCTACGTGAATTTGAAACTTATGGAGATTCAGTACGCGGTTGGTGATCGTATGCTTTTAAAGATGTCACCTTGGAAGAAGGTGATGCGGTTCAGACGTAAGGGTAAACTTAGTTTGAGGTTTATTGGACCGTATGAGGTTGTGGAGCATGTAGGTCCTGTTGCTTATCATTTGAGGCTGCCTCCTGAGTTTGAGAGGATTCATGATGTGTTTCATGTGTTGATGTTGCGGAAGTATCGGTCAGATCCATCGTATGTTATACTGGTAGAGGGCATTGAGTTGCGACCAGATTTGTCTTTTGATAAGGAACCTGTTGAGATTCTTGATTCGTATGGTAAAGTTCTTCGTGGTAAAATGATTGAACTTGTGAAGGTGTTGTGACGACACCGTGGAGTTGAGGAGGCCCCATGGGAGAGTAAGGTGGACATGATGAAGCAATTTCCGCACTTGTTTTCTTCGGGTAAAATTTTAAGGACAAAATTTCCTATGTGGGGGAGAGTTGTAACGCCCCGATTTTGGGCCTAGTGGTTTTTAGGCTGATTAGACGATCTGATGGGTCAGGAATAGAGATTCGAGTCAGATTCGAAATTAAAATCGGAATAAATATTTTTGGTACGAGAAAAAATAGAAAAAATATCAAAAATCATTATTTAATATATATATATATATATATATATATATATATATATATATATGGTAAAGTCAATTTTGGAAAATGGAATTTGGGAAGTTGACATTTTGGCTAGTGACCAAAATGTAAAGAGTGTAAAACTGTTTTTAGTGATTGTTTTGTAAAAGGGTCAAAAGTTTTGAATCTTTAAGGAGTTATTTTCCCAAAGTCTAATATCAGACTTTCTTTATTAATTGGATATTTTAAAAAGGATTTGGGAGGAATATACATAGATTTTGGGGGAATTAATTTCATAATTAATTCCTAAGCAAATTTCACGTAACTTTTCTCTAAAAGATTTTCTCTCAACTTCCCTTCAGCCAAACACTTTTTGCTTCTTCAAAATCATTAGGTAACTTATTGATTTCTTCAATCTTTTAATTTCAAAAGAGTTCTTTATTGATTTCTATCAAAACCTTATTGTTTTAAACTTGTTTTCTCATGTAAATCAATACAATTAAGGGGGAAAGTCAACATTAGAGGTGAGCTTCGTCCTTCTCCTCTAATGTATGGTTCTTTATTGAAATTCCCAAGTTATTGATCCTTTACATATGTTTTCTAATGAGTTTTAAGGATTTAATTATGGAAATTGGTTAAATCAAGTTTTAATTGATAAGATTAAGTGATTTTCGTTTCGGATCTGTTTTGTTGTGTTCTTGATTGATTACAATCATAATTTTGATGTTTTACAATGTTAATAAGTTTTTTTTAACATTGGAATCCTGAAACTATGTGAATCTCTAATTGGTTAGGTTGCTAGTGTTGTGTTTTTGGTGAGTTTTGGCTGATTAATGAATACTGGAAGTATAAGGATGATGTTATGTTGTTTTTAGATGTAAATGGAAGCTAATTAATGGATTAAACCTTTTGTTTTTGGTTGGGTTAAGTAAGGAAGGTTTTTGATGTTGATTACGGTAGTTTTGGAAAGGTTTCGGCTAGAGTTTGTAGAGGATTGTTGTGGATTGTTGTTGCTGGGTTTTTGAATGCATTTTGATGCATTGGATCCTCTGTTTTTGTGTGGTGAAATTAGGGGAGGTTGATCCTCAAGCTTGAAGTGTCGCTTCAGAAGCTTTCGAGGGGTAATTCGTGTCTGTGAATGAGGCTTTACATTGTCGGTGAGTGAGAACGTGGATTTCAGCTTTGAAATGGTTTAAAGGTTACATTGGGAGTTTAAACTTAGCTTGAAACGCTGGTTTAAACTCGGAAGTAAGTATAAAGATATTTATCCCACGGTCATGCTTTTACGAAATGGATTTTATGCACTTGTTTTGAATTACATGGTACCTATTGTTTAAGCATGAATTAAAGTGTGTTTTATATTGTATTTGATCATAAAATGATGATGGATGGATTTGGTAAATGGTCCATGTAAGTATGTAAAATACTTGTTTTAAAGCATGGTTTGTTACTTTGGGAATGGTTTTAAATTGATGCATATAAAAATAGTGAGATACATGGTTAATAATGAATTATATTGGCAAGTGATGTGGTTTAAAATATTATCGGATATAGTTGGCTAGACATAGGATTGATAGTGCACTATAAATAAGTCATCTTGGGTGTTGAGGGGTTGTAGGGTACCAAATATTCCACCCAAGTACCCTAACGGTTGAAGGGTTATATGGTACCGAAAACTCCTGTTAGTAGATTATACATCTAACTAATGATTTGGGTTATGATTGTACCCGATTGTGATTGTACCGTGGTTGTGATTGTACCATATTTTAGGTTGAGGTTGTATGAAGTATTAAGAAGACACTTGTTGAATTCATGTATCCGATGAAAAATTTTGTAAAGTGGAACTTGATTATGATCGCTTGAAAGCCAATATAATTGTTAATGTATCATGTTGATGGATGTTAATGTATAATGTTGGTTTATACTTATTTAATCTCTAAGCATTGCATATGGATTATTATGCATGGGAAGGCTTAAATTGAGGGTTAGTAATGGGATTTGTTGTTGATCCATGATACATGTTGCATATGGTTTAATATGCTGGTTTTTGAAAGTGTTAAGTGCATAGTTTTCAAGGCATGATGTTTTATAAGATGATTGAAATGGAGATTTCAATGTGGTTTTGGAAAATGGTTTTAAATGCATTGATGGTGTGATTGTTTGAGCACTCCTCACTAAGCCTAGTGTTCTTAGGCTCTCTTTGCCCATCAATGTAGAGAATTAAAGGTTGGAGGTAGTGAGAAAGTGAAGGAAATCCAAGGACTTGGGCAATTTGAAAGTATTGTTTTAATCTATACTAGTAGTAATAAAGGCAATGGGGTTTCATTGTTGTTTTGGGAGGGTTTTGCTAAACTCCATGTTTGAGTAAGTTTGTATTGTTGTTTTGGATTGTATTTGGCCTTATTTGTTTGGTTGTTGCCTTGGAATTATGTTTGGTATGGTGGTTGGTTGTTTTCTAGGAAGCATGCCTCTAGAATTCCGTTTAAAGTAAGATGCCATGATTTGATCATGTTCCTGATGTTTTAACGTGGTTTGGTCTTTAGAATTGTTGTGTATATGTTTGGGGTTTCGTAGAACATGTTTAGACCCTTGATTGTATGAAAAACTAGCAAAATTGGGCATTTCAGGCCAAGGCTTATCGGTACGAGTAAAGGTGTATCGATACGGGTAAGTGTATTTTTGGCCTGCGTACTAGTACAGGTAAAAGTGTATCGATACAGTTTCGAGCAACAGGAATTCTAGGAAAATGATTTGTAACCCATGTATCGATACGCCTAGGGACCGTATCGATATGCCTCTGCGTATCTGTACACTTTGAGACCTTATCTGTACGCCTAGTTGTTATGTGTGTTGTGATTGATAATAAAGGTTTTAAATTCTTCCATTTTGGTCCCTGATTGTTATGCATGCAATTAAAGGAGTTTAGATGGTCGTTTTAAGCTGAAATTTAACATGTGAGTATGAAACTTGACTAATTAAGGATTGGTAACTTCAAAACTAGATTAAGACCTTGTAATTTTCCAGAATTGCAATTTGGTCCCTAAATTGCAATCGCGTGCAATTGGATGTTGATTCGACGCCCGATTGAGTTGAGTTTTCACCTGCTCCTAGTATGCACACCATTGGTTATAATGTTACTTCTAGATAAGATAAAATAAAAAATGGTCATAATTCGAGTTTAATCTTTACGGATTTGTTTTGGCAAACCCAATATTGCTTGCTCGATTCAGTCTTGCGTCTAGGTCGGGTAAAGAGGGTTACAAATTTTGTCTAGGAGTATCAATACGCCCTTAGCCTTATCGATACAATTTTTTTCTACTCGAAAACATTTTTATACTTAATGGCTATTGGGTACCGATACACATGTAGCTATATTGGTCCGCCATTCAATCTGGGAACCATATTGGCCTTTGAGTATCTGTACGGCCTTATACGTACCGATACGAGGTGTTAAGATTTTGAAAATCTTTTGTAATAAATTTTTTAACTTTGCCTTGTCAGTTTATTGGAACCATAAATTTGAAAAGTTTTTATTGAATTACTGATACCCTCTAAGGCGTATCGATACAATTTTACATTTTCAACTTTCTCAGATTCTAATGAGCAAAATTGGTACTGATACGGCTTAGCTCGTACCGATACCCCTTTGTAAAATGCACTCTTCATACCAATACACTTTCCCATGTATCGATACCCATTTGTACAATGACTCTTTCTTCTTATAACAGGTACCAATATGGAAGCTCGCGTACCGATACCTAGGGTTGGCAGACAGTATTTATTGTGGGAAAAATGCAACCCAACGACTATATTGATGATCTCAAATACCCAAACGGTTAGAAATCAATGAGGGGGTATATAATCAAGTCTCTAAAGCTGCAACAACTATTGAACAAGTCTTAAGCATTCAAGCAAAAATCTAACAATCTTTGAGCTTATTAGAGTCAAATCTTGTAACCCACTTGAGATAGCATATTTGTAATCTTTTAATTCAAGTTTTAGGTTTGAGTGAGCTTTGTAATTGAGCAAACATTTACCTTTGAGATGATTTATCATTTTGCTATTTCTTTTCTTGTAAAAGAGTGTTTTCTCAAAACTTTGGGGTAGAAGCTTTAAGTGTATAAAGGTTTCTGCTTGGAAAAAAGGAAGAAATTCTTAGTGAATTTCGGTAAATCCTTAGTGGGAAGCTAAGGTAGTGGATGTAAACCTTGTTAGAAGGTTGAACCACTATAAATCTCTCGTGTCTTAGTTTTCTATCTTTCAATTTGTTTCCCTTTAGTTTTTAAATTGCTAATTCACCCCCTCTTGGACACACTCTATCGATTGATCATCCTAACAATTGGTATTAGAGCCACGCTTATTGGAAGGATTAACATCCTCTTGAGTCAATCTAAAGGAGTTTTGATCAATCAACAAACAAGCAATGACCTATACTTCTGGGAACAACCTCTATGAGTCTCAATCCATCTCCAAACTGCCTTATTTCAATGGGGATAACTATCCTTGTTGGAAGATTCGTATGAGGCTCTTCATCAAATCCAACGACTACCTTCTTTGGGATGTAGTAGAAGATGGACCAGCCATTTCGATGAAGGGAGAAGGAGACCAGCTCATTCCCAAGTCCAAGCAAGAGATGACTAATGAAGATCAAAAGAAGTTGCAAGTAAATGACAGAGTAATGCACATACTCTTTTGCGCTCTTGGACTGGATGAGTACTCGAAGATGTCTTCTTACACAAGTGCAAAGGATATATGGGACAAGCTTGAAGTTATATACGAGGGCACGAACGATATCAAGGAGACCAAGATTGAACTCCTCAACTTAAGTTATGAGAACATCAAAATGGAACCGGATGAGGACATCACCAAGATGTTCAATAGATTCTCTATAATCTTCAATGGACTTAAGGGTTTTGGAGAAGTCATTACGAAAGACAAGCTTGTTCAGAAGCTCATCTACTCTCTTCTCAAGTTATGGGATGGAAAGAGGACCCCATCATAGAACCCAAGGATCTCAAGAGCTTGAAGCTAGATGCTCTTATGGGGTCTCTTTTTACTAATGATATAAAGAAGAAAGGAAAATAAGAAAAGAAGATAGGAATTGCTCTCAAAGCTTCATAAGAGGAGAGCAATTCTAGTAAGGAGGAAGATGAAGAATTGACTATGCTAGACAAAAGGTTCACTCGATTCATGAAATCCAATCAGGGAAGAAAGTTCTATTAGAGAAGGGATTTGAAGAACAAGAACAAAGAAGAAGAAAAGGATCCAATAATTTTCTAAGAGTGCAAGAAATCAGAGAACATCAAGTTTGAGTGTTCGAAACTAAAGAAGATAAGCTTCGGGAAGAAGAAGAAGAAGAAGCTCAAGGCTCATGTTGCTACTTGGAGTGATGAGGAATCATCCGATGAAGAGGAGCAAGAAGTAGACAACCTCTATCTCATGGCACTAGAAGATGATCCAAAGGTAACCTCAAACTCATCTACTTTTTATTTTACATTTGATGAGCTTCAAGAAGCTTATGATGAGTTGCAAGAGGAATATGATGAGTTGGTGGAGAAGTATAAGGAATCACTTTTGAAAAACAAGAAAACAATTTCAAATTTGAAAACTCAAAATGATTCCTTATCTAAAGCCAACTTGGAACTTGAGAAGAATGTTTTGGGTTTACAAACAAAACAAAGTGATTTTGAAAAGAAAAATCAAGATTTACACAACCTTCTCTCCAAAGTTCATGATGATCACTAAAGGGAAGTTGGTGATCTCAAAGCTTCTTAGAATAAAGTTGGGAAATCTAGTTTTGAAAAGGGAACTTCTTCCCTTTTCAAAACCCAACTATGTGAAAAGAAAATTTGGTGGCTACAAACAAAGAGTCTTCCAAAGGCCCTCATATGGTAAGAGGATTAGAAGTGTTTGGGTTCCTAAGAAACTTGTCACTTCTAACGACATTAGTGCTATTGCTTCTTGGATTCCCAAGGGAACCAAGATTTTGGGAGCTAATACTCATGGACCCAAATTGAATTGGGTACCAAAAATTAATACGTAATTATTTGTTTGTAGGGGAGCATTGCTACAAGGCCAAAGCTTCAAGTGCAAATTCGTGGTACCTTGTTAGTGGATGCGCTGGACACATGACAGGTGACAAGAGCTGATTCTTGGAGCTAAAACCAAATAGTGGAGGAGTAGTGACATTTGGTGAAAACTCTAAAGGCCACATTGAAGGAATTGGTTCCATTGGTAATCACTTTTTATCCTTATTGATAATGTCTTATATGTCGACGATCTTAAGCATGATCTTTTGAGCATAAGCCAACTTTGTGATAAAGGTTTCAATGTGCTTTTGATTTTAATGGTTGCAAAATTATCAACATTGAAACTAACAAAATTGTGCTTATTGGTTATCGCATAGGAAACATTTACATGGTGCATTTAGATGACATTCATATTTCCAATTCATGTTTTGTTGCTAAAGATGAGCATGATTCATGGTTATGGCATAGAAAACTAGGGCATGCAAGCATGAGTGTTTTGGAAAAATTGATTTCAAATGATCTTGTAAGAGGTTTGCCAAAAGTAAAGTTTCCATATGATAAAATTTGTGATGCTTGTGTTAAAGGGAAACATAAAAGAGTTTCTTTCAAACCTAATAATGATGTTTATACAAATAGAGTTTTACAATTAATCCACATGGATCTTTTTGGCCCTATTAGAACAATGAGTGTGGGTGGAAAATCATATGTGTTTGTTTTATTCGATGACTACTCTAGATATACTTTGATTCTATTTTTAAGTACCAAGCATGATGCTTTAGAAAAATTCATCATATTTTCAAAACTTAATCAAAACAATGTTGGTCACTCTATTTCTCACATTAGGAGTGATCATGGAATTGAATTTAAAAATCTAGGTTTTGAAGAGTTTTGTAACTCAAATGGTATCAGCCACAATTTTTCTGCTCCTCGCACACCTCAACAAAATGGGTTGAGAGGAAAAATCAAACTTTAGAAGAAATGGGTAGAACCATACTTTGTGAAAATAATTTGCCTAAGTATTTTTGGGCGGAAGTCACTAATACGGTTTGCTACATTGTCAATAGATTAATGATTATGCCTATCGTGTATTTAACAAAAGAAATTTAGTAGTTGAAGAGTCTATTCATGAGGTTTTCGATGATAACCTCCTTCCGAGGAAGGATTCTTGTGATGATGATGATATAGGGATTTTTGATACCAATGATGGTAGAGGAAAATCATCAAAGGTAGATGAAATTCTATTAAAAGATGAACCACAAGATCCACCCCTAGGAGTGTTGAAGGACATGACTCTAGAGGAAAAGGAGGTCACCTACCCAAGGGAGTTCAACTATGTCAAAGGTGGTGAGATTTTGGGTGATCCATCTAAAGGGGTAACCACTAGATCTTCTCTTAGAAATACATGTAATTTTTTGCATTTATCTCATGCATAGAGCCTAAAAATATCAAAGAAGCATTAAATGATGATTATTGGATATTGTTTATGCAAGAAGAGTTAAATCAATTTGAGATAAATAAAGTATGGACATTAGTTGATAGGTCCAGTAATAAATCTACCATATGAACTAAATGGGTTTTTAGAAACAAAATAGATGAGAGTGGTAATATAGTGAGAAACAAAGCTAGAGTTATTGCTCAAGGTTATACTCAAGAAGAATGAATCAATTTTGATGAAACCTATGCACCCATAGCTAGAATGGAAGCTATTAGGATGTTGCCTGCATTTGCATATTATCATGAATTCAAGCTTTTTTAAATGGATGTGAAAAGTGTTTTTCTAAATGGTTTTATAAATCAAGAATTGTATGTAGAACAACAGCCCGATTTTGAAGATCCAAAATACACAAACCATGTTTTTAAACTTTCAAAGGCTTTATATGGTTTGAAACAAGCTCCTAGAGCTTGGTATGAAAGATTCTCAAATTTTTTATTGAAAAAGGTATTGAAAAAGGAAAGGTGGATACTGCACTTTTTATTAAAAGAAAAGGCAAAGACATCTTAGTAGTGCAAATTTATGTTGATGATATTATATTTGGTTCTACTAATGAATTGTTTTGCCAAGATTTTGCTAAGTTGATGCAATGTGAGTTTGAAATGTGCATGATGTGGGATCTCTCATTCTTCTTAGTAGTGCAAATTTATGTTGATGATATTATATTTGGTTCTACTAATGAATTGTTCTGGAAGCTCGGTTGCTCCACTTCCCTAGATGCTCTCATGGCCTATCTTGATAGGAAGTTTGCTACCTTGGACACTTATTTTGTCGAGATGAACACAAGGTTTGATACTCTTGATACTCGTTTCAATTCTTTATATGCTCGAGTGACTTCCAATGAATCTCGCCAAGCTGCGATAAACATGACCCTTACTGCTTTCCATGGTAAATGGCGTGGTTACTCTCTTAGTGATAATGGCATGGGCAATGAAGATGACGATGAGGATGAAGATGATGAAGACGTTTCTTAGGCTCGTTCATATCATATCATATTAGGATTTGAGTTTTATACACCTATGTTCTTTATTTGAATTCCTATGACTTTTTGTTATTTGCTTTGGATTATTTTTTTTTAGTTTTTAAGTTGGATTTTTATGTTACTTTGAACAACGCTTTTAATTTATAATATCTATGTTCTTTAATTATGCTTTGAGTTATTTATTGTTTTATATCTTGCATATATTTGCCCTATTGATTTTGATCTAACAAAAAGGGGAGAAGAATTGAGATTAAATTTTTAAAAGGTTTTCAAAATAAACTATCTTTTAGCCTTTAAGAAAGGAGAAGTATTTTTCAAAATACTAAAAAATTTACTTTGGTTTTGTTATATCAAAAAAGGGGAGATTGTAAAACTAATACTTGATTTTGATATGACAAGGATTTCAATGACCAATTTGTATAATTGGATAAATTTTTAAGTACTCAAAAAGTCTCACAAAATGACAAGGATTCGAACTTCAAATTATTTCTAAGACAAAAACTAAAACCCCTGATATTTTCTAAGTATTTTTGTACTCAAATAGCTAAATTTGGTCCAAGAGTATCAATACGCCTTTAGTTGTATTGATACAAATTTTTGCTACTGGAAAACATTTTTATACTTAATGGCTATTGGGTACCGATACCTGTGTAGCCGTATTGGTACACCATTCAACGTGGGAACTATAGCGCCCTGAATTTGGGCCTAGAAGTTAGCTAGATAGATTAGACGGTTCGGGTGAACCGGATTAGACGGTTAGAATTAGTTTCAGGAATTAATTCATAATGAATTGTTTTTGTCCAGAATAAAATATGTAAAAATGGTATAAAATGTTTAATCAATATATTGAGGGTAAACTCAATTTGATATAATAAATTTGGATTAAATGGCATTTTGTTTTGGTGACTAAATGTAAAGTTTTTGAAACTGTTTTGGTGACTAAATCTTAATAGGTTCAAAACTTAGAATTTTAAGGAGCTAATTTACCAATATTTTTAATCAGGTTTTTCCTTTAATTTAGGCTATTTTTAAATGGTTATTAAATAAAAATAAAATATATTTAATTAAATTGGTTTAAATATCTTTGAGGTGTTTATGGTGTTATTAGGTTGCTGGAGATATGAGGTGATGTTGTAGGTGTTTTTAGATGTTAATTGAGGATGTTAAGTGATTCAAATCGTTAGTATATAGCTGGGCTTTATTTAGGATGAAATTGGAGGTGTTTTCGGTTGTTTTTGGATGGCATTTGGTGGAGTTCGGATGTGTATAGTTTGGAATTGATGTTTCTGGGATTATGGATGCACAATAATGTATTAATCATCTGTTATTATGTGAATAAAGCAAGGGAGATTGTACCTATAGCTATTGGCGAAGGTTTGGAGGCGTAGAACAGTTATTTTCTCATCGGTGAGAGGAACTTTGTGTTGTTGGTGAGTGGAATTGCCTTTTGCTGCATATTAAAGGTTTGGAAGGTTAGCTTGGGAGTTTCACTTAAGCCTAGCAAGCTTGGTTAGATTCAGAAGTAAGTAAAAGGTGAATTTCTCTCGATATCTTGGTTCTTGGCCCATGATGATTTAGCTTTTGTTTTGATTTCAAGCATGGCTTAGTACCTACTGTTTTATACTTGATTTTCCATGAGAATGCAATGCAAATGATGATATATATGAATGCTTATGAGATTTAGCAAATGGTTTCCAAAAGGGAAAACTTCGTGGTTTTCAAATATGATTATTGCATCGGAAATTGGTTTATGTGTTGCATATGGAATAATACTGGGGTAACATGGTTTTAAAGTATATATTGGCTAAGTGAAAATGAAATAAATGTTATCGGATATAGTTGGCATGCCATAGGGTTTAAAGTGCACTATAATGAGTCACCTCATAGTTTGTTGAGGGGTAATCTCCAACCATTAAGAACCGCAGCTATTGAGGGGTTACTCCGGTTGGTGGATAAAAGGTGTGTTTAAAGGTACCACCAAGGTGAAAGGTGAGTTTAAATGTACCACCATGGAAATATGAGTATCCGATGTGTTTTCACAATATGATGAGATAATTTTGGTCACTATAATGCCAATACATAAAATAATGTATCATGATGAATATGAAAGATGGATATGATGTGATTTATGATGAAAATGCTCCTAAAGCTATGATATTGGAAATAATTATGCATATGGAAGCTTAAGTTGAGGTTTTGCATATGAGATTATGCATGGAATCCATGATACATTGAAAAGCATATATTTTGATATGTTTTGAGAGATATTTGTAGAAGCATCTAAGGTTTATCAAATAATTATTTAGCCTCAAAGCTTGGCTTTATAATATGGTTTTGATTGCATTGATGAATGTTTTTTAGCATTCCTTGCTAAGAATCTTGTGCTTACGCTCCTTTCTCATCCTTGCAGACAAGTAAGCTTTGGAGGTAGCATTTGGGCAGGGGATCTTCCAAGATTTCAGATTTACAAGTATGGTTTACATACTTAGACTTTTGTAGCAATAAGGGGAAATGTGGCCTTGGGTATTGGGAGACTTGTAATGTGTTGCTCCATGATTTTGAGCAAGTTTATATACTGCTATGGATATGTTTTGTGGTGTTTGAAGTTTGATTTTGGGCGTGGGATGGTTTTTGCATGCTTGGGTAGAGAACATGCCTATAGGAATTTGTTAATGCCTCCCATGTCTTGATGGTTGATCTTACATATGTGAATTCATGGTATGATGATATCTTTTTTGTTCATATGTTGTTTAGGGGACGTTTAAGTGATGTTTCTTTGAGCCAAGGTGTTATACGTTAGGCCAAGAGGCCATTATAGGTCCACTCGTACCAATACGGGTCTCCTGGTATCGGTACATGGGGACTGAGAAAGCCTCAAATCTGGGAAATAATGAATAGGGTATTGGTATGCATAGAAACTGTACTGGTATGACCCTATGATTTTACACTAGTTTCGGTACACGGGAAACTGTACCGGTACACATTTGAGCTACAAGAATGCCGTATTTCATTAAAAGGTTATTCGTTTCGGTATATGTAGAACAGTATCGATACCCCATTTGCAAAATGGGGATAGGGAATGATACTGGCTTACTAGTATCGGTACGAGGTTCGTTATATCTAGTAAATGTATGCTAAAGTTTGCTTTGCTTACATTTTGGTCTCTGTTCCTTGTTTTTGCAATTAAATGAGTTTGATTGATCGTTTAAAGCTAAAATTTGTCATGTATGCATGTAACCTGATTATTTAAGGTTTGGTCACAACGGATTTAAGTAAGCCCTCACAATTTTCTATATTTTCAATTTAGTCCCTAAATTGAAATTACGTTCAATTGGATGTCAATTCGACGCCCGATTCAAATGAGAATTTAACCGCTGCCAGGATGCTCAATTAAGGAGTAAATATGCATCTAGATAACATAAAAAAGAGACCTAATTTGGAGTTAATCATTTTGGGTTTATTTCGACAAATCTAATATAGCTCGCTCGTTTCGGTCTAGCATCTAGGTCGGGTCTAGGGGCTTACATTTGGTGGTATCAGAGCCAGATTATGATTGTTGGAGTTGGTTAATGTTTGGTATGTTATGTTTGCAATATATAGTGCCTGAGTACGTGATTCTTTTTGTGATTATGACATGATTATTATGTTAGGGTATAATACCGGTGACACACTGCCTTTATTGCTACGAGTACAAGAGTTTTATTTTGGAAAAAAATGCCAATTATCTTAGATCCTTGTTTAATGTTGGCCTAAACATGCATATTGTATTTTTATGTTGTAGTTTCATATTTTTGAATATGGTACCGAGATGAGAGACTCGAGCTAATATAAGTAATGCCGGTGATTGGTATAACAATGAGTTACTGCCTCCTCCACCAATTCCTCTTGTTTGTGCTGGAATCGAAGATGGTATGCCCTAGGCACCGTAAGGGGCAGGTTTTGGTGATATGACATCGTTGATCCAGGATATGACTGTAGTGTTTCAAGCAGCTATGGTTGTAGTACATGTACTTGCACCAGCACCGATAGTGGCTGCTAACCCTGGACTTCTATTAGAGCATCTACGTAGTTTGGGAGGTACCAAGTTTAGGGGTTTGGCAGCTGAGGAATTGGTTTGCAAGTACCCAAAGGATTCTTGAACAAATGGAGTGTACAGGCACTCGTAAGTTGGGTTGCACGGTGTCTTTGCTCCAAGGAGATGCCTATAGCTGGTAGAGTATCGTTATCTCAAGCATGACTCCTGAGGAGGTGACTTGGGAGTTCTTTTGTGCTACATTTAAGAAGAATTATCTGGATTCCCATTACCAAGATGAAAAGAAGCGTGAGTTCATGCCTATATTCCAAGGTAGCATGTCTTTATCAAAATACGAGGTTTAGTTTGTTCGGTTGAGCCAGTATGCACCTGAGCTGGTTCCCGATGATCATCAGCGATAAGAGAGTTTCTGATATGGCTTGATCAGATAGGTGGAGACTTATATGTTGGCTTCAGATTACACTGATTTTGATGTCTTGGTTATGCAAGCCAAGGACATTGAAAAGAATATGGGTTTATCCTCTCGTTTGGGAAGTTCCAGCTCTGGAAAGAGGATTGTTGGTTCAGATACAAGAAGAAATTGTTGTAAGAGACATCGGGATTAGAGGTTGTAGAACCTGATATCTTCAACTAATTTCTTGCCATGTTGGTGGAGAAGTCCAATTTTGGGTGATGGTGATGGAAACAATGAAATGAAATGAACACAAAGATTTATAGTGTTCGAGCTTCTCAACCAAGCTCTACATCCACTACCTTAGCTTCCCACTAAGGATTTTCCCAAATTCACTCTTGAATTTCTTCCCTTTTTCTAGGCTAAGAAAGCAACCCTTACACACTCAAAGCTATCTATCCCAAAGCTTGAGCAAACCCCTCTTTACAAAGAGAAAAACAAAGCAAACTAGGAAAACCTCTCAAAGGTTGATATGTTTGCAAAATTAAATCTCTCACCCAAACCTAATACACTTGAGCATATATTGACAATTTAGCTCACAAGTGTTTGTCAATACAAAAATATACAATTTGAACACTAAGACACTTTTTCAATCATAATGATGTTGGCAATTGAATCATTAGTTGTTGCTGAAGGATGGAGCCGTTGGAGACTAATTTTCATGCTGAATTTACTTTTTTAGAGACTTTGGTATCGGTACATGGGTGTGCATATTGATAGACCTACTAGTCGTTTATAGCCGTTGTGCTCTGATCAGCCTTCGCATATCAGGACACCTTATGTGCGTATCAGTACGAACTATCATGGAAATAGCTATTGGGGTAGTTAAAACATAGGGGTATCGGTATGCCTCAATGCGTATAGGTACGACCCCCTCCGTATCGGTACGTCTGAACCTGTACTAGTGCAGGTTTTCAACACTGGAAAATCACTATAGTTGAAACCCTCACTCGTATTGGTACGGCTGATACCATATTGGTACGGGGCTTTCAAAGTGGCTACTTTGGCTATTTAAAAACGTTCAAATACAAGCCAAAAGCCTAATAAAACATTTCAAATCTCTTTTCAAGTTGTTTGGACTTTATATCTTTTTTGCAATCTTTTCAATTTAGTCCAAAACTATTTTTCAATTATTATATCAAAACAAATATCCTAACAATCTCCCCACTTTTGATATAATAAAACCAACTTGAAAATTTGTTTTAGTGATTCTCCCCCTTTGTAAAATAATTTTTGAATATGAGAATATAGATTCAAAAGAGTTAAAAGCTCCCCCTTATTCATTTGAAAATTCAATTTTTCAAAACATTCTCCCCCGTTTTGTTATATAAAAAATGATTCAAACTAAGTTTGAAAACTTTTAAAGTACCATAACAATGGAGAGTAAAAAATTTGCCAAAATAAGAATTTTGTTTAAAAATGGCACCCCTTTACTCAAGCATCAAATATAATGTTAGTCCAACAATTCATGATTAAAAGAAATTGAATTTCAATAATAAATAAAACAAATAACAATACAAGAAATTTAATTTTAAATTTATCACTTGAATCAAAGGTAGGATGTGAAGCCTTCCTTCTTCAAGTGATATCCCTTGTGTGTATAGAGCTTTCTTGGTTCTTCAACTTATTGATCAATGATCTATCACACCTAAAATAAGAAAATCAAGTAATTTTTGGTATACAAATTGCTTTGAATCCAATGACATTAGTGGCACAAACTTTAGTCCCCATAGGAATCCATTTTTCAATTTCATCCTTTTTATGTGAAGAAATTAGTCTTTTTGGGACCCAAATACTTCTAAAACATTTATGTTCAAAAATCTAGGGGCACTAGATTGTCTTTGATAAAAGTTTGATTTTCCAAAATTGTTTTTGTTTTCAAGTTCTTTGGAAATCAAAGCTTTTTCTTTCTTAAGATCATCCAACTCATTTTGATGATCTTTTTCCATCTTTTGAAGTAAATTTTGTAAATTTAAAATTTTTTGCTCAAAATCCTTAAATTTTACTTCAAACTCTAAATTGGTTTTTAAAAGCAAATCATTTTCAGTTTTCAATTTTTAAATCAACTTTTTATATTTTAAAAAATGAAGCCTTAAACTCAAAAACCAATTCGCCGTAGGCTCCTTGTAACTCATCAAAAGTGTAAGAATTAGAAATAGATGAGGTAGAAGTTACCTCACCCTCTTGGAGGGTTATTAAGAATAAGCCGGCTACCGTATTTGATGTGGCCTTGCTTCTTGCATTCATAGCTCTTTAGGGAGTCATCATCTTCTTCTTCGATTCATGCTTGGATTCTTCCATTTCGTTCTTCATGAATCGGGCAAACTTTTTGAAGAGATAGACCATCTCTTAATTTTCACTTCCCTCCTCACTTAAATCTTCTTGGTGGCTTTGGAGGATTGAAGAGCAATGATGTTTACATATATTCCTTGCTCTTTGATCTTCTTCTCCTTCTCCCTTCTTAAAGGTTGAGATGTCAATTCATGGGTACGTAAAGACCCAATGAGCTTATTGTTAACTCCTTAAAAGTACAGATTTTTATGCTTATTTTACAATGCCTTTGCTTGCCTTTGAGAACATTTAGTTGCATTTAGTTGTTAAATTCATGCATTTACATAAGGAGTTAGGGAGTAATGTTTATGCCAGTGTAAAGGGTTGATTTGTTGGCATTATTACAAGCTTGGTAGATCATGATAGGCTTGGCAGAGCAAAGCAGTGTAGAAGGAAGGAATGACAGAGAGAATGTCGAGATGATGTTGGAAGAGATGGACCAGAAATTGCCAGAGCTCGATTGGCATAGAAGAGGTGTCTAATGCCTGGCCAGGTAGCCCTTGGACCTTGGACACGTCAACTCTAAGATTCATATTTTGGATAAGATGATCACATCCCTTATCCCTTGCACCTTCAAAATTCATATTTCAAGGCTTATCCTAGGCGTCCCGTTCTTGCCTATTTAAAGAGGATCGATCATTGATCCAGGGAGAGGACGATTGGATTGAAAGGAAGGCTACACCGAGGAGCGACGTGGTTCAACCAGCTTAACCGAGAGCTTGGAACCATTGAAGGGTTGCATCGATGGACCCCTTTCTAGCCCGTTCTTTTTGTTTTAGTTACTTTTAATTTTAATGATGATGATGTTGAGATACGATGAAGGTTTTTGGATGAATACCCCCACCATGAACTAAACTTTTACTGTTGGTGGGGGATGTTTGCGTTTAACGCTAGTTTTATGTTTAGTTTTTAATAAATCAAATGTCTTGGCATTATTTCCCTATCTAGCATGTTCCTCAGTTTTTATTAAATTCTTTGCCAAGCAACTGCTAGTATTGTTTGTTTATTGCACCTTAATATCTTAACAGACTTGAGGTGCAACGATCGTTGCCAAGTACTAAGGAGATAAGCTTCGAAAGAAGATTTTCAAGTAGATGAACTTACTTCTGGAGTGAATCTACCCTTAGGAGTAAAGATTGAGACTTAATCAAATTAATTGATGAAAAGCGTCACTATAGACAAATAAGGGCTTTATCATGCTTAATAGAGGGTATTGCCATCGATAGAGGCATTACTACTTTGATTATTCTTAAAAATAATTCTAAGGCATGACCCTATTAAAGGCTGACATGAATAGCGTGAAAACCAGACATCACTTGCCAACGCTCAACAATCATTTGAAATCTCCTATTGCCAACGATGTTTTACTTTCTGTTTATTTCTTAAAATCACTTTCTAAAACCACTTCAAATCAATCCAACATTTTTCCTTGACAAGTAATAATAGAAGTAGTCAAATTCTTTGTCAATCCATGTGGATTCGATACTCAACTTATTGTTATATTACTTGTTGACCGCATATAATTGCACGCAAAAAGACTCACCTTAGCATTATTCTTGGGCACTTTTACACTAAAATTCTATATTTTGCCAAGCATTAGCACAATCGACGTGTTTTTGGCGCCGTTACCGGGGGTTGCAACATAATTTATTGTTTTAAAATTTTTACTTGTCTTTCTTTTATTTTTGCTTTTTATTTTATTTCTTTGTTTTGGCCGGTGTATGACCAGAAACCGCCCTATGGTGGAAGATTGGCTATACGATCCAAAAATTGAAAGAACGAAGGTTACAGAAAAAAATTCGAGATATGCTAAACAAGGTAATGGAGGAAATGGTGTGTTAAAAAATGAAGAGAATCCAACAAATAACAATGGGATACCACCAGCTCTTGTTGCCCCAGCCGTTAATGTGGGGAGGAGAAACCTATTAGAGAACACTCTGCACCAAACATTGACAATTTGATGCCATGACTAATTGGTCCTGAGGTAAATACAACTAATTTTGAACTCAAATCAGCAATGATACAAACCCTTTTGAATGTGGGACAATTTGATGGAGCACCTACTGGAGATCCGAGGCAACACTTGAAGCAATTAATGAAGGTTTGCCAACTATTTCAGTAGCCTGGAGTATTGGAGGATACAATGAAGCTGAATTTGTTTACATTTGCCCATGCAGAAGGATTGCGAGCGTAGTTTAGGTGGGGCGAAAGAACTAAAATGAGAATTAAACCATTTATTGGTTTTAAAATGAGTATAAAACTCATTCGTTTGCTGAAACGGGAAAAATTTTATTAAAATTTTGAAATCCTCTAAAAACTCTCTCCCTTTCTCTCAAACTCGACCGAACGTCGCCTCTCACCACTGCGTCGGCCGTCATTCGCTAGCAGCCGACAAACTCGAAAACCAACCAAATCAAACCCTTTTTTCGTTCTAAAACCAAGTCTAACACCCTTTTTTCAAAATCGACCTCCTTCTCTTTTAAAACAAAAAAACAATTCGTAAACCCCTCTCTTTTTCAAAAACTGAAAGCTTTTTGACCCTTTATCCCATCATTGGTTCACCCATTTTGGCCCAAAGTCCTGAGCTTATCACCGGACGAGGAAGAGCAACAGACGCGCGTGGAGGAGGACCGACATATAAGGTCAAAAACCCTAATCTCTAATTTCTATGTGTATGATGGTTCGAGAAAAAAGGAAGGGATGTCTCTAAAATATGATGTTTTTTGCTTTCTATTGCTTGAATGAAATCCCCTCCCTCTCTAGGGTTTACATTGATGGTTTCGGTTATATATCCGAATTTACATATTTCTTAAAATTATATGGAAATTCAAAGAATAATCATATTGGTTGTTGCTTAATTCTTGTTTGTAATCATGCCATCCTCTAAGATTGTTGGTTTGTCTCAAAATATTCTCTGATTTTTGCTAATTTTGTTTTGCTTTGTTTTGTTTTGTCTTGCATGTGAGGCTCGTGCGAGAAGGGGACCAGTGGTGCTTGCTGGCATGGCCGAGGTCGTGAGGGCAGCTGTTGCCATGGCGTTGAGGTGGCGATGATGTGGTCGGTGAGGTGGTGATCTGAACGATCATGAGGGAGCTGAAAAGGCTGCGTGAAACCCACACGCACGTTGGGAAGCTAAAGAGTTGCGCGTGCTACGCATGGGGAAGCCAAATGGTTGTTGGCTAAGCTGGTTAGGTAGCTGAAGGGTTTAGGTTATGGTCATAATTGGGCTTTGTTGGGTAATAGGTTTAAATAGAAATTAGGCCTATTGGGCCATGTAGATATGTAATTAACTTTTTGGGTTTTATAAAATATAATGGACATTTATATTTAAATACAAATGGGCCCTTTATTAAGTGTATAGTGGATGGTATATATATATTATGTGATGTTTTGGTTTTAATTTAATCGGATAATAAACCTAGACGAAAAATGGGTATTACAACGTCCAACCATTTAAGGTATTCCTTCTTGACTACTTTCTTCATCTTCTCATTCAATCTTCTTTGCGGCTAAATGGTCTGTTTGTTCTCATCATCTAGCTTAATCTTGTGCATGCTTAGAGATGGACTAATTCCCTTGATATCAACAATTGTCCAGGCAATAGCACGCTTGTGCCGCTTAAGAATATTTATTAACTTAGCTTCTTGTATTGTGTCTAGAGTTGCAGAGACAATGATTGGGAGTGTTTCTACATCTCCAAGGAATACATATTTGAGACTAGCTGGAAATGGCTTGAGTTAAAATCTGTTTCCTAACTAACTTACGAAACTTGAGCCAACTGTATCGATTCGGTTAGAGGTGAATCGACACGGGTCCTTGTCAAAATTTGTTTTGGAGACCAAATTTAAAGAATTGGAAGTTTGGGGGTTGAGTCACCTACTTGCTTGCCACCCTTCATGTGAGAAAGCTCATAAAAGATGTCAATTAGTCATCAATTGTCATAAGTTGAGAAAAGGGATAAAAAGATGGATAATAATAATATAAGCTTACCTTTTCCAAAGTGAAATCATCTCATTGGTCCTTGAGAAGGTGAGAAATGATTAGGGTGATAGTTTTCTTAATAAATGAATAAAAAGAAAGCTTTCTCTTTTGTTTTGAATTCACCGTAACCAAAGTTCACCCTTTGTCTTAGAAATAAGCACACACCTCCATTGTTGTCTTCAACCTCAAGCACAAGCACACACCTCTCTGTTTGGGCTCCTTAAACTCAAGTGTGTTTGCTTTAAAAGCTTTAATCTATAGCTATTGGTTTGGTAAGTAGAAACCCTCAATTTATTGCTCATTTCATGAGCTATTGGATGATTGATTTCAAGTTATGATTCTCAAGCTAAGCCCTTGTTCTTCAAGTTTTAATCCATGAATTTAATGATTAGCTAGTGGCTATTCTAAGCTTAGAAATGAGTATCGATGTTGGCATATCGATCGTAACAATTTCCTATTGATTCTCCCTAGCTCAAGAGTTGGAGGAAGCTAACCCATCGTCTCCAACAAACGCTGAGAAAAAGGGAATTACGATCCGAGGCCATAAGAACTTCAAAATTCAAGGTGAGTGTAGTCGGAGTCTCGAAAGTTGGCTAGGTGCCATCTCGAATCATTGATTATTTCTTATTATATTGCTAACCATTGTATTGAAGGTTTTTGCATAAAACCCTATCGGAAGTCACATAGGTAAGAATGGGTAAATATTGCATTGAAATCATGTCCGAAACATCGTTATTGTTATCACATAGACTATTGAAGCATTGTTATGTTAAGCTATTGAGTATTGAAAACTGATTATTACATATTGTTATCAAAATATTGATATATGTTTATTCCTATTGAATCACCGTATCGAATCATCCTAAACCCGGATCATTGCTATTGAACTATTGTTATCATTATTATTGATACATTGATATTGAATTATTGATTATTGAACCTTGGGATCGAAAGTATTGGATACAGTTGACATGACATAGAATTCATGAGCTCATTGGTACGGGTATAGGCTATGGCCTTTATTGTGGTGCGGCGGAGGGATGTTGATGTGTATTGGTCAAATTGGTGTGGTGGAGGAAATACGACTAGACCATTATTGATATTGGTGTGGAGGTGGAATTTGTGTATCCATATACCGTGAAATTGATCCAAGGGAACCATCGAGTATTGCTATTGATCAATGATATGAAATTATGAATATGCTATTGATTATCGTTGTTATGATGATTATTGATGTCATGATAAATGTTGAGTATAATAACTATGCCATGTTGAATCATATGTTTATTGTTAGTACAATTAGACTTGTTGATAAAGCATGTTGGAATGCATGTCATGCTCATTCATTGTTTATGGATACCTCACTTAGACTATGTAAGTCTAATGCATTCATCTTCCACTTTTCAGGTTAAGAAAGTATATCGGATCAAGATCGGAGCTAGTTGGAAATTCGACAAGTCACCACAAGCTTAGAGTAATGTGTTTTGTCCTTATGAACTCCTAGAATGGTGGCGAAGTAGTGAAACTAGTTCAATATGGTCTTTCGGGTATGTGTATATTGGCTATGTTTTGTATAGGCCATAGAGGCCCTAAACATCATCTTGGTTTTGGTTTGAAATGGTTAAAATATGCATACTTGGCACTAAAAGGTGAAATTATAGTAATTGGATTCATACTGTCATGAGATATAGCATGCTAATAGATTAAATGGTTATAAATTTGTTGGTAAAATCTCACTGTGTTTGGACATCATTTGACAGGTTAATTGGACTAAAGACCAGATAAAATCTGTCATTACAAGATAGGCATATCGATACAGGTCAAGCTGTATTGATACGGCCTTGCATATTTGAACTTGGTAAAATAGGGTGTATCGATACAGTAAGGGGTGTATTGATATGGATCTTGGCAATAAGGTCTAGGAAATAAATTGCATCGATACGACCTTAGGTTGTACCGAAACGGGTCAACCTTGGTCAACGCGTATCGATACAGGCTTAGATGTATTGATACGGGCTTGTTACCCTTGAATCTAGAATTGAGAAATTTGGCTTAGCGTACCGATACAATCTTAAGTGTATCGGTACGGTGCTAGTTAATTCAGTTAAAAGACTTAAACTACAGTTTTAAATAGTTTATAGAATGGTAACTGAATATTGTATGGTTCAATGGGATGGGTAAATATTATCAAAATGTCATGAAACTTTATGAGTATCCTATGATTGAATTAAATTTCATTGTGGTATTGTCAATTATAGAAAATGACCCCTAAATTATCAGTTTTACAGTTTAGCCCTAAAACTCGTAAAAGTTATAAATTGGTCTTAATTAATGAATTATTGTTCTATGTGGGATAAATCAAGTTAATATCGATATTGGGAAATGTTTGAAAGGTATAATACTGATTGGGTGTTTTGTATTGTTGAAATTTTATCTCATCGACCACCATATCATTCACCAGTAGCATTCTCTGACTCGGTTTTCTGCCAGGCCGGGTAGGGGTGTTACATTTATGGTATCAGAGCTAGAGTTTAGTTGGTTCTAGACTAAACTGAGGCTTATTGTATTGATCATTATTTTACTTTGCCACCTAGGAGTTATTTTATTATATATTGTGACTTGCTAGCTAATCTGATCTCTTTATTTATAGATGTCCAACTCTAATCAAACTCGAATAGATGAGCATATCATTGACTCCTCCACACATGGTGAGGAAGTAAGAATGAGGGATCCTTCGATTCCACAGAACCCTCTGGTACGAAATCATGAGCCTCAGATGCAAGTTGCTCAAGAAGAATGCTATGGAACATGGCTAACATGTTCAAGGTGTTAATACCCTCGTTGAAGGCCGAGCAAACTCTCTCATCGTCCAATGTTGCTATCCCGAGTACCCAAGCTCCTATTGATAAGTTACCCCAATACTAGGCTTACTCTTTTATCAGGTGAAATGATGATAACCTTGAAATTGCAGAGTATTGGTTAGATAATACTCTACGCATTCTGACTAAGCAACTACAGTGTTCTGATGAACACAAGCTTGAATGTGCCATTTCCTTGTTAGCAGACGAATCACCGTATTGGTGGGAGACTACGATTCTTACAGTCCTCAAAGAGGCTGTGAATTAGGAGTTCTTCCTTCATGAATTTTGAAAAAAAAATATCAATAAATACTACCTTGCTAAGAGGCGTGATATCTTTCTTCACCTAAAGCAAGGAGAACGACCCGTGGAGTAATACATTCACGATTTTTGCAAGTACTACCGGTACGGGGATGAGTATATCAAGAAAGAAGAAGAAAAGTGTAAGATGTTCATCAACGGGTTGAACGATGAACTACGTCCTATATTCACGGCCTTGTGCATAACCGATTTCCAAAACCTTGTGAATAGGGTCAAATCTACTAAAAGTGCTCAAAAGACTTAGAGGTCCAGTGGGTCAAACAAGTCGGAAAGGAGGCATCAAGGTGAATCTTATTCTTCTGAATCTTTCAAGAAAGGGAAGCATCATGATTCAAAATATAATGTGTATTCACAGCCTTCCCAGTATGAATATCTTGCTAAGCCACAAGCTATGACTCAATTCTTTCCTAATGCCAACCCTATTGAAAGCATTGATGGCTCTAAGCAAGAAACAAAGTTTCCAGTTTGTAACTTCTGTCGTCACATGCACCCTAAAGGACAATGCCGTAAGAAGTCAAGAGCTTTTCCTTATGTGGTGAGATGGGACATCTCATTCGTGATTATCCTAAGAACACTATCAAGCCTACTTCCGCATCAGCCAATTCGTCCCCTGTTCAATCCTTTCGAGGAAAGGGAACAATATAAGGATCGTTTGAAAGGTTTGAAGGTTCATCCAAAGCATCACACCAACCTGAATCCAAAGCTTATACATGGATGTACCATGTGATAGGAAAGAAACAAAAGGATGATCACTGTCACACCTTGAAAATTCGTCTAGTCGGAATTATGTTTCGGTGATCAGAAATTTTGTGTCAGTTATGCCCGAATAATGTAATTGCTCGATCTTGTACCCAACTTTGAAGTATAGAAAGTTATTTGGGATTAATTTAAGTTGTGGGGACCTTTTCGTAAGAAATTCAAAGCTGAAAATGTTGAAATTAAGCCAGAGGTATAGATACGATAAAACTAGTATCAGTACAGCCTAACTGCCCATAACTAACTTACCTATTTTAGCTTAGCCATATCAATACGGCCATGAGGTGTATCGACATAGGTTCCTACAGAAATATGTTTTGGTGACTAAATTGAAAAGATATGGGAAATAAGGTGCTGGGTTAGCTATTTGCTTGCCCCTCCCACGTGAAACACCTCAGATTAAGTGATGGATAGTTGCCAATTGCCTTAAAATTGTAAAAAGATATGAATTGATAGAAAATGGTTGTTTAATCTTGCCAATTGCCCCTCCATAAGTAGGTGGGAGAATGATTAAGAGTGGTAAATGGTTTTAAAATGATAAACAAAAGCTTTCTTCCTTACTTTGAATTCCCCAAAAGAAAAACTCACCATTGTCTTCAAACAAGCAAGCACCATCATTATTGTCTTCAACTTTAAGATAAGCAAGCACCTCGATCTAATCCTTGGCCTTTGTTCAATTTTGATACATCGTTTGAAAGCTTAGAACTTGGTGAGTAAAACCCCCTTATCAATTTAATGATTCATTCGATCTTTGAGGTGTAATTTCAAGAATTAGGTCTTTGATCATCCAATCTAAGCCCATGTATTAGGTGATCAAAACCCTTATTTTGATGTTTTCCACAAGCTTCAGTAAGCTTGAAAAATGTTTGTAAGTCACTGTGTTTGATTCTAATGCAATCCTTAATTTTTGGACTAGCTCAAGAAGTAGAGAAGAATCCCTCATCATCTCCCTCGAAAGTTAGGTGCCAAGGAGTCATAATCCGAGAGCTTTGAGAGCTTTGGAATCAAGGTGAGTGTAGTTGTATCAATGGATGGGCAAGGTGCCATCCCATTGCATTCGTTTTTGTGATTATAATTGCATTTGTTTCAGTGCTCAAGTATAGCAAGCATATGTGGGTGCTAATGATAAGCATGGTAAGTTCTCGACATTGTGGTATGTTGTAAAGTTCGTATATGACATTTGAAATATGCTATGTGTAAATGTTGATATGTATATGTTATGATATGTTATGTGGAGCTAAGGCTCAATTTGTGATCCGATATGATATGGCCTACGGGCACAAAGGTAAGAACTATGATGATATGTGTAATCCTTGGATACTTGTGGACTTTGGATACAATTGGCATGCCATAGGGTTATTTGAGCTCGCTAAGTAAGGGATTGGACTACGGTCTGGGGCTACGGCCTATATGTTGTGAGATAAGGTTGGCTTGTGTAAGGGATATTTTTCGGAGCTACGGCTCAAGGCTAAGGCCTACTTTTGATATGATGTTGTGTATAGGGGAATCCGCGTATACATTGGTTACCATGTCCAAGGAAATTTTATGTATCTATGCTTTGCATGTGACATATGAAAATGTAACAATTGGCCTTGAATATGATCAATATACGATTAATGGTGTACTTATGTCATTAAAACATGTTTATAAGTCATTTACGCCAAATAGAACTTGGTTGCATTTGTTATAACTACCTCACTAGGCTATGTAAGCCTAACATGTGTGTGTGTCATGCATTTCAGGACTTTGAAGAATTCTAAGCTCTAATTGTGTGGCTGCGGTTGCAAGTCACTCTCATTGACCATATGTATGCCATGTTTTGTTATAAACTCCTAGTAGGGGTGCCATAGGGCTTAGATATGTTCAATGGTCTATTTTGATATGTATGTAATGGTCCTAAAGTGCCTAGGTGTAAAATGGGAAATATGACATGTTTGCAAATTGATAAACTAACTAATTTTGGCCTAAAGGGACTCAAAGGTAAAAACTTAGTAAACGGACTTGAAATGCCCTAAAATTTGGTATGCTATTAGAATTATGGATTAATAATTTACTGGTAAAATTTCATGGCATTTGGACATCATTCAAAAGGTTAATTCGAATAAAAACGAGATAAAATCTATCATTATAGGACTGCGTATCGATACAGGTCAAGCTGTATCGATACGGACCTCAGTATAAGGGTCTGGGAAGAAAATTGCATTGGTACGGCCTTGGGGTATATCCAAACGGGTTAACCTTGGTCAACATGTATCGATAAAGGCTTAGATGTATTGATATGGGCTTGTCACCCTTTGTTTTGGAATTGAGAAATTTTGCTTAGCGTACCGATACGGTCATAAGTGTATCGGTACGGTGTCAGTTAATTCTGCTAAAAGACTTAAACCATAGTTTTAAACAGTGTACAAAATAGTCACTAAATCTTAATAGGGTTAATCCGATGGGTAAATACCTCCGTTAATAACAAAATTTTATAGGATAATAATTTATAATTTTAATTGAAATCTAGGAAAAGAAAAATTTTGATAAAGACCCTTAGTTTGTAAAATTTACAATTTAGTCCCTAAATTTGAAAAAAGTTTAAAATTGACCCCAAATTGAGTAAGTTATTAATAAGTTAGTTCGATAGGTTTTAAAAGAGATTAATATGACATTCTGAATAAGGTTTCAAACTTTGGTTAAGCTTCTGAACTCTAAATCTATTTTCGGTAACACTTTCCGACCCGATCCCCTATCGGGCTGGGAAGGGGGTGTTACTTCTGTGGTATCAAAGCTAGAGTTTAGTTGATTCTAGGACTAAACCAAGGCTTGTCATGAGTCTGCATGTGCATATGCCACCTAGGAGTTTATTTGTATATGTTATTCGTGACTTGTAGCTAACACGATTTAATTTCTTCTTTTCGACTAGCTATAAGAATGTTCGCACCTGGTGATAGATGTAATCCAAATGAACCCCATCCGGGCTCCTCCACGATACAAGGATATAATCTTGAAGTAGGAGTCCAACCATAATAGGTGGGGCAGAATCACCTGCCTAATCCCCCTCCGATGCCCCCGCTCAACAAGAGTACTTGATGTCTATGGCAGAGATGATTAAGCAGATGGTCGTGTCTCTCAGGCAAGTGCTGCCACCGCAACCTGCTGAAGCACCCATATCTGTTTTGAGACTCGGCCTACACTTTCACCGGCCAGGATCAAGACAATCTCGAAGTAGCTGAATACTGGCTAGAAAACACTCTTAAAGTTCTGAATAAGCAAATGACGTGTCCAGACGAACACAAGTTGGAATGTGCTTTGGCACTAATCTCTGAGGAGGCTCGGAGTTGGTGGGACACTGTGACACTCACCATACTTGAGCATAGAGTCACATAGGACTTCTTCCTTCAGGAGTTTCGTAACCATTACCTTGCTAAAAAGCGTAAGAAGTTCCTCCATCTAAGACAAGGAGGGCGACCCGTGGAGCAGTACATCCATGAATTTTGTCAAGGTATGGTTCAGAGATCATACGCACTAATAAGGAGAAGTGTAGAATGTTTATTGATGGCCTATGTGATGAGTTACGCCCTCTCTTCACTACTTTAGAGCTGGGGGACTTCTAGAACCTGGTCATCTGGGCAATTGCTACTGAAGCCTCTCAAAAGGCTTATGAAAGAAGGAAAGGTAGCCAAGCTTGATCTGATAAGAGGTTCTGAGACGATTTTACACCTCCTATGCCTCCGAAGAAAGTTAGACAGTGGGACCAGAATTCTGCCACCTTTCAATAGCTACCAAGAACGGGATATGTGTCACAATCCCAGTCTCCAAGAACATATGTTGCTCGTACAGCTTCGGTTGATAGCACGGGTGGTTCTGAGAGAAGTTCGCAGATTCCCTTATGCAATTTTTGTCAGAAAAGACATTCTGGGCATTGTCGTAGGTAGTCCAGGTCTTGTTATCTTTGTGGTGAATTAGGCCACTTGCATCAGACAATGTCTGCAGAATCCCAATGCTCCTACCTCTGTGGCTTCTCAGAACAATCCTAATAAGGAAAAAGGAGTGAAGCAAGTGCAATCTTGATCAGTAGGAAGACCCCGCAACTCGAACAGTCCTGCATTTGGACGTGACCCTCAGACCTCTGCTCAAATTTACCATGTTCGAGGTCAAGAGCAGGAAGACGACCCTAATGTGATCGCAGGTATGGTAGAACTATGTTATGATCTTGTTTATGCTTTGGTGGATCCCAGTTCTACGAATTCCTTTATTAGTGAACCATTGATCGAGAAGTATGCCTTAGAACCTGAACCGGTCACTTCTGAGATAGTTGTCTCTAACCTAGTAGGAGATAGTGTGGTTGCACGGTTGATCTGTAAAGCTTGCCCTTTAAGGATCTAAGGGATCCCATTTCCGACCAATTTGATGGCCTTTCCTTTTCATGCGTTCAATCTTATCCTAGGCCTTGATTGGTTAGCTGAACATCAAGCTTGGGTAGATTATTCGAAGAAGAAGCTATATCTGTGCAGACTCAGTAAGGAGAGCATAGCCTTGATGAAAGCCAAACCTAAGTCTAAAGAAGCCATTATGTGTACAATAGGGTCTAAAGGAGACCCAGAACTCAAAAATGTGCCGATAGTGAAAGGATTTCCTGATGTGTTCCCTGATGAACTTTAGGGACTCCCTTCGACCCGGAAAGTATAATTCGAAATTGAAGTGCAGCCGGGGAATACACCAGTCTCCATTGATTCGTATAGAATGGCTCCAATCGAATTAAAAGAATTGAAATCCCAAATCCAAGATCTTTTGGATAAGGGATTTATCTGACTGAGTTCCTCACCCTAGGGAGCACTGGTCTTGTTTGTCAATAAGAAAGATGGATCGATGCGACTATGCAATGACTATCATCAGTTGAATAAAGTAACAATCAAGAATAAGTATCTGTTACCAAGTATCGATGACCTCTTCGATCAGTTGAAGGATGCTTCTGTTTTCTCCAAGATAGACCTACGATCCAGATACTATCAAATGCTAGTGAAGGAGTCTGATGTTCCAAAGACTGCCTTCTGAACTAGATACAGCCACTATGAGTTCTTGGCAATGCCTTTTGGGCTTACCAATGCACTTGCAGCCTTCATGGACCTGATGAACTATGTGTTCTGGCCTTATCTAGATATATTCGTGGTTGTGTTCATAGATGACATCCTAATCTATTCTAAGGGAACTGCCACTCATGAAGAACATCTCCAGATTGTGCTTCAGACACTCCGGGAGAAATAACTATATGCTAAGTTCAGTAAATACGAATTCTGGCTATCTAAAGTATCCCTTATGGGTCATGTGGTTTCTTCTGTGAGAATTCAGGTGGACCCGAGGAAGATTCAAGCGGTTCTTGATTGGAGTCCTCCAAAGAATCTTGGAGAGGTTTGTACCTTTTTTAGCCTTGCAGGCTACTACTGTAGATTCGTTAAAGGGTTCTTGATAATTGTTGCACCCTTAACGAAGCTTTTCCATACAGAAACTCCCTTTTGTGGACAATGGAACAACAAAGGAGTTTTGATCAGCTTAAGAAAGTCCTAACACATACCCTTATTTTGGTGCAAGTTGAGTCAGGCAAGGACATCACCATATACAGTGATACATCCCACCTGGGATTAGGCTATGTACTTATGCAAGAAGGAAAAGACATTGCTTATGCCTCACGTCAGCTCAAACCACACGAGCTGAATTACCCGATACATGATTTGGAATTAGTTGTTGTTGTGTTTGCCTTAAAGATTTGGAGGCATTATCTTTACAGTGAGAAGTGTTACTTGTACACTGATCGCAAAAGCCTAGAGTACCTTCTGACTCAAAAAGAGTTGAACCTCCATCAACGTCGGTGGGTGGAACTTTTGAAGGACTACGACTTGGTCATTGATTACCATCCTGGTAAGGCCAATGTTGTGGCTGACACCTTTAGTCGAAAGCCCACTCCCTCTCTGATGTGCTTGAATGCTCATTTTCAGCTCAAGAAGTATGGCGAGTTGTTGGCTAAATTGAGAGTTCAATCAACCATTGTGTCTCGAATCAAAGCACTCCAAGAATCTGATGAGGAGTTGCAAACTCTCATTGCTAAGATCAAGGATAAGCTAGATCCTGACTTCGCTATGAATTCCGAAGGGTTGTTGTGTTTCTAAAATCGTATTTATGTCCTGACGATGATAATCTTTAGAATCAGATTTTGAGTAAAGCTCATTCAAGTCCTTTCTTTGTCCATCCTGGGGCTATCAAGATGTATAAGGACTTAAAGGAGCTGTATTGATGGTCTGGTATAAAAGGTGAGATCACAGACTTTGTGGCTAGGTATTTGACCTGCCAACGGGTTAAAGCCAAACACAAGGTGCCTACTGGTCTCTTGCAACCTATCAAGCTTCCACAATGGAAATGGGAACGTATTATGATGGATTTCGTAAGCGTTCTACCATTGACAGCAAAGAAAAATGATGTTGTATGGTCATTGTAGATCGATTCACCAACTCTGCTCATTTTCTTCCAATAAGAATGGACTTCAACTTGCCTAGACTCATTGAGCTGTACATTCACGAAGTCATCCATTTACACAAAGTTCCTGTATCCTTCATCTTCGACCATGATCCACATTTTGCTTCCCAATTTAGGAGAACACTACACAAAGCTTTGGGAACTTGAGTGCACCTAAGCACTGCCATCCACCCTTAAACCGATGGTCAATCTGAAAGGGTTATTTAGGTAACCTTATGTCATTTCTATTCATGTGTATAAATATTTCATATCAATCTTGATTCTTCCTTGTAGATCCTAAAAGATATGCTAAGAGCTTGTGTTATCAACTTTGGGAATACATGGGAAAAGTCTCTACCCTTGGTGGAGTTCGCGTAAAACAATAGTTATCAAGCTTCGATTCAAATGGCCCCTTATGAAGCTTTGTATGGAAGAATTTGCAGAACTCCTCTTTGTTGGACCGAGCTTGGTGAAGGCAAAGTGTTAGGTCTTGACTTACTTTAGGAAACCGAAGAAAGGGTAACCACTATTCATGACTGGCTCAAGGCGGTGATCGACCGGCAAAAAGATTATGCTGATTTGAAAAGAAGAGACATTCAGTATGATGTGGGTCAGAAAGCCTCATGGAAAAAGGTCCTACGTTTTGGCAAAAAGGGGAAGCTCAGTCCTCGTTTCATTGGTCCGTTCGAAGTGATGGAGTGAGTTGGACCTGTTGCTTATCGACTAGCTCTTCTCGAAGAATTAAGTCATATACATAATGTCTTCCATGTATCTATGCTACGAAAGTACCGATCTGATCCTTCTCATGTGATTGAACCATAATCCATGGAAATCTTGTCTAATTTGACTATGAGGAAGAACCAGTGCAAATCCTCACACGAGAAATCAAGAGACTTCAAAACAAGATTGTGCTATTAGTGAAAGTCCTTTGGAGAAATCACTCAGTGGAAGAAGCAACCTAGGAGCCAGAGGAGGCGATGCGGAAAGAGTATCCTCATCTCTTCAGCTAAAGTGAAAATTCGAGGATGAATTTTTGTAAGGGGGAGAGTTGTCACACCCTGAAAATTGATCTAGTCAGAATTAGGTTTGGCGATCAGAAATTTTGTGTCAGTTATGCCCGAATAATGTAATTGCTCGATCTTGTACCCAACTTTGAAGTATAGAAAGTTATTTGGACTTAATTTAAGTTGTGGGGACCTTTTTGTAAGAAATTCAAAGCTGAAAATGTTGAAATTAAGCCAGGCGTATCGATACGGTAAGACCAGTATCGGTACAGCCTAACTGCCCATAACTAACTTACCTATTTTAGCTTAGCCGTATCGATACGACCATAAGGTGTATCGATACAGGTCCCTGCAGAAATCTGTTTTGGCGACTAAATTGAAAAGATATAGGAAATAAGGTGTTGAGTCACCTACTTGCTTGCCCCTCCCACGTGAAATACCTCAGATTAAGTGATGGGTAGTTGCCAATTGCCTTAAAATTTTAAAAATATATGAATTGATAGAAAACGGATGTTTAATCTTTCCTTTGTTAGTAGGAAAGCTTCCTATTGGTCCATAAGTAGGCGGGAGAATGATTAAGAGTGGTAAATGGTTTCAAAATGAGAAACAAAAGCTTTCTTCCTTACTTTGAATTCCCCGAAAGTAAAACTCACCCTTGTCTTCAAACAAGAGAGCACCACCATTATTGTCTTCAACTTCAAGCTAAGCAAACACCCTGATCTCATCCTTGGCCTTTGTTCGATTTTGATACGTCGTTTGAAAGCTCACAACTTGGTGAATAAACCCCCTTATCAATTTAATGATTCCTTTGATTTTTGAGGTGTAATTTCATGAATTAGGTTTTGATCATCCAAGCTAAGCCCATGTATTAGGTGATCAAATCCCTTATTTTGATGTTGCCACAAGCTTCAGTAAGCTTGAAAAACGTTTGTAAGTCATTGTGTTTGATTCTAATGCAAATCTTAATTTTTGGACTAGCTCAAGAAGTGGAGAAGAATCCCTCTTCATCTCCCTTGAAAGCTAGGTGCCAAGGAGTTGTAATCCGAGAGCTTTGAGAGCTTTGGAATCAAGGTGAGTGTATTTGTATCAAAGGATGGGCAAGGTGCCATCCCGTTGCATTCGTTTTTGTGATTATAATTGCATTTGTTTAAGGGCTCAAGTAGGGCAAGCATATGTGGGTGCTAATCATAAGCATGGTAAGTTCTTAACATTGTGGTATGTTGTAAAGTTCGTATATGAAATTTGAAATATGCTATGTGCAAATATTTATATGTATATGCTATGATATATTATGCGTAGCTAAGGCTCAATTTGTTATCCGATATGATATGGCCTACGGGCACAAAGGTAAGAACTATGATAATATGTGTAATCCTTGGGCACTTTTGGACTTTGGATACAATTGGCATGCCATAGGGTTATTTGATCTCACTAAGTAAGGGATTGGACTACGGTCTGGGGCTACGACCTATATGTGGTGCGATAAGGTTGGTTTGTGTAAGGGATATTTTCCGAAGCTACGGCTCAAGGCTAAGGCCTATTTTTGATATGATATGGTGTATAGGGGAATCTGCGTACACATTGGTTACCATGTCCAAGGAAATGTTATGTATCTATGCTTTGCATGTGACATATGAAAATGTAACAATTGGCCATGAATATGATCGATATATGATTAATCATGTACTTATGTCATTCAAGCATGTTTATAAGTCATTTACGCCAAATAAGAACTTGGTTGCAGTTGTTATAGCTACCTCACTAGGCTATGTAAGCCTAACATGTGTGTGTCTCATGCATTTCAGGACTTTGATGAAATCCAAGCTCCGATCGTGTGGTTGCGGTTGCAAGTTACTCTCGTCAACCATATGTATGTCATGTTTTATTCTAAACTCCTAGTAGGGGTGGTATAGGGCTTAGACATGTTCAATGGTCTATTTTGATATGTATGTAATGGTCTTAAAGTGCCTAGGTGTAAAATGGGAAATATGACATGTTTGTAAATTGATAAACTAAGTAATTTTGGCCTAAAGGGACTCAAAGGTAAAAACTTAGTAAACAGACTTGAAATGCCCTAAAATTTGGTATGCTATTAGAATCATGGATTAATAACTTGCTGGTAAAATTTCATGGCATTTGGACATCATTCAAAAGGTTAATTCAAATAAAAACAAGATAAAATCTGTCATTAGAGGACATACGTATCGATACGGGTCAAGCTATATCGATACGGACTTACATATTTGGACCTAGGAAATAGAGCGTACCGATACATGTTAAGCTGTATTGATACGCACCTCAGTAGAAGGGTCTGGGAAGAAAATTGCATCGATACGGCCTTGGGGTGTACCGAAACGGGTCAACCTTGGTCAACGTGTATCGATAAAGGCTTAGATTTATTGATACAGGCTTGTCACCCTTAGTTCTAGAATTGAGACATTTGGCTTAGCATACCGATACGGTCGTAAGTGTATCGGTACAGTGTCAGTTAATTCTGTTAAAAGACTTAAACCATAGTTTTAAATAGTTTACAGAATAGTCACTAAATCTTAAGAGGGTTAACTTGATGGGTAAATGACCTTTTTTAATAACAAAAATTTACAAGCTAATAATTTATAAGTTTATTTGAAGGCTAGGAAAAGAATTTTTTGATAAAGACCCTTAATTTGTAAAATTTACAATTTAATCCCTAAATTTGAAAAAGTTTAAAATTGACCCCAAATTGAGTAAGTTATTAATAAGTTAGTTCGATAGGTTTTAAAAGAGATTAATAAGACATTTTGAATAAGGTTCCGAACTTCGATTAAGCTTCTAAACTCCAAATCTTTTTCTGGTAACACTTTCTGACCAGATCCCTGTCGGGCTGGGAAGGGGTGTTACATTTGTGGTATCAGAGCTAGAGATTAGTCGATTCTAGGAATAAACCAAGGCTTGTCATGAGTCTGCATGTGCATATCCACCTAGAAGTTTATTTGTATATGTTATCCGTGACTTGCAGCTAACACGATTTAATTCCTAACTAACTTATGGAACTTGTGCCAACCGTATCGATACGGTTAGAGGTGTATTGGTATGGGTCCGTGTCAAAATCTATTTTGGTGACCAAATTGAAAGAATTGGGAGTTTGGGGGCTGAGTCACCAACTTGCTTACCACCCTTCACATGAGAAAGCTCAGAAAAGATGGCAATTAGTCATCAATTGTCAAAAGTTGAGAAAAGGGATAAAAAGATGGATAACAATAATAATAATATAAGCTTACCTTTGCCAAAGGGAAATCATCTCAATGGTCCTTGAGGAGGTGAGAAATGATTAGGGTGATAGTTTTCTTGATAAAGGAATAAAAAGAAAGCTTTCTCTTTTGTTTTGAATTCACCATAACCAAAGTTCACCCTTTTTCTTAGAAATAAGCACACACCTCCATTGTTGTCTTCAACCTCAAGCTCAAGCACACACCTCTCTATTTGGACTCCTTAAACTCAAGTTTCTTTGCTTTAAAAGTTCAATCTATAGCTATTGATTGGGAAAGTATTAACCCTCAATTTATTGTTGATTCCATGAACTATTGGATGATTAATTTCAAGTTATGATTCTCAAGCTAAGCCCTTGTTCTTCAAGTTCTAATCCATGGATTTAATGATTAGCTAATGGCTATTCTAAGCTTAGAAATAAGTATCGATGTTGGTATATCTATTGTAACAATTTCCTATTGATTCTCCCTAGCTCAAGAGTTGGAGGAAGCTAACACATCGTCTCCAATAAATTCTAGGAAAAATGGAATTATAACCCGAGAGTCGTAGGAGCTTCGAAATTCAAGGTGAGTATAGTCAAAATCTCGAGAGTTGGCTAGGTGCCATCTCAAATCATTGATTATTTCTTATTGTATTGCTAACTATTGTATTGAAGGTTTTTGTATAAAACCCTCTCGAAAGTCACATAGGTAAGAATGGGTAAGAATTCCATTAAAATCATGTCCGAAACATCGTTATTGTAATCATGAAAAGTATTGAAGCATTGTTATGTTAAGCTACTGAGTATTGAATATCGATTATTACATATTGTTATCAAAATATTGATATATGTTTATTGCTATTGAATCACCGTATCGAATCATTGTTACCAAATCATTGCTATTGAACGATTATTATCATTGCTATTGATACATTGATATTGAATTATTGATTATTGAACCTTGGGATCAAAAATATTGGATACAATTGGCATGCGATAGAATTCATGAGCTCATTGGTACGAGTATAGGCTATGGCCTTTATTGTGGTGCGACGGAGGGATGTTGAGTGTATTGGTCAAATTGGTGCGTCGGAGGGAATACGACTAGACCATTATTGATATTGGTGCGGAGGTGGAATTCGTGTATCCATATACCATGAAATCAATCCAAGATAACCATTGAGTATTGCTATTGATCAATGATATGAAATTATGAATATGATATTGATTATCGTTGTTATGATGATTATTAATGCCATGATAAATGTTGAGTATAATAACTATGCAATGTTGAATCATATGCTTATTGTTAGTACAGTTAGACTTGTTGATGAAGCATGTTGGAATGCATATCATGCTCATTCATTGTTTATGGCTACCTCACTTAGACTATGTAAGTCTAATGCATTCATCTTCCACATTTTAGGTTAAGAAAGTATATTGGATCGAGATCGGAGCTAGTTGAAAGTTCGGCAAATCACCACAAGCTTAGAGTAATGTGTTTTTTCCTTATGAACTCCTAGAATGGTGGAAAAGTAGTGAAACTAGTTAAATCTAGTCTTTCGAGTATGTGTATATTGGTTATGTTTTGTAAAGGCCATAGAGGCCCTAAATGTCACCTTGGTTTTTGTTTGAAATGGTTAAAATATGCGTACTTGGCACTAAAAGGTGAAATTATAGTAAATGGATTCATATTGTTATGAGATTTAGCATGCTAGTAGATTAAATGGTTATATATTTGTTGTTAAAATCTCACTGCGTTTGGACATTGTTTGACAGGTTAATTCGACTAAAGACCAAATAAAATATGCCATTACAAGACAGTCGTATCGATATAGGTCAAGCTGTATCGATATGGCCTTGCATATTTGAACTTGGTAAAATAGGGCGTATCGATATAGTAAGGGGTGTATCGATACAGATCTTGGCAGTAAGGTCTGGGAAATAAATTGTATTGATACGGCCTTAGGCTATACCGAAACGGGTCAACCTTGGTCAACGTGTATCGATACAGGCTTAGATGTTTCAATATAGGCTTGTTACCCTTGAATCTAGAATTGTGAAATTTGGCTTAGTGTACCGATATGGTTTTAAGTGTATCGGTACGGTGCTAGTTAATTCTGTTAAAAGACTTAAACTACAGTTTTAAATAGTTTACAGAATGGTCACTGAATATTGTATGGTTCAATGGGATCGGTAAATATTATCGGAATGTCATGAAAATTTATGAGTATCCTATGATCGCATTGAAATTCTTTGTGGTATTTTAAATTACAGAAAAGGACCCCTAAATTATTAGATTTACAATTTAGCCCTAAAACTCGTAAAAGTTATAAATTGGTCCTAATTAATGAATTGTTGTTCTATGTGGGATAAATCGAGTTAATATCGTTATTGGGAAATGTTTGAAAGGTATAATACTGATTGTGTGTTATGTATTGTTGAAATTTTATGTCATCGATCACCGTATCGTTCGCCGGTAGCATTCTCCGACCCAGTTTTCTATAGGCCAGGTGGGGGTGTTACACGATGAGTATGCGAAGATATCTTCTTGCTTAATTTCCAAAGAGATTTAGGACAAGCTTGAAGTCACTCATGAAGGAACCAATTAAGTAAAGGAGACCAAGATTGGTCTTCTCAACCTTGAGTACGAAAACTTCAAGCTGGACCTGGAAGAAGACATCAAAGCTACATTTGATCGATTCTCCACAATTGTGAATGGACTTAAAGGATTCTGAGAGATGATCTCAGAGGACAAGCATGTTAGGAAGTTGATTTATTCACTTTTCTATTCACGGAACTCCAAAAAGACTATCATCATAGAAACAAAGAACTTGAAGACACTCAAGCTTGACGAGCTTATGGGATATTTGCCAACCCTTGAAATGATGATGCCAAAAGGGAAGAAGAAAGAAGAACAAGGCATTGAAGATTTGAATGTTTCTCTTAAATCCTCCACAAGCCATTAAGAAGATTTAAGTGGAGAAGATAGTGAAGAAGAAAATATGACCAAGATATTCAAAAAGTTCACCCGATTCATGAAGCAAGAAAGGGAAGAATCAAGACATGAATCGAGAATGAGGGATCCTATTATTTTCTATGAATGCAAAAAGTCAGGGCACACTAGGTATGATTACCCTCGACTCAAAAAGAAGGGATCAAGCCATAAGAAGAAGACATTTGTGTTTACATGGAGTGATGAAGATGACTCCACGAAGGATGAGGTAGCCAACCTTTGTCTCATGGCAATCTAAGAAGATTCAAGGGTAACTTCTAATTCATCGCCTTCAATTTCATATACATTTGATGAATTGCAAGATGCCCAATCTTGAAGTTCCATCTTGAAGTTCTCATAACTTAGATTGAGGAGCCCAATCTTAGTCTCCTTGACTTCAGTAGTTCCTTTATGAGTAAATTCGAGCTTCTCCCAAATCTCATTGGCACTAGAGCAAGAAGACATCTTGGTATACTCGTCGGGTCCAAGAGCACAAAACAAGATGTGCATAGCTTTGGCCTTGAATTGCAATTTCCTCCAATCATCATCGGTCCATTATTGTATTTCCTTAGAGACGAGCCAGTCTCCTTCTCTTTTCACAGGGATAGATGGTTGATCCATCACCACATCCCAAAGAAGGTAGTCAATGGATTGGATGAACAATCTCATTCTATTCTTCCAATATGGGTAATTAACCCCATTGAAGTATGTGGCTTGGTAATGGATTGAGAATCCTCCATGAAGAAATTGCTAGAATTAGAGGCCATGGATGGCTTGAAAATTGATTGAACAATGGTTGAATCTACTCAAGGGGATGTGAAGCCTTCCAATGAGTGTAGCTCTGATATCAATTGCTGAGTTGATCAATGAATGGAAATGGCTAAGAGGGGTGAATTGGAAATTAAAAATTTTGGTGAAAACAAATGCAAAAAGAAAAGAAATTTGCACAAGTGATTTATAGTGGTTCGACCTTTTAAACAAGCTCTACCTCTACTACCTTAGCTATCCACACTAAGGATTTCATAAATTTACTAATTTGTCTTTCCTTTTAGGCTGAAGGAGATAACCTCACAATTCCAAGACTTATACCCTAAAGTCTAATGATCTTTTTACCTAAAATTGGAAATAAAGAAGCAAATTATGATAATCCTCCAAAGGAAGTTGTTTGCACAATTTACAACTCACTAAACCCCAACACATGATAAAAATGAATTACAATGATAATCACTCAAGTGGGGTACAAGGTATGACAATAAAGAGCTCTCAAACTCTTGGATATTTGCTTAGATGCTTTAGAATAGTTGTCTTGTTGTTAAGGAATCTTTGGAGACTTGTTTTTATACCCCCTTCATTGATTTCTAGTTGTTTAGGTTGTTGGGAAAGTGAATAGAGTAGTTGGGGGTAGATTTTCTTGCGTTAAATGATGTATGGCAAGTATGGGTATCGGTATTTAGATCTTCGTATCGATACATGCTCAAAAGGGAAATAGCCGTTACAAGTAAAGGGCACCAGTATGTGGTTTTGTGTATCGATACGGAGAGACGAAAATACAAGGGGTACCAGTACGCTATGTTCCGTACCGACACTCCAATTTACTCAATGGAATTTTTGGAGAACTCATATAGAGTTGTGTATCGATATGCAACAACATCAGTATTGCAACGACAATCCTGGTTGCAATTCTAAAAGAACTCATGTAGCGAAATTAGCAGAAAAATATGATAAATTCAAGGATAATTCAAGAAAGAGCCATTGAGTTATGAAAATGCAAAGACAAAGATAAAAAATGCTAAAATGCATGCAAAAGATAACATGATGTGGACAAATTAATCAATAAATACGGTGAAAACACATGTCTTTTAAAGTACCATCACAGTACGCGTATTATTGCACCGTTACCCAACTCATTGAAATTCAATTTTTTCTCCAAAAATCATGCCAGGCATTCAAAAGATTTAAAGCCTATACTTGTACGCCTAAGGCTCGTATCGGTACTCAGTTCCAACTATGTTTTCCAATGTGGAAGGACTAGTGCATATACATATATAGTCGTACCAGTACTCAATTATAATTATTCCAGTAAAGGAAGGCCCGTACCAGTACGCTTATGGCCATACCAATACTCACTGACCAAACTGGTCAATTTTGAGTACCAAAACAGTTGGACAGTATTTTTGTTTGAAAGATATGACTTATAGAAAATATTGTCTTCAAAATAATTTAAGTTTGTTCAAATTCTTGTCCTTTAGTGCATAATTTTAAATACCCTTAAAATTTTATTTATTTATAACTAATTCCTTTTTGTATCAAAATTAAAATATTGGTTTAACAATTAAAGATTTAATAAAATCATTATGACCAAAAACCAAATGACGTTTATTTTCTTTTGGAAGAAGTATTCTTCATTTTCATTTGAAAACCATTATATGATTTCAACATTCCCTCATCATTTTCATGGATTTCCAAAGCAAGATTTTATCATTATCTCTTTGATTTCTTTTATTTTCCTTTGATTTTCCTTTCTTAAATTTTAATTTATTAAATATCCATTTTCAACATTTGTAGAAGTTAAGTGATTTTCTTGAAGATCTCCCTTAACTCAATTTCCTATCATAAGCAAGCTATGATTTGATTTTTTATATATTTCACATGATATGTATTCCTTAATATTTAATTAAATGATTTTTCATGAATTAATTGTGATTTAAGTTTGAAATGAGATTTTTGAGGATTTGTGAAGAAATATTGTTTTGATGTTGAAATCTAATTGAATTTTGTTGGGTTATGATAATTCCTAATGGGTTAGATATAATCTAAACTCAATTTTATGAAATTAATCCTGGAATAAAATTAATTGATTAATTTAAGATAGGTGTTATTGAAGATTTTGGGTTGATTAATGGTGATATGGATTTCTAAGTATTAGTCGTTATTAATAGGAGATTTCTGATGATAATTAGAGTGTTTTTAGGTTAGGAGGTGAGTTGTTATCATTGATTTTAAGTTAAGAATGAGTGGAGAGTGATTCTGTCATACCCTAAACCTTGACCTAGATGTATGTTACTACTTTGATTGTAATTCAATTGGATTAAAGATATATTTAGCATTACCAATTCAATGAATTAAAGACCAATTAATAAGTTTCTAAAGTATGATAACCATTTTAGAGTGGCTTAATCGAAACCTTGATTAATCAAGGTTTTGCCTGTAATCTTAAGAAGTCTATAGGGACCTTTACAAGTGTCAAGCAAATGGGGGCTTGCATAATGATTCTCGGCCAAGGGGATGGAGATGAAGAAAACATTCTCCATCTTCCCAAAAGAACCGAGTCACCCAAATAGAGAGAGAGAATTGTGAGATAGCCATGGAAGCTTGAGTTAGAGCTTTGATTTTTGCTTAATTCTTGGAGTTTTGTTGAATTGCTCTTCATCCTTGTATTTAAAAGCTTCCATACAGCTGGCAGATTTGGTTGCAATAAGGAGATGCTTTTACAGCGACATTAGCAATGCAACGATAGAGCATCAAAATAAAAGAATTAGGGAAAATTCGAGAAAAGTTAACTAAGTTAGAAAATATGCAAATACTAATCTGAAAATGCAAGAATGTATGCATGAGACACCAATGTGGAGATAATTTAACATGCTCTTTAGAGAGCTATCAAGGTCCTTATAGTTTTATAAATTTATATTTTGGTCCCTAAAACTATAATATGTGTAATTTACTATGTTCCAGAACTCCTATTGGCATGAAACTTTAAATGCTGCATAATTAAAACACATGACTGAATGATGCATCTAGATCATGAAAAGAAAAAAATATTCGTAGTTTGTTTTGTTTGAATGCATATTCGTTTTGGTGAATTAATGTGACGTTTGTTGCTTGGGCCTAATCCTTCTAGACGGGGTGATGGGTGTTACAGTTTCATATTTTATAATATTATATTCTTATACATCAGTAATAAACTTTTTTATTTCACTACATATAAATTGAATTGAGCATATGAATTTTCAGATCTATTTGATTCACATTTGTTAGGATTATATATGTTCTATATATGTTATTATATAACAAAATCGAAATATTTTTAATATTCATTTATTTATTTGTCAACATATTAATTAAACCTTAATTAATCATTTTAGGTTTTAAAACTTAACTAAACTTTCTTGATGCTATTTAACGATCTACACATATATTAATATATATATTTAGGAAACGAGGAGTTTGAGCTCATGCAAACTCATTCCAATACGATTATATATATTTGTAATTAATACCAAATAAATAATAATAAAAAGCTCTTCACTTCAAATATTTTAATAATTCAATGGTGAAAATTTTGATATAATTATATTTACTTCGCATATTTTTATATATTATTAATTAACATCAAATATAAAATAATATCAAAAAGTCGATATATATCTATTGGAAATTATAAAAGTAACTAGTAACCTTCCTCTAGGAGGATGTTTGTAGCATAGTGTAGACTTTATCATCTCTGTTATCATAAAAAGAAGTCACTAAAAATATCATAAAAAAGTCGATAAAAAGTATACATCGGTAAAAAAAAAATCGTTTGATTTTTTTAAAATTTTAGATGTATATTTAATTACCAAACAAGACATTAAATTTATGGACTTTGAGATATTTTTCAATGAAATGAATATTATATTTGTGTTCATGAAGCATAAAGGAGTGAACTTGTAACTTGGGTTCAATGGTCATTGATCGAAGGCGATGGTGAATGGTGATCGTCGATAGATGTCTTTGTCCGAATTCAAGGGTTAAATTGATAGTTTATCTAAATTTAAAAGATTAGATTGATATTTTATCTAAAATTTAACGTTTAAATTAATATTTTATCTAAAATTTAGGAGTTAATAAATTTTAGGATAAACTACTTGTTGGACCATCCAACTACGAGGTTCGTCCTATTTTAACCACCCAACTAAAAAAATGGACAAACACACCACTGAACTTTTTCACTGGTCTTATTTTGATCACCAGTCGTTAAAATCTAACAAAAGATGTGATGTGGCGGTTAACAAAAATTTATATAATTACACATTTAGTCTCTATTAATTACATTTTATATTAATTTGATCTTAATGTTAATTTAGTTAAATAAAATTAATTAAGCAATCAAATGACGACACATGTCATGACCCGATTAGATGAATATACTCTATTTTTAATTTATTTTATTTAATATTTTTTATCCAATTAAATGGTAACACGTGTCACTTGTTTGAGTGAAAATCTAGCTAAATGAGAATGTTGAGCATCAAACTTGTAGGTTGAACTGCACAAACTCCAGGTCAAGCCCTTCAATTTGTTTAAATTTACTTTCTTTATTTAAACCTTGTTAATCTGCTCTTTTCTTTTTCTGTAACTCTATGAAATCAAGGGTTCAAAAATCGAAGCAGCCTCTCTTGACCCCTCAAACTCATTGGTGCTCATTTCTTCAAGGGTTTGAAGTCAACCTGCATATCAAATCCTAAATGATCTTAAAAAGAAAAGTATCAAATACATGAAACTTTAGGCCTTTGAAAGAATAATTTTAACAGAGCAACAAGTGCTAATCAGGACAATTTTTTCGAAGCAAACACAAACAAGAAAAAAACAAACCTAAGAGAGGTGGAGTATTGCAAAACAAACCTGAAACAAAGTGTACATAATTTTATTTATTTTAATTAATATTATAATATATATTCGACCAGGTCATTATATATGTTGTCATCTGATTGATTAAATAATTTTATTTAATTTAATTAACATTATAATCAAACTGATATAAAAGGTAATTAATATGGACCAAATGTGTAACTATACAATTTTTCGTTAACTGCCACGTTACATTCTCTGTTAGATTTTAATGGCTGGTGGTTATATAAGACCAATTAAAAAATTAGTAATGTATTTGTTCATTCTTTAGTTGAGTGATCAAAATAAAACAAAAGATCACACATATAATTTACACTAAAAATTAATTTTTTTATTAATATACCGCATTATCAAACTTACAACCTTTAATATTTTAATAACCAAAGGCAATAACATAAGTAAACAAAACTTATAAAATATGTTAGTTTACCCTTTCGGTAGATAAAGAAAGATGAAATGGGCTTCCTACTCGGCGTCGAGTTATTGATTGCCGTTAAGCTCTAATTTTTTAAAAAAAAATTCTTTTGATATATTCTTTGAAAGAAACGGAGGGCAGGCAGGCCTCCAATTTCCAATGCAGGTGAAGAACTACTTGGTAATACTTTTTAGTTTTTACCCTTCAATTTTATTCTTCTTCAATAACAGTGTTCTTCGTTGACTACCTCACTTAACAAAGCTTGAATTCTGAAGAACATTTGGAAGATGAAGAAATCTCCATTGCCGGTGCAAAACCTTGGCGGCAAAGAGAAGCAACGTAAATGTGGAAAAGAAGCTCTGGTCAAGCTCTTGAGATGGAATTTCGGTCATCCTGACTTCAGGGGGAACCAGTTGGAAGCCATTGAGTCCGTTTTATCAGGTACTTTTGAACGTAAAATTTTCATCAAAATCGTCTTCCCCCCCCCCCCCTCAATATTCTGTTGAATTTGTGACCATTTCTTTTTTATTTCAGGAAGAGATTGTTTCTGTCTAATGCCGACTGGGGGAGGAAAATCAATGTGTTATCAAATCCCTGCTTTGGCTAAAACGGGAATTGTGCTCGTCATTTCTCCATTAATAGGTTGATGTATTTCTTCTATTTTATTTTATTTTTCTCTCTTACTTTTTGACTTCTTTTTTTTTTCTTTAATCATCGAATGGTTTTAAATCGGAAGGACATTGCTCTTAACTTCCCCATTTGTTTATGCAATTTAACCCGCAGCCTTGATGGTAAGTATATGGCATGACAGCTTCCTTCTGGCATAATTCTTTTCTTCTAGCACCTCTGTTTTTTTTTTTTAAATTTCAATTTTTGGAATTTTATTTACTAATCAGGAAAACCAAGTAACGGCATTGAAGGAAAAAGGGATTGCTGCTGAATTTCTCTCTTCAACTCAAACGTCTCAGCTGAAGAATAAGGTAATCTAAGTTATGGCACTGATTGTCAAGGTTGAGCTTCCGCATTTTATGCCCGTAATAGAAAAGTCTGGTTTTCTGCTTTTCAATGGATGTCATCAGTTGAAATGAACATGTTGCTATGTTCCTTTTGATGTTTCTGTTTTGATTATCAGATTCGTGAAGATCTTGATAGTGGACAACCTTCTATACGCTTGCTTTATGTGACACCTGAGCTGATTGCCACTCCAGGGTTTATGTCAAAGCTTAAAAGGATTCATGGTAGAGGATTGTTGAATCTTATTGCTGTGGATGAGGTGTGATTTGTATGAACTTGTATTGACCATATGATTTTACTCCGGAATTTGGCTTTTTTTTATAAGAAGTTTAAGACTTTAAGTCTCCGTCTAAAGTTTTCATCTTTTGTGAAAAATTTTAGGCACATTGCATCTCATCTTGGGGTCATGATTTCAGGTTTGTGATCGCTCCTGTCAAAACGAAAGAAATTTGAGTATTTCTTTTAGTTAGACAACAATTAATTTTAAGCCTGAATTTATGCTTTCATTGCTCTTATATAGCCTGTTTGTGTCATGTTCATCTTTCAATCTATTTTTATTTGCTGAGGTGCATTTAAATATTTTACTTTTCATATGCTATACTCTATGCGGATTTTGTATCTTCATATCCATCACCATATCAGGTTTATTTTATTGCTAAACTCTTACATGAAGGTTTCTGATCCTTTTTTTTTCTTACTGGTGTATTATTATAGGCCTAGCTATCGTAAGCTTTCATCTTTGAGGAACCGTCTACAAGATGTACCAATATTGGCATTGACTGCCACTGCTGTTCCTAAGTGAGTTTGTTAATATACTTTTTGATTTTGTAAGGGAGAAAATCATGATCAATGGCTAGTAGATTTTACTCATGAGGTACATTGTTGGTACCAATTTACAAAATAAATTGCTACATTTTCTCCCCATTTTGCAGAGTACAGAAGGATGTCATAGATTCCTTAAATTTGCAAAATCCTTTAGTCCTTAAATCATCTTTCAACCGTCCAAATATATATTATGAAGGTAAGGGCTAAGCTTGTGCTGATGATGCTAGTGACATGTGCTAAGCAATAGGCATTAAGTTTACATTTTTGTTTGCATAAGTTTGTTGTTGTATATGTTAATATTCAATTTGGTTTTAGTTTTATCACAATTGCTCCTCAGAGAACCATGATTTCTTAAAAATGCAGTTCGATATAAAGATATTTTGGATGATACTTATGCTGACTTGTGTGATGTGCTCAAATCCGCTGGAGATGTTTGTGCAATTGTGTACTGCCTTGAACGGACAACTTGTGATGACTTGTCCTCTCATCTTTCCGAAAATGGAATTTCCTGTGCTGGTAACTGATACTTCTCTATTCCTCAACCTTCATCGTAGACCTTTATCATATGGTATGCTTTACTTTTATATTTCTTTTTCAGCCTATCATGCAGGGTTAAATAATAAATTGCGGAGCTCTGTCTTAGATGATTGGATTTGTTCCAAGATACAAGTGTTGTGGCCACAGTAGCTTTTGGGTATGGTTAAAAAAAAACTAAAATCCAAAAATTTACCTAGCATTGAACTTTCTCTGATCTTCTCCTACTGGATTATAGTAAAAGGGGCCGCATTTTTGTATTTCATGTACTAGTTATTTCATCTATGATACACTGAATAGTATAGTTTAAACAATAGTGATATTAGGTTGTAAATAGGAACACCCATGTCAAGAAACTGGCAATAGATATTCAGAGGATGACCTTCTTAAAGTTAGTGTGCCTTTCAAATTTACTTCTAATTACCTGCACTGCAACTTACATGAGATTGTGATGAATTCAATTTTTTCTTTCTGTTTTATACTCGGAGCTGATCTGGTATGCACATGGCTATCCATATGATGGTATTCTTTCAGAATGGTAAGCTAGTATATTACAAATTGTTCCATTGAACAGTGCAGATATTTCTCTTTATAATTATTTGAATGCTGGACTATTGTGGGAATTGATGAATACCGTTTACCACTAATATCTCGGGATCAATATTTCTAGGGCATAGACAGAAAGGATGTTAGAATAGTTTGCCATTTTAATATCCCAAAGTCAATGGAAGCTTTCTATCAAGAGTCAGGTAGAGCTGGTCGTGACCAGTTGCCCTCTAGAAGCTTTTTGTACTATGGAGTGGATGATCGAAAAAGGATGGTTGGTCACCAGTTCAAACCATGTATTCATGATTAATCTTGATTTGCTTTCTTTTAACTTGAATCTATCTACTTTTGGATGACTTGGCAGGAATTTATTCTTAGCATGGCCGAGAGCAAAAAATTGCAGTCATCAAATTCACAACAGGGACCATCCAAGAACTCAATTTCTGATTTCAATCTGGTCAGTAGACGTCCTGCTTGTACAATGTGAACTCTCCTTGCTACTCATTTTTCATAAAATTGAAGTGCATAAAACATGCAGATGGTTGAATATTGCGAGGGTTCTGGATGCCGTAGGAAAAAAATTCTTGAGAGCTTTGGAGAACAGGTAATGGAATTTGTTGTGAAGCGTTTTCTGTGAATGCAATAGTAGCGTGCGTTTACCCCATCATTACTGATGCAAAACTACTTATGTATAATTGTCTAAAAAGGTTTCTGCATCACTGTGTAAAAAATCATGTGATGCCTGCAAACATCCAAACCTCGTCACCAAGTATCTGGAAGGGCTAAAAACTACAATTGCTGTTCGCCAGAGAAATGGTTTCTCAAAAATCTTGATGAGCAGGTAGGTTTCTCCCATATTTTATTACATATACCGTGCAATCAATTATTGAAAAGCTTTTCGACATTCACCTTAAATTGGGCTGTTACTGAGTTTTCAAACATGACAACACAAGGCTGTATGAGAAATTCGTTGGCAGCTTTGCTCTATTTTGTGCATAAAGTAGATTGATGTTTCTCCTCTTTAAGTAAACTGAATTACTTGTGATATTCTTTCGTAAAGCATATTTAAACTATTATACCCAAATTTGTTCTCTGTAGTTTAGTTAAGTGTGTAATGCAACAGTGGTTTTTTAATAGAGTATTTTGTTGATGCACATGTGGTGTAAAAAAAATTACACAACCTTATATCTTTACTCTTTAAAAATAAAATTTAAATCCCTAACCCTAAATCCTAAATTTTAAATACTATAAACTAAAACAAAAAGGGTTGCATCAAAATTTCTCTTTTTAATATAACTAATTTCTAACTCATGTGAAAAGAGCAAATGTTAGTAGTTTTGGTGATTAAAATTAGTAGTTTTGGTGTTTGCACTTCAGCTCCACAGATGCCATTGAAAATGAACGGTTCTCAGAATTCTGGAATCATGATGATGAGGCAAGTGGCTCTGAGGAAGATATATCTGATTCTGATGGTAAGTGAATTTGTAATAAATATCAGCTTTCATTAAGGGATTTAGGTTTCCTCCTGCAAAGGGATATGGAAAGAAAAGGCTATATAGAACCTTTTGATTAATTTGCTTTTTTAATTTTTAGATGGATTTGAGGTTGCGAAAAGCGTTTTCAGATCCAAGTTTTCAAAAAAATCAGGGATAAACGAGAAGATCGAATTGTTGCAGTGTGCAGAAGAAAATTATTATCAAAAGAAAGCTCATGATAAAAAGGTTTGTTCTACCTGTATTTTCTGGTAATATGGACAATAATGGTTGGTTTTGGGTAGAAATTTAATTGCTGCTTCGGTGATCATGAAACTGTGTGCATTCAACTTCAATAGAGGCTTGTCCGTTCAAATAAAAAATTGAGACTGAATCACTTTGAAATAGAAAGTATGATCAATTAGTAATTTGATCCTTAAAGATGCTTGACCATTGATATTTGTACTGAATAGGCGAACAAACCTGACAAAAATGCTATATCCACAATCCTGAGAGAATCAAGCAAGCAAAGATTATTAGATGCCCTGAAGTAGGCTCATCAGCGGCTTGGTAACTTGAAGTATGTGTACATTTTTCAATTGCATTCGTCCTTAAAGGAGTCTTTTAAGTCTTAACACACAAACTAGGTTGTCTTAGTTTTATTATAAGGAAATCAAAGGTGGAAAATGATGTATTGTCCTCGTACATGCAATGTAGGGTTGATTTTGAAGCATCATCTACAACCCTTGAAAATGAGTGCTTTAAGAAATACGGGAAGAGCGGGAAATCATTTTATTATTTGCAAGAAGCTAGTAAGATAAGGTGGCTATCTACAGCAAGCTCTGTTGCTGAGATAGCAAATCAAATTGGTATCGGTATCACGTCTCTTTCGGTGAACATTACTCATAAGGAAGAACTTTCTCCTATAATGGCATCAACTACGTTACATGATGACAGAGGAAACGAAGAAAAAGAAGTTATTGGGGAACTACATCGTGGCAACATTGAGTCGGAGGCTTCAATACAGCCTTTGCCCCTGCAAATGCAAACTAAGCTGCCCCTGATTCCATCTTTCTCTCACTTTGTAAACAAAAGTAAGTTGAAAGAGACGCAACAATCAAATGCATCAGAGGAAAATGAGTCACCCAATAAACGTACAAAGAAGAGAATGAGGTTGCAGTAGGTTGATTGTACCAAAGACTTGTGTGCTATTTTCATTTCATTTTATTCACAATGGAATTCTATTGCAATCCTGGTTGCTCCAGTTTGCTTATGATGTGCTTTTGCTAATTTTCTCAATTGGTCTCAGACTATTTTCTAGTTGTTTTGTTTGTTTTCTTAAGCAGGCAACATCCCTCGGGAGGTTTGTGGATGGTTTCCACGAGTGCCTTAGTTTTAGGGTTTAGGGATTTAGTTTAGGGGTGTAGGGTTTAAAATTTAGGGATAGTGGTTAGAATTTAGGGCTTAGAGTTAGAATTTAGGATTTATAGGTTAAAACCTAAATCCTCACAATATTACCCTAAAAACTAAACTCTAACTTCTAAACCTTAAATTTTAACCCTAAATCTAAATTGTAACCACTATCTCTAAATTCTAAAACTCTACACTTAAACCCTACACTTTAAACTAAGTCCTTAAACTTTAAAACTAAGGCGCTCGTAAAAACTTTCAATTTCCACTGTCAGTGTATAGGATTTTATATAAAAATATCAACAATACGAAATTGGCAATTATTACTTTCATTATAGAAAAGTAATCAAGGTTTGGTGTATGTATGTCATGTATATGATATCGATCTTATTTATCATACTGCTGCTGTTGTAACTATTTTTTTTAGTTCGATCTCTTTTGGCCCTTGTATTATAGTCAAATTATTTGTTTGGCACCAGCATCGATTGCTCTAGCGGGATGTAGCGATAGGTCTCAAGTCATAGGTTCGAATCCTGGCATTATGAATGGAGAAAATTGGGCTGAAAGGGTCGTCTCCATATTGGGCCATGAGTTGTATACTAGTGGTTAAAAAAATTAATTTAATATATATATAGGGTTTGGATCTGCTTACATACAATGTAAAACTCATAGTTTTATATATTTTTTGGATCGTTGGATGGGTAAGATGAATTGTTGAGTGGATCAAATGATAGTGATTTGGCTAAGAGGGGGTGAATTGGCTATTTAAAATTTGAGAGAACAAAAAGGAAATTGAAAAATGAAGGACAAAGGCAATTATAGTGGTTCAAGCTTCTAACAAGCTCTACATCCACTACCTTAGCTCCCACTAAGGATTTTCAACAAAATTCACTAGATTTTCTTTCCCTTTTTTAGGATTAAGAGGTAACCTTTACAATCGGTCAATCTTTCTACCCAAAGATTGGCCCAAGAAATCTCTTAATACAAAGAAGAAGTTGACAATCTAAATATATCTCTCACAAGATGGATATTGCCCAATTACAATCAAAACACACCCCAAACTCTAAATAAAGATTTACAATGAAAAACTCCAATGAGTTGGGTACATAGATATGACTCTATAAGGCACAAAAGTTTAGATTAGTTCTTGGATGTTGCTTGATGGTTCAATAATTATTGTTGGTGCTTTGGAGGCTTGCTTTTATACTCTTGCATTGATTTCTAGCCGTTTGGGTGGTTGAGATCATTATTGTAGCCGTTGGGCTGCATTTTTCACGCAAATAATGTTCTTGATCAACCATCCGTATCGATACACGAAGACTCGTATCGGTACCTATCTATAAGAAGAAAGAGCCGTTGTGCACAAAATAAACAGGGGCGTATCGATAAGCGAGGGAGCGAATCGGTACGGTCTCAGTGTAACTAAAGGGGCGTATCGATACGAGAGAAGCTGTATCGATGCAATTTTGCTCTCTTTAGCTACTGACTCAACATGTATCGGTACATCTTGAGGTGTATCGATACGGGTCCAACGACATTTTAAAATTGGTCTTTCCCAATAACTAACTCTAACGGCTAAATCATTAAATGCTGATATTTGAGAAAAACTTTGAGGCGTATCGAAACACCTAATGACGTATCGGTACGCAATGCTTAAAACTTAAACCCAATATGAAGACCGTATCGATACGAATGTAATCTTATCGAAACACCTGAGGAAAAATACTTAGCCCATTTGAAGGCTGTATCGATATGGGTAGATCCGTATCGAAATGGATGCTTACAGTGGCCAATGTTTCAAAACTTGTATCGATACGTTTAGAGGCGTATCGATACGCCTGGGCGTATTTCAATGGTTTGGCCTTTAAAACACTTAGAAAAATTTAGGGCTTTAAGTTTTTGACTTAGAATAAAAAATGCTTTAAAATCTTTGTCAGTTTGGGACACTTTAAAAATTTATTTGCTTTACAATTAAGTCCTTGAAAAATATTTGTTATATCAAAATCATCAAAGGTTTTACATGAATGACTGAGATTAATTCTTTTTTTTCAACTCCTACCTAGCGGAGGAGAAATTGTTCCTAATGGGTCATGAACTCATAATCTAAAGAAGAAGAAAGAGCGTCAACTTAGAGCTTTTAACCACATGATCTAGAGATTGTTGATGTATTTTCGGAAAATTAAAAAAACATTAAAATGCAAAAAAAAAATTCTAAAAATATAAAAAACTCAAAACCGACATTTGTGTTTTGAATTTATATATATTTTTATAAAATTATAATTATACTTAATTACTTTTTGAAAAACTTAAAACTCGTAAAATCATTAAAGTTTAAAATTCATAAAATTTCAAAAATAATCTAAAAGATGATTTTAAAAGAAAATTTAAGGATCTTTCTTTTTTATTTTAATTTTCTATTAATGTTTAATATTTTCTATTTATTACATGTGGCACCATGCCATTGGGTTGCATAAGCTTTTTGGATGAAAACTCGTACGAGGTTATAAAATAATAATATAAAGACCAAACTGATATACCAAATAGTACAAATACCAAACTAATAATTTGACCATAATACAAGCGTTTATGGCTGGTTGGTCAGAGCTGCTCACCTGCTCCATCCCCCTCCCTTTAGGTCTCGGGTTCAAGATCCAAAAGAAGCATATCCTTCCCCTAGAGTTTCTGTTGAGTGGATCAAAAGAACGTAATTTGGCCAAGAGAGGGTGAATTGGCTTTTTAAAAGTGGAGGTAGCAAATTGGAAATTGAAAGAATAAGGACAAGGCAAATTATAGTGGTTCAAGCTTCTAACAGGCTCTACATCCACTACCTTAGCTCCCACTAAGGATTTTCAACAATCTCCACTAGATGTTCTTCCCCTTTCTAGGCTTAGGAGGTAACCTTTACAATCAGTTAATCTTTCTACCCAACGATTAACTCAAAAGACTCTCTTTACAAAGAAGTTTTTGACAAATAAAAGATATCTCTCACAAGACTGAATATGCCCAATTTACAATCAAACACTCCCCAAACTTGAAATAAAGATTTACAATGAAGATTACAAACAAGTTTGGTATAAGGATTTGACTTTATAAAGCACAATGGTTTGGATAATTGCTTGGATGTTGCAAGTAAGTTCAATAGTTGTTGCTGGTGCTTTGAAGACTTGCTTTTATACCATTGCATTGAATTCTAGCCATTTGAGTGGTTGAGATCATTAATCTAGCCATTGGGCTGCATTTTTGGCACAATAAATGCTCTTCAACTGCCCATCGTATCGGTACCCTCGTCACTGTATCGATACCTGTCTATAAGAAGAAAAAGATGTGCACAAAATAGAAGGGGCGTATCGATATGCGGAAAGGTTTATCGGTACGTTTATAGTGTAAAAACAGGGGCGTATCTGTACGCTATGGCCGTATCAATACGGATTTTTCTCACTGGAATCCTGGGTGAAGGTTTGACAAAAAAGTGTATCAATACGCTATATGGGCTTATCGATACGGTCCAACGACCATTTGAAAATGCCTGATTCCCCATAACTGACACCAACAACTATTTTCATTAAATGCAAAGATCTTCTGAATCAAACCAAACTGTATCAATACGGTTGATACCATATCAGTACGCTATGCCTTTAAAATATATTTATTTTAAAATCATATCGATACGGTATCAACCGTATTGGTACACTTTAGGCAATTAAAATTCCAGTAACGTAAAGTCGTATTGATATGGCTAGAGCGTATCGATACGCCTTAGCGTAAATGTCAAATTTAGCTTGAAAAATTTAGAGAAAACTTATTTGGTTTGATTGTTTTGACTTAAGATCAGTTTTGATTCAAATAACCTGTCAGTTTGTGAGACTTTAAAATACTTAAAGATTTATTTTCATTTACAAATAGGTCCTTATACAAATTTGTTATATCAAAATCAAATTAGGTTTTACAATCTCCCCCTTTTTGATATAACAAAACCAAAGTGAATTTTTTAGTATTTTTGAAAACTTTGAAAAGTTTACTCCCTCTTAATTTAAGATAGGTTTTCAAAACTTTGTAAAAAAATTTAGGATTTTACACTTCTCCCTCTTTTTGTTAGATCAAAATCAATGCATATAACAAGAGATGTGAACGAGATATAGAGCAATAAAGACCAATGTAAAGCATAATCAAAGCAACATAATATCATTAAACTTCAAATATAATATCCAAAGCTACATAAGTTCGAAGTAAATTCAAACTTAAATCCAAACTTAAACTTAAAATAAACTAAACATAATCAAAGCATAGGGTTCTTAAAAAACAATAACATAGGTGCAAAAATAATAAAAACGTAAGATGAGATTATATGCAATGGAATGCACTAGAACTCGTCCTCATCATTGTTTCCATCTTCTTCATCCATATCCTCTTCATCATCGTCATCGTGTTTGGGAAGAGGAGCGTGAGAATTAAGCCTAGCACCATGGAAGACGTTGAGAGAGACATCCATAAAGGCTTGTTATTGCTCGATGGTGGTGACACGTTGCTCAATAGAGGTGACTTTGTTCTCAATGACCCCAACTCGTTCTTTCAAGGAGGTGAACCGTGTATCAATAGCGGCAAACCCTGAGTTCATGGTAGTATCTATAGAGGCAATATTTGTGTATAAAGATGTGAATTGCTCATTGAGATACACCATGAGGGCATCCATGGAAGGTGGAGCATGATGAGCAATGAGACCTTGTGGAGCCAGATGAGGAGGTTGAGCATCTTGAGGAGGAAGATTAGCCACAAGAACCCACTCGTTGTTGATGAATTAGAATTTGGCACGAGTAAGAGAGTGTTCATTGATCGGTTTACCAAGAGGCTCGGCAACATCATGTGAACAATCGATCTCCAAGGAATGAAAGAGATGACTCAAGGCCGTGCCATAGTAGAAAGACTTGACTTGATCGGTGTGGCGGTGTTGGACAAGATATACCAAGTCGGCAAACATAATTTGACAAAGGTTTGGGCGCTTACCCTCACGGAAACATCGAAGCCAAAATGCATCAACTTGGCGGATGGTTGAGAATTTGCCACCGGAAGGACGAAGCCACCAAGAGATGATAAGATGAAGGATACGATCATGGGCATCTAAAACGGTTACGGAACCAAGTTGACCATGTCCCAAGGAGTGTTCATCATCAATCCCAATATTTTCAAAACCAAAAACATTGCATAAAATTCTTGATCAATTCGAAATTTCTTTCCCAACAAATAAGACTCAATGGATATAACTTCGTTTCTTTCGGAATCATGAATTCAACGGCTATTGGCATAAAAAATCAAAACAAGATTTTGATATAAAGACGGGTGTAGGTTTAAAAAAAGGTAAGAATTTCCATTGTTGCAACAACTTAAAGTATTTGGATTTAAAACGTTTCGATTTAGAAAAGGGATTGAAACAACTCACTCATCCCGAATAATAAAGGCTTGATATTGTTTATAATGGGACAAAGCCTTAGGTGTTAGAAAACTATTTTGAATGATATAGCCAAAGTTTGGTTTAGAAAGACCCTCGTGTTTTGTATTGGGATTTGATGAACTCGATGGTACCCCTTTTCTTGGTCTCTTTTTCAACCCATTATAAGCCTGAAAAACATCAAAAACAATTCAAAAATAATGTATGCAATTATCATCATATTCGATCCAATAAATATTCTAATAAATCAAGGTATTGTGAGAACACTATATTTTAGGTTTTAAAAATATATACAAGTACAAAAATAATTTTTTGGGAAAAATAAATTTGAAAAATAGATTTGGAAAATATACAATATAATTTTATATTCGAAACAAAAATTTTTAGATTTTAAAGAATTTTTACAAACACTTCAAAACCTGTACTATAAGGATATATTCTATACAAAAAACGATTAAAAATAATAAAGGAAAATAAATGAAAATTAAAAAAAAAGAAAAGGGTTTTATACCTTGAGATAGGAAATTAGAAGAATGAAGGATGAACAATGCACAAAGTTGCTAGCAAAGCTTGAGCCTTGATGTTTTGATGAAAAACTCTCAAAGAATTTTAGGTTTGGTGTGATAAAACAATGAGACTAGAGGGGTTTATAGGGGTTTTCGGTTAGGATTTTGAGAGAAAAAGAGATTTGAATTTAATTAAAGGAGATATGCTCTTAAAGGTCCGATTTAAAAAGTTTGCGTATACCATATCGATACGCTGACTAGGCGTATCGATCCACCGTATCGGTACAGTTTTCAAACCGTATCGATATGCTTGACCGTATCGATATAGTACTGACTATATTGTTGCCTATTTAAGACCCTGTATCAATACGCTTATTGCCGTATCGGTACCCTTTCCCGGAAAATGCATTTTTGGACAAGAATAAGTCCAAAAATTCAACTCTGAGCGAGCCTAATTGCATGTGAATGATATATGAGCAAGATATATGAACAAGAACAGATGCATACTCCCCCTAGCAACAAGCATAGATGCAACAAGAAGCAAAAGCACATAAGCATGAACATCATCCAAATTCAAGCAAGTTTTTGGCACTTAAGGGCTCTAAAAGGTCAAGATAGGCTAGTTAGACCCAATTCTCTCCTAAGAGTCCAAAAATGCTCTTTGTCTAATGGTTTTGTAAAGATATCCGCTAGTTGGTTTGAGGTAGCAATATACATTAGAACAACATCATTCTTTAAGACATGATCCCTAATGAAATGATATCTTATCTCTATGTGCTTGGTTCTAGAATGTTGGATGGGATTCTTAGTGAGACATATGACACTAGTATTGTCACACTTAAGGGGTTGGGTACCTACATCAATTCCATAATCTAGAAGTTGTTGCTTCATCCAAAGGACTTGAGCACAACAACTTCCGGCCGATATATATTCCGCTTCGGTGGTAGATAGAGCTACACTATTTTGTTTCTTAGAGAACCAATATATGAGCATACTACCTAGAAATTGTCAAGTGCAGGAGGTACTTTTTCTATCTATCTTACAACCTCCATAATCTGCATCGAAATAAGCATGAAGGTTGAAGGATGAGTCTCTAGGATACCAAAGACCTAAACAAGGTGTATCTCTAAGGTATCTAAAGATTTTCTTAATGGCTATAAGGTTTGATTCTCTAGGACTATCTTGAAACCTAGCACACAAGCAAACACTAAACATGATATCGGGTTTACTTGCGGGAAGGTAAAGCATGATCCAATCATAGAACGATAAAGCTTGGAATCGACACACTTACCTCCTTCATATTTGTGAAGCTTAATTGATGAGCTCATAGGAGTGGCTTGAGGCTTTACATTCTCCAAGCCAAACTTCTTGAGCATATCCTTGATGTACTTAGCTTGATTGAATAAGATGCCATCCTTTATTTGCTTGATTTGAGCCCCAAGAAAAATGAAAGCTCATCATGCTCATCTCAAACTCACCTTGCATCAACTTAGAAAATTCTTTGCAATAAAACTCAATACTAGAACCATAGATTATATCATCAACATAAATTTGAACTACTAAGATGTCATTGCCATTTCTTTTAATGAAAAGTGTAGTATCCACCTTGGATTTTTCAAAACCTTTTTCAACCAAAAAGTTTGAAAGCCTTTCATACCAAGCTCTAGGAGCTTGTTTCAAACCATATAAAGCTTTTGTTAATTTAAAAACATGGTTTGGAAAATTTGGATCTTCAAAACCCAGTGGTTGTTCAACATACACTTCTTCATTAATAAAACCATTTAAAAATGCACTTTTAACATCCATTTGAAAAAGCTTGAATTCATTATAGCATGAAAATGCAAGAAGCATCCTAATTGCTTCCATTCTAGCTACGAGTGCATATGTTTCATCAAAAGTCAATTCCCTCTTCTTGTGTGTAACCTTGAGCAACAAGTCTAGCTTTGTTTCTCACTATGTTACCATTGTCATCTAGTTTGTTTCTAAAAACCCATTTAGTTCCTATAGTAAACTTATTACTAGGCCTATCAACTAATGTCCAAGCTTTACTCCTCTCAAATTGATTTAATTCTTCTTGCATAACCAATATCCAAAATCCATCTTTTATTGCTTCTTTGATATTTTTAGGCTCAATGCATGAAATGAATGCTACATGGTTCATTAATCTAAGAGAGCATGAAGTGGTTACTCCCTTGGATGGATCACCCAAGATTTCACCACCTTTGACATAGTTGAGTTCCCTTGGGTAGCTCACTTCCTTTTCCTCAATGGTCACGTCCTTTAGAGCTTCAATGGGAGGATCTTGTGCTTCTTCCTTGGTTGGAACCTCTTCCACCCTTGATGATTGCCCGCCATCAATGGCTTCAATGATCCCTACATCATTATCATCACAAGAATCCTTCCTCGGAAGGAGGTTATCATCGAAAACCACATGTATTGACTCTTCTACAACTAAGGTTCTTTTGTTAAAGACTCGATAGGCTTTTGAATTTAAAGTTTAACCAATAAAAATTGCTTCATCACTTTTTGCATCAAATTTACCCAAGTTATCTTTTCCATTATTTAAAACAAAACACTTACATCCAAAAGGATGAAAATAGCTAATGTTAGGCTTCTTTGATTTTAAAATCTCATAAGGAGTTTTCTTTAAAATAGGCCTAATCATTACTCGATTTATAATATAACATGTCATGTTTGTGGCTTCCGCCCAAACTACTTAGGTAAATTATTTTCACAAAGCATGCTTCTAGCCATTTCTTTTAAAGTACGGGTTTTCCTCTCAACTACCCCATTTTGTTGAGGAGTGCGAGGTGCAGAAAAATTGTGGCTAATACCATTTGAGTTACAAAAATCATCAAAACCTAGATTTTGAAATTCGGTTCCATGGTCACTCCTAATATGAAAAATATTTGACCATGATCATTTTAAGTGATTTTTGAAAATGTGATGAATTTTTCTAAAGCCTCATCTTTAGTGCTTAAAAAGAGAACCCAAGTGTATCTAGAAAAATCATCAACAAGAACATATGCATATGATTTTCCACCCAAGCTAGTTATCCTAACAGGCCCAAAGAGATCCATATGGATCAATTGTAATACCCTACTAGTTGAAACATCATTAATGGATTTAAATGAGGTTCGTTTTTGTTTAACCTTAGCACAAGCATCACAAATTTTATCTGATGTGAATTTTAGCTTAGGTAAGCCTCTAACTAGATTTTGGGAAAATAATTTCTCTAAAACATTTATACTAGCATGCCATAGTATCCTATGCCACAACCATGCATCATTTTCATCATTAGCAACCAAACATGGATGGGATAAATGTATATCATCTAGATGCACCGTGTAAATGTTACCTATGCGACGACCAATGAGCATTATTTCATTTGTTTTAATGTTCATAATTTTACACCCATTACCATCAAAATGAACATTAAAACCCTTGTCACACAATTGACTAATGCTCAACAAATTATACTTAAGACCATTGACAAACAAGACATCTTCAATAAGAATAGAGGAGAGATTACCAATAGAGCCAATACCCTCAATGTGGCCCTTGGAGTTGTCACCAAACGTCACCACTCCACCACTCTTTGGCTTTAGCTCCATGAATCTACTCTTGTCACCGGTCATGTGTCTTAAGCATCCACTATCAAGATACCAAGTGTTTTGACTTGAAGCTTTGGCCTTGTAGTAATGCTCCCCCTACAAATAAAGATTAGTTCTTAATTTTTGGTACCCAAACCATTTTGGGTCCATGTAAGTTAGCTCCCAAGTACTTGGTTCCCTTAGAAATCCAAGAAGAAATAACATGAATATTATTAGAAGTTACAAGTTCCTTAGGAACCTACACACTCCTAATTCTTTTACCTCTAGGATACCTATGAGAGCTTCTTTGTTTGTAGTAAAAAATGTTTCTTTGTACATAGTTGGTTTTGGAGGATTCACCTTTTTCAAAACTAGAAGAACCAACTTTTAAAGAAACTTTGAGCTCATTCACCACTTTGTGGTGTTCATCATGAAATCGAGAAAGAAGATTGTTTAAATTGATATTTTCATTTTCAAAGAATTTCAAATCATCTTGTAAAACCGAAATCTTCTTTTCATAATCCGAGTTGGTTTTAGAAAGGAAATTATTTTGAGTTTTTAAATAAAAAATTTGTTTTCTTGTTTTTTGTTAACCTTGCAAAAGGTTAACATTTCATGGCTTTTTACTCAAGTTATTGTATGAAATCAAGCCCATTTCATCTCATTTCATGTCATATAGATGCATTTAGTTCATATAGTTGCATTTGGTGTTGTTGGTTTTGTTTTCTTTGATTATTTGCAAGAATAGTGCTGCTTTGGAAAGTTTTGGTTGGTGTGGTGATGTGCAGGGAAATGAAGAGCGATGCAGGGAAAAAATGCCATAGCATTTTGGATAGCATTCTTGGGTGCACTAGAGGACAACAGACTAAAGATATTTATTGTTGCCCTACACGTGTACCTGCCAGCCTACTTTATTCCCACATGTGAAGGGAATATTCCCTTAGAATTAAGGACACAAAACCCTAGGAGACTCCACTATATAAAGGACAAGATATCATCATTTAAAGGAGAGTTGGAAAAACTTACAAGTGAGCTAAGAAAGAGAAGGAAAAGGCGCCTGTCTTCCATCTTCTTCTTCTTACTCCATCAAAGCGTCCTCCATTTTTGAAGCTCCAAGGGGTGCTCTCGCTGGACTTTGAGAGAAGCAACAGGCTTAGATCAGTGCACGATAGTCCAACACAGCTTAGGTATTTCTCCCTCTTTTAGTTGTGTGCTATTTCATTTCATTTCTTTAAATGAGCTGTGTTAAACGAATGATTATGGTTGATATTTGCCCAGCCATGAGCTGATTTTAAGTGGCTTGGGCTTGTTATGGTTGTTATGCTTGATGCTTTAATAGATGTTTATTTGTTTTCTTGTTCATCCCATGCTTTGTCTGTTGCTCGTTAATTGCGCTAAACTTGTAAGAGCTTACGAGAGTTAGCCATTGTTTAGGTTTTGGTTAGCTTAATATTCGAGAAAGTTAGGGTAAGACTAAAGTGGACAATGGGGTTTGATGTTGAGAGGCAAAATCCTAAATCACCTTAAAGATAAGGATAGTGTTTCAATGACTAAAAGGAGTAGAGCTTTATTTGGTAGTTGCATGTTAAGGGTTTACGCTAAGAGGTATTACTCTAATGTTCCCTTCTACCAGGTTTATTGCTAGAGATAGTTTTAGAAGCATTATTGTCACTCTATCGAGCATGGGCAAGTTGGTCCTAGACATTCATTAGGGTTAGGTATAAGAATCCGTAGCAAGTCCAGCCAGTCATTCTGATATAGAGTTTCATTTATGTGAGTGGATGTTAGAGGTGACCTTACTTCATCTCAGTTTACATATTTAGTTGTTTGCCACAACATTTATAAACCTTTTTCTTTTTGCCATATCATTTCTGCAATTGTTTCTTATTGTTACAACATTTGTTTTTTGTCTTAATTGTGTGTTTTGACCAAACTAGTTTGGTATAATAATCCATAGCAGGTCCAGCCAGTCATTCCGATATGGAGTTTCATTTATGTGAGTGGATGTTAGAAGCGTCCTCTATTTTTGAAGCTCCAAGGGGTGCTCTCGCTGGACTTTGAGAGAAGCAGCGGGCTTAGACCAGTGCACGACAGTCCAACACAGCTTAGGAGTTTCTCCCTCTTTTAGTTGTTTGCTATTTCATTTCATTTCTTTAAATGGGTTGTGTTAAACGAATGATTGTGGATGATATTTTCATAGCCATGAACTGATTTTAAGTGGCTTGGGCTTGTTATGGTTGTTATGCTTGATGTTTTAATAGATGTTTAGTTGTTTTCTTGTTCATCTCATGCTTTGTCCATTGCTCGTTAATTGCACTAAAATTGTAAGAGCTTACGAGAGTTAGCCGTTGTTTAGGTTTGGTTAGCTTAATATTTGAGAAAGTTGGCTAAGACTAAAGTGGACAATGGGGTTTGATGCTGAGAGGCAAAATCCTAACTCAACTTAGAGATAAGGATAGAGTTTCAATGACTAAATAGAGTTAGGCTTTAATCGATAGTTGCATGTTAAGGGTTTACGCCGATAGGTATTACTCTAATTTCCCTTATACCAGGTTTCTTGCTAGAGATAGTTTTAGAAGCCTTCTTGTTACTCTATCGAGCATGAGAGGGGCAAGTTGGTCCTAGACATTCATTAGTCTTAGGTATAAGAATCTATAGCAGGTCCAGCCAGTCATTTCAATGTAGAGTTTCATTTATATATGAGTGGATGTTAGAAGTGACCTTAATTTATCTCAGTTTACATATTTAGTTGTTTGCCACAACATTTATAAACCTGTTTCCTTTTGCCATAGCATTTCTGCAATTGTTTCTTATTGTTATAGCATTAGTTTACTGTCTTAATTGTGTGTTTTGACTAAACTAGTTTGGCCTTCAATCCTTGTGGACACGATACTCACTCATCACTTTATTACTTGTTCGATGTGTATACTTGCACAAATTGCGTATCAATTATAGTACACCTACAAACGCACAAGTTTTTGCCGTCGTTGCCGGGGATTGACAATAGGTTTTTCTTGTTTCACTTTTTCAGGTGTTGTGCTGTTGCATGACCCGAGAGAGACCCGAAGAACCATTATCACCTTTTGTGCCTGAGATTGAGCACTTATTTTGCCAAAGAAGACGCATACAAGAAGCTTTAAGAACAATGTATAAAGGTGGTAATCAAGGAAATCAAGTAGATGAAAATCTGGATAACATTAATGCTACAACAAATTTTGGAGCAATAGTTCAACCTCGAGCTATTAGGGACCACTTGAATCCTATCTTGGATGATCTAAATCCTAGAATTGTAGCTCCCGAGATTCAAGCAGCTCATTTTGAACTCAAACTAGTCATGTTTAACATGTTGAATTCCATTGGGCAGTTTGATGGATCGCTTCATAAAGATGTAAGACAACACATTTGAGCATTCTTGGAAGTATTTGATTCTTTTCGACAACAAGGTATGCATGAAGATGTGCTGAAGCTCAAGCCATTGTGTAATTTTCTTCAGCAAAACCAGCCCGTCATCTTTGACGCAGAATGCTATAGCGCGTTTAAGGAACTCAATGGGAAGTTCATCTCTGTACCCATAGTTGTTCACCCAGATTGGACCTCATTATTTGAATTGATATGCGATGCAAGAGACTATGTAGTGGGGGCAACACTTGGATAACGTCGAGATAAAATTTTTCATGTTATTTATTACGCTAGCCGCACCCTAAATGATGCACAAATCAACTACACTACCACTGAAAAAAGCTGTTGGCCATTGTGTTTGCCTTTGAAAAGTTTAGAGCATACTTGATAGGTACCAAGGTCATAGTACATACTGATCATTCTACTATTAAATACTTAGTGACTAAAAAAGATGCTAAACCTAGACTTATTTGGTGGATACTTCTATTGCAAGAGCTCGATTTGGAGGTAAAGGATAGAAAGGGTTGTGAGAAACAAGTTGCTGATCATCTATCTAGGCTAGAAAATAAGGTTGAGAATGAGGAGAACTTAGATATTAAGGAGGAATTCCTTGATGAGAAAATATTATATGCTACAGCAATTCCATGGTATGCTGATATTGTTAACTTTCTTGTTAGTGGTATTTTTCCTCCTGATTTGAATAACCAGGGCATGAAGAAGTTCAAACATGATGTGAGATTCTACTTTTGGGATGAGCCCTATCTGTTCAAGCAATGTGCTGACCAAATAATTTGGAGATGTGTCCCCGAAGAAGAGCAAAATGAGATTTTATTTCATTGCCATTCATCTTCATGTGGAGGCCATTTTGGAGGAACCAGAACTGCCTACAATGCAAATTCTATTGGCCCACACTTTTCAAAGATGCACACAAATTCGGCAAGGCATGTGATAGAAGCCAAAGGACGGGGAATATATCTCGAAGACATGAAATGCCATTGTAATGCATTTTGGAGGTGGAACTCTTTGATGTATGGGGAATATATTTCATGGGACCTTTCCCATAATCTTTTGGACTCCTCTACATCCTATTAGCTGTTGACTACGTGTCAAAATGGGTGGAAGACACAACATCACCGAAGAATGATTCCAAAACAGTGTTGAAGTTCCTTCACAAGAACATCTTCACAAGATTTGGAACCCCACGAGCTATCATAAGTGATGAAGGGAAGCACTTTGACAATAGACTTATTGCTAAAGCATTGTAGTGGTATGGAGTGCGCCATAAAGTTGCTACATCATATCACCCTCAGACCAATGGCCAAGCTGAAATATCCAATCGAGAAATCAAGCAAATTTTGGAAAAAGTGGTAAACCCCAAAATAAAAGATTGTTCTCCCAAACTCGACGAAGCATTATGGGCTTATCGTACGACCTTTAAGACACCATTGGGGATGTCTCCATTTAAGCTTGTCTATGGTAAAGCATGCCACCTACCCGTGGAACTTGAACACAAAGCTTATTGGGTGATTAAGAAGCTCAATATGGACACCTAGTTAGCTGGTGAAAAGAGGCTTTTGGAGCTTAACGAAATGGAGGAATTCAGGGCCCAAGCTTATGAGAACGCACGCTTGTACAAGGAGAAGACTAAGAAGTGGCACGATAAACATATCTTGCCACAACATTTTTCTAAGGGCCAACAAGTCCTCCTTTACAACTCTCGACTCAAGCTCTTTCCAGGCAAGCTGAAATCGCGATGGTCAGGCCCTTTTGTTGTGCACAAGGTCTATCCTCATGATGCTATTGAAATCAAAAAGGTGGATGATGATAATGCTTTCAAAGTGAATGGACATAGGCTGAAGATCTACAATAGAGCTCCCATCTTGCGAGACAAATTAGCCATGATTCTCCAAGATCCATAAGAGTTTGCACCCTCCTTATCTCTTACTTTGCTATAGCATTTGCAATTTTTCCTGTTCATAATAAGGTTATTTTTGCTTGTATCTCTTTAACCCCTAGTTATTTTATTTTAAGCTTTTGTGTTTTCTTTAATTCGTATTGTCAGATTTAACCCTAGAGTTGCAGGTGGCAGGTTATGGTTTCATGCAGGTTTGGCGCAACTTTAATATGGGAAGGGCTTTGTCCTTTTTCCATATAAGGGAAGTTATTAAGCCCACCTTTTCCTATGTTTTGGGGGGCATTAAAGAAAAAAGAAAAAAAGAGGGATAATATTCTTTTTCTAATTAAAAAACCATAATTCATCATAACCCTACACATTCTCTCTCTACCTTTCCACCTTTTCATTAAATACCCATCATCTCTCTCCTCTTACACACGCCACATAACCGTCAGCCATCATCTTCTCTCTCCAATTACTTGTGGCAGTTGCCAAACTTCTTAACTCCCCTCTCCATTACTTTTTCTCTTTCACTTAACCCTCTCTCACCAACTTCATCTTCTTCATTTAGCCGGTTTCTTTTTCTCAACTCCATTACAACAAAACTCCATCCTCTTCAAAATACCAAAAAAAATCTTCCCCCACACAATATTTACCCTACCCTTTGCAAAACATGGCATGAATGAAGAATGTCACGGGTGCCTCTAGTAGCTCCCAAGCACAACCCACTATGGAAATCAAGAAGTTCTTCGACGCCAGTGCTAAGGAGCAATTTTAACAGATGAAAGATTGCAAGATCTACCTGGACCAAGGTTTTAAAGTTCCATTAGAAGGAGAAAGAGGCTTCAAAAAAGAAATCCTGGATGTAATCGATAAACACGATTGAGGGACTTTTGTTCAACACCCTAGCAAAATCTATGTCTCCTTGGTTAGGGAGTTCCATGCCCATTTGTCGAGTCCCACCCAATCTGCTGTTTATATGCGATGGGAACAAATTAAATTTACCGCTGGTGCAGTCAACAAGTTCTATGGGTTAAAGAATGTCATGGACCACCATACTTCCTTTCATGAATCTGTATATGTCCAAACATACAAGGAGGTCCTGGAAGACTTATGCTTTAGTAAGATAGAGTTGGATCTAGCCAACAAGGCTATTGAAAGAGGCCGTCTCAAGTATGAGGCTAAGGTGTGGAACCATTACATGAAGACTCGCCTCATGCCCACCTCTCATACTGCCGCAGTGCACATCACTAGGTTACTATTGCTACACTCCATCCTCAATGGACGACAAATTGATATGGGTAAACTGATTGTTAAGGAAGTCTATTCTTGCTTAAAAAGAAAGTCAAGCCCTCTTATCTTCCCTAATCAAGAGAATGAGATCGAGAAGGGCAAGGGTGCATTAACCCTAGACCAAATCTTTGGACTTAAGGGATTTGATGAAGATGCTCCAACGGAAATGTTGGAAGGTGGGGCCAAAACAATTGCTGCAGCAAGATTCGCCGCCCTTGTCGCCTCTACCAAGTGCATGCACGAGAAGATGGATGAACTGAAAGGCAGCCTGACAACTTATATCAAGTATGTCAAGGCAAAGGATACGACCATTAACTTTTACTTCACTGAGATTCTCCCACACATGGAGATTGACTTCCCACCCTTTCTCGATAACTTGCTGATGCCCAAGAAGGACCAGCCAACCCTGCAAGCAACACCAGCTCCGATGACAACTGCACCACAACGCCCACCACCTGCTCCAGCAACAACAACCAATGCCACCATTAGACAAAGCCCTCGGACAGCGAGGCCAAAGAAAGGAAAAGCTCCAATGCATACCCTACCACCACCAGAACCTCCCCTCAATGACCATGTCGATATTGATAGTGGGGAAGAGGAGATGGCTGACAACTCTCATGCGCCTACACCTGCCCCGATTGCTGATGCTAGAACAAAGGCTAGGAGCCGTCTAAAACACACAGTAGGTCGTGTATAGAGTACCCCCAATGAAGATAATGATGACGAGAACCAATCAGCCTAGGAGGAACTAGTTGACCAACCAACCCAGCAAGATATAACCGATGAGCCCATTGCAACCCTGAAGAAGAAGAAAATCAAGCACCAATGAGTCAAACCCAAAACACCAAAATAGCTTTTAAAGAGGTAACTTGCATTTTCATTTTCATTTGCATTTAGTTTAGTTCATTTCATTTTTTATGCATTGAGGATACTGAATCTTTCAAGTTTGGGGGTGTTAGAGTTCATAGTTAATCATTTGCATTAGCATGTAGTGATAAGTAGAACTTTGCTATAGCATTTTGATTGGTTTAAAGATAGTTGTATGAATAATTTGATGATGTCCGATGAGGAGAAATTGATTATTATGGCTAGGAATTGAATTAATGGTTTTGACTTGTGAGATTGGTAGAACTGCCTGTAAGATCTGTTTTGTTTTTGTGATACTTTGCTACTTAATTGCATGCTATGTATACTTATAACTGTTAGATTATTTTTGGTAAAAAGAGCTATTGGATGTCTTAGTTTGAATATATATTGAACTTGAATGATAAATGAAAGCATAAAGGCTTAATTAGCTCCCTTGTTGCTTGTGTTAAAATATGAATAAATGCAAAAGCATAGCTAAAGAGGGACACTCCTCTATGTGTTGTAGTGACTGGATACCGCATTTAAATAAATGGCAGCAACATCATATGAGTGAATGAAAGTTGTCACGGGATGACTCTACTTACTAGCTCGGGGGTGAGATGTTTGCTCCATACTCATCTAGAGTTAGGGACGACAGTTGTGATGAGCTAACACCCCTCAAGGCATAAAAAAAGAGAAAAAAAAAGAATATGAGAGTAGTCTGTGCTTATTTGGATCAAGAAAAATTAGGGCAAACTCGAGAACTTAGCTAAATTTTTTTCTAACTTTGTTAAGCATAAGGAGGATGTAGTCACATGCACGAACACTTGAAGAGTCTTGGCCTAAAGGAAAAAGTTCTTAAAATCTCATATTTGTTTAACATGTTGAGCCAAAACTGTCTAAGGACTGAAATTTTGCCGTAGCACTGTCTTGAACTAATTTTATGTTGTAGCAATTTTTCTGCTCATTTCTATTTATTGCTTGAGGACAAGCAATGACTTAAGTTTGGGGGTGTGTTAACCTTGCAAAAGGTTAACATTTCATGCTTTTTTACTTAAGTTATTGTATGAAATCAAGCCCATTTCATCTCATTTCATGGCATATAGATGCATTTAGTTCATATAGTTGCATTTGGTGTTGTTGGTTTTATTTCTTTGATTATTTGCAAGAATAGTGCTGCTTTGGAAGGTTTTGGTTGGTGTGGTGATGTGCAGGGAAATGAAGAGCTATGCAGGGAGAAATGCCATAGCATTTTGGATAGCATTCTTGGGCGCACTAGAGGACAACAGACTGAAGATATTTATTGTGGCCCTACACGTGTACCTGCCATCCTACTTTATTCCCACATGTGAAGGGAATATTCCCTTGGAATTAAGGGCGCTAAACCTTAGGAGCCTCCACTATATAAAGAACAAGATATCTTCATTTAAAGAAGAGCTAGAAAAAGTTACAAGTGAGCTAAGAAAGAGAAAGAAAAGGCGGTTGCCTTCCATCTTCTTCTTCTTACTCCATCGAAGCGTCCTCTATTTTTGAAGCTCCAAGGGGTGCTCTCGCTGGACTTTGAGAGAAGCAGCGGGCTTAGATCAGTGCACGACAGTCCAACACAGCTTAGGAGTTTCTCCCTCTTTTAGTTGTTCGCTATTTAATTTCATTTCTTTAAATGGGTTGTGTTAAAAAAATGATTGTGAATGATATTTGCACAGCCATGAACTGATTTTAAGTGGCTTGGGCTTGTTATGGTTGTTATGCTTGTTGCTTTAATAGATGTTTAGTTGTTTTCTTGTTCATATCATGCTTTGTCCGTTGCTCGTTAATTGCACTAAAATTGTAAGAGCTTATTAGAGTTAGCAGTTGTTTAGGTTTGGTTAGCTTAATATTTGAGAGAGTTGGCTAAGACTAAAGTGGACAATGGGGTTTGATGCTGAGAAGCAAAATCCTAACTCAACTTAGAGATAAGGATAGAGTTTCAATGACTAAATGGAGTTAGGCTTTAGTCGATAGTTGTATGTTAAGGGTTTACGCCGAGAGGTATTACCCTAATTTCCCTTCTACCAGGTTTCTTGCTAGAGATAGTTTTAGAAGCCTTCTTTTTACTCTATCGAGCATGAGAGGGGCAAGTTGGTCCTAGACATTCATTAGTCTTAGGTATAAGAATCTATAGCACGTCCAGCAAGTCATTTCAATGTAAAGTTTCATTTATATGAGTGGATGTTAGAAGTGACCTTAATTTATCTCAGTTTACATATTTAGTTGTTTGCCACAACATTTATAAACCTGTTTCTCTTTGCCATAGAATTTCTGCATTGTTTCTTATTGTTACAACATTTGTTTACTGTCTTAATTGTGTGTTTTGACTAAACTAGTTTGGCCTTCAATCCCTGTGGAGATGATACTCATTCATCACTTTATTACTTGTTCGATGTGTATACTTGCACAAATTGCATATCAATTACACCTACACGCGCAACATTTTTCAAAACCTATTCCTTGTACTTATCAACCAACTCATCGTAAACCTCTTGTAACTCATCATAAGCATCTTGAAGCTCTTCAAAAGTAAAATCGAAATTAGATGAGTTAGGGTTTACATTAGGATCGTCATCAATGGCCATGAGGCAAAGATTTGCTACTTCGTGCTCTTCTTCATCGGATGATGATTCCTCATCGCTCCAAGTAGCAACATGGGCCTTAAACTTTTGTTTCTTATCAAACCCCTTCTTCTTGAGTTGAGGGCAACCCGATCTAATGTGGCTCGGTTTCTTGCACTCATAACATATGAGTTGATCCTTTTCTTCTTTGTTTTTGCTTTTGAAGTCTCTTCTTCTATGGAACTTCCTTCCCCTGTTGGAGTTCATGAACCGAGAGAATCTTTTGGCTATCATAGCCAATTCTTCAAACTCATCTTCTTTACTTGAGTTGCTCTCTTCTTGTGGTAGTGAAGCTTTGAGAGCAATCCCTTGTTTCTTCTTTTCCACCTCTTGCTTCTCTACTTTTTTCTCTTCTCATTTCTTTTCTTCTTCTCTTCCTTACTTCATGATCTTATGAGTAAGGAGAGATCCTACCAACTCATCGAGATTTAATGTCTTCAAGTTCTTCGTCTCGATGATTGTGGTTCTCTTCCCATCCCATGATTCGGGAAGAGAGTAGAATAGCTTTCGAATAAGCTTGTCTTCAGGAATAATCTCACTGAAGCCCTTGAGACTATTTACTATAACCGAGAACCGATCGAACATTTTGGAGACGCCCTCATCCGGCTCCATCTTGAAGTTCTTGTAGCATAAGTTGAGATCCCGATGTTGGTTTCCTTCACGTCATTAGTGCCTTTGTAAGTGGTCTCTAACTTGTCCTGCACCTTCTTTGCACTTGTGCACGATGACATTTTGGCATACATGTCGGGACTAAGTGCACAAAATAAGATATGTAGGGCCTTGTCGTTGATTTGGAGTCTTCTCCAATCTTTATCGGTTATTTCCACCCTTATCTTCGGAACAAGTCTCCCTTCATCGTCTTTCTTCATAGGAATTGCCGGTCTGTCTTCACCTACATCCCAAAGGACATAGTCGGTAGATTTGATGAAGAGTCTCATCCAGTTCTTCCAATAGGGATAGTTATCCCCATTGAAGTATGGTGGCTTGGTGATCGATTGTGACTCGAACAAGTTTGGCCTAGAAGTAGATGTCATGGCTTTGAATGGATGATTGATCAATAGTCTTCAAGGATCGCCTCTTGTAGATGTGAAGCTTTCAAGATTTAGTCTCTAATACCAATTGTTGAGTGGATCAAAAGAACGTAATTTGGCCAAGAGGGGGTGAATTGGCTTTTTAAAAGTGGAGGTAGCAAATTGGAAATTGAAAGAATAAGGACAAGGCAAATTATAGTGGTTCAAGCTTCTAACAAGCTCTACATCCACTACCTTAGCTCCCACTAAGGTTTTTCAACAATCTCCACTAGATGTTCTTCCTTTTTTCTAGGCTTAGGAGGTAACCTTTACAATCGGTTAATCTTTTTACCCAAAGATTAACCCAAAAGACTCTCTTTAAAAAGAAGTTTTTGGCAAATAAAAGTTATCTCTCAGAAGACTGAATATTGCCTAATTTACAATCAAACACTCCCTAAACTTGAAATAAATATTTACAATGAAGATTACAAACAAGTTTGGTACAAGGATTTGACTCTATAAAACACAATGGTTTGGATAATTGCTTGGATGTTGCAAGTAAGTTCAATAGTTGTTGCTGGTGCTTTGGAGGCTTGCTTCTATACTCTTGCATTGAATTCTAGCCGTTTGGGTGGTTGAGATATTAATCTAGCCGTTGGGCTGTATTTTCGCACAATAAATGCTCTTCAACTGCCCAGCGTATCAGTACTCTCATCACCGTATCTATACATGTCTACAAGAAGAAAGAGACAATGTGCACAAAAAGAAGGGGTGTATCGATACGCGAGAAGGTGTATCGGTACAGTTATAGTGTAAAAACATGGGCGTATTGGTACGCTATGACCGTATCGATACGGATTTTGCTCACTACAATCCTGGGTGAAGTTTTGACAAAAAAGTGTATCGATACGCTATATGGGCGTATCAATACGGTCCAACGACCGTTTGAAAATGTTTGATTCCCCAAAACTGACACCAACAACTATTTTCATTAAATGCAAAAATCTTCTGAATCAAACCAAACCGTATCGATACGGTTAATACCGTATCGGAACGCTATGCCTTTAAAATATTTTTATTTTAAAATCATATCGATACGGTATCAACCGTATCGGTACACTTTAGGCAATTAAAATTCCAGTAACGTACAGCCGTATCGATACGCCTTAGCGTAAATGTCAAATTTGGCTTGAAAAACTTAGAGAAAACTTATTTGGTTTGATTGTTTTGACTTAAGATCAGTTTTGATTCAAATAGCCTGTCAGTTTGTGAGACTTTAAAATACTTAAAGATTTATTTTCATTTACAAATAGGTCCTTATACAAATTTGTTATATGAAAATCAAATTAGGTTTTACAGTTTCCCCCTCCCCCCTCTAGGTAGAATCAGTTCAAAAAAATTATGATAAATTTTTATTATAACCCAAATGAATAGAACTAGACAAGAGGTTAATAACAATATTATAACAAGCACGCTTACCCACATCCGAATGAAACTATAAAACACCTTAATCTATAACATTATATAAAAACTTTCATTTATATTCTAGCCCAACTTTCTTTTTTTTCTTTAGCTTTTCATTCATCGACGATGGCTTCAGTTTTAATGCTGGTCGTCATCGTCAGTAGTTTTTTTAATTTTTTTTATATCAAGTTCTTGTTTTTTTTATATTTTGGTTTTCTTTTAATTTTATCTACCTTGTAGTACGTTTTTCTCTACCTTGTAGCAAGCTTTTTTCTCTGTCTTGTGGCACACTTTTGCCTTATGGCACGTTATCGTCTACCTTTGTGGATACGTTTATCACGACGTTCGGCTCTGATTTGTAGATTATTGGTGGTCTTTAGTAGTCTGATACCCTTTGTGGTTCGCTTGCCGATATAGTTAGATTTGTTTTACGAAACAACCTCCAAGATTGTTGGTTTTTGCTCATAACTCTTAAAGCGATCATGAAGCGTGTAGGTGAATAAAGACAAGAAATATTATTTTCTGCTTCTATTTCTCCAATGTTTCATCTTTATCACTGTTTTGCAGCCCACTGGACGTGTTTTGCTAGTCTGATATTTAATCTCCAATGTTTCATTTTTCTGCTATAATTTCATTTTTTGGATTGATTCCCTATTTTGATTTCTAATCAAATTCAACCAGCATATTGTTAAAAAAATTATCCCATGGTATTAAAGAATTTTAATAGGGGCAATTAAGGTACAAAGAAATTAGATATTTAGAGTTTTCCGTTTTAGATCAAAATGAAATAACTTAATGATTTTTAATTTAAAATATTATACATTTATATAAAATTTGTGGTTAGAATGATTATGTCAATTCATTACGTTTGTATATTCGTATTGATTTTATGTTATTTTAATATTCCCGTGTTTATATTATTTTATGTTCTTACAATATAAAAATTCATTTATACTTTTTATATTTAAAATTCATTTACACTTTTACATGTTAATAATTGATTTTATGTAGATTCTAATTTCTTATACATTTGTATATATTTGTTGGGTTTATTTTATTTTTTTGTGACGCATCAAGTTTTACGTAGTTTGACTTTATTACTCAATTTAGGGAATTAATTTATGCTTTTGTGTCACGTTTAAAGTGTCTTGCTTCCTTTTTTTAATATGCAAGCATGATTTTATTTATGTAAAAAATCATATAATATTATTATGTGCCTCAGTAAAAATTTTCTTGAATAATAATATTAATAGGAAAAGACCCAACGTCAAAAACACAAGTCTGAAATAACAAAGCAAAAATACTAAATATTCGACTACAAACAAAAAGGCAAAAAAGCTCAAACACTGTCAGCCTCCCAACACAACGTAACCAAGCTCATCCAGCATCAGGAACCGCATCTAGAGCCAATAAACTCGAAACCATCACCACACTCTACCCAGACCAACAGCTCGGCAAATACCATTCTAAAACATTGTTTGGAAGCATGAATCACGCTCCACCCCCCTTTGGCTAGCACATTTGTTGTCGAATTCGCCTCCCGATAGATTTTAATAAAACATACACATGAGAGAGTAGTATAATTTGCATCAATTCGTTTAAACCACTCCCACAATCGACATGGTCGCCTTTTGATGTTTAAAACCCAAGAAATCGTAACCTTTAAATCAGATTCCAGTTTTATCAAGAAATCCCTACACCATTGAGATATAACAATCTTGTCCAAAGAAAAGTCAATTGCTTAAGTTTTGGTCAACAAATGATCCTATCATACTAAATTGCGCACATTCCCAAATCTAAAGGATACTGCCAGATTGTCCAATTGAATGAGCAAAAATAAAAACAAAAGTTTCTAAATTCCATGCCTTCCACAAAATCTAAGGATCCACCGATTCTAATTTCAGCTCTTGAAGAAACGCCACATTGCAATGGTACCGTCGCAACTGTTCTTGAAATAATTTTTTCTTCACAGTCGAGTCCAAACCTCCGATATTTCAGGACAATACCCATATCCATACCTGCTATTTTCCTCATCGTGACTTTCAATAATCCAAGCTACGTCTTTTACAATGGATTCCTTATCCCCTATTGTAACGACCCAAATTTTGGGCTTTGTAAAATTGGGTCTCGGACCCAATTTATTTAGGCCTTTGCGATGGGAGCCCAATTAAGAATTTTGGATATGGGTCTTTGGGTAAAGGAAAAAAAGAGAAGGTGGGCTTTTAATAAATTATTTTATCCAAAGTAAAGAAGAGGGGGTTTTTGAAATTTAAAATGGATGTGGGTGGTGGAAAAAAGGATAAGGTTAGATGAGATATTTTAGGGGGGGGGGAGAGATAAAGATAGGAGAGAAAATAAGGGGGCAGGCTTTGAGCCCGATTTACCATCATCGGAGCCGTTGTGGCTCTCACCGCCGTCACCATTAGGTCCGGCTCAGCGAGAGGGGTCCGGCCATAGTCGTCCCATCGTGGTAGCCGCCAACGCTCGCTGGGGTGAAAGAAAAGAAGAAACAACGTTGCTTGGAACGTCGTGCTCTTCCGTGCTCCTGCAGAAACTAACGCCACCACACGATTCACTAGCCGAAGAAGAGTGCACTTGGAGCTTGCCGCCACCGTTCGGCCGCCGGAGGAGGGATCACGCACCCCCATGTGCCACTTGTGAGGGTGGGCGTAGCCAGCCTAGGCGGGTGCACACAAATCCTCTGCACTATGCCACATCGAATCATACGATTGGTTTCACGTGGATATGGCCGCATTAGATCGTGCCATGTGGGTCCATGGCTGTTATGGTCCACTGCATCGCACCAGATTGCCTAGGGCAGTTGACCAGCGTTGACTTTTTTGGGGGACCTTACCTGGAGCTTTCTCGACGTCCCGAATCCAATGATGCAACCGGTTTTGTAAAATTTAGACCCGATAAGATGTTTTTACGTGTTTGACCTTGTGAATTGAATAGGGGATGCATGAGTTAATGTAGTTCCGTATTCTTTGGTATAAGAGGATTAATCGGGATCGGATATTGGGTCAAGTAGAATATTCGGGAAGCTCATATGAGGATTTTAGTGATATCGGCTTAAGGTTAGTACACATCGAACTACGAAATGCTTCATGAGCATCATTAGTGTAATTGTCTTGCTTGTTAGTGGTTACAAAATAGGTTGATGATATATAAGCACGTGTTGAGACCGGTATTATGAGACTTGGTAAATATTCAAATGTATGATGAGTTAAGAATATTTGAGACTGTTATGAGCTTTTGAGACAGTGTGGGGTCATTTGACTATTCGTATAATTGTTTGATTGATTGAATTACATGTTGTGATGCTTGAGATATGAATATGCTTGAGATATGAATATGCTTGTTCGATGGAAAGTACACTTAATGGATTGATAATCGGTGAGATTCGAATAAATGATTATGAAGTCGATAATTAATACTAATTGAATGGATGCATTAGTAAACAAACCCTAATGACTTTCATAAGCTTTAGGGATCGAATAAAGCGTGGTAATATCATAATTCGAGGAAATGGTACGAACCCTTGAATAGGGTATTAGTACGAGCTTCAGCCGTATCAGTATGCGATTAGGGTCTGTATCAGTATGTGTTAACCCGTATCGATAATTGAGGAAATATAGGATTTCTAGTAAGTAATATTTGTTCGGTACGCGTATGAGCACCTGTACCCAGGGAATAGCATCGATACTCGTGTTCGAGTACCGATACCCACTGAACGGAATAATCTACAATGCTAATAAAGATGGGAATTGACGCGAGATATAAATGAGATAATATGGCTTAATAAGATAATTAATGAGGATGATTAATGTACACTTCCGTAATGTATTAATAAGTTGGTAAACTTAATTGGGTAATTTGATGGCAATAGCAACTGTAGGAATCCTTGGTGAATAATGTGATGTTGTGTGTTGTGTGGTAGACGTGTCCTTGCTATGTGTTGATATGGACACCTAGATGATTGAATCATCTTGATTGATGGGTTTCTGATACCTAGTGCGAGAAAAAGTGTGTTGTAACACAATGGTTGAAGATTCTCGAATGTATGAACCTAAGGCTTAGTGGGACCGAGACTCATTCGAAGATGCTTGGCGAGAGATTCCGAGAACGGGTGTAGGTATCCTGACGCTTAGTGGTACCAAGCCTCACCCTAAAGAGCGTTTGTAACCCGATGCTTAGTGGAATCGGGCTTCACTCAAAGTGTATGATCCTGAGGCTTAGTGGAACTGAGCCTCACTCCTATATTATGATATAATGATTATATGCTATAAGAAGCTTATGCTTTCTTGCTAAGTTATATGATTGGCGGCTAGAGGTAGCACCATATCTATATGATGTTATGATGTCATGTTGTAAGAATGGTTGGGCCTTGAGTGGCAAGTATGATGATTACCTTGTTTAGTGCATGTGTTTAGGCGACTAGTGGTAGCACCACATGTTTATTTATCTATCATTATTGCTCGTACTAGCTTGCATGCTTATGTTTATGATTAGCGTGAAGTATAGTATAGTAGATGTGTACCACTGAGCTTTGTAAGCTCAGTGCTCAGAATCATTGTTTTCGTGCGTAGGTTGATTGTGGGATCGAGGAGCATTATTAGTATGAGATTCTAGCATGTAGAGGTTTTCGCAGTATGGTTCTTGTGTTTAGTGGGTCATGTATTCATAAGGCTTTACATGACTGACTCTGCAATTCTTACTTTTGAATTTGTATTAATCAAGTCAAGTATTTAAATATTTTAAATTAAATCGGAGCTCCTTTGTACTATTTTGATTTTTAACTATATTTTTATTTGTGGGCGTTAAATGTTTTGGAAATAACTTGTTTGGGCTAAACCAATTGAGAATTTTATGGTTTTTAGGTTGGTCTCCAGGCCCAATTATGACATCCATGTCGATGGTGTTATATTTAGTAGTATCAGAGCTTAGGTTTAGCCAGTTTTAGGAAACCCCAGGGTGGTATAGGTGTTTTAGTAAGGTGTCTAGTGGATACAAACCCTTAAATTAAATTCGTACTCCTTAAGACTGGAATCCTAATGGCGTGTTCAAAGTTACGATGCTAAGATGGTTACGATTGTGGCCAAGAAGGCTGAGTTAAGTGTTGAGCCACTCATGGAATCGATTTCGGGGGTGGGGACACCCGATATTATTGAGATACGAGTTAGTTGAATGATGCTAGAGTCGAGGATGTGTTCTCCTCCCGCCATCTGAACGGTGTCTTCGTTGCATGTTGAGGTCATTCCAAAGCCTTCAGATATGTTATGAGAGTTTGTGGCAAGAAATATTCATCGTTATGTGTGAATAGTAGTTATGTTGCGGGTTTGGACAAACCACTTTCAGAATCGATCAGTGGATGCATGTTGGTTGGAGGACCCTCTTCTTCGCTTAAAAGTGAGTATTGTCGATACTTGGAGAGTATCATCACCCTTCTTAGAGGCGTTTCTCGGAGATAGTGGAGTCGAGATCCACTAGTTCGTTAGAGTGTGGCTGAAGTTAGACGTTCTACAAGTTTAAGAGAGCTACCTTCTTGGGAGTTGTTGCACCTGGGAAATTGTTTTGGTTAATCAAACGTGATACTAGTCAGTAATGTGAGAGTGGTGCTCGAGGCTTCGAGACCTTGAGGGAACCCAACCTTTGGGTAATAAGCATGTTGAATCGTCACCCTTCGTAGTGGTCATTTTGAGAATGACATGATGGGGTTGTGAGACACGTTTGACCGCTCGATAGATATCAATGTGTCTTGTTCAACGCTCAAGATCCTTGAGATTGTTAGAGTGTTTGTTTACAATTCTTCGAGGATTCGGCAAGACTTCCTCCTTGCCAAGAACGTGAATAAATGTTGATGTGAGGCTGAGTTGGACGTTGATGCCTGTCGCCTTTGTGAAAGGAAACTGACCCAGTTGAGAGAGCCAAAGATCTAGTTGCGAAGGCACAACCCGAAAGAGGTTTCTTTTGTTTAAGTGTTTCGCCCAAGGAAGAACTGAGCTTGTTCACTAATAGGAAGTTGGTTTGTCGAGGTGATTGTTTAACTGAGCTTGTTAAGTGAAAGTGGAAGGCCGTTACTTGTCTCTTGAGGTGGATGACTTATTTAACCAAATGTGAAGTACCCGTGTATTTCTAGGATTGGTTTTAGAATAAGATAATTATGGTTAAAGTGTTTGAGGCTAGTAGTTTCAAAATGAATTTTGGAATATGGTTTTCTTTCTTTAAAGTGTGTCGAGGTAACGCTTGATTTTTGTAGTGATGTTTGAGGTGTCATAGTGATGATAGGGTGAGAGGCCACCATATTATCTCTCGAATATAAGTTTGATGCTTCGCGTGACACATGTGGATGGATAAAGAATATGGAAATATGAGTGTTGACAAGATAACTACCTTAATGACCCTGTGTGTGGGAATGGTTAGTTACCGTGTAATAAGTTAAGGAATCAAGGGTTTGAGACTTCGTAAATACTTTTGATTAATATCAAAGTTTCCTTGGAAGGATCCGAGGAACATTGGTAGAGATTCGAACTACATGAGACCGTTATGTTGTGACAGTGGTGTTGACCCGATTAAAGTTGAGTAAGATTTCAAGATCTTGAAGTTGTTTTGTTGTATCGTCAGGGCTGCATTTTCATTCTAGGAGATGGAAGTGTGTGCTTACCCCAATCGTGTGAAGTTTTGGGTACTTGATCTTTAAGGAGTTTGAGTTTTGGATAATGATGTGAGTTATAGTAGTTGAGAATTATGGATCGTATGATCGATTACCACCTAAGTAAAGTTAGCTTGTTAAGTGATAGATTATACATCATTAGTTCGGGTTAGTGTATCATGCTGCCCGTGTGGGGCGATCAAGGACTTTTAGCGATGGTTGTGTAAGGGAGTACCAATACTAGCTTTATGCGGTATCGGTGCTAGTTTATTTTGGGTGTCAGGACTGATCGGTCAACACCAGTGCCTATGTGTGTTGTTGGTTAAACTCTAAGTTAAAGACTAAGTAACTTTGGAAGCCGCGAGAAGTAGCATCTGATTGCAATTAAAATGATACAATGTTGTGATCGGATTTGGGTTCGATGGTTTTTGGATGGACTTGAGATCTTGTTGTGGGTGTTTTTAGAGAAAGACATGTCAGGGCAAAAGATTCTTCCTTTATGGTAAACTGGTCAGAGTATGGTGAATTTTGAGAACAATAGTTGGTACCAAACTTTCACCGTGTGTTTTGGGAAACATTGTGGAATCGTGTGTTCGGGATAGTGATAAGAGGTTGACTTGCCATAGTTGGGAGATTGACATTGAGTGTGATAGAGTTTTTGTGATGCCTTGATATTCCTCAATGGAAATTAAATGGATGATCGTAGATCTTATAATGATGGGTAAATGCATAGTTTCGATGGGATTTTGTTGAGTAATGATATAGTCCTTGGTGGGTATCGTTTGATATTTTTTGTAAGGTGAGACCCAGTTAGAAAGTCTGCTTGGTTTGTTTGCAGGTTTGGTTGTACGACACTGTGGTGAGTACATGTTACCTTTTTTCATGAGATTCGAGGTTTGTGATGGAACTTTGTCCCTTGGTGGGATTTCATGTGATGGCAGACCTTGATGAGGGTACGGATGATGTGTCCCCCAGACACGTGATAGTTTGGAGTGTAAGACTCTTGCGTGAACTGAGTTTTTGGGAGTTGCTTAGTTACTGATATGAGTTATCATGCCGAGTTTAAGGTAAGCGTTTGGGGCAACTTGAGACGTTGTTCATATTCTAAAGTCTTGCACATAGCAAGCAAAGTTATAGATATGGGATGCCTTCAGGGTTGAAGTCTCCTTGAAGGAGTCACCATGAGAGAAATCATTTCATTTTGGATGTTAGGACTGTTTAACCTTTAGTTCTTTTTAGACCATTTGGAGTTATGGAGGGATTTTGTTGTGCATCAATCTTTTAGGATCTACAACATAAGTAAAGTTTCTTTGATGACATATTTGTGTGACGACTTGGTCAAGGTACCGGTGGGTTTTTCTGTGGCTTTGGTTATGCACCGAATAGTGATGGAGCTCTTTAAAGGAAATGGCCAGTTGAATTGGGTTGTACCGAACGATGATGAAGTTCTTCTACGAGAAAAGATCAGTTCAGAATTATGTTTTTATCATTTGAAGACAATGATTATATTTGACAAGTGTTGTGGGAGATCAGAGTAGCACATCGGGATATGTTTGAGAACATTAGAGAGTTACAAAATTTTTAACATCTTCTTTAGTTTACAGGTTTAAATTTCGAGGATGAAGTTTTTTTTAAGGTAACGACCTAAATTTTGGGTGTTGTAAAATTTGGCCTCGAACCCAATTTATTTGGGCCTTTACGATGGGAGCCCAATTAAGAATTTTGGATACGAGTCTTGGGGCAAAGGAAAAGAAGAGGAAGGTAGGCTTTTAATAAATTATATTATCCAAAGTGATGGAGAGGGGGGGTTTGAAATTTAAAATGCATGTGGGTGGGGAAAAAGAGGATAAGGTTGGATGAGATATTTTAGGGGAGAGAGAAAAGATAGGAGAGAAAATAAGGGGGAGGCTTTGCGCCCGATTCACCATCACCGGAGCTGTCATGGCTCTCACTGCAGCTACCGTTAGGTTCGGCTCACCGAGAGGAGTTCGGCCATGGTTGTCCTGTCACGATAGCCGGCTTCGCTCATCGGGGTGAAAGAAAAGAAGAAACAATCTAGCTTGGAATGCCATGCTTCACCGTCCTCCTCTAGAAATTGATGCCACCATGCGACTCACCGACCGAAGAAGAGTGAACCTGGAGCTTGCTGTCACCGTCGACCGCCGAAGGAGGGATGATGTGCCCCCACGAGCCACCAATGAGGGTGGGCGTACGTAAACCTAGGTGGGTGCATACAAATCCTGTGCACCATGTCACATGGATCCCAGGACTAGTTTTACGTAGATCTGGCTACACCAGATCGTGCCATGCGGGTGCATGGTTGTTATGGTGCGCTGCATCGCACCATATTGCCTAGGGCAGTTAACCAGCATTGGCCGGCCGTTGATGGGCATTGACTTTTTTAGAGGGACCCTACTCAGGGGTTTTCTTGACAATCTAGATCCAATGGCGTAGCCCATTTTTCCAAATTCAGACCTGGTAAGCTATTCTTATGCGTTTAACCTTGTTAATTGAATATGGAATGCATGACTTAATGTATTTTTGTATTCTTTGGTATACGAGGATTATTCGGGATCAGATATCGGATTAAGTAGAATATTCGAGAAGCCCGAATGAGGATTTTAGCGTTATCAGCTTAAGGTTAGTAGACCTCGAACAACGAAATACTTCATGAGCATCATAAGTGTAATTGTCTTTCTTGTTAATGGTTGCAAAATAGGTTGTTGATAGATAAGCATATGTTGAGACCGATATTACGAGACTTGGTAAATATTGAGATGCATGATGAGTTGAGAATATTCGAGATTGTTATGCGCTTTTAAGACCGTGTGGGGTCATTTGACTATTCGTATAATTGTTTGATTGATTGAATTACATGTTGTGATGCTTGAGATATGAATATGCTTGTTCGATGGAAATTACACTTAATGGATTGATAATTGGTGAGATTCGAATAAATGATTATGAACCTGGTAATTAATACTAATCGAATGGATGCATTAGTAAACAAACCTTAATGAATTTCATAAGTTTTAAGGATTGAATATAGCATGGTAATATCGTAATTTGAGGAAATGGTACGTACCTGTGAATAGGGTATCGGTACGAGCTTCAACCGTACCGGTATGTGATTAGGGTCCGTATCGGTATGGCTTGATCCGTACTGGTAAATGAGGAAATCTAGGATTTCTAGTAAGTAATATCTGTATCGGTACGCGTATGAGCACCGATACCTAGGGTACCGCATCGATACTCGTGTTCGAGTATCGGTACCCGCTGAACGGAATAAGCTACAATGCTAATAAAGATGGGAATTGAAGTGAGATATAATGAGATAATATGTCTTAATAAGATAATTAACGAGGATGATTAATGTACATTTCCATAATTTATTAATAAGATAATTGACTTAATTGGGTAATTTGATGGTAATAGCAACCATAGGGATCCTTGGTGGATCGTGTGATGTTGTGTGTTGTGTGGTAGACGTTTCCTTGCTTTGTACTGATATGAACACCTAGTTTATTGAATCATCTTGATTGATGGGTTTCAGATACCCAGTGCAAGAAATAGTGTGTTGCAGCACAATGGTTGAAGATTCCTGAATGTATGAACCCGAGGCTTAGTGGGACCAGGACTCATTCTAAGATGCTTGACGAGATATTTTGAGCATGGGTGTTTGTATCCTGATGCTTAGTGGTACCGGGCCTCACCCCAAAGAGTGTATGTATTCCGATGCTTAGTGGAACCGAGCTTTACTCAAAGTGTATGATCTCGAGGCTTAGTGGGACTGGGCCTCACTTCTATATTGTGATATAATGCTTATATGCTATGAGAAGCTTATGCTTTCTTGCTATGTTATATGATTTGGCGGCTAGAGGTAGCGCCATATCTATATGATGTTATGTTGTCATGTTATAGTATGGTTGGGCCTTGAGTGCCAAGTATGATGATTGCCTTATTGAGAGCTTGTGTTTAAGTGACTAGTGGTAGCGCCACATGTTTATTTATCTATCCTTATTGCTCTTACTAGCTTGCATGCTTATGTTTATGATTAGCATGAAGTATAGTAGAATAGATGTGTACCACTGAGCTTTGTAAGCTCAACGCTCGGAATCGTTGTTTTTGTGCGTAGGTTGATCGTGGGATCATGGAGCATTATCAATATGGGATTCCAGCATGTGGAGGTCTTTGGAGTATGGTACATGCGTTTAGTGGGCTATGTATTCATAAGACCTTACATGGTGGAGTATGTAATCCTTACTTTTGAAATTGTATTAATCAAGTCAAGTATTTAAATATTTTAAATTAAATCAGAGCTTCTTTGTACCATTTTGATTATTTAACTATATTTTTATTTGTGGGCTTTAAATGTTTTGGAAATAACTTGTTTGGGCTAAACCAATTGTGAATTTTATGGTTTTTGGGTTGGGCTTGATGCCCAATTGTGACACCCGGGTCTAGGGTGTTACACCTATCGTCGAATCCTCAAGTAATTTACCAGATCAAGAGTTGCGTGTGCCTCACGCAAAATTTTTTGTTTTTCTCACTACAAAATCTGAAAAAGATAGAGATTCGTCTGCTATAAATTGTTCATTTGGTTGATTCATTTTCAGCCGACCACACACTTTTTTCTCAATCACTCATTTGTCAACTTTTTGTAAAACCCCAATCCCCAGGCCTAGAAGATAGTAGTGTTCTAGGAGAAGACAAACTAACTTGTCTTACAAGTTAGTAATCGAACAAGAAGAGGACTCATGCCCTTGGAGTAGAAACATTCGAATAGATAATCCATGAAGCATCAAAGACATCACATTTCAAAATCAGAAGTGAAGATAGGAAACATATGATTTTTATAAGTTTTACACTTAACAAGAATGTGAATAACAAGTATACTAATTATATTAGGTCATGATTTTTGATTAAGAATCAATAGGTGCAAGGCATACCAATTTAAGGATTTTGAGGCTATTTCTTAACAATAGATCCAAGACTTTTCTAACAATGTAATCTAGCCAAATTATACTAGAACAAAAGGGACTTCCAATTTTAATCGTTTGGGAAGCTAAACATGCACTGTTCAATTTAATTCTTGACTCAATAAGTATTCACATACCTTAATTACAAAACCATTATAGAACTATATATCATCATCTTTCTTTAGATAAAATAAGCTTATGATATCTCCTAAAGCATTCGAATCCAGTAACCAAGCCAAGTCAAGCAAAAGCAATCACCAATAAGCACAATAGGCCAAACACACACACACACACACACACACATATTTATATTTACAAGCCCTTAATAAGTTATCATTTACAACCCCTTATAATAGACATAATATTATAGCCTAACACTCCAAACTAGTGCCACCTTCTAAGAGTTAACTTAACAAACAAAACATACTTTTGATGCCTTTGGTGACCTTGCAAAATCTTCCCCCAAGCTTGATCAAGAATCAATTTCTTCTGTAGAATTATCAGGGTGAGTAATTAGATTGCTAGTCACATACTTCAACAACAAAGGTACATAGCTACTAAAATACTCGATCATAATTTAGCCTTTTAATCTTGACAATACTGTTTCAAGACTACTATTAATCATTTGACATTCGAGTAACATATTCCTTAATCGACAACAAAAAGCTTATTCTGAGCTTAATTGATCATAATTCAAAGCAAACTTCTAGGAAGAAGATTATATTATCAAGCAACTCATTTAAATCGAGTAACTAAACAATTCAATTTCCTTAGTTATCAATCGATTACAGGCAACCTTAGTTGGATAATATGGTCTTGACTAGTTGTTATCCTAGAATTTATGTATAGTCAATCAATATCATCAGGCAATGGTAATTCTATTACCATTGAAACATTATCCATAATCAATTTTGTTCAGGGGTACCTTAGTACCAATCAGGGACCTTAGTCCATTCAGGCTGAACTCAGAATTTCCTATTGGCATGCCAATCTAGCTAGGACTCAACTAATCAAGGCTCTTACAACTCTAAAATAAGTCATCAGGGTAATCAATACCTTTTAAGCTCTCCAACTTCATCCACAAGATACCACATAAATGTAATAACAATTAACCTATCTTTGATTTAAAATGCATGATCAGAAGTCCATACATACCTTGGACTCTTACCTTAGCAGCAATATCAATCCCCAAGCATATATATATATATATATGCAGTTTATGCCTCACAAGTCAGTCAAGCAATTGAGTTAATCTACCAGCCTATGCATAATTAAACATAGTTATACTCACAAGTACTCCAAACTAAGCTTGATCATAAATCACAACGCCCTTTTGCCTATCATCTCCTTGTTCAACCTCTTTCTTGTCTAAATAATACATCAATAGCAATATATTAATATCAATTCCTTAACAATTTAGTTCACATAACATTACAACAATCCAAACAGTCTCCTTTATTGCTTTCTGATTCGAGTTTGCCATTCTTTCATTAGTTACTTAACATTTTTCCATTAAACTTACACATTCCAATAAATCTCACTATATTAACAAGCTTAATTATCATTACTTGATACTCAATTTTAGTTTAACAATGTACAATAATTCAATATAAATAAAACATTACCCTAACGTCATTAGTAATTCAAAACTACTCCAATGCTACTCCATGTACTTTTGTCCATTAATAATTTTCCTTTCAAGTTTATAACATCCAATTACTATTACACTAGTCACCTTGTATTAAGCTATCAATTTGATAGTTTACTTGTTTTAATCCAATGTTTAACTAATTCAATTCACACATAACAACCCCATAAGATTCTATTTATTAAGGGCAGTTTGCATTCGTTCCAATCCTCCTAAACAGCCATCCAACTCATTCTAAACCCCTCCCATGTTTTCTTAATGTTTCACCATGACCTTCTTTCTTTGTTGGTTAAATTTTAGACCTAAAGCAAAATTTAAGCATTCACAATTATAACAATGATCAACCATTCTTTTCTTAATACACAATGAGATTGAATCAAGGCACCTTCTACATTTCAAACTTCTTTTCAAACACCATTCAATACATTTGATTTGTATAACCTAGTTCTAGGTTACCAATTCACAATCAAATTTACCAACAAGAATCGGTTCAACAACAATTACTTCAAAACAACATTCTAAGTCAAGAAATTAACAAAAGGACTTACCTTCTAAGAAATGTTAACTTAAATCGAGCCTTAAGATCATTTGTATCCAAGCAAGATGATCTATTATCCAAATCCTTTATCTCTCTCTATCTAGTGTTTCATTTCAGTATGAGGAGGAAATGAAGAAGATGACAACATTTGTTTGTTATTCTTCTAAGGAAAATCCATGTGGCCTCCTCACAAGACACCACCTTCAAGGACCCTAATAGGAGTTTTATTCACCATGCAAGCTACAAGTTTGTTTACTATACTTTAAGGTCACCTTAATTAAGCTCTTTAATTTCTTAATCTCACATTTCGGCCCAACTAAGCACACATTTAATTACTTCATTTAATTTATTTAGGATTAGAGTCAAGATATTTCTCAAGTCGAAATTTTGGGGTGTTACACTTTTGTTCCCCAAGCAAAAGAAAACTATGCACAATATCAAAAACTTGTCTAACCTTTTTAATATCATCCATATAATTTACTAGTTTGGCGTCTGATACTCTTTGTACATCAAATCGTGGCTCGATAGAATTTAAGGGCTTAATCGGCAAGCCAACCGTTAATAGCTCAGCCTGAATCATCTTTCCATCAAGCAATCAAACCCCCTCTTCCATCGACCAAGAAGCTGACTCTTGTGTAGCCTCCATCACTCACAAATCAACCCCTCGATTTTCATTACCTACCCTATTTTCTACAAGTCTATCCACTTTGTAGTACTAATCCAGTTCACACGTCTGACTCTCTTTCTCATACAAAGGGTTTTGCATTGCAACCACATATGTTTATGCCTTCTCCCTTTTGTCAATTGAGTTTGCATCATTCTCTTGGTTACCATTAGATTCGTTATCGCCCTCACAACAAACCACACAACTGCTCAATGGCAAGCATTCTGTTAGGAGGCTCAAATGATCAATCGAGTAGCCAAGATGGGGGTGAATTGGTTTTTAGGTGTTTTTAGTGGAAGCTATGGAAAATAAAATTTTGACATAAGGATTTATAGTGGTTCAAGCTTCTAACCAAGCTCTACATCCACTACCTTAGCTTCCCACTAAAGATTTTCCCAAATTCACTAAGAATTTCTTTCCTTTTTCTAGGATCAAAAGAAAAAAAACTTTACAACCTCAAAGCTTATACCCCAAAGCTTTGAGAAAACCCTCTCTTATAAGAGAAAAACAAATAGCAAACAAGAAAACCCTCACAAGGTACAATGTTTGCGCACTTAAGCTCTCGCCCAAAACCTAACACTTAAGCATATATGACAATTAAGCTCACAAGTATGTTCTATAAAGGAAATGACAATTAAAAGCACAAAACACTTTTCTTGATCATAGAATGTTGGCTTGTTGTTTCATGTTGTTCCATGGATGCTTGGAGAGGTCTTTTAAACCCTCTAATGACTTCATGGTCATTGGTAGCCGTTGGGGACTTTAATTCCAACCTCTAATGCACTTTTAGAGCAGGGCGTATTGATACACGGGTATTGGTATCGGTATGCTACTTAAAGAATAAAGAACCGTTGGGCAATAAATGCACTATGTACCGGTACACGATATATGGTATCGGTACGGTCCTTCTCGTATCGGTACAGTTAGGCCTGTATCGATACGAAAATTGGCTACTGGAATTTGGAAAACTTTAGGGATAAAAAATCGTATCGGTACTCTTAAAACCGAATCGATACGGCATCCTCTGGATATCAGTATGAGTAAAATCTTATTGGTAGTCAAGACCAAGTTTTGAAACTTAGGCTATTTAAAAAATTTAAAACATGTCAAATACCCTTTAAAAACATTTCAAACATATTTTTCAAGTTTATGGACTTTTAAAATATTTTTGCAAATTAGTTTAAGTCCAAAAACATTTTTCATTAATTTATATCAAAATCAAATATGTTTATCAATCTCCCCTTTTTGATATAACGAAACCACTTGAAAAATTGTTACAAAAAAACTATCATTAAAAAAATATTTTTTTAAAAAAATGGCTCCCCTTACTCAAGCATCAAAGAAATTATTAGTCCAACAATTCAAGATAAAAAATATTAAATTTCAAATAAAGCAAAGAACCAAGAAATTCAATTTAAACATGCTATATCTAAAATAGTTATATAAGCATACATGTAACACCCCCTTCCCGGTCTGGTAGAAAACTGGGTCGGAAAGCATTATCGAAAAACAATATAGTGAACGATACAATAATTTCACTCAAAATTCAATGTTAGGCTATGTAATTCGATTTTATGGCTACAAGCTAGGTCAATGAATTGATATGGAATGATATTAATAAGATTTAGGAGCAATTTTAAACTTTAACCACTTTTAGGGACTAAACTACAATTTCTAGAAATTACAGGTCCTTATCAGAATTTAACCATGCAACAATAAAATTCAATCCATAACTAGCCACCTTACAAAATTTCATGTTAATCCGATGTCATTTACCCATCCAATTAGACTTACCAAGTTTCAGTGATCAATATGCAAAGTTTCAATTCTGTGCTTAATGACTTATAACGAAATTAACTGCTCCCGTACCGAAACACCATAGGCCGTATCGGTACGGTGCAGATGGATTATGAAATCCAAACTTCACTTCCCAAACTCGTTTTGATACGGTCGAGGACTGTATCGATACAGCAAGCAAGGGTGATAACCCAATTTCCAGCAACTCAAGAACTCATTTCGGTACAGCTCAAGATGTGCCGGTACCCGTTGACCTTCATTGACCCATTTCGATAAGCTCCTAGGGTTGTACCGATGCGATTAAAATCTTAAATGCTTCTATGAGTTTTCGTATTGAAACACCTTTAGGCCGTTTCGATATGCCTAAGTTGACCTGAACGTTGACTGGCCAAATATGCACAACCGTACCGAAACAGGTGAACCCGTATCGGTACACCTTGCACTATAATGACAGATTTTATCTAGTTTTTAGCCAATTTAACATGTTGAATGATGTCCAAATGCAATAAAATTTTACCAGCAATATTCAGTCACTATAGTCTACCAGCATGTCAAATTTTGGGGTCATTTGAATCCGTTTACTAGGTTTTCACCTTTTTGTGCCCAATATGCCATTTTAGTCAGTTTTAAGCCAACTAAAAAGCCATTTAGAGCCTTAGACACTATTACAAGGAAAGCAATACTTATACACACCAAAAAGACCACATTTGACTAGTCCAACTACTTTGCCACCATCTTAGGAGTTCATAGAGACAAAATACATTACTTTGGCTTTGATTCTGACTTGTCAAACTCTTCAACTACTCCGATCTTCAACCTGAAATGTATGACATGAAATGCATTAGGCATACTTTTCCTAGTGAGGTAGTCTAAAACAATAGCAATAGCAATGACAGGCATTTCAAGTCATGTATAGGGAAATAACAATGCAATAACACAATGTTAACAATGCATGATCATGTTCAATAACAATACGTCCATATTTCAATATTAATCCTTGGATCGATTCGAGATAGTGGATATGCGAATTCCTACGACTCGCCAAACCAATGAATGGTCTAGTCCCTCCGCCTCGCCAATATGACCAATAACACAAACATCCCTCTACCTCGCCACAATAAAGGCCTTAGTCCAAGGACCGTAGTCCACCCATACACTAAGCTCATGAATTCTACGGTATGCCAATTGTATCCAATGTCGTTTCGAATCCAAGGTCCGGTAACAATATCAATGATCCGTGTTCGGTAACAACATCAATGTTCAATATTCTTGTCAATAAGCAATGATTCAATATCAATGTTCAATAACAATATCAATAACAATGTCAATGCTCAATAATCTTAATGACAATGGCAATGATCAATGCTTCATTTATGATATTTCGATAACAATAACTATATCAATAACAAGGCTCAATGACAATAACAATGACGATAACAATGACTATATTCTATGATCGATGTTCTATATTTCTATAATTCAACGACGATGACAATATCAAAATCGTTAGCGAAGTCCAATAACAATGTCGTTGGCAATGTCGATGCTCAATGATCTATACTATACTTACCGATGCTTACCAATAGCATCCATAAAGTGATTCGGTACAATATTCCTTAACAATGATGCTAGCAATACAATAATCAATGACAATGGGATCAGGAAAGTGATTCGGTGCAATATTCCTTAACAATGATGTTAGCAATACAATAATCAATGACAATGGGATCAGGAAAGGCACCTAGCCTATCCCGAGACTTCGACTACACTCACCTTGAAAATCTGAAGTCTTATGGCTCTCGGACAATAATCCCCTTGTTCCTAGCTTTCTATGGTGATGGTGGATGTTCTTTCTCCACTTCTTGAGCTAGGTAAACTATAGGGAAATTGTTAGAATTCACCACACGATATCAAAATCAATATCTAAACACAAAATAGCCATTAGCTACAAGATTTCCTTAGGTAGACAAAACCCTAGCTTAAGATTACGCTTGATCCATCCATGGATTTCAACAATAGTTTGGGGGTTATAGCTTACCAGATCGATAACAATGATTCGATATCAATAAACTGACGAAATCTCAAGCTTCTCTAACCTCAACAATAGAGGTGCTTGCTTGGGGGACGATGATGAAGTCAATGAGGTGATAGCTTATTTTAAGCAATCGGGTAAAGCTTCTAACTTTGGCTATTCTCTTGTTTAATAGAATATCTTTCCTTCATGTAAAGGAATTCAATCCTGATCACCCACGTATGTGGTGGTTATAATTGAGGAGGGGCTAATCGCAAGGTTAGTCCCTCAACTCTCAATTCTCTATACTTGTAGCCCAAAACTTTTAATTTCTATAATTTAGTCATTAAACAGATTTTCAATACATTCAATAAGGTCCTTAAACATTAATTTGACTCAATTGGAGTCCAATATCGATACAATTGACCTTACGGTCAAAGTCAATACAATATTTAGACCTTTCTGATGTAGGGTTTCCAATCATCGGAACCCAATTCCAACTAGACCAATTTTCGGGATGTTACAACTCTCACCCCCTTAAGAAAAATTCGTCCTCAAATTTTACCTGAATTGAAGAGATGAGGATATTGCTTCCCCATTGCCTCCTCTGCTTCCCAGGTGGCTTCTTCCACGGAATTGATCCTCTAGAGCACTTTAACTAAGGGAATGGACTTGTTGCGAAGTCTTTTAACTTTCTTTGCCAGAATCTGAACCTGTTCCTCCCTGAAGGACAAATTCGGTTGGATTTCCACAGATTTGGGTTTAATGATATGCGAAGGGTTTGAACGATATTTCTGAAGTACGGATACATGAAACACATCATGGATCTTACTAAGTTTTGAGGGCAACAATAAACGATAAGCCACAAGGCCGACTTTCTCAATAAACTCGAAAGGTCTGATAAATTGGGGATTCAACTTCCCATTTTTTCCAAATCTCAGAAATTTCTTCCACGGTGAGGCTTTAAGGAAGACATTCTCACCAAGTTCATACTGTATATCCCTTCGCTTAAAGTTAGCATAGGCCTTCTGTCGGTCAAAGATAGCTTTTAATCGATCATGGATGATGGTAACCCATTCCTCAGTTTCCCGAAGTAAATTAGGGCCCAACATCTTGCCTTCATCGAGTTTAGACCAACACAATAGAGTTCTACAATGTCTTCCATACAACGTTTCATACCATCTTGATGGAAGCTTGATACTTGTTGTTGTAGGCAAACTCGATAAGAGGTAGGGATTTCTCCCTAGAGTTTCCAAAATCAATGATGCATGCTCGAAGCATATCTTCCAAAACTTGGATTACTCTTTTTGACTGGCCGTCAGATTGAGGGTGAAAAGCAGTACTGAGGTTAACTTTGGTGCCCAGAGCTCCCTACAACGACTTCTAGAATCGAGATGCAAATCGTGGATCTCGATCGAAAATGATTGAATGAGGCACTCCGTGGAGTTGGATAACTTCCTTGATATACAAGTCAACTAGCTTAGGAAGATCGTAGTCCATCCGGACTGGCAAGAAATGGGCTAACTTGGTGAAATGGTCTATAATGACCCAAATGGCATCATGTTTAGTAGGATTTAAAGGAAGACCACTAACAAAATCCATAGTGATCTTTTGCCCACTTCCATTATGGTAGATCGATGGGTTGTAATAAGCCGGTAGGAACACAATGTTCAGCTTTAACACACTGACACGTGAGGTACTTGGACACAAACTCAGCTATAGCTTGTTTCATGCCTGGCCACCAGAAAAGCTCTCGTAGGTCCTTGCACATCTTTATCAACCCTGGGTGGACAAATAAAGAGCTTGAATGAGCTTTCTTAAGGATATCAGAATGAAAAGATTCATCATTGGGTACACAGACTCACGAAAACATAAGAGCCCTTCATAATTTATTCTAAATTCGGGGTTGTCTTGCAGCTTGGAAATGATAACTTGAAGCTTAGGATCTTGTTTTTGCAATGCTTGAATTCTCAATACGATAGTAGACTGAACTTGAAGTATAGCTACGAGATAACAATGCTTTCGAAGACATAAGTGAGCATTGATAGTTTGAGGGGCTACAATACAAGGACTTTACAATAAGTTGATATACTAATCAATATATTAGACTCAATGATCGATAACAATACTTACCTGGTAGAGGTTTGTGCCTGAGTGCATCAGCTACAACATTGGCCTTGCCCGGATGGTATTCAATAACAAGGTCATAGTCCTTGAGGAGTTCCATCCATCTTCTTTGCCAAAGATTTAGCTTTTTTGAGTCAATAGATACTTAAGGCTCTTATGATCAGTAAAGAGATGACACTTTTCTCCGTAAAGATAGTGTCTCCAGATTTTCAATGCAAATACAACCGCAGCCAACTCCAGATCATGAGTTGGATAATTCATCTTATGTGGCTTTACTTGTCTCGAAGCATAGGCAATGACTTCACCTTCTTGCATCAATACACATCCTAACTCGAAATGCGAAGCATCACTGTAAACGGTGTAGTCCTTTCCAGACTCAAGTTAGGTTAGGATCGGTGCATGGGTTAACACTTGCTTCAATTGATCAAAGCTTCTTTGTTGATCCCCATACTAAACGAACAAAACTTCCTTTCTCAACAAATTAGTCAGAGGAGCTGCTATCATAGAATGTCCTTTGACGAATCTTCTATAGTAGCCAGCGAGATCAAGAAAATTTCTCACCTCACCAATATTCTTCGGTTTGAGCCAATCAACAATGGCTTAGATTTTCTTCGGATCCACCTGGATGCCCAAAGCCGATACAATGTGCCCAAGAAAGGTAACTTCGGTGAGCCAAAACTCACATTTGGAGAACTTAGCAAACAACTGCTTCTCTTGGAGGATTTAAAGTACAATTCGAAGGTGATCTCGATGCACAACAAGATTCTTAGAATAAATCAGAATGTCATCAATGAACACAACTATGAATTTATCAAGGTAGGGTTTGAAAACCTAATTCATTAGATCCATGAAAGCAGTCGGTGCATTGGTTAGCCCAAAAGGCATCACCAAAAATTTGTAGTGTCCGTATCTCGTTCTAAAAGTCTTCTTGGGTACATCACTTTCTTTGACTCTTATATGATAATACCCAGACCTTAAATCGATCTTGGAAAACACAGAGGCATCCTTAAGCTGATCGAATAGGTCATCTATCCTTGGAAAAGGATACTTATTCTTGATGGTTACCTTGTTCAACTGTCGGTAATCTATACACAATCTCATGGAACCATCCTTCTTCTTAACAAAAAGAACCAGTGCTCCACAAGGAGAGGAACTCGGTCAAATGAAACCTTTATTCAAAAGGTCTTAAATTTGAGCCTTTAGCTCCTTGAGCTCAACGACTGCAATGTGGTAAGGTGCGATAGAAACTTCGATGCCAAATTTGACTTCATGGGTTAGAGGTAATCCTGGAAGTTCATCAGGAAAAACAATAGGAAATTCTCATACGGTGTCAACAACCACAAAAGGGGTTCATCCTTGGCTTCCAATGTCAAAGCATGTAAGGAAGGATTTCCCGAATTCATCAATACAATACTGTCTTTGCCAAGGCCTCGAAGGTATAGCTTCTTCTTACTACAATTCACCCATGCTTGATGTTCGTTGAGCCAATCTAATCCCAATATCACATCAAACTCGTGGATAGGTAAGGCCAACAAATTGGCCAAAAAAGGAATCCCTTGAATCAATAAGGGACAGTTCTTGCAGACAAAGCTTATGGTGACACAGTTACCCAATGAATTGGTTACAGAAACTCTCGATGCTATGGATTTAGAAAACAATCTATGTTTCTTGACTAACATGGTACTTATGAAAGAATGAGTATAACCAGGATCAATCAATGCATACAAAGGATGTGAATACAATTCAATGATGCCTGCTATGACGTCAGGTTCGTCCTCCTCTTCCCTTCTCCTCACATGATATATCTGAGCAGGAGCTCTTGATTCCTATCTACTCGGTGCTTTGCCAGAGCCACCAGGTCTCCTGGTAGCTCCCGATGATCCTTGCATTAACCCCTTGCCTTAGAATGATCGAGTAGGGGTGGCAACATTAGCCGGTGTAGCAGTAGACTTGGTTGCATTTAGAGGACAATCACGGATGAAGTGGCCTTGCTCACCAAAAAAGAAACAAGCTCTAGTCTACTTACGGCACGGGCCTGGCGGATGCTTATTTTGACAGTAATTACAATTAGGGTTCTATAAGCTTCAGTTTGATCCTCTAGTACTCTCGACTGAAGCGGTTCTAGCAAAAGATAGAGTCATAGACTCGGGCCTCTCAATATTCTTGGAACGGTAGGGTTGTAGGTAGACATTCTGCTTAGGGCCAGAATACTTCCCTTTCTTGTTCCACTTGGGAGGTCGAGAGTCGTCTCAAAACCTCTTTTCAGAATTGCCCGACCCTCTGGTTTTCTGGGCTTTCAGTGATGCTTCGGTGGCCTTGATCCAATTCACTAGGTCTTGGAAATCAGTAATGCTTAGAGTAATAAACATGAGGCGAAGCTCGTCAATAAGCCTGACAATGAACATGCGATACTTCTCCTCTTCCTTCTTAATGTATTCAGCACCATACGACAATACTTGCAGAAATCATGAATATACTGCTTGACTGGTCGCCCACCTTGTTTGAGGTGGAGAAAGGTGATGCATCTTTCTGCGAGATAGAACTCGCTGATATACTTTTTTTAGAATTCTCGAAGAAAGAACTCCCAAGTCACAATGTCCTCAAAGACCGTAAGGATAGTAGTCTCCCACCAATGCAATGCCTCATCAGCAAGCAACGCGAGGGCCCATTCCAGCTAATGTTCATCTAAAAATTGCAGCTATTTATTCATAATCCTTAAGGTGTTGTCTAACCAACACTCAGTAACCTCAGGATTGTCATCATCTTGACCGGTGAAGGTATAGGCCCGATATTATAACAGCTTGTTAATAGAGGCCTGAGTATATTGGACAACTGGTGTAGCAGGTTGCACGACTTGCTCAGCTCTCATTGCAGCTATAAAATGCTTGAACATGTCAGCCATGTTTCGGTAACATTTTACCTGAGTAATCGGCACCTCAGGTCCGGTGCCTTGCGCATGAGGATCCTACTGAGTTGGAGGATCTCACCCTTATCTCCTTGCCATGGGTCGAGGAGTCGGTAGCATGCTCATTTATATGAGCTTCATTTATTTCTGACATATCTATAATATAGGAAGATCGAATTAGTCGACAAGTCAAAATATATACATTATATAAATCATAGGTGGCAAAGTAACACAACTTCAGTTTAGTCCTAGAATCAACTAAGCTCTGGCTCTAATACCACAACTATAACACCCTTTTCCCGGTTTGGTCAAAAACTGGGTCGAAAAGTGTTATAAAAAAATAATATGAATGGTGCAACAATTTTATTCAAAATTCAATGTTAGGCTATGCAATTTGATGCTATGGCTACAAGCTAGGTCAATGAATTGATATGGAATGATATTAATCAGATTTAAGACCAATTTTAAACTTTAACCACCTTTTAGGGACTAAACTGCAATGTCTAGAAATTAGGGGTCCTTATCAGAATTTAAACATGCAACAATTAAATTCAATCCATAACTAACCACCCTGCAAAATTTCATGTTAATACAATGTCATTTACCCATCAAATTAGGCTTACCAAGTTCTAGTGATCAATATGCAAAGTTTCAATTCTGTGCTTAATGACTTATAACGGAATTAATTGCTCCCGTATTGAAACACCATAGGTCGTATTGGTACGGTGCAGATGGATTATGAAACCCAGACTTCACTGCCCAAACTCATTTCGATACAGTCGAGGATCGTATCAGTATAGCAAGCAAGGGTGATAACCCAATTTCCAGCAACTAAAGAACTCGTTTCGGTATCGCTCGAGATGTACCGGTACCTATTGACCTTCATTGATCCATTTCGATATGCCCCTAAGGCCATATCGGTGCAATTAAAATCTTGAATGCTTCTGCGAGTTTCCATATCAAAACACCTTTAGGCTGTTTTGATACGCCTAGGTTGACCTGAACGTTGACTGACCAAATATGCACAGCCGTACTGAAAGAGGTGAACCTGTATTGGTACGCCCTGCACTGTAATGACAGATTTCATCTGGTTTTTAGCTAGTTTAACAAGTTGAACGATGTCCAAATGCAATGAAATTTTACCAACAATATTCAATCACTATAATCTACTAGCATGTTAAATTTTGGGGCCATTTGAATCCGTTTACTAGGTTTTCACCTTTTTGTGCCCAATATGCCATTTAGTCATTTTTAAGCCAACTAAAAAGCCATTTAGAGCCTTAGACACTATTAGAAGGTAATCATAACTTATACACACCAAAAAGACCTCATATGACTAGTCTAGCTACTTTGCCACCATCATAGGAGTTCATAGAGACAAAATACATTACTTTGGCCTTGATTGTTGATTTGTCAAACTCTTCAACTGCTCTGATCTTCAACTGCGAATCTCTTAACTTGAAATATATGACATGAAATGCATTAGGCATACTTTGCCTAGTGAGATAGTCTAAAACAATAGCAATAGCAATGATAGGCATTTCAAGTCATGTATAGGCAATAACAATGCAATAATACAATGTTAGCAATGCATGATCATGTTCAATAATAATAAGTCCATCTTTTAGTATTAATCATTGGATCGATTCGGGATAGTGGATACGTGAATTCCTACGCCTCGCCAAATCAATGAATGATCTAGTCCCTCTGCCTCGATAATATGACCAATAACACAAACATCCTTTCGCTTCACCACAATAAAGGCCATAGCCCAAGGACCGTAGTCCACCCGTACACTGAGCTCATGAATTCTATGGTATGCCAATTATATCCAATGTCCTTTCGAATCCGAGGTCTGATAACAATATCAATGATCGGTGTTCGGTAACAGCAATAATGTTCAATATTATTGTCAATAAGCATTGACTTGATAACAATGTTCAATGTTAAATAACAATATCAATAACAATGTCAGTTCTCAATAATCTCAATGGCAACGATCGATGCTTCATTTATGATATTTTGATAACAATAACTATATCAATAACATGGCTCAAGGACGATAACAATGACTATGTTCTGTGATCGATGTTCTATATTTCTATAATTTAATAACGATGACAATAGCAAAATCGATAGCGAAATCCAATAAAAATGTCATTGGCAATGTCGATGCTCAATGATCTATACTATACTTATCGATGCTTACCCATAGCATCCACAAAGTGATTCGGTGCAATATTCCTTAACAATGATTTTAGCAATACAATAATCAATGACAATGGGATTAGGAAAGTCACCTAGCCTATCTCGAGACTCCAACTACACTCACCTTGAAAATCCAAAGTCCTATGGCTCTCGAATGACAATCCCATTGTTGCTATCCTTCGACGGTGATGGTGGATGTTCTTTCTCCACTTCTTGAGCTAGGTAAACAATAGGGAAATTGTTAGAATTCACCACATGATATCAAAATCAATATAACGATATCAAAATCAATATCCAAACACAAAATATCCATTAGCTACAAGATTTCCATGGGTAGACAAAACCCTAGCTTAAGATTAAGCTTGATCCATCCATGGATTTCGACAATAGTTTGGGGGTTATAGCTTACCGATCGATAGTAATGATTTGATATCAATAAACTGACAAAATCTCAAGCTTCTCCAACCTCAACAATGAAGGTGCTTGCTTGGAGGAAGATGATAAAGACAAGGAGGTTGTAACATCCCCCATCCGGTGAACGGTTCGATAACCCGTGCAATAAAATTTCAATAACGATTAACACTTATCAATTTTATACCTTTCCAACATTACCAAATTTATATATTATCTCATTTATCCCATATAGAACAATAATTCATCAATTAGGACCAATTTCTAACTTTGACAAGTTTTAGGGACTAAATTGTAAATCTAATATTTTTGGTCCTTTAATATAATTAACAATTCCACATTGAAATTCAATGTAATAATAGTATACTCTTAAATTTTCATGTCATTCCGATAACATTTACCCATCCAATTAAACCATACAATATTTAGTGACCATTTTGTAAACTATTTAAAACTGTGTTCAATGCCTTTTAACAGAATTAACTAACCTCGTATCGATATAGATAGATATGTACCGATACACAATGAACAAGGTTGACCCGTTTTGATACACCTTAGGGCCGTAACGATACAATTTATTTCTAGACCTTACTGCCCAAGTCCGTATCGATACACCCCATTTTGTGTATCGATACGCTCTATTTTACAAAGTCCAAATATGCAATGCCTTATTGATAGAGCTTGGTCTGTACTGATACACCTGTACAGTAATGACAGATTTTATTTGGTTTTTAGTCGAATTAACCTGTTGAACGATGTCCAATTGCAATGAAATTTTAGCAGCAAGTTTATGTCCATTTAATCTACTAGCATGTCACATCTCATAACAATATGAATCCATTTACTATGATTTCATCTTTTAAGGTCGGATGTGCATATTAGGTCAATTTATACCAACACTAACATACCATTTAGACCCTCTAAGGCTAATATAAAACATAGGCAATACACACATATCAAAATGGCCAAATTTACTAGTTTGACTACTTTGCCATCATTCAAGGAGTTCATAAGGACAAAACACATTACTCCAAGTTTGTCTAAGTGAGGTAGCCATAACAATGAATGAGCATGGTATGCAATCCAACATGCTTCGATGGCAATTATAACCATGCTAACAAAGGCATAGAATTCAACATGCATAGTTATCATGCTCAACATGTAACATGGCATCAATAATCATCATAACAACAATAATCAATAGCATATCTATAATTTCATATCAATGATCAATAGCAATACTCAATAGTTTCCTTGGATCGATTTCACGGTATATGGATACACGAAATCCACCTCTACACCAACATCAATAATGGTCTAGTCATATTCCCTTCGCCGCACCAATTTGACCAATACGCATCAACATCCCTTCGCCCCACCATAGCATATACCCGCACCAATAAGCTCATAAATTCTATGGCATGCCAATTGTATCCAATACTCTCGATCCCAAGGTTCAATAATCAAAGATTCAATATCGATGTATCAATAGCAATGATTCCATAACAATAGTTCAATACCAATAATTCCATAACATTAGATCAATGACAATGATTTGGTAATAATGATTTGATACGATAATTCAATAGCAATAGACATATATCAATATTTCAATAACAATAAGCAATATTAAACATTCAATACTCAACGTCTTAACATAATGATGCTTCAATGCTTTCCATGATAACAATAACGATGTTTCGGACATGATTTCAATGCAATACTTACCCATTATCACCTATGTGACTTTCAATAGGGTTTTATGCAAAAACCTTCAATACAATGGTTAGCAATTCAATAAGCAATAATCAATGATTTGAGATGGCACCTAGCCAACTCTCGAGACTCCGACTAAACTCACCTTGAATTCTAAAGCTCCTACGGCTCTCAGATCGTAATTCCCTTTTTCCTAGCGTTTGTTGGAGATGATGGATTAGCTTCCTCCAACTCTTGAGCTAGCGAAGATCAAAGGAAATTGTTACAATTAATATAACAATGCCGATATTCATTTTTAAGCTTAGAATAGCTATTAGCTATAGAAAATATTCATATATTGAAACTTGAGAAACAAAGGTTTGACTTGAGAATTATAACTTGAAATTGGACATTCAATAATCCATGGAATCAACAATAGATTGAGGGCTTCTACTTACCCAACTGATAGCTATGGAATAAAGCTTTTGAAACAAAGGAAGCTTAAGCTTAAGGAGTTCAATTGGAGAGGTGTGTGCTTTAGCTTGGTGAAGAAGACAACAATGGAGGTGTATGCTTATTTTTAAGACAAAGGGTGGAATTTGGCTACGGTGAAAGCAAAGCGAAGAAAGAGCTTTTCTTCTATTCATTTTAAGAAACTCTAATCCCTAATCATTTCCCACCTCACTAAAGACCAATGAGAAGCTTTCCCTTAGGCTAAGGAAAGCTTAAATTATGAATTTCCATTTCCCCAAAATTGGATGACAATTATCAAGGTGTCATCTTTTAGGATTAAAAAATGTTTGACATCACGTGGGATGATAGCCAAAGAGATGACTCAGCCCCAAACTCCTAATTCTTTCAATCTGGTCACTAAAATAGATTTTAACTGGGACCCGTATCGTTACACCTCTAACCGTATGATACGTTTGGCTCAAGTTTGATAAGTTAGTTAGGAAATAGTTAGACCGTACCGATACAGGTCCTACTATATCAATATGCCTAGCCAAATATCAACATTTCAACATTTTCAATGAAACCTAAACTATGAATGGACTCATTTAAGGTCCATTATCGATGAAACTAATCCATATAATCAATAATAATGCTATATTTATACTTCTTGTGTAGGGTTTCCGATCACTGTAACCTAATTTTGACTAGGCCAGTTTTAGGGATGTTACAAAGGTGCTAGTTTAGTTTAAGCAATCGGGTAAAGCTTCTAACTTTGGCTATTCTCTTGTTTAATAGAATAGCTTTCCTTTATGCGAAGGAATTCAATCCTGATCACCCATGTAACACCCTAAATCCTAGCCTAGAAGTATTGAAGTCAATTGCTTAAGTGATAGCTTAATTGAATCAAGAAATTAAGCTAAATTGATTAGTCAAGGATCTAATTGAAAGAATAAAAGAACAAAGTGACCAAATTAAGGTGACCAACTTGTAAACTCTAGCAATTCTAAAGAATGCATGCTAAATTCCTCGTTTCCTCTAATGCCCTTGATTTAGTTAAATACGGGTTAATTAAGGGACAATTTGGACAATTCACAAATCCAATAACTTGGATTAGATGTTGTCATCATCTTCTTCATTATTCTTCTATTTCCGTTTGGAAGAGAAGAAAATAGAGAGAAAGAAAGCTTGAGAAATCAGCCATTGTTGAAGGAAAAATTTAGCTTGCATGCATAGGATTTTGAAAGGAAATTAAAGCTAGAAGCAAAGTAAGTATGATTCTACCTTTGTTCAATTGAATAGGCAACTATACTTATTGAATTCGACTGTTTTGATGAGTGTGGATGAGTTTAACTATTGAATATGTGATTAGATGATTAAATTGTTGTAGAATCATTAAAATTGGAGAATGAACACTAGGTATTATGCTAGAAATTATGTGTATGTGATAGTGTAACAAAGCTAGGTTGCTGGAAAATTGAAATGAGATGTTGATGTAAGAATTGAATGGTTAGAACTTGTAATTGAGCTATGGAATTAATGAATTGATCATGATCTTGTTTAGATAATGTAAATTGGATGTTAAACAAGCTGAATTGTTAGTAACCAAGGCTGGAAATGAAGGATAAAAGTATGAACATAGTTATATAGCCTAGAAACTGTTTTAGTAAGAACCTATTGTGTAAACATGCAAAATTAAGCTTTGTAAAGAAGTTGCTCTGTTTTTTCTGCCTTGATTAATGAATTAACATTGACTAAACATGTTTAGGATGTCATATGAAATGAATTATAGGGCCAAAACATTGGTTAAAATGAATTTAAGGAGTTAAAAAGTGGATAGGTGCAATCTGCCCATAATCGCTCTGTTTTGGGCAGTCACTTTGAAAATTCACCAAACTTTGTATAGATCAAAGTCAGGGCTGAAATTTTAATGACATGATCCTTAGTATGTCTACTTTCATTAGGTGAAAACAGAACTGAAAACTGGGTCCAATACTGGAAACTGTAAATAGAAATAGCTGGATAGTGTAAACTATCCAGGCAGTGTAAATTCCATGTATTTGAACAATAAATTGTATTAATTGGATAAGAACTAAAATGCAAGTCTATTATGGTCTTAAAGACAATTTTATTATCTTTCCAAAGGTATAAATTAATTGAAATTCTGACGTAGGAATTGAAAGATATGCCTGTTTAAGCATGTACTGTGCAAGCTGCCATGCAGCAGTAGTTAAGCTAGTTGGAAACAGTTTTGTACATAGTTTTATTGGACTATTTTGTAACAGTTTGGGATAATTAGATCCTGCCTAGTCTTGTTTATTGAAATGTTGACATAATTGTATGTATATGTTTATATGTATTGAAATAACCTTGCTTCCATGTTGAATTGTCTTGTGCATACATATTGATGAATATGTTTAATCATGAATTTGCTAGAGCAAGGAGTGAACTTGGTGGAAGGAGAAAACGGAAATCATCCAAAGGCTAAGAACAAAGGAATAGCTATACAAGACAACTGCTAGCTTGCTTGGATTATATTGTGAGTGTAGTTACCTCTAGGGTTAGGACTAGGTCGTAACCAATGTATTTTATTACATTCTAGACATGATAATTAATCTAAGCATGAACTTGACTTAATAAGGGAAGGATGATTAAAGAAATACATGAAACTTGATCCTAGTCTTGAATACATGTATATTTCGAATTTCTTATGCATGATTAGTGAATGTTTGGATGCTTGTATGTGCTATGATGCAACATGATTGTATGCTAAGACTTATTTGAGATATGATGTTATGTCATTTTGATGAAATGGATCATGAAATCACTTGACTTGTGAGCTAAGGCTCAATAGCCTAAGGGCTTAACATGAAATGATCTTGCTTGACATGAACATGTTCTTGAACTTGATAACTTGAATAAATGGTAATTCGAACAACCTTGGTAGCTAGTTTGACTAGGTAGAAGGGCATGCCTTAGAGTCTAGAGCTTATTGTGTACGGGTGGACTACGGTTCAGGGCGTAGGTGCTAGCATAGTGTTTGTCAAATGTGTAGTCATAATGTATAACTTAATTGGAACTAGTTACATGTAGAGTTGAATGATCAAATGCTCATGTTGAGGTAAATAAGTATGAAATGATAAAATGTATACAAATTAAGGAGCCATGAATTGAATGGAAGCATGACACATATAGGGTCATTCGAATAGTAAGGAAAAAGAACTAAAGTGTATTGCTAATGTAGTAACTTGTTAATGATACCTTGAAATGGAATAGGATTTGTGACCTATTCGAATACTTAGGTTGAAGTAAGAATAAATTGTGAGTTTATTGCATGATAAGTAATGTATGAATGGTTGCCTATGCCTTGTTCGAATGATTGGTTGATATTGCTTGTCTTGCCATGACTCTTGCTTTTCTTTCGAATGGTATAAGATGATTTGAATTCTAGTGTTAGCTTACTTGTTAACTAAGTAAGTATATAAGTTACTTGACCTAGTAACCTAGTGGTGTTAACTTAATAGCTGAATGCTTTGGATGATGGTTGAGAGCATGAATGTTTATAAGTATGTATGGCTCGAATGCCTTGTTGCTTGCCATGTCTTGTATTGTCCTTGCTTGCTTGCTAAGTAATACTCCTGAACCAAGTTACTACTAGTCCGGGTTGGGGGTGTTACAACCCACGTATGTGGTGATTATAATTGAGGAGGGGCTAATCGCAAGGTTAGTCCATCAACTCTCAATTCTCTATACTTGTTCCCTCAAACTTTCAATTTCTATAATTTAGTCACTAAACATATTTTCAATACATTCAATAAGGCCCTTAAACAATAATTTAACTCAGTTGGAGTCCAATATCGATACAATTGACATTGCGGTCAAAGTCAATACAATATTTGACCTTTTCGATGTAGGGTTTCCGATTGCTGGAACCCAATTCTGACTAGACTAGTTTTCGGGATGTTACAATACAAGACATGGCAAAAAGGATACAAAACATTCCTTTTTTTTCTATGCGTACTAGTACGAATTCATCCATATCGGTACTGGCTGATGGTCGTATTGGTACGGTATGGGCGGTACGGTATCGAAGGCACAAAATCTGGTGAAAATGCAGCAAAATCAAATTTAAAGGCCTAACAACTTAACTACAAGTTCATACAAAGGCTCTATAAAGTCTTAGATATCCATTATGCTCTTTTTGCTACACATGCTTCTCAAAACATAACATTTAACATATAGAAAGCAAGGTTTCACCAAAATTGACCAATCATTACAAGTTTAAGGCCAAAAACATAAATACAAGCATACTAAGCCAGAAACAAGTAACTCATGCAATTTGAGACTCCCTCTAACTATATGCAATTAGGCATAACATTGAGTCATACAAAAATGAGTAGATCAACATGAAAGTGGCATGGAACACATGATCAAGCAAATTGCATGAAAATTAAATTTACCACTTGAACCAAGTAGGATGTTAAGCCTTCCTTCTCGAAATGTCCTTTCTCCTTTGTGTTTCATGAGCTTCCATGATTTGGCTTTGATCATCAATGGCTCAAGCACAGCTATAAAAGACAATCAAGTAATTTTTGGTATCCAAATTGTTTTGGATCCAATGGCATTAGTCCCAAAAATTTTAGTCTCCTTAGGAATCCATTTTTCAATGTCTTCCTTTTTTTGAACAAATTAGTCCCTTGGGGACCCAAATGTCCTTAACCGTTTTGCCTTTGAAAAATCCAGGGAAACTAGATTGTCTTTGATAAAAAATTGTTTTAACAAAATTTGTTTTGAAGCTACCTCCAACTTCACATTTTTTAAAATCTTTGTTAAACAAATTTTTTTTGAGGTCATCAATTTCCCTTTGATGATCCTCTTGAACTTTTAGAAGCAAGTTTTGTAAATCCAAATTCTTTTTTCTCAAAAGCTTCAAACCTTCAAGTTCGAGATTAGTTTTAGAAAGCAATTCATTTTTTATTTTCAATTTTGAAAGCAACTTTTTGTTTTTCAAAAATGAAGCTTTGAATTCCAAAACCAAATCATCATAGGCTTCTTGTAACTCATCAAAAGTATAAAGAATTTAAATTAGATGAGTTAGAAGTTACCCCTTCATCTTGGATAGCTGTGAGACATAGGTGAGCTACCTCATTTTTAATGGAGTCCTCTTCATCACTCCATGTAGGCATAAATGCCTTCTTCTTATGGCTTGATCCCTTCTTGTTGAAACGAGAGCAATCGTACTTGGTATGCTCTAGCTTTTTGCACTCAAAGTATATAATGGAATCCTTCCTCTTCAATCTGGATTCATGTCTTGATTCTTCCTTCTGTAGCTTCATGAATCAAATGAACTTCTTCAAGAGGTTGGCCATCTCTTATTCTTCATCTTCACTCTCCTCTTCGCTTGATTCTTCTTAAATACTTGAGAAAGATTTAAGAGCAACATTCGAATCTTCAATTTCATGCTCTATTATCTTATTCTTCCCCTTGGACATCATCTTCTCATGGGTGAGCAAAGATCTCATAAGCTCATCAAGCTTGATTTCCTTCAAATTCTTTGCTTCAATGATGGTTGTTTTCTTGGAATCCCATGAGTCGAGAAGTGAGTAAACCAACTTCCTCAAAAGCTTTTCCTCTGAAATCACTTATCCATAGCCTTTGAGTCCATTCGCAATGGTGGAGAATTTATCGAACATAGCTTTGATGTCTTCTTCTGGGTCCATCTTGAAGTTCTTCATACTCAAGGTTGAGAATACCAATCTTGGTCTCCTTTACTTCATTTGTTCCTTCATGTGTGACTTACTTAACTTATTTTTTTTACTTAACTTAATCTTAAGAGAAGAAAAAAGACTTTTTTCTTTTTCTTTCATTGTACAACGAACAATTTTTAGAAATCATAGGATTACTTTTTGATTTTTTGTTTTATTCATGAAAACTATCTATAAAAATAATTATATAGAATAGTTTCTACCTTCTCATCTGATGATAATAAGATGATGAAATCCAGATAAATACCAATACCTATTAGGGTAGAAAGATAGAGATCGAAACAAATAACTCTTGTGGGCCAGAATAAAAAAGTAAGAACTTAGAGCATTAAATAACTTGTATCCATGGAACATTTGACGTGACATAGATAATGAATAAATAGGAGTTAATATCATTCCAATTGCCATTACGAAAGTAATTAGTATTTTTGGCATTAAAAATATTTTTGGCTGGTAATTATTCCAAAAAAGACTATCAATTCAAGCATGTCCTAAATCTCCTTGGCACTCTCACAAGAAGAGACTTTTGCATATTCTTTTGGGCCAAGTGCACAAAAGAGAATGTGCAAGGCCTTTGCATTTAGCTCCATCTTCTTGCAATCATCCGCACTCCATTCCACCATGCTTCTTCTTAAAACGAACGAACCATCAAGAACAATGTCCCAAAGATGATAATCTTTGGTTCTCATGAAGAACATCGTCCTATTTTTCCCATAGGAGTAGTTGGTCCTATCGAAGAAAGGTATTGTAACACCCTTTTCCCGGTCTGGTAGGGATCCGGGTCGGATAATGTTATCGGAAGACTAATCGAAGTTTCGAAAAAAAATTTAAAGTTCAAAAACCTAATCTAAGTATCATATTGATTATTCTTAAGACTTATCCACTTTGTTTGTTACTAAACTTAATCGAAGTTAGGGTCAATTTTAAACTTTTCTTAACCTTAGGGACTAATATGTAAATTTTTACCAGTTATCGATTCTAATCCGATTTCGTATTGCTAATTGAAATTAAACTCTCCAATTATTGATCCAAAGGTTTCATTATTAGAACCTATCAATTTACCAAGCTAATTAAACTGATTTGAGACTTTTTACGAAAAATCAGTTTTGTGACTTAACTAAAGTTACCCAATTTTACTAGTACACTTGTAAACCATGTTTCTATTGGTATATCAAATTTTAGGGCATTCGGAATCCATTTACCAAGTTTTCACCTTAGGCACATTTTAGGCACTTTTAACCTATTCAAATCTAGTCATTATAAGCATGCAACGAAACCATATTACCAAGTCATCATACAGCCATAGAAAGGCTTATACAAAACAAGTTGGACTATATGCCACTTCACTAGGAGTTAATAGCAAAAGATAACATACATATATGGCATGGACGTGACTTGCAACCGCAACAACACAATCAAGGCTCAAAATTTTTCATGGTCCTGAAAATGCATGTGACACACATGTTAGGCTTACGTAGCCTAGTGAGGTAGTTATGACAATTAAAATAAATGATCAATAATATGAATGGCATGATGATTAAACATACAAGTAGTCATATTACACTACACATAATTCATGCTTATACACATTCTCATGCTTTCATATTCACATATTACATGTCAAATAGTCATATCATAATCATATTGTCATAGCACAGTTCATAGGCACATATCACATTAGGTACCAATGGATACATGGATTCCCATATACACCAACACATATAACAGAGAGTGGGCCGTAGCCCTTGAGTCGTAGCTCCTGAGATATATCCCTTATAGAGATGACCTTATTTCCCCCATATATAGGCCATAGCCTTGGACCGTAGTCGTCCCTTACTTAACCGAGCTCAATAATCCTATGGCATGCCAATTGTATCCAATGTCCATAATTACACAAATTCACATAGTCCATATTTTTTTCAAGTCATATCATGTCAAATATCAAAATGTAACTTTTCATATTATTTTCATATATCATATACGTGTAACATATCATAGTCATATTTGCACATGTCAAAGCAATGCAAGACACTTATCGGATTTGCCAATTGAATTCAACACGGTTGCTCTACGTGAGCCCTTAAACAAATACAAACATCACCACAAAATAATGCAACGGGATGGCACTGAGCCTAGCCCTTCACACAACTACACTCACCTCGACAACCCTATGCTTTTAAGACTCTCGGATAGCAGTGCCTTTATCCTTGGCTTTCGAAAGGGATGACGGTTGTTCTTTATCATCCTCTTGAGCAGATCGATAGCAAGGACTCGAATTTATAAACTGAAAAACTCGAGCTTACCACCCTATCACTGAACAGATTTGTTTGTTCCCTACTTCCCCTATATCCCTCCTGCAACAATTCCCCCTCATTTATATACAATTAGCCGGTCTTCATCATTGCCTCCACCAAACTCCACATATGTTGCAGTGGTGGCCAATCTTTTGGGGCATGATGCCCACGTGGTGGAAGGCATTTAAGCCTATGCCACCTTGCGCCATGTTTCCCCAACGTGGGGAGCTCATCGCTGGTTCCTTCAATTGAAGGAATTAGCTATGGGCCCTCCCACTCACAACATTTATATTATTTTTTTAATACTACTAATAATAAACTGATACTATTAGCCTGAATAACCTTTATTACTTCAAATTAGGTACAAGATCGAGCTAATTATATAACCAGTACAAAATATTTGATCATCGAAACCTAATCCCGACTAGACTGGTTTTTAGGGTGTGACAACTCTCCCCCTTAAGAAAATTTGCCCTTGAATTTTCATTTCAAGCGAACAGATAAGGATACTATTTCTGCAAAGTCTCCTCGGGCTCCTATGTTGCTTCTTCGACGGAATGACTTCGCCACAAAACTTTCACTAAGGGCACAATCTTGTTACAAAGCCGTTTAACTTCTCGTGCGAGGATCTGAACAGGTTCTTCCTCGTATGTCAGATTAGATTGGATTTCTACAGATTTCGGTTCAATCACATGGGAAGGATGTGACCGGTACATGCGCAGCATAGATACATGGAAGACGTTGTGAATCTGACTTAACTCCTCGGGGAGATCTAATCAGTAGGCAACAGGTCCAGCCTTTTCAATCACCTCAAATGGACCAATAGAGCGAGGACTTAGCTTTTCTTTCTTTCTTTCCGAAATGAAGAATCTTCTTCCACAAAGATACTTTGAGGAAGGCCTTCTCACCAACCTCGTACTAAATATCTCTCCTGCCTAGATCGGCATAGGACTTGTGTCGGTCGAAGGCAGCCTTCGCCGAGTTTAGTCCAACAAAGAGGAGTTCTACACCTCATTCCATAGAGAGCTTCATACGGAGCCATTTGAATTGAAGCCTGGTAATTGTTGTTGTATTCAAACTTAACCAAGGTTAAGGATTTCTCCCACGTATTTCCCGAAGTTGATGATGTTGGCTCGGAGCATATCTTCCAGAATCTACAAGGAAGAATCATGGCTGGTACAAATACTTATTCACATAACTTAGAGAAGGGTTTAGAGTTACCTGAATAACTCTTTCAGATTGGCTGTCAGTTTGAGGATGGAAAGCAGGGCTAAGATTCACTCGCGTTCCCAAGGCCTCGTGTAAGGTCCTCCAAAACTGAGATGTAAATCGTTGGTCACGATCGGAGATGATAGATACCGAAATTCTGTGTAAATAGATAACTTCACAGATGTACAAATCTGCGAGCTTAGGCAAGCTAAAATCCATTCTTATTGGAAGGAAGTGAGCAAACTTGGTGAATCAGCCCACGATGACCCAAATGGCATCATTTTTCTTCGGAGTCAAGGGTAGACCACTTACGAAGTCCATCGTGATACGCTCCATTTCCATTGTAGAAGTTCAATGGGCTATAGAAGACCCGTAGGTACCTAGTGCTCAGCTTTGACCCGTTGGCAAGTCAAACACCTAGTTACGTAGTCTGTGCTTTCATTCTTCATACTGGACAACCAATAGATCTCCTTCAGATCTTTGTACATTTTGATAGCTCCAGGGTGAACAGAGAAAGGGCTAGAATGAGCTTCACTTAGGATTTGGTTTCGAAGATTATCATCATCGGGAACACAAATGTTGTTGCGGAAATACAGTAACCCTACAGAATTCAAAGCAAAGTCAGGATCTGAGCTATCCTTGACCTTAGCAATAAGGGGTTACAACTCCTCATCAGTTTCTTGGAGTTCCTTAATTTGAGATACAATGGTAGAGTGAACTCTCATCTCAGCTAACAATTTACCATGCTTTCTGAGTCGGAAGTGAGCATTCAAGCATCTTAGAAAAGAAGTGGGTTTCCTGCTAAGAGAGTCAGCCACCACATTGGCTTTACCAGGATGGTCGTCAATGACTAAATCATAATCTTTCAATAGCTCCATCCATCGGTGTTGACGAAGGTTTAACTCTTTCTAAGTTAGGAGATATTTCAAGCTTTTGTGATCAGTGTAAAGATAACACTTCTCACCATAAAGATAATGTTGCCAAATCTTCAAAGCAATCACAACTGAGGCAAGTTCCAGATCATGAGTCAGGTAATTTAGCTCATGAGGCTTGAGTTGACGTGAGGCATAAGCTATGACTTTTCCTTCTTGCATCAAAATAAAGCCTAATCCCAGGTGGGATGCATCACTGTACATAGTGAAGTCTTTGCCCGACTCGAATTGCACTAACATAGGGGCATGAGTAAGGACTTGCTTGAGCTGGTCGAAACTCCTTTACTGATCAACAGTCCACACAAAAGGAGTATCCTTGCGAAGAAGCTTCGTTAAGGGTGCTGCAAGCAATGAGAATCCCTTAACGAATCTACAGTAATAGCCTGCAAGGCCCAGAAAACTACGAACTTCTCCCACATTTTTCGGAGGAATCCAATCAAGAATTGCTTGGATCTTCTTTGGGTCCACTTGAATTCCCACCGAAGAAATCACATGACCAAGAAAGGATACTTCAGATAACTAAAATTCACATTTACTGAACTTAGCATAGAGTTGTTTCTCCCAGAGAGTCTGGAGCATAATCCGGAGATGTTCTTCATAAGAAACAAAGTCTTTGGAATAGATCAGAATCATGTCTATAAAAACAACCACAAACTTATCTAGATAGGGCCAAAATACACGATTCATCAGATCCGTAAAGGCTGCAAGTGCATTCGTGAGCCCAAAAGGCATCACCAGAAGTTCATAGTGACCATATGTGGTTCGAAGGGCAGTGTTTGGAACGTTAGACTCCTTTACCAGAATTTGGTAGTATCCAGACCGAAGATCTATCTTGGAAAAGATAGAAGCATCCTTCAACTGATCAAAGAGGTCATCTATCCTCAAAAGTGGGTACTTGTTCTTGATCTTCACTTTATTCAATTGACGATAGTCAATGCATAGATGCATCGGTCCATCCTTCTTCTTGATGAACAAAACCGGTGCTCCCCAAGTGAGGAACTCGGTCGAATGAATCCCTTATCTTGAAGGTCTTGAATTTAAGCTTTTAACTCCTTCAACTCCACCGAAGCCATTCTATACGGAGTAGTGGAAACCGGAGTAGTTCCAGGTTGTACTTTTATCTCGAACTCAACTTCATGGGTGGGAAGGAGTCCCGGAAGTTCATCGGGAAACACATTGGGAAATTCTTTCACCACGAGTACGTCTTCGATTTTCAAATCTTTCTTAGACTCCATGGCATACATGAAACTCTTTTTAGGCTTGGGCTCGGACTTCATCAAGGTTATGCTCTCCTTACCTAGTCCACATAGATATAATTTCTTCTTTGAACAATCCACCCACGCTTGATGTTCAGCTAGCCAATTGAGGCCTAGAATGAGATCGAACTCATGGAAGGGCAAAGCCATCAAGTTGGCTGGAAATATGATCCCTTGGATCCTTAGGGGACAAGCTCTACAGATTATTCGAATAGCCACACTATCTCTTAACAGATTAGATACAAGTATCTTGGAAGCAACAAGTTCACATTCTAAATCATATTTTTCAATCAAGGTTCACTAATAAAAGAGTGCGTGGAGTCTGGATCTATCAAAGCATAAACAAATTTAGAACATAACTCCACCATACCTGCAATAACATTGGGATCATCTTCCTGTTTTCGACCTCGGACGTGATACATCTAAGCTAAAGTCTAAGGATCATGGCCAACTGGAGGAGTATTGTTGTTACGGGGTCTACCTACGGATCCAGATGTCATTGGCTTTTCTCCTCTCCCCTTATTAGAATTATTCTGAGAGGCTACAGATGTAGGAGCCTGAGGGTTTTGTGGGCACTAACGAATGAAGTGGCCAGACTCTCCACAAAGGTAACAAGAACTGGATTGCCTACGGCACTGCCCCGAGTGCCTTTTTTGGCAGAAGTTACATAAGGGAATCTAGGAACCCTTTGTGGAACCGCTCGTGCTATCCACTGAAGCTGTGCGGGTAACGGTTGTTCTGGCAGACTGGAACTGAGGTACATACCCAGATTGAGGCAATTGTTGGTAGGTAGCATACTTTTGGTCCCATTTTCTTCCCTTTTTCTGGGACGTGGGTAACTTAGAATCATCTTGGAACCTCTTATCAAGTCGAGTCTGGTTCCCCTTTCTCCTCTCGGAGGCTCTCTGTGAAGCTTCGATTGTGATGGCCCGATTGACAAGGGTCCGGAAGTCCTCAATCTCCAGAGCAACAAAGAGAGGATGAAGTTCATGACAAAGGCCTTCTATAAACATTCTGCATTTTCCTTCTCGGTACGGATGATTTCGGCACCATATCTTGCATACTTACAGAAATTGTGGATGTACTGCTCCACTGGTCTTCCCCCTTGCCTCAGATGGAAGAATTTCTTGCATCTTTCTACAATGTAGTGTTTGCTGATGTATTTCTTATGAAACTCCTGAAGAAAAAAGTCCCACGTGACACGATGTTCAGGAACAGTGACTATCACTATAACCCACCAACTTTGGGCCTCTACAACTATCAAGGCTAGGGCACATTCAAGCTTATGCTCCTCAGGACACTTCATTTGCTTATTCAGCACTTTTAGACTGTTCTCCAGCTAATATTCTGCGATCTCGGGGTTATCCAGGTCCTGGCCGGTGAACATATACACAGGGTATTGCTTAAGTTTGTCAACAAGAGCTCTCGAAGGAAGCAGAGAAGCCTCATCAGGTGGGGCAGGTGGTTCTTGTCAGAGAGACACCACCACCTATTTAATCATGTCCACCACAGACATCAAATACGCCTACTGAGCGGGTGGCAATGATGGAGGGTGAGGTGGGTCGTTCTGTCCCACATGCTCGGGTTGGATTTCAGGTGACATTTTAGATCTAATTTACACATAAGGATTAAATCTTGTAAGTTGCAAGTCACATAATACATATTCAATAACTCCTAAGTGGCATATGCAGACACAGACTCATAACAGATGCCTGGTTAGTCCTAGAACCGACTAAACCTAGGCTTTGATACCACAAATGTAACACCCCTTTCCCAGTCTGGCAGGGATCTGGGTCGGATAGTGTTATTGGAAGACTAATCAAAAGTTCGGAAAAAGTTTCAGAGTTCAAAAACCTAGTCTAAGTATCATATTGATTATTCTTAAGACTTATCCACTTTGTTTGTTACTAAACTTAATCGAAGTTGGGGCCAGTTTTAAACTTTTCTTAACCTTAGAGACTAATTTGTAAATTTTTACCAGTTATCGATTCTAATCCAATTTCGTATTGCCAATTGAAATTAAACTCTCCAATTATTGATCTAAAGGTTTCATTATTAGAACCTATCAATTTACCAAGCTAATTAAACTAATTTTAGACATTTTACGAATAATTAGTTATGTGACTTAACTAAAGTTACCCAATTTTACTAGTACACTTGTAAACCATGTTTCTATTGGTATATCAAATTTTAGGGTATTCAGAATCCATTTACCAAGTTTTCACCTTATGCTCATTTTAGGCATTTTATAACCTATTCAAATCTAGTCATTATAAGCATACAACGAACCACATTACCAAGTCATCATACAACCATAGAAAGGCTTATACAAAACAAGTTAGACCATATGCCACTTCACTAGGAGTTAATAGCAAAAGATAACTTACGTATATGGCAGGGACATGACTTGCAACCGCAACAACACGATCAAGGCTCAGAATTGTTCAAGGTCTTGAAAATGCATGTGACACGATGTTAGGCTTACATAGCCTAGTGAGGTAGTTATAATAATTACAATAAATGATCAATAATATGAATGGCATAATGATTAAACATACATGTAGTCATATTACACTACACATAATTCATGCTTATACACATATTCTCATGCTTTCATATTCACATTACATATCACATAGTCAAATCAAAATTATATTGTCATAGCACAATTCATAGGCACATATCACATTAGGTACCATTGGATACACGGATTCCCCTGTACATCAACACATATAACAGAGGGTGGGTCGTAGCCCTTGAGCCGTAGCTCCGGAGATATATCCCTTACACAACCGACCTTATTTCCCCCACATATAGGCTGTAGCCCTAGACCGTAGTCCCCTCTTACTTAATCGAGCTCAATAATACTATGGCATGTCAATTGTATCCAATGTCCATAATTACACAAATTCACATAGTCCATATTTTTTCCAAGTCATATCATGTTAAATATCAAAATGTAACATTTCATATTATTTTCATATATCATATACGTGTAACATATCATAGTCATATTTGCACATGTCAAAGCAATGCAAAGCACTTACCGGATTTTCCAATTGAATTCAACACGGTTGCTCTACATGAGCCCTTAAACAAATACAAACATAACCACAAAATAATGCAACAGGATGGCACCGAGCCTATCCCTTGACACAACAACACTCACCTCGACAACCCGATTCTTTTAAGACTCTCAGATAGCAGCGCCTTTATCCTTGGCTTTCGGAAGGGATGGCGGTTGTTCTTTATCAACCTCTTGAGCCGATCGATAGCAAGGACTCAAATTTATTAAACTGAAAAAATCGAGCTTACCACCCTATCACTGAACTGATTTGTTTGTTCCCTACTTCCCCTATATCCCTCTCGCAACAATTCCCCCCATTTATATACAATTAGCCGGTGTTCATCATTGCCTCCACCAAACTCCACGTATGTTGGAGTGGTGGCCAATCTTTTGGGGCATGATGCCCATGTGGTGGAAGGCATTTTAGCCTATGCCCCCTTGCGCCATGTTTCCCTAACATGGGGAGCTCATGGTTGATTCCTTTAATTGAAGGAATAAGTCGTGCCCCCTACTCAGGACATTTATATTATTTTTTTAATACTAATAATAATAACTGATACAGTTAGCCCGAATAACCTTTATTGCTTCAAATTAGGTACAAGATTGAGCTAATTATGTAACCGGTACTAATCCCGACTATACCAGTTTTCAGGGTGTGACAGGTGGCCTATCGATGGATTGCGCCACAACCTACAGTTGATGTAGAATGGTTGAGCACCTCAAGGATCAACTCTAGGATGTTAATCCGATGAAGAGACAGAGTTCTGATATCAATTGTTGGGAGGCTCGAACGTTCAACTGAGTAGCCAAGAGGGGGTGAATTGGTTTTTAGGTGTTTGTAATGGAAGCTATGGAAAATAAAATTTGGACACAAGGATTTATAGTGATTCAAGCTTCTAACGAAGCTCTACATCCACTACCTTAGCTTCCCACTAAGGATTTTCCCAAATTCACTATGAATTTCTTCCTTTTTTCTAGGATCAAGAGGAAACCTTTACAACCTCAAAGCTTATACCCCAAACTTTGAGAAAGCCCTCTTTTACTAGAGAAAAACAAATATTAAACAAGAAAACCCTCACAAGGTACAATGTTTGCACACTTAAGCATTCACCCAAAACCTAACACTTGAGGATATATGACAATTAAGCTCACAAGTGTGTTCTACAAAGAAAATGACAATTAAACGTACAAAACACTTTTCTTGATCATAGAATGTTGGTTTCTTGTTTCTTGTTATTCCATGGATGCTTGGAAATTTCTTTTAAACCCTCTAATGACTTCATAGCCATTAGTAGTCGTTGGGGTTGTTAAGAGCCGTTGGTGACTTTAATTCCAACCTTTAATGCACTTATGGAGTAGGGCATATCAGTACACGGGTGTTGGTATCGGTATGCTTCCTAAAGAAGAAAGAGTCATTGGGCAATAAATGCACTAGGTACCGGTACGCAATACATGGTATCAATACGATCCCTCTCGTATTGATACAGTTAGGCCTATATCAGTACGAAAATTGGCTACTGGAATTTGGAAAACTTTAGGGACAAAAAATTGTATCAGCACTCTTCAAACTGTATAAGTACTCATGACCAGTTTTTGACACTTTCGCCGTTTAAAAATATTTAAAACATGTCAAAATCCCTTCGAAAACACTTCAAACATATTTTTCAAGTTTATGGACTTTTAAAATATTTTTGCAAATTAGTTTAAATCCAAAAACATTTTTCATTAAGTTATATCAAAATCAAATAGGTTTATCACATTCAAATTCATTCGTATGGATATTATAGCTTCGATCATTCACCTTTAAGGTCACCATTCTCATTAATTTGTTCTCAACAATTTATTTCAATTAACATTCTACCTCATTCAAATGAAAGTGGATTCCATGTATTCTCATACAATCTAATCAAAGACCTCATGGAGCAACTAAATCATTAAATGTTGCTTTCGACCACGCATGAGTCATGACCCCATCGACAGAGAGCCTAACCCGTTGACCAATCCCTTCAACTTTCGATGACCAATTTTCAACCTTTATGAACCATTCCTATAGGATCTCAAGTTCAAATGTTTCTCTTCGTATGTCTGTATTATCAAACATCAATAACAATTGGGAATCTGCAATTCTCATAATTGAGGAAACCTTTAAATTTTCCACTTGACATTATTTTTTCTAATTCTGCAAGTTTCGGAGGTTGGCGACTTCATCCGATTGCACATTGACCTAAAACCTTTAGTTTTTCTTCATCCATCAATCCAAATACGAATTTTCTATTCTCCTTAGGTTTATCTAATTCCTTCCCCGCCTTCTTAATCGGATTGTAGTACCTACTGTTTAATGCCCCGATTTTGAGCCTACGGATTTATAGGCTAATTAGACAGTCCGGTGGACCAGGTTAGAGATTCGAGTCGAATTCAGGATTAAAATCGAATTAAATATTTTTGCGTGAGAAAATATTTGGAAAAATATCTAAAAATCATTATATATTATATGGATATTTCTGGTAAAATCATGTTTGGAAAATGAGGTATGGAAATGTGACATTTTGGCTAGTGACCAAAATATAAAGATTGAAAACTGTTTTTGGTGATTGTTTTGTAAAAGAGTCAAAACTTTGAATCTTTAAGGAGCTAATTTACCTAAATGTTTTAATCAGATTTTCCCTTCATTAAGGTTATTTTAAATTGGATTTTAATTAGGAATTAATGGAAAATAAAAAGGGATTTAATAAAAAAGAGTTTATTTGGTTAAAATCACTTTTCTTACGTAACTACTTATGCTCTCAATTTTCTCTCCATTTTTTCAGCATCCAAACTACTTTTTCTACTCCTAAAGGATCAGAGATTGATTCTCTTGATTTCTCTTTTTGATTCCTCCATTACAACTCTTGATTTTTACATCAAACCTTGGAGATTTCATTCAAATCTTGTAAATTAAAGGGAAAATCAAGTGTTAGAGGTGATATTCATTTCTCTCCTCTAATCAAAGGTTCTTTATTGAAATTTCCAATTTCTTGAATCTTTATAAATATTTCCTAATGAGTTTTAATGATTTAATTATGGAAAATTGGTTAAATCAATGTTTAAGTGATATGATTATATGATTTTCAAATTAGATCTTTTTTGCTGAGTTCTTGATTGATCTTAATCAAGATTGTGATGTTTAATAATGTTAATAGATTGATTTTAACATTGGAATTCCGAAGCTATGTGAATCTCTAATTTTCTATGTTGCTAGTTATGTGTTTTTGAGGAGTTGTGGCGGTTTAATGTATGCTGGCGGTATAAGGTCGATTCTAGGTTGTTTTTGGATGTCAATTTAAGTTAATTGATGGATCAAACCTCTAGGTTTTGTCTGGTTAACATTTGGATGATGTGTGATGGTGTTTTGGTTTTTTTTCGGGTGGCGATTGATGGTTTTAGTGAGGCAAAGTTGAGGAGTTGTGTTGCTGGGATTATGAATGCATGATGATGCATTAATCCTCTATTGTTATGTGTTTAAAATAGGGGAGAGTGATCCTAAGGTGTTGGTGAAGCTTTGGATCCTTGTTTTTGCATCAACGAATAGAGCTTTGCATTGTCAGTGAGTGAGAACATGGATTTTAGCTTTGAAATGGTTTAAAGGTTATGTTGAGGGTTTAAACTTAGCTTGAAATGCTGGTTTAAACTCGGAAAAAAGTATGACAATAATTCTCTCTCGGTCGTGCTTTTACGAAATGGATTTTATGCACTTATTTTGATTAACATGGTACCTACTGTTGAACATGGTTTAATGCTTTGGAAATGGTTTTGATTTGATGCATATAAAAGTAGTGATGTACATGGTTAGTGATGAATTATATTAGCAAGTGATGTGGTTTAAAATGTTATCGAATATAGTTGGCCGGCCATAGGATTGAGTACACTGTAAATAAGTCACCTCGGGTGTTAAGGGGTTTATGTGTATCGGATACTCCACCACGAGTACCCTAATGATCGAGGGATTATATGGTACCAAAAACTCCCGTTAATGGATTATGCATCTAACCGATGATTGAGGTTGGTTTCCCTAGGTTGTAAGTGGTACCATAATTCCAGTTGAGATGGCATGAAGTGTTGAGAGGAAACTTGTTGAATCCGTGTATCTGATGTAATATTTTGGAAAGTGAAACATGGTTTATGATCACTTGAAAGCCAATATAATTGTTGATGTATCATGTTGATGGTTTTTAATGTAAAATGTTGGTTTATACATGTTTACACTTTAAGCTTTGCATATGGGTTGTTATGCATGGGAAGGCTTAAATTGAGGGTTAGCAATGGGATTTGTTGTTGATCCATGATACATGTTGCATATTGTTTAATAGGCTGGTCTTTAAAAGTGTTAAGTGCTTGGTTTTCAATGCATGATGTTTTATACGATGATTGAAATGGTGATTTCAATGTAGTTTCGGAAAATAGTTTTTAAATGAATTGATGGTGTGTTGTTTGATTACTCCTCACTAAGCCTTGCGTGCTTACGCTCTCTTTGTCCATTAATGCAGAGAATTAAAGGTTTAGAGGCAACAAGCAAGCGAAGGATATCCAATTACTTCAACTATTAAACGTATGATTTCGAACTAGACTTGTAGTAATAAAGGCAATAAGGTTTCATTGTTGATTTGTAAGGGTTTTTGAGGAACTCCCTATTTAAGCATGTTTGTAATGTTGCTTTGGATTTGTAATTGGCCTCTTTTGTTGGTTGTGGCTTTGATTTTATGTTTTGAATGTTGAATGGTGTGGGTTCTAGAAAGCATGCCTCTAGCTTATATTTTGAAGCTTGATGCCATGAATTGATGATGTTTCTGTGGAGTCATGATAAGGGTTGATCCATAGTAATTTTGTGTATATTCTTGAACTATGTTAGGATAAGTTTAAATCCTTGAAAGCATGTTAAACCAGCAATTTGGGACATTTTGGGTCCAGGCGTTTCAACACGCATTGTAACACCCTAAATTGTCACTTAGGAAATAACTTGATAACATTCTTTAGAAAATTAATTAGATGTCTATAATCATGTTTCTTGGAAGGTCTGAATCAAAAGATTAAGAAATAGAATGGTTAAATTAAAGTGACCATTTAGTTTAATGCACAAAAGTTTGATCTTGCATGATAAATTGATTTTGCTTAAGGGAAATGTGAGATGGCATGCTTGTATAGGGGCATGTGTGAGACTAATTAAACCCTTATTAGAAACCAAACAAATAATCACCATCATCTCCATTCCCCTTAGACTAAGAAATTGAAATTGAGAGAAAGAGGGGAGAGTTTGTTCTTGGTGACTATCTTGCTTGGATATTGGTTAAATTGGAGCTTGATTTGTGCTTGCATGCTTGAGATTGTAAATTTCTATGTGTTATTCTTCTGAATTGAAGTGTGATTTGAGGTGGTTATAATCGAACCAATTCTTGCTTGATGATGATGGTTGTTGTTTGCTTGATTGATTTCGGTTTGATAGAATATTAGTTAGAAATAGGGATTGAAGTTAAATTAAACATGTTTTGGCAACATAGAATTATAGTGATGTGAATTTAGAGTCATAAGGATGATTCAATATGCTAGAATTACGTGAATTTAGCATGAGACAATGTAATTGGACTAGACTAAAGGAAAATGGAAACTGCCCTGCTCGATTATAACCCTTAACGAATCTGTTTTTGGTGATTGGTATGATATAGATTGTCTGAACTACAATTTGGTAACAATTAATTGTTCTAATGAACTACAAGACTGTATTGAATATTAAGAAATCATGGGAAATGGCTTAGAAGGAGTTTTGATGGTTGTTTAGGTGAATTAGATTAGGTATTAAACTGCCCCGTACTAGGCAAAATCTATGGGACTATTTTGTGGAGATTAAATTAGTTAAGGAATTGTTTGAAACCAGTTAAATGCTAATTAATGACTTAATGCATGATATTTAGCTTAATAGTAATTTGGATTTTAAAATCGACAAGGAAAATGAATTTAAGGAGCAGGAGGCAGTTTCGAAATGACTAATGGAAAAAGGGGACTGTTTTATATGAATTGTAAAGGGATCATTGTTTTGAATTTATCTTGTATGAAAAACCTATTGTATTGTTCAAATGAAGCTTTAGAATTCCTATATTAAGGCTTGTATGGATATATATGATAAATAGATAACATTATGAGTAAGTAATTGTTTCTAATGAAACTATTAAATTGTTAATATAATTAGACAAAAAAATGAGTTGATCAAGGGGACGAGAGGCAAAAGGGAGTCGTGATTCACGATCAGAAATAGCTCGGCGCATCTGTTAGTGTAAATTGTATTTCGAATAAGCATAAGACTGTTAAATGATTTAAACTATTCGATTGACTCTTGAGGCTTAAATGCCTATGTTTGCTTTGGATTGCTAGAGCTTGGTAAGGTAAGTATGGATATTAGCTTAATACATTCAAGCATGAATGTAAATTGGTCGTTTTGGAATGCTTTATGTGGTATATTGAGGTTGTGATTAATCACTTGATGTTATAAAAAGAGTACATGGATCTATAGATAATTGTGCAAAGAGCCTTGATTAGTTTTGGTCCTAGATAGATTAGAATGCCAATAGAAAGTCTTGAGCTCAGCTTGATTTGAACTACGGTCCCTTGAACGGTACAATTGTATCCTTGTAATATCTCAAACGAATATAAAATTCAATGGTACATGGTACCCTTGCTTGTTGACAATTGTGATTGAAATTGTTTATTTAGACTAATAACTAGTCAAGGCCAACTTTAACAACTAAAGTTGTTTCTAAAATTTACCAAATAAATTGGACTATTTACCTTGTTGAGTAATTTGATAATCTATATAATGATGATTATTACTTCTTGGTGAAGCTTGATTTAATTCAAAATTGTGCAAGGTCAAACCTCGAAATTAGGTTTACTTACTGTGGTCTAGTAAGCATGATAGTTATGAGATCAATGGTTGTGAAATGGTAAAATAGTCTTGATAGTATGAAGGGCTATTTCTAACACTAGACATTGAACTAGATTTTCTTGATAATTTACACTCAATTGTTTTGATGCATTTACAAGACTATTTGTCTAATTACTCACCTTGTTACTTTTCAGGTGAAGCTAGTTTTGTTCAAGGTTGAGGAGATAATCAAGGTCACTAGGGTCACTAAGAGTATGTTTTGTATTTAAGTTTAAAACTCCTAGAAGGTGGCACAATTAATTGTATAAATGGTTATGTTGATAAGAATTTTGTGAAAGGTTGTATATAGCTTGTAATTCCTACATTAAGTGTCTGCCTATATCTACTTGCTTGGGTTGATGTTTTGGTTGATTTGGCCTTTGGTTGAAATTAGTATGTCATACGAATGATTTTAGTGGTTGAATTGACAAACTTGGATTTTTGTCTTGTTATTATTATTCGAATTATACTTGGAAAAATTGCCTTAGTTTTGTATAAAATTTGAATTTAGGTCTTAGGATAGAATGTATATTCATGAAACCGATTCAATAGTTAATAGCTTAATTTGGACTCTTTTAACATTTAAATATGTTTACCTTGTTTCAAGCTAGATGTTTATGGTAATTAGGAGTAGATCATTATATGCTTGTACCCTTAGTGAATCTGCCTTGGTTGTTAGGATCAAATCTCAAATAACAATATCCTAGTTATGAAATATTTCACTTGTCATCGCAAATGTACTATCAAATAGTTAGTAACTTATTAGGATTCTATAAGTTGATCTTCGAATGCTATGGTAATTGTATCAGGATATCTATTGTTTCCTTGTTTGTGTTGTTCGAATATGAAGTCTTTGAGCCAGTTCAAACTCTAACTCGTTTAGCAAGTTAAATTGATTTACTCTAGTTTGGCCATACCTCTTAGGATAGTTGAGGGGGTATTACAAATTGGTATTCAGTGATATGGTTTTGTCGATCCTAGGACTAAACCGGTTTAAGTTGCATTGTCATTTATCTTTTGTGCCACCTAGGAGTTGAATCTAATCCATACTTGTGACCATGTTTGATTAAATCTTCCTTGAATGTTAATTTTAGATGTTTGAAACACATCTAGGCTGGGATAGAGACAGACCGGTTGGTTCCTCCAATGAAGGAGGAAATGTTAGATTAAATCAAGAACAAGCAAATCCTCAAAAGGCTGCAGAACCACAGCTTGAGGCTCCTCAAATCAATCAGATTCAAAAGGAATGCTTTCTCAGTATGACTGAGATGTTCAATTAATTTGTTACCACCTTGAAGCAAAATAATCATCATGCACCTGTTGTAGATCAATCTAAGGCTCCAATTGATAAATTGGCTCATCATCGAGACTATACATTTACGAGATCTGATGAAGAGAACCTAGAAGCAGTTGAGTATTTGATGGAAACTACCACCAGAATTTTAACTAAACAACTTCAATTTTTGGATTAACATAAGTTGGAGTGTGCCGAGGCTCTACTAGCTGATAAAGCTTTGAACTGGAGGAAAACTACGACTCTCACGGCCCCTGAAGATGCGGTCATATGGGAATTCCTCCTAAAGGAATTTTGAAAAAAATTACGTAAGTGAACAGTGCTTAGCTAAACGTAGAAGACGTTTCTTGTACCTAAAGAAAGGAGGAAGACCCATAGAACAATATGTTAGTGATTTTTGTAAATACTCCAAATATGGGTCTGAGTACATCAAGAAAGAAGGATATAAATGCATAATGTTTATTGAAGGGTTGAATGATGAGTTGAGCCCCATGTTTACAGCCCTCGGGATATCAGATTTTCAAGATTTGGTGAACCGGATGATTGCTATTGAATCTAGAATGAAGGCTGCTGATAAGAGAAAGGAAAATTTCTCCATGAAAGATAAGAGATCAAGGTTTGATAATAAACCTCCATGGCCTTCCAAGAAATCAAAGAATCAGGGAGGAAACTCCTCAAATTATGTTCCTTCTCTAAGGGGTAACTTCATTCCAAATCCCCAAACGATAATTAAGTCTTATACACCTGCGATCTCAATCAATAGTTCAGGAACTTCAGGTAGGGATCCTCAATCTCGTCTTTGCAACTTCTGTCAGAATTATCACTCAGGTCAGTGAAGGAAGCAGTTGAATGCATGCTTCTAGTGTGGAAGCTTGGAACACTTTGTTCGAGATTGTCCTCAGAATGTGAAAAAAACTCCGGCTCGAGTATCTTCAAATTCTAATCCTATTCCATCACCCCCGGAGCAAAGGGTCAAAACAAGCACAATCATAAAATTCGAGAAGGACTCGGGGTCAAGCTTCTGCTCCTACACATCAAGAGTCTCGGGCCCCTACTCGAATATACAATATTCAAGGCCGCAAAGATGAAGCTGTGCTTGATGTAATAGATGGTACTATTAAACTCAATGACAATCTTGTATATGCCTTTTATGACTCGGGTTCCACTCATTCGTTTATTCGTTTTTCCTTAATTGAGAAGTTTAAATTGAATTCCGAATTTGATGTCAATGGCTTAATAGTTTTGAACCCTATAGGTGGGAGTGTAACTCTAAATCTTATATGTAAGGATTGTCCTTTGCACATTCAAGGCATTCCATTTCCTGTTGACCTTTATGTTCTACCCTTTTATGAATTCGATATAATTTTGGGTTTAGATTGGCTAGGGAAACACCAGGCTTGGGTAGATTGTCATAAGAGAAAACTCTATCTTCATGGTTTAGGAAAGGGATCCATACTCCTAATTGACCAAAAATCCAAAGATTCGAACCCTCTTATTGCTTCTATGGTTGAAAATTATAAAGCTAAAATTGATAACAATTCAATTCTGACTGTATCTGGATTTCTCGATATTTTTCCTGATGAACTCCTGGGACTCCCACCAACTCGAGAAGTGGAGTTCAAAATTGACACTCAACATGGAACCAATTCAGTATCCATCACTCCTTATCGAATGGCACCAGTTGAGTTGAAAGAGCTTCAGAAACAGTTGCAAGAACTACAAGACAAAGGATTTATTTGACCCATTTCATCTCCTTGGGGAGCCCCGATGCTTTTTGTTAAAAAAAGGATGGGTCGATGAGGTTATGTATAGATTATTGGCATCTTAATCAGCTTATGATCAAGAACAAGTACCCACTTCCAATAATTGAAGACTTGTTTGATCAATTGAAGGGTGCTACGGTATTCTCCAAGATTGACCTTAGATCTGGATACTATCAAATGAAAGTCAAGGAATCAGACATACTTAAGACTGTTTTCAGGACTCGATATGGTTACTACAAATTTCTAGTGATTCCTTTTGGCCTAACAAACGCCCCTGTTGCGTTTATGGATCTTATGAATCGAGTCTTCAAACTTTTTTGGATAAATTTGTTGTGGTTTTCATAGAAGACATTCTTATCTACTCGAATGATGAAAACGAGCATTCAAAGCATCTCTGAATAGTGTTACAGACTCTTAGAGATAATCAACTTTATGCCAAATTCAACAAGTGTGCTTTTTGGTTGCCCGAAGTATCCTTCCTCGGACATGTGATTTCAGCTGCAGGGATTAAAGTTGACCCGAAGAAAATTCAATATGTTTTAGAATGGAGACCTCTGAGGAATGTTAGTGAAGCTCGAAGCTTCCTAGGCTTGGCCGGTTATTACCGAAGATTTGTTAAGGGATTCTCAATTTTAGCTGCTCCCCTAACCAAGCTTTTATAAAGGATGTACCTTTTAATTGGTCCGAGGATCAACAATGAAGCTTTTATCAGTTGAAAGAAGAGCTCACTCGAGCTCCAGTGCTAACCCAACATGTACCAGGAAAGGAATTCATGGTTTTTAGTGATGCATCACACTTGGGGTGTGTCCTTATGCAAGAAAACAATGTAGTAGCTTATGCTTCTCGACAGTTAAAGTGCCATGAATTGAACTACCCAACCCATGATCTTGAGCTAGTTGCGGTAATCTTTGCCTTAAAAATCTGGAGACATTACTTGTATGAAGAGAAATGTTACCTTTATACCGATCATAAAAGCCTGATATGACAAAGAAGATGGATTGAACTACTCAAAGACTATGATTTAATCATAGATTATCACCCAGGCAAAGCTAATGTAGTGGCTGATGCACATAGTAACATTCTTGTGGTAAGATTTTGATCAAACTAGTTCCCTTACAGCTATTCGAATTGTAAGCTTGCCATCTAAAATTCACCTTATTATTTTTTTGTAGCCCCAATTTCCATCAATGCTCATTTTCGAATGTGCAAAAATCAAGGGCTCGTAGCTGCAATTCAAATTCAATCAGATTTGGTTTCAAGGATTCAACTTTTGCAACAATCTGATTCAGAAATACAAGAAATTTTGTGCAAGCTTGAAGGAGGGACCAAATCAGATTTTTCTATAAAAGAAAATGGTTTACTCTATTTTTGAAATATAGTCTGTGTTCCTAATGATTTGAATCTAAGAAGAGAAATCTTGCAAGAGGCACACAATAGTCCTTTTTCAATTCACCCTGGATCGGTGAAAATGTACAAAGATTTGAAAGAGTTTTATTGGTGGCCTAGGATGAAATCTGCTATCACAGATTTTGTATCTAAATGTTTAGTATGCCAGAAAGTAAAGGTAGAACATCAAGTTCCTTCGGGTTTGTTACAACCCATTGAAGTACCACAATGGAAAAAGGATCAAATAACTATGGATTTTGTAAGTGGCTTGCCCTTGTCACCTAAGAAAAATGATGCAATATGGGTGATAGTTGATAGATTTTCCAAAACAGTTCATTTTCTCCCTGTTCGAATGAGCATGAATTTGGATCAGCTGCCAGAACTGTATATTCAAGAAATAATAAAACTCCATGGTGTTCCAATCTCTATAATCTCTGATCGAGATTCTAGATTTACTTCTAGATTTTGGAAATCTCTACAGAAAGCTCTCAAAACTAAAACAAACTTTAGCACAACCTTTCATCCTCAATCAGATGGTCAATCTGAGAGAATAATACAAGTTTTAGAACACATGCTTCGAGCTTGCATATTAGACTTCATGAAAAAATGGGAGAAAGCCCTACCTTTAGCTAAATTCACATACAATAATAGTCATCAGTCTTCCATTCGAATGGCTCCCTTTGAAGCCCTTTATGGAAGAAAATACAGGACACCTTTATGCTGGTTAGAGTTGGGTGAGAATAAGGCTTTAGGGCTTGAACTTCTTTGAGAAACGGAAGAACAAATCCAAGTTATTTGTAATCGATTGAAAGAAGCTTTCGATCGACAGAAAGCATATGCGGACCGTAAAAGACGGGATGTTCAATACAATGTGGGAGATAGAGTGTTTCTCAAGGTATCTCCATGGAAAAAGGTGTTCAGATTTGGGAAGAGGGGAAAACAAGGTCCCCAGTTCATTAGGCCCTTCGAAATTCTAGAAAGGATCGGCTCTGTTGCTTATCGATTTTCTTTTCCGAATGAATTCAACAAGATACATAATGTATTTCATGTGTCAATGTTGCGTAGTTATCGATCCTATCTGTCTCGTATTCTTGAACTGAATGAAGTTGAATTGAATCAAGACTTATCCTATGAAGAATAACCAATTCAAATTCTTGATCAGGAAGATAGGAAACTTCGTAATAAACCGTCTCCCTTGTCAAAGTCTTATGGAAGAATCAAAAAGATAAAGAAGCTACGTGGGAGCCTGAATCTACCATAAGAGATCAATACCCGTACCTATTTTCCTCAGGTAAATTCAAGGACGAATTTCCTTAAGGGGAGGGATTTGTAACACCCTAAATTGACACTTAGGAAATGACTTGATAAGATTCTTTAGAAAATTAATTAGATGTCCATAATCATGTTTCTTAGAAGGGTTGAATCGAAAGATTAAGAAATAGAAGGGTTAAATTAAAGTGACCTTTTAGTTTAATGCACAAAAGTTTGGTCTTGCATGATAAATTGATTTTGTTTAATGGAAATGTGAGATGGCATGCTTGTATAGGGGCACATACGAGACTAATTAAACCCTTGTTAGAAACCAAACAAATGATCACCATCATATCCATTCCCCTTAGACCGAGAAATTGAAATTGAGAGAAAGAGGGGAGAGTTTGTTATTGGAGACAATCTTTCTTGGATTTCGGTTAAATTGGAGCTTGATTTGTGCTTGCATGCTTGAGATTGTAAGTTTCTATGTGTTATTCTTTTGAATTGAAGTGTGACTTGAGGTGGTTATAATCGAACCAATTCTTGCTTGATGATGATGGTTGTTGTTTCCTTGATTGATTTCAGTTTGATAGAATGTTAGCTAGAAATGGGGATTGAAGTTAAGTTAAACATGTTTTGGAAACTTAGAGCTGTAGTGATGTGAATTTAGAGTCATAAGGATGATTCAATATGCTAGAATTACATGAATTCATCATGAGACAATGTAATTGGACTAGACTAAAGGAAAATGGAAACTGCCCTGCTCGATTATAACCCTTAACGAAACTGTTTTTGGTGATTGGTATGATATAGATTGTTTGAACTACAATTTGGTAACAAATAATTATTCTAATGAACAACAAGACTGTATTGATTATTAAGAAAGCAGGGGAAATGGCTTTGAAGGAGTTTTGATGGTTGTTTAGCTGAATTAGATTAGGTATTAAATTGCCTCATACTAGGCAGAATCTATTGGACTGTTTGGTGGAGATTAAATTAGTTAAGCAATTGTTTGAAACCAGTTAAACGCTAATTAATGACTTAATGCATGATATTTAGCTTAATAGTAATTTGGATGTTTAAAATTGACAAGGAAAATGAATTTAAAGAGCAAGTGACTAAAGAGATGGGCAGTTTCTAAATGACTAATGGAAAAAGGGGACTATTTTATATGAATTGTAAAGGGGCGATTGTTTTGAATCGATCTTGTATGAAAACCTATTGTATTGTTCAAATGAAGCTTTGGAATTCCTATATTAAGGCTTGTATGGATATATAAGATAAATAGATAACATTATAAGTAAAGAATTGTTTCTAATGCAATTATTAAATTGTTGATATAATTAGATAAAAAAAGGAGTTGATCAATGGGACGAGAGGCAAAAGGGAGTGGTGATTCAAGATTAGGAATAGCTCGGCATATCTGTGAGTGTAAATTGTATTCGAATAAGCATAAGACTATTAAATGATTTAAACTATTCGATTGACTCTTGAGGCTTAATGCCTATGTTTGCTTTGGATTGCTAGATCTTGGTAAGGTAAATATGCAAGGTAAGTATGGATATTAGCTTAAAACATTCAAGCGTTAATGTAAATTGGTTGTTTTGGAATGCTTTATGTGGTATATCGAGGTTGTGATTAATCACTTGATGTTATAAAAAGAATACAATGATCTATAGAGAATTGTGCGAAGAGCCTTGATTAGTTTTGGTCTTAGATAGATTGGCATGCCAATAAAGAGTCCTGAGCTCAGCTTGATTCGGACTACGGTCCCTTGAACAATACAATTGTACTCTTGTAATATCTTGAAATGAATATAAAATTCAATGGTACATGGTACCCTTGCTTGTTGACAATTGTGATTGAAATTGTTTATCTAGACCAACTTTAACAACTAAGGTTGTTTGTAAAATTTACCAAATAAATTGGATTGTTTACCTTGTTGAGTAATTTGATAATCTATATAATGATGACTATTTCTTCTTGGTGAAGCTTGATTTAATTTGAAATTGTGCAAGGTCAAACCTCGAAAATGGGTTTACTTGTTGTTATCTAGTAAGCATGATAGTTATGAGACCAATGGTTGTGAAATGGTAAAATAGTCTTGATAGTATGAAGGGATATTTAGGACACTAGACATTGAACTAGATTTTCTTGATAATTTACACTCAGTTGTTTTGATGCATTTACAAGACTATTTGTCTAATTACTCACCTTGTTACTTTTCAGGTGAAGCTAGTTTTGTTCAAGGTTGAGAAGATAATCAAGGTCACTAGGGTCACTAAGAGTATGTTTTGTATTTAAGTTTAAAACTCCTAGAAGGTGGCACGATTAATTGTATAAATGGTTATGTTGATAAGCATTTAGTGAAAGGTTGAATATAGCTTGTACTTACAATATTAAGTGACTGCCTATATCTACTTGCTTGGGTTGATGTTTTGGTTGATTTGGCCTTTGGTTAAAATTAGTATGGCATATGGATGATTTTAGTGGTTGAATTGACAAACTTGGATTTTTGTCTTGTTATTGCTATTCGAATTAAACTTGGAAAAATTGCCTTAGTTTTGAATAAAATTTGAATGTAAGTCTTAGGATAGAAAGGATAATCATGAAATCGGTTCAATATTAATAGCCTAATTTGGACTCTTTTAACATTTAAATATGTTTACCTTGTTTCAAGCTAGATGTTTATGGTTATTAGGAGTAGATCATTATATGCTTGTACCCTTAGTGAATCTGCCTTGGTTGTTAGGATAAAATCTCAAATAACAATATCCTAGTTATGAAATATTTCACTTGTCATTGCAAATGTACTATCAAACAGTTAGAAATTTATTAGGATTCTGTAAGTTAATCTTCAAATGCTATGGTAATTGTATCAGGATATCTATTGGTTCCTTGTTTGTGTTGTTTGAATATGAAGTCTTTGAGCCAGTTCAAAGTCTAACTCGTTTAGCTAGTTAGATTGATTTACTCTAGTTTGGCCATACCTCTTAGGGTAGTTGAGGGGGGTATTACACGCATTAGCCTATGCTGAAACAGGTATGCCTGAAATGCACAGTCGTTTCGATACGCGGTCTATTGTTCCGGTAGGGGTTCAAGCAAAAATGGCTTGTGTTTCGGTACTCGGGGAGGTGTTTCGGTACGGGTTTGAGCTAATGGAATCTGAGTTTTTGGAAATGTTTAACTGTAACGATACACTTGCTTGTGTGCCGATACAGCCAGCAGTTAAGTTGGTTAAAGTTATGTTTAGAAGTTCTAATTTTTTTCATTTTGGTCCCTAATTGATATGTATGTAATTGGATGAGTTTTCATGGTTGTTTTAAGCTGAAATTTGGTCCATGAGAATGTAACTTGACTAATTATGGTATGGTAACTTTAAAATGAGATAAGTACCTATAATTTTACAGAATTACAATTTGGTCCGTAATTACAATTGCGAACAATTGGATATCGATTTGATGCCTGATTGAATTTAATTTTCACCCGCTGCCAGTTTGCACACCATAGATTAATATGCTGCATTTAGATAAGATAAAAGAAAAAAATAGACGTGATTCGAGTTTAATCTTTTCAGGTTTGTTTCGGCAAACCCAATGTAGCTCGCTCGGTTTGGTTTGGCGTCTAGGTTGGGTCAAGGGGGTTACCTTTATAAATCATTCCTATAGGATCTCAAGTTCAAATGTTTCTCATTGTATGTATGTATTATCAAACATCAATGACAGTTGGGAATCTGCAATTCTCATAATTGAGCCAACCTTTAGATTTGCCACTTGAAATTCTTTTGCTAATTCTACAAGTTTCTGAGGTTGGCGACTCCATCCGATTGCACACTGTACTAAAACCTCTAGTTTTTCTTCATCCATCAATCCAAATACCAATTTTCTATTCTCCTTAGGTTGATCTAATTCCTTCCCTGCCTTCTCAATCAGATTGTAGCACCCACTCTATATCATCCCAAAGATTGGGTTAAAAGATTTAAGTAAGTTGCTTGTGCTTGGTTTTGGAATAATTAGAATTTGACTAATTAATAAATTTCAAAAAATTTATTAAGGTTGATAGTAGTGAATTTTATTCAAATGACTTTAATTTAGTCAATTGAGTTTTTGACATGTAATTTTAGTGACTAAATTCAAAAGGAATATATGCTAAAAATATTTAAGGAGCAATTGGACTATTTGGGTTTTAATTAGAGCATCTTGAGTTTTAACCAACATAATTGAGAGTTAATTTTTTTCAAAGGAAAAATGAGTTTTTTATTTTCTCTCCACTATTTTTCTTAGTTTCCAAACACTTTCATAAATCCTCATTGAATTAATCCAGTTCTAAATAATTTTCTCTCCTAAATCAATTTCTTCTTTAGATTTCTCTTATAAATACTAGTTTTTCATCAAAAATCGAGTTTTTCATGATTTTTTAGTTGATGTCATTTTTTGGGGAGTCTTCAACAAATTCTTTTTCCAATCAAGACAAGGTAAATTGATGTTTCTTTATGATATTTCACTTACTCTTCATACCTAATTTCTTATTTTAATTGTCTTGTATTGTTTAAATGAAATTTAATTGGGGAAATTGAGCTTTGGAAGATTTAATGATGAACTTTTAATTTGATGTGTAAACCTAAGTGTTTGGATTGGGTTGTGATGCTTACTTATGGATTAGAGATAATCTATTCTTAATTTTTCAGAATTAATCCCATAATTAATTGATTTAATTAATTTAAGTTATATGTTCTTGAAGAATAATGATGAATTTGTGGTTATTTGGGTTTTCTAACCTTAGCTACAGTTTTGGAAGGTTAGTTGATTATATGTAGAGTTGATTTGGATAGTATTGAATGTAGAAAGGTTGGTTTAAAGTTTGAAAGTAAGGGGCCATTGTTATTGAGGAATTTTTGGTATTTGGGGGAGTTTGGGTAGATGTTTTGTTTAGATTGGAGTTGCTGGAACTTTTGGGATATATTTTGATGTGTAATTAAATTGTTGTCGAGTTGTAAACACTTCAGAATCGTTAGAGGAATTTTAGTGGTCATTTGGGCGATATCAGTGTTGCAGCAAAGCTTTCGACATCAAAGCTTAAGCGTGAGGGTGAGTGAAAATTTATGCATTGTTATTTCGTAAGGTTTGGAATAATATGTAGGAGTTTAATAATAGTCTAACAAGCTATGCTAAACTCGGATGTAATCCGTTCTAACTTTCTCTTTTGTTTCCCTTGAAATTGTTCCAATAGGATAAGAACATTTGATTTTGTTTTGAAAAAACAAGCTCGATAGCTTACTATTTTATGCAATATATTTTGGTAACCCATGTTTCATTAAGCATAAGATTACTTAATAGTACCATTATATGTTTCCGATTTGTTTTGGATAATTTTCGTTGAACAAAAATGTTTGATAATTTGATTTGTGAATTGCATAAGAAAAACAATAAGTAAATGTGTTAAATAGACTTATTAGCTTCTGACATTGCGAACTAAAGATCAGATATAGTTTGCATGCCATAGGATGAGTACTCAATAAGATTTTTGAATTAATTTTGAAGGAAAGGCTGATATGATCTCGACTATGAGTTTTGAATCATATATGTGAATGCCCGATCGTGATTCTAGTAAGAACTCTGCAGTGCTTTGAATGTATTCTGAAATTACTCAAACAACAATGTAAGTAGAAATAGATAAATAAGAAATAGAAATAATGGGATGAAAGATATGTAGAAGGGGTGTAGGAACAGTGATAGTTGTGATTATGGAAGAAAAAAAAATAAAAGATGAAAATGTAGGTGAAGATGATGGGGTGTTGGCGTTAAGATGAAGAAATTCAAAGGATGGATTGTGACCCCCTAACTATAAAGAGTTAGGAACCAGCAATATAATAAAGTGGAAATGAAGTGGTAGGATATGGAACGTGACCCACTAGCTATAGATGAGCTAGGAACCAACGCTATAACAAAAGGGAAATGGATGAAGACTACAAGACTAACTTGAAGCCGATAAAGTTCCACAAGAGAACAAGAATGAAAGCAATCTTTCAAAGATGTTTTATATATTCAAAAGTGTCTCTTAGAATGATCCTAAAGATGCCTATTTATAGTAGAAGTAGGCAGAATATGAAAAGGTGTTACAAGAAAGATGAATGCTCATCTTAATGCACTTGAATACACATGAATGCTTTGTCCTTTCTTCTCATCTTCAAAGCTGATTAGTTTAGACAAATTGAGGTTGAATTTAGTCATATTTTCGTCCAAATTAAGAAGGACTCTTGGGCTGCCTTGTTTTGCTATCATATGAAGAGAAAGGGGATGAATGTGGACAGGGATGAATGTAGACATCCTTGCTGTCCAGCTTAAGTGCAACTCTTCATCTTCCAAGCTGATTAATATGACTTGAATGTCATAAAAAGGTGAGTTTCATCCAGCCTTCATTTCATGTCTCCTCAATGAATTTTGAAACCCCCACTTGAATGGTGATAACATCAACCTTGAATGCCTTGAATTTGCTGAATTAAGATGGCCATCAATTGCTTGTCTCTTGGTAGAAGATGAAAGAACTCTTCCTTGGCTCAAATTCATTCAAATCATCCATGCATAAAATTCCCGTAATAAAAATTTCAGCCTGCACTGTCTTGATAAATCATTCGTATCTCAAGCTCCCGATATCGGATTGAGGTGATTCAAAAGGCATTGGAAAGCTAAGAGATGGAGGAATAACGTCCAATTGATTTCTGGATCCAAACACGTCGTCTGTATCGCATCCAGAATTGGAAGACATTCTGCTGATATTCTTGCATCCGTAAAACCGCTCATCTTCCCTCATGCACCTAGACACAAAGGTAAACTTTATTCAATCTTTAATTGAAAACATGCATGTAAACAATTAAGAGTTAGTTTAATAAATGAGCTAGTTTGATGAATGAACTAGTTTAATTAATGAACTAACTTTATTCAATGAACTAATAATCTTGAATGAACTAGTTTAATCAATGAACTACTTAGTTAAATGAAGTGTATAACTAAATGAACTACATGTTTAAATGCAACGCATGCTTTAATGAACAACATGTTTATTGAATGCAATGAATGTTATGCAAACTTTAAATACTCATGCAAATTCATGCATAAGCAAAGTAAAGTGTTCCTCCCTTATTATTTCTTCTTTCTCACGTCCCAAGCTTGATGTAAACATATTTTCCATGGTCGCTTGGAACTCCTTGGCCCTTGCTCGAGTAATGGGGCCACCGGGTACTTCTCTGGGTCTTTGCCATTGACGTTCATATCAGTCCCTCCCTCTTTAAGGCGATTTGTCCCCAAATCGTCATCTACATCATAAGGAGATAGGTCAGCAACATTGAAGGTTGCACTAACATTAAACTCACCCGAAGATCTAATTGATAGGCATTGTCATTGATCTTCTTGACTATTTGGAATGGTCCATCTCCCGAGGAATTAATTTGGACTTTCGTTGAGCCGAACCTTTCTTTCCTCATGTGCAGCCACACCCAATCCCCTGCTCAAAGGAAATTCGCTTTTACCCTTATTTGCTTGCTGCTCATATTGCTTGGTTCATTTTTCAATGTTCTCCCGCACTTGTTGATGAAGCTTCTTAACAAATTCAGCTTTATTAAGTCCATCTTTATTCACAATTTGATCAGCGGGTAATGGTAACAAGTCTATCGGTGTTAATGGATTGAATCCATACACCACTTCAAAAGGCGTGCGCCCCTGTAGTACTATGGATCGAACGGTTGTATGCAAACTCCACATGTGGTAAACTCTCCTCCCATGTTTTCAAATTCTTCCTAATGATGGATCAAGTAACATAGAAAGTACTCGGTTCACCACTTCAGTTTGGCCATCCGTTTGAGGGTGGCAAGTGGTGGAGAATAGTAACTTAGTACCAATCTTACTCCATAGGGCTCTCCAAAAGTGACTTAAGAACTTCACATCCCGATCAGACACAATAGTTCTTGGTATGCCATGTAACCTTAAGATTTCCTGAAAAACAAAGTAGCAATATGTGAGGCATCATTAGTTTTGTTACAGGAATGAAATGAGCCATTTTGGAGAATATATCCACAACTACAAAGATGGAATCTTTGTTATTCTTGGTACGTGGAAGCCCTAGCACAAAATCCATTGAAATATCCATCCATGGTGCTTCCGGTATGGGTAGTGGTGTGTAAAGTCCATGTGGCATGACTTTAGATTTGGCCTTCCTGCAAGTGATGCATCGCTCACACAACCTCTCCACATCTCGTTTCATTTTAGGCCAATATAGGTGCTCTTGAAGTATAGCCAAAGTCTTTGCTATCCCAAAATGTCCCATTAATCCTCCTCCATGAGCTTCCTTAGTTAGCAATTCACGCATGGAACCTTGAGGGATGCATAGTCTTCCTTCCTTAAATAGGAAACCATCATGCTTATAGTATTTTTCAATTGACCCTTTCTCACAAGCTTTGTAAATCTCTCCAAAATCGAGTCGAGAGACATATAAGTCTTTAATAAAAACAAAACCCAATAACTTAGATTCCAAAGTGTTTAAAAGAATATACCTCCGTGACAATGCATCGGCAACTATATTCTCCTTACCTTTCTTGTACTTGATAACATATGGGAAAGTTTCAAGAAACTCCACCCATTTGGCATGCCTTTTGTTGAGTTTATGCTGCCCCGGATATGTTTCAATGCCTCATGATCAGTGTGAATGATGAACTCCTTAGGCCAAAGGTAATGTTGCCATGTTTCCATTGCCCTCACAAGAGCATACATCTCCTTGTCATAGGTAGGGTAATTAAGCGTAGCTCCACTTAATTTTTCACCAAATAGGCTATAGGACGTCCACCTTGAGACAAAAACTGCTCCAATTCCTACACCGATGCATCACATTCAATTTCAAAAGTTAGATTAAAATCAGGTAGAGCAAGTAAAGGGGCATGTATTAAACAATCTTTAATGCTATTAAAGGACTTCTCTTGATCTTCCCCCAAAAGAATTTAGAATTCTTCTTAATAACACTTGTTAGTGGGGCTATGGTGCTGAAGTTGGGGACGAATCTTGATAAAAACTTGCAAGTCCATGGAAGCTCCTAACTTGAGAAATGCTTGCTGGTCGTGGCCACTCTTCAATGGCTTTAACCTTCTCTTTGTCCACCTCCAAGCCTTGTAACTCACAACGAAACCTAGGAAAACAACCCTGTCAAGACAAAATGTACATTTTTGTAAGTTAGCAAACAGCTTTTTCTTCCTCAAAACTAGCAAAACTGACCTTAAATGTTGAACATGTTCTTCCATGGTTTTACTATAGATTAGAATGTCATCAAAGTAAACCACACAAAACTTACCCAAGAATGGCCTAAGAACATGATTCATTAACCTCATAAACGTGCTTGGAGCATTAGTTAAGCCAAAAGGCATAACCAACCACTCATAAAGGCCTTGCTTAGTTTTGAATGTTTGTTTTCCACTCATCACCTTCCCGCATTCGTATTTGGTGGTAACCACTTTTAAGATCAATCTTGGAAAAGAGGTTAGAACCACTAAGCTCATCTAACATGTCATCTAAGCGAGGAATAGGGTGACGATACTTTACCGTAATTTTGTTTACCGCTCGGCAGTCCACACACATGCGCCAAGTTCCATCATTCTTTGGCACAAGTAGAACCGCACGGCACATGGGCTAAGGCTTTCCCTCACGTAGCCTTTTGACATCAACTCAGATACTTGCCTTTGCAACTCCTTAGTTTCTTCGGGTTGCTTCGACGCTGGTCGGTTTGGAATGACGGCTCGGGAACAAAGTCTATTTGATGTTCTATGCCACGAATAGGTGGCAGCCCACTTGGTATTTCCTCCGAAATAGGTCATCAAACTCCTGCAATAAAGACACAACAAAAGCAGGCAAATTTTGATCAAGGTAGTTAGTATTCAAGAAATTTTCCTTGTACATGAGCACAAGTGCTTCCTTTGCTGTCATTAAACTCTTTTTCAACTCTCTCTTTTTAGAAAGAATGCTGATTTTCCTTCCCTCATTTTGATCACACTCCTTTGCTTTTACCTCCATTTTGGTCTCTCTCTCTTTGGCTTTTTCAATTTTTCCTCTCAATAAAATTTGGTCTTCATGTATTTGTTTTGGAGAAAGTGGGGCTAAAGTGATCTTCTTTGTTTCATGGGTGAACGTATACCGGTTGGTATACCCGTCATGGATCACTCGCCTATCAAATTGCCAAGGCCTTCCAAGTAATAAATGGCTTGCGTGCATTGGAACGACATCGCATAATACCTCGTCTTTGTACTTCCCAATAGAGAAAACAATTCGAACTTGTTTGGTCACCTTGAGTTCTCCTCCATCGTTGAGCCATTGTAGCTTATAAGGTTGTGGATGCTTTGTTGTTGCCAAGCCAAGTGTATCTACCATTAAGGTACTAGCAACATTAGTGCAACTACCACCATCAATAATAACAAAGCATACCTTTCCTCCAACATGGCAACGAGTATGGAAGATATTTTCTCGTTGTTCATTTCCTCCAACGGATTGTACGTTTAGGCTTCTTTTGACAACAAGAACCTCTCCTTCCACGCCATACTCTAATTCTTCTTCTTCGATGGCAACATCTTCATTCTCATCCTCTTCTTGTTCCGATTCAACTTCTCCATCATCTTGAAGAAGCATGGTGTTGCGGTTCGGACATTGGCTTGCAATGTGTCCACGCCCCAAACACTTAAAACATTGTATGTCACGGGAACGATTTGGAGTAGCGGTAGTCTTACCCTTGCTGGTTTCGGCAATGGGCTTACTTCCTTTCGGTGGTCCTCCTTTTTCGTGGGACGGTATTGGAGGAGTCTTCTTGTATGAACTTTGCCCCCATTTTGATGTTGAACTCCCATAAGATCGTGTTTTTCCACTTTCATGGCCATATGCACCATGTCTTCCATCTCCACATAATGTTGCAACTCGACCACGTTCGCAATGTCCGAATTTAGTCCCGCTAGGAATCTTGCCATTGTGGCTTCTCGATCCTCGTCGATGTTGGCTCGAATCATGGACACCTCCATCTCTTTGTAGTAATCTTCAACACTTCGGTTACCTTGTGAAAGATTTTGAAGACGGTTGAATAACTCTCGATGGTAGTGGGTTGGAATGAATCGCCTTCGCATCACCGCTTTCATTTCATCCCATGTAGTGATAGGATGTTCTCCATTGCGTCTCCTACTTGATGTCAATTGATCCCACCATATTAGTGCATAATCCGTAAACTCAATGGCAGCGAGTTTTACCTTTTAAGCTCTGAATAGTTATGGCACTAAAAATGTGCTCAACCTTCTTTTCCCATGCAAGATAGGTTTCAGGATCCGCTCTTCCTTGAAAAGGAGGAATGGTAATCTTGATGTTGCTTTGAGATTATCGCCTACTCGTGGTCGAGCTCTCGGCCTTGTTGTACCTTGCTATGTTGGGATACTTGATCTTGCACATCATCTACTTCAACTTCTTCAGGATACTCCTCATTACCCCGATTAGCTTGTGAAATTTCAAGCTGGTCTATTCGTTCAATTAGGGGCTCCAATTGCTCTTGGATCATTTTGGCCATTGCTTGAAGCATAGCCTGATTTTGCAAATTGGGAACTCCTTCACCACTATGACCAGATCTTTGTGACATGTTAGATAAAGAAACAAAAGAAATTAAACCTTACTAACACAAAATCTCACCTTTCCACTCCAAAGAAAATGCACTCACACTCGTGTTTCACTCGGGTTAGGCTTTTCCCCTTAATGCACACTCATGCCTTTTACCACTCGTGCTTTATTTTCAAGTCCTTTTGGGAACTTCCTCAAGGCTTACAAGTGTCTCGTGGACTTGGGCTGAAACAATTCTAGCTTGGTAGGAGAATGATGAATAATAAAAGGATAATGGCTTCAAAAAGAAAGAATTACTAAGAATAGGTAAAGGAATTTGTAATTCAGCAATAAGAAATGATGTATTGTAATTTTTTAAACAAGAATAGATTGCTCCCTCCCTCTTTAAGATTTTTTTTGATTTTTTTTTTTTACTAACCCGGGAGAGAGAAAAATAATACGCTTACTCAATCGTCTACGCTCTGATACCAAATGATATGATCTCGACTATGAGTTTTGAATCATATATGTGAATGCCCGATCGTGATTCTAGTAAGAACTCTGCGATGCTTTGAATGTATTCTCAAATTACTCAAACAACAATGTAAGTAGAAATAGATAAATAAGAAATAGAAATAATGGGATGAAAGATATGTAGAAGGGGTGTAGGAAGAGTGATAGTTGTGATTATGGAAGAAAAAAAAAAAAAAGATGAAAATGTAGGTGAAGATGATGGGGTGTTGGCGTTAAGATGAAGAAATTCAAAGGATGGATTGTGACCCCTAACTATAAAGAGTTAGGAACCAGCAATATAATAAAGTGGAAATGAAGTGGTAGGATATGGAACGTGACCCACTAGCTATAGATGAGCTAGGAACCAACGCTATAACAAAAGGGAAATGGATGAAGACTACAAGACTAACTTGAAGCCGATAAAGTTCCACAAGAGAACAAGAATGAAAGCAATCTTTCAAAGATGTTTTATATATTCAAAAGTGTCTCTTACAATGATCCTAAAGATGCATATTTATAGTAGAAGTAGGCAGAATATGAAAAGGTGTTACAAGAAAGATGAATGCTCATCTTAATGCACTTGAATACACATGAATGCTTTGTCCTTTCTTCTCATCTTCAAAGCTGATTAGTTTAGACAAATTGAGGTTGAATTTAGTCATATTTTCGTCCAAATTAAGAAGGACTCTTGGGCTGCCTTGTTTTGCTATCATATGAAGAGAAAGGGGATGAATGTGGACATGGATGAATGTAGACATCCTTGCTGTCCAGCTTAAGTGCAACTCTTCATCTTCCAAGCTGATTAATATGACTTGAATGTCATAAAAAAGGTGAGTTTCATCCAGCCTTCATTTCATGTCTCCTCAATGAATTTTGAAACCCCACTTGAATGGTGATAACATCAACCTTGAATGCCTTGAATTTGCTGAATTAAGATGGCCATCAATTGCTTGTCTCTTGGTAGAAGATGAAAGAACTCTTCCTTGGCTCAAATTCATTCAAATCATCCATGCATAAAATTCCCGTAATAAAAATTTCAGCCTGCACTGTCTTGATAAATCATTCGTATCTCAAGCTCCCGATATCGGATTGAGGTGATTCAAAAGGCATTGGAAAGCTAAGAGATGGAGGAATAACGTCCAATTGATTTCTGGATCCAAACACGTCTGTATCGCATCCAGAATTGGAAGACATTCTGCTGATATTCTTGCATCCGTAAAACCGTTCATCTTCCCTCATGCACCTAGACACAAAGGTAAACTTTATTCAATCTTTAATTGAAAACATGCATGTAAACAATTAAGAGTTAGTTTAATAAATGAGCTAGTTTGATGAATGAACTAGTTTAATTAATGAACTAACTTTATTCAATGAACTAATAATCTTGAATGAACTAGTTTAATCAATGAACTACTTAGTTAAATGAAGTGTATAACTAAATGAACTACATGTTTAAATGCAACGCATGCTTTAATGAACAACATGTTTATTGAATGCAATGAATGTTATGCAAACTTTAAATACTCATGCAAATTCATGCATAAGCAAAGTAAAGTGTTCCTCCCTTATTATTTCTTCTTTCTCACGTCCCAAGCTTGATGTAAACATATTTTCCATGGCTGCTTGGAACTCCTTGGCCCTTGCTCGAGTAATGGGGCCACCTGGGTACTTCTCTGGGTCTTTGCCATTGACGTTCATATCAAAGGCTGTCTAATCGATCGATCGTAATTTTTGTTCCACCTGGTCTAGAAGGATTAGACCCAAGTGACAAATGCCATATTCATTAACCAAAGTGAATCCGAATAAAAAAATCACATATATTTTTAAATCTTTTCCACAATCTAGATGCATCATACAACCCTAAGTGTTTTAGTTAAGTTAAGGTTCAAGTTTCATACCAAACGGATTATGATTACATATTCAATTAAGCATGATATGAATTTAGGGACTAAAATATAAAACTACGTAATTACATTGACTTGCTGGAATTTAATAGAAACATATTGTAATCAATTGAAATAGAAGCATGCTTGCGAAGTTTTTGATCAAACGAACATTATTTACCCACTGAATTGGTGAGTGCACATACGGTGACCAAAATGCAAAGAATCTAAACATGGAAAAGCCAAATAACTAAATTACCTACCCCATACTGGTACACAAGAGCTCTGCACTGGTACACAGACTACAATTAAAATCCAGTAGCTACCAATTCCCAACATGGTGTACCAGTATGCCTTGGCATGAAAATGCCCTGATAAAGGCCTCGCGTACCGGAACATATAGTACCATACCGATTCACTCTATTATGTATTGAATATTCGTATATGCAATACTGTAACACCCCCTACCTGGGTTGGTAGTAACTCAGTTCAGGAGCGTTACTTAGCAAGCAAGCAAAGACAAGGCAAGGCAAGGCATTCGAACTATACTAGAACATAGACCGGGCAAGGACAATACATGCATTACACATTCAAACTTGATTCAATAATCAAGCATTACATTCGACAATCAACAACCAAGAAGAAACAATCATTTATACTTGCTTACTTAGCTAACAAGAAAGCTCACCCTTGACTCATAAATCATCCTATCAATCAAACAAAGCAAGCAAGGAGGGAGCAAGCATTCAAACAAGGTATAAGCAACCATTCATGCATTTCTTTTCATGCAAGTAATCTCAAATGTAACTTCAATTTTCATCCTAAGTATTCGGCTATACTTATAATACCATTAGATTAATTTATTTCATGCTTACAATACAAGTTACTACTTTCATGGTTTATTTTATAACACTTACACAATGTTACCTATCCTATTTGAACTACCTTAGAGTTACATGCTTCCAATTCACTTCATTCCTACATTTACTAAGCATAATTATCTAACCTTTAATAGCATGTATCTAATTATATTCAAGCCTAAAACAATACCTAATCATTCGGCCAATTACACCAAACACATACAATGCATGAAACTAGATCATTCAAGGCTTATTCTAGTCTTAAGCATTTGGCATAGTTCATGCTAGAACCAAACACATGAATCATGTTATAAACATACACAAGTGATCATAAGTTTTGCATGACAATCGAATTGAATACAAGCAACATGGTTTGGTTACCTTACTTTCTATTCAAGCAATCCATATACAAGATCATAGCATTCGAAAGTCATCAAGATAGCTAGATTAATATTAAGTCATTCCATCAACATATGGGCAACAACATTCAACCATTTCAAGATAACTAAGTTCATTACAACCCTTAAACTATATACATAACATAGATAGGCCATCAAGCATTATATACAATCCTTCAAAATGCATGTTCAACCTATTTAGATACACCTAGTGCCACCATTCTAGGATAATACAAAACAAGTATTGAATCATACTTTAACCAAGCTTGTGTAGGATGCTTCTTGCTCAAGAAATCAAGCTTCAAGATCAAGCAATGTTGAATCATTTAACCTGTAGGTTGGGAAGAATGAAACAAGAGTGATAAGTACAAAAAAGTACTTAGTGAGGTAGTAACTAGTCTATCCATTTTGTTATTTCATGTTTCATGTCTTTTAGATTAAGTGTAGACCTATCTAAGGCTTCCAAGCATTATAGTAGACTTAGCTAGTCTTTCAAGTATCAAGAGTGACCTTATCTAGTCTTTCAAGCATCAAGAATATCCTATCTAAGATAGTATGCATTCGGCCAACAAGATTAGGCATCAAGAAATCATAATTCATGAATCAAGCAACATTCTTGCAAAACAAGAAACCAAGGAGTCATGCTTTCAAATCAAGCAACATACATTTCACGGCATACAAGACAAGTATCATGTATAATTGAATCTTATTTCATTTGTTATTTCATTAAACAACCCCCTTGGTACTTAGTTTGTATAGGTAATCGAGTCTTCAACCAACTATCGCCACAATATGCACCGTAGTGCTGGTCAACCCTCCTACTGTCGCCAAAGACCACATACGTACCCTCCGTCAGTTGCCAAATAGGGGCCTTAGCCCTGGACTGTAATACCCCAAAATGAGCTCTAGACTCTAAGGCATGTCTTTCTACCTAATCCAACTAGCTACTAAGGTTGTACGAATTACCATTTATTCAAGTTATCAAGTTCAAGATCATGTTCATGTCAATCAAGATCATTTCATGTTAAGCCCTTAGGCTATTGAGCCTTAGTTCACAAGTCAAGTGGTTTCAAGATTCATTTCATCAAAATGAGATAACAATATATCTCAAACAAGTCATTAGCATTCAATAATGTTGCATTATAGCACATAGAAGCATTCAAGCTATCATCAATCATACTTAGCAATTCGAAATAGACATGTAATACCTCAAAATACGGGCTAGTAGCATAACAATAAATTGAGTATGTTTTAATTCAGTTTAAGAAATTTTGGAAGTAAATTATTAAATGGATGTGGGACCAAAATAGAAACATAGAATTTTTTATAGCTAATTATTGGAGGATTAAATTGAGAACCTCACAATAAAGGATGATTGCATGTAAATTATCAATTTGGTTGGGGACCTTTACATGTGTCTAGTGTAGAGTAAACATAGGGAAGAGGAAGAGACACTCGGCTGATTGGGAAAAGAAAATGGAAAAAAAAATAACAATAGTTTCATCTTCCCCAACATTAGACCGACGGAGAGAGAGGAAAGAAATGGAACTCAAGCTTCGGTTAAGAATTGTTGAAAATGGAAGCTCAATTAACTCAATCCATTGAACATTGCTCGGTTTATTAAGAATGAGGGTAAGTATCCTTGTTTCAATTCTTGTGTTAGAACTCAATTGGAAGAGTATGTGTGAATCCTTGTGTGAATTAAGTTTTAGTGATTGTTTAAAGAAGAGTTAAGTTGTGATGAGTTTGCTCTTGAATGTTGATCGTTTAGGAAGGTTCAAATAGATAACTATTTCCATGGATAATTTATATACGTATGGTCCAAATGTAGGAGTTGAGTATTGATTGTACGTATAATGGTATGTGTGAGCTACTTTATGGAAACCTAGATGTTACATAAATCATTCAAATGGCCAAACCCATGTATGAGCAGAAATATGGAAATAGTAATTACAAGTACTCATGATAGATTGTTTGAAAGATGTATGAAGGTATATTTCAGTGTCTAAGACTGTTCTGGGTAATGGAAACGAAAAACTGCTTTACTTGTATCAAAACTGAACGGCTTTAAGTACCTTGAAACAATGTAGGATAATTTATAAGAATTTGATCTAAAAATTGACTGCTTGATCGTGACCAAATGAACACATATTAAAACTGGACAGAAAGTATAATTTTATGGATTGAGGGAGTTGTTTGATAAGTCTATAGATTGTTTAATACTTCTTAATTGGAGCAAACTATTTTGTATAAGTAAGAAGTCGTTTTATATGTCTTGAGTGTGTGTAATTCTTGTAATAATGATTGATTAGGGAGTAAATGAAATTGTGACAAGAATTATCTTTGAAACGTTCAAGTATTCATGGTTTTGGAATAAATGCTTGAAATGTTAAATTGAGACTTACATCATGAATCGGTTTTGATTAGTTCAACTTATACTTATATTGTTAAAATGAATTTGTAAATGCTTGGTTATGTTTCGAATTAAATGACGCTGCCTATATGTTTGGTAAACAAACATGTAAACAAATATAAAAGAGTGCCATGTATTTTCTTTTGGGATTCAAGACTGTATTGAACATTAGGGGCAGTTAGGAATTAGAATAAGCACTTAAAACTGTGCAGAATTTAATTAAATACAGGGTAGTCTTGACTAAAGAGCATAACAGTGCAGAATTATAGCTTAAAACTGTACAAAATTTAGTCGAATATAGTGCAAAACCGAGTGTAGAATAGTACAGTTTGTGTTTGCAGTTCTATAGTTAAAATTCCATTGCAGTTTTATTGCTAAAGATCAGTGCAGATTTATAGTAAAACTTCAGTACAGTTTTGATAAAATAGTGTGCAGTTTTGAATATTTTAAATCTGGACAGTTTGTAATCAAACAGTATTAATAAATATGATTATAATGGGTGCAGAAATTGTATATACAAGAAATAGGGTGGACTGTTTTTCTAGTAGAAGAATACGAATGAAAGCTATCTTGTTTTAATACTAGTATCCATTGATAGTCAATTATGTGTGAAATCTTATGGATTTTAGTGATCTGTTTTGGTGTTAAACAATATGTTTGTAAAGTTAGTTGGATAAACTATCTTATTTAACCTGACCGGTAATATTTGGTTAATCGTTTTGAGGTACACACATTGTTATGGAAGGATGAAAAAGGAAGTTGATTGGAAAGTAGATTGGGTATAGTGGATCAGGTATTCCATAACATTGGAATATAAGGTGAGTGCAGTTAATTGTGTCTCGGGTGACACGGTGTCACTCCGAAGTCTCATTTTTATTTGATTAAAATGTCATGTGGTTTCGGATGAACTACAATGTTCATACATGGTGCATGAAGCTCAATTAGAGCAAATTTGGGAGGGGTATACATCCATAACATATCATTCTTGACAACATGATTGATTATGCATTATGTAAGTGTTTGAACTATGATAAAGTAGCGCAATCTTGGATTTGGAAGCCTTCAATCAAGTTTTTGCAAGAACTAGGAGCTCTAGACTCAATCAAGGAAGTTTGGGCATATCTGAAAATTCAAGAGAAAAGAGAAGGGATTTTTTTTTAATTTTTCAAATTCAAGGCTGGAAATTTAAAGAAAGAAAGACGAGATGAAGGATTAGATGATAAAAAAATAAGAATATAAATAAAAAGATGAGAAAAGATTAAGAAGAAGATAGGTAAAACAAATCTGAAAATTCCAGCTTTGTTTATGGAATTATGGAAGATGGTGTGAAGGTTGAAGATGAAGATGGCTTGTGAATTGTTGATGTTGTTTTGTCCTCGGCACCCTCTTAGACTCAATTATCTAAGCAAGCAACCTCAAGGGGCTCTAACCCACCCTCCTAGACGCGATTATCTAGGAAAGCAAGAGTGTGAAGATGATCTCCCTCACAAGAACTCGTCGAACTTATGTTGAAGAAGACTTCGAAAGCACAAGTAATTAACACTTGCAAAAGCAAACTCACTAAATATTTCATAAATCAAAGAAAATCTCCCTTGCAATGATGGAGGCATCATCCTTTTATAGGTTAAGGATAGACAAAGCAATTTAATTTCTACTAAAACAAGGAAAACCTAATCTAATTAAAAAATAATAAAAAATAACAGCCTTTAAACTCCTTGTGCTTGTGTGGCAAGGAATAGGGTGATAAGGCAAGTTATAAGCTGATAAGGGCTGGGTGGCTGGTTCCTAAAGTATATAAAACCCTAAAAACATCAATTTAAATGATAATAAATACATTGGGCTAAGTTTAATTCGTCCAAAGCCTTATATTTAAGCTTTTGGGCTGAATTTTACAAAATCCCGTATCTAGTTTTCTGCATGCGCAGTCTTCAGTAAATTGGACGTATCTTGAGTTCCTGATGTCCGATTGATGCGTTTCAAGATGCGTTGGAAAGGTAACTGAATGAAGGACAATTGTTTGGAAGACAACTTGACTCAGAAATGCCTGGATCCCATCCAAAAACTCGTCGCAAGTTGGCTGACTTTCCAGACTTTACAAACTGGTTCAATTTCTTGTCCAAGATGCATCGTTTTTTACCTCCTATGCGTGCATTGTTTTGGCTTTTATTGTTTGCATCGAACAAATTGAGCTTCTTGTCCAATATTAGTAATTTTACCCCGCTCATGCATGTATCATTCCCCCACTCCTCAAAAGGATTCGTCCTCGAATATAAATCGGCAATGAGAGAACAATCATCAACTTCAATTGAAAAGGCTTCTTTGTTGTATGTGGAGTGATCTAATTGAGCTCCTCTCAGTGGTTCAACAAAATCCTAAAAAAATAAGACAACACTACTCGAACATTTGTAAGGATTAGTCAAAACGAAATCAATCGTCGCATTCTTTTTCTTGTCTTTTTCTTTTGGGCTTTGTGTGACTTTTACCTCATATTTATTTTCACTCACCAAATTTGGGCCGTTAATTTGACTTTTTTAACTCTCGGCCTCTTTACTCTCAGTCTTTTGTATCTCACATCCCATATCCGTCTCACAAAAATTATCATCAATGTACAATTTCTGTAGAGGAGAAAGTGTTTCTAACTGAATGATAGGACAAGAATCAAATGAAGGGTTAGAATTACACTTACTTTCTTTGTGGGGAGGTGATGAGAGTATAGCAAGTGGACCTACTACTTCACATGAGGGATTATAAGCATTGTCATCTTGTCTAATATGTTCATTATCACTATCCTCTTGTTTGAGTGTTTGTGTGTTTTTCGTCAACATGGGCATTTTTGTCTTGGTTTTGTACAGTGACTTGGATGTTTCAATTTCCTGCTTTAGTCTACTTGAGTCGAGCAAAGGTTTAGAAGAATTAGAATGAGATAAAAGTTCAGTGGTACCTCTATCATAGTGATAATTCTTTTGTCGATATCGTTGTCGATCTTTGATGCGCTTTTCGATTGTCATGGCGAATTGGAATGTCTCTTAAAGGGTGTAGTAGGTTTTGAGTTTAAGTACCTCAAGAATGTTGTCATTGAGTCCGATAACAAACCTAGTCATTCTATCCTCTTCATCCTCTTGTATGCTGGCTTTTTGCATAAATGATTCCATCTCTTTGAGATACTCGTCAACAGTTATGCAGCCTTGTCAGATCCTTTGTAATCTCTCGTTGATATAATGGGGGAACAAATCATTCTCGCATGACTTTTTTAAGTTCTCCCCATGAGGTTATCTTGGCTTCTCTATTGAGACGCCGATTGCGGACCAATTGGTACCACCAAATGGATGCATATTCAGTGAATTCGAGAGTCAACAGTGGAACTTGATCCTCTTCGGGACATTGATAATGCTCGAATAGAAGATCAACTCGATTTTCCCAGTCACAATAAGCATCAGGGTTATACCTTCCTTGAAAAGGTGGTACAGTGATCTTTGGCTTGGCTAAGGTGTTTGTTGCTCGTCTTGGTTCTATGCGATGATTGTGCCTATGTAAGGAGTTTTGGCGTCTATTTTGAATGGGAATAAGATTTGGACGCTTAGGCTCCTCAGTATTGCTTGCGATAGCAGTGGTTTCTAATCTCCCAATGGTTTGAGTGATTGCGGTAACGACTGTATCAGTGTGCTCAAGCTTGGTTGCCAATGAGGTTACAGTCCGTTCAAGTTTATTGAGAGTATCCGAAACTTCTTGAAGGGTCACTTCATGTGGTTCTTCGTCGTTACTCGTTTTTGACATCCTAAAACACTCAGATTTAAAAAGGTGAAAAGCAAAAGAAAACTAGAAATCTCACTAAACACTCCAAGGATTAAATATTTAGCGAGGCAAGTAAACCGATCTCGTGCTCTTTAAAGACCTTCCCGCCACAAGTCAATAAGTTACAATCGGAGTTTAATCCTAACAATGATTCCTAATTGTACTAGGAGTCTAACGAAAGGCTTGACATCAATTGAATATAGTTGCAAGAAAGAAGGATTGTAATGCAACTTTTAGTCCTACTCACACCAGAAAAGAGAAGGTGTTAAATTGCGTAATAGAAGAAACAAAAAGCAAAACAAAGGAACATAAAAAACTAAGAGTAGAAAAAAAATTAGTAGAGAAAAATGATAACCCCAAAACCCAGAAACAACTTGAAGGAAGAAATCCAATGTTGAATCCACTTCAATGTGATGCTTGTGGTGGTTGATGATGGTGATCTTGATGATTCTTGATGGTGGTTGGTGGCTAGGCATGAGCTTTCTCACTTTTCTTCACTTCTTTTTCTTTTTTTCTTTTTTTCTTTTTACAAGGTAAATAAACTGAAAATAACGAAAATTGAAGAAAAAAATAATGAAAATAGGGTTAAAGTAGGGGAAAACCCTAATTTGGCTGAAACTTTATCCACTTCATTCGAGGTGTTCCCGAACTCCAAAAAATTCTGAAATTTTGTGTGGTGACTCCACCAATGATGTAGATCTGATCTGAAAAGTTTCAGCTCAAAATTTACTCGTTTGGTTTTGACGAATTTTCCCTAATTTTCGAGTTTTTTTTCCCAAAAATGCCAAAATTCTTGCCAAGAATCGTCCCAAGTCTGATACCAAAATGATAGAGTAGCGTAATCTTGGATTTGGAAGCCTTCAATCAAGTTGTTGCAAGAACTAGGAGCTCTAGACTCAATCAAGGAAGTTTGGGCAGATCTGAAAATTCAAGAGAAAATAGAAGGGATTTTCTTGAATTTTTTAGATTCAAGGCTGTAAATTTAAAGAAAGAATGACGGGATGAAGGATTAGATGATAAGAAATAACAATATAAATAAAAAGACGAGAAAAGATTAAGAAGAAGATAGGTAAAACAAATCTGAAAATTCCAGCTTTGTTTATGGAATTATGGAAAATGGTGTGAAGGTTGAAGATGAAGATGACTTGTGAATTGTTGATGTTGTTTTGTCCTCGGCACCCTCTTAGACTCAATTATCTAAGCAAGCAACCTCAAGCGGCTCTAACCCACCCTCCTAGACACGATTATCTAGGCAAGCAAGAGTGTGAAGATGATCTCCCTCACAAGAACTCGTCGAACTTATGTTGAAGAAGACTTCGAAGGCACAAGTAATCAGCACTTGCAAAAGTAAACTCACTAAATATTTCATAAATCAAAGAAAATTTCCCTTACAATGATGGAGGCTTCATCCTTTTATAGGTGAAGGATAGAAAAAGTTATTTAATTTCTACTAAAACAAGAAAAAACGGATAGAAAAAGTAATTTAATTTCTACTAAAACAAGAAAAACCTAATCTAATTAAAAAAAATAACAACCTTTAAACTCCTTGTGCTTGTGTGGCAAGGAATAGGGTGATAAGACAAGTTATAAGCTGATAAGGGCTGGGTGGCGGGTTCCTAAAATATATATAACCCAAAAAAACATCAATTTAAATAATAATAAATATGTTGGGCTAACTTTAATTCGTCTACAGCCTTATATTTAAGCTTTTGGGCTGAATTTTACAAAATCCCGTAATAATCTCGTATCTAGTTTTCTGCATGCGCAGTCTTCAGTAAATTGGACGTATCTTGAGTTCCTGATGTCCGATTGATGCGTTGGAAAGGTAACTGAATAACGGACAATTTGTTAGAAGACAACTTGACTCAAAAATGCCTGGATCCCATCCAAAAACTCGTCGCAAGTTGGCTGACTTTTCAGACTTTACAAACAGATTCAATTTCTTGTCCAAGATGCATCATTTTTGACCTCCTATGCGTGCATTGTTTTGGATTTTATTGTTTGCATCGAACAAATTCAGCTTCTTGTCCAATATTAGTAATTTGACCCCGCTCATGCATGTATCATTCCCCCACTCCTTAAAAGGATTCGTCCTCAAATCTAAATCGGCAATGAGAGAACAATCATTAACTTCAATTGAAAAGGCTTCTTTGTTGTATGTGGAGTGATCTAATTGAGCTTGTCTCAACGGTTCAACAAAATCCTGAAAAATAAGACAGCACTACTCGAACATTTGTAAAGATTAGTCAAAACGAAATCACTCGTCACATTTTTTTTCTTGTCTTTTTCGTTTGGGCTTTGTGTGACTTTTACCTCATATATATTTTCACTCACTAAATTTGGGCCGTTAATTTGACTTTTTTGACTCTCGGCCTCTTTACTCTCAGTCTTTTGTATCTCACATCCCATATCCGTCTCACAAAAATTATCATCAATGTACAATATCTGTAGAGGAGAAAGTGTTTCTAACTGAATGATAGGACAAGAATCAAATGAAGGGTTAGAATTACACTTACTTTCTTTGTAGGGAGGTGATGAGAGTATAGCAAGTGGACCTACTACTTCACATGAGGGATTATAAGCATTGTCATCTTGTCTAATATGTTCATTATCACTATCCTCTTGTTTGAGTGTTTGTGTGTTTTCCGTCAACATGGGGATTTTTGTCTTGGTTTTGTCCAGTGACTTGGATGTTTCAATTTCCTTCTTTAGTCTACTTGAGTCGAGCAAAGGTTTAGAAGAATTAGAATAAGATAGAGGTTGAGTGGTACCTCTGTCATAGTGATAATTCTTATGTCGATATCGTTGTCGATCTTTGATGCGCTTTTCGATTGTCATGGCGAATTGGAATGCCTCTTGAAGGGTGTAGTAGGTTTTGAGTTTAAGTACCTCAAAAATGTTGTCATTGAGTCCGATAACAAACGTAGTCATTCTATCCTCTTCATCCTCTTGTATGCCGGCTTTTTGCATCAATGATTCCATCTCTTTGAGATACTCGTCAACAGTTCTGCAGCCTTGTCGGATCCTTTATAACTTTTGTTTGATCTCTCGTTGATATAATGGGGGAACAAATCGTTCTCGCATGACTTTTTTAAGTTCTCCCCATGAGGTTATCTTGGCTTCTCTATGGAGATGCCGATTGCGGACCAATTGGTACCACCAAATGGATGCATATTCAGTGAATTCGAGAGTCAACAGTGGAACTTGATCCCCTTCGGGACATTGATAATGCTCGAATAGAAGATCAACTCGATTTTCCCAGTCACAATAAGCATCAGGGTCATACCTTCCTTGAAAAGGTGGTATAGTGATCTTTGGCTTGGCTAAGGTGTTTGTTGCTCGTCTCGGTTCTATGCGATGATTGTGCCTATGTAAGGGTTTTGGAGTCTATTCTGAATGGGAATAAGATTTGGACGCTTAGGCTCCTCAGTATTGCTTGCGATAGTAGTGGTTTCTAATCTCCCAATGGTTTGAGTGATTGCGGTCACGACTGTATCAGTGTGCTCAAGCTTGGTTGCCATTGAGGTTACAGTCCATTCAAGTTTATTGAGAGTATCCGAAACTTCTTGAATGGTCACTTCTTGAAGGGTCACTTAATGTGGTTCTTCGTCGTTACTCGTTTCTGACATCCTAAAACACTCAGATTTAAAATGGTGAAAAGCAAAAGAAAACTAGAAATCTCACTAAACACTCCAAGAATAAATATTTAGCGAGTCAATTAAACCGATCTCGTGCTCTTTAAAGACCTTCCTGCCACAAGTCAACAAGTTACAATCGGAGTTTAATCCTAACAATGAGTCCTAATTGTACTAGGAGTCCAATGAAAGGCTTGACATCAATTGAATATAGTTGCAAGAAGGAAGGATTGTAATGCAACTTTTAGTCCTACTCACACTAGAAAAGAGAAGGTGTTAAATTGCGTAATAGAAGAAAGAAAAAGCAAAACAAAGGAACTTAAAAAACTAAAAGTAGAAAAAAAATTAGTAGAGAAAATGATAACCCAAAAACCCGAAACAACTTGAAGGAAGAAATCCAATGTTGAATCCACTTCAATGTGATGCTTGTGGTGGTTGATGATGGTGATCTTGATGATTCTTGATGGTGGTTGGTGGCTAGGTATGAGCTTTCTCACTTTTCTTCACTTTTTTTTTTTTTTTTTTTTTTTTTTTTTAAAAGGTAAATAAACTGAAAATAACGAAAATTGAAGAAAAAAATAATGAAAATAGGGTTAAAGTAGGGGAAAACCCTAATTTGGCTGAAACTTTATCCACTTCATTCGAGGTGTTCCCGAACTCCAAAAATTCAAAATTTTGTGTGGTGACTCCACCAATGATGTAGATCTGATCTGGAAAGTTTCAGCTCAAAATTTACTCGTTTGGTTTTGACGAATTTTCCCTAATTTTCGAGTTTTTTTCCCAAAAATGCCAAAATTCTTGCCAAGAATCGTCCCAAATCTGATACCAAAATGATAGAGTAGCGTAATCTTGGATTTGAAAGCCTTCAATCAAGTTGTTGCAAGAACTAGGAGCTCTAGACTCAATCAAGGAAGTTTGGGCGGATCTCTGAAAATTCAAGAGAAAATAGAAGGGATTTTCTTGAATTTTTTTTTTTTTCTCAAGGCTGGAAATTTAAAGAAAGAAAGACGAGATGAAGGATTAGATGATAAGAAATAAGAATATAAATAAAAAGATGAGAAAAGATTAAGAAGAAGATAGGTAAAACAAATCTGAAAATTCCAGCTTTGTTTATGGAATTATAGAAGATGGTGTAAAGGTTGAAGATGAAGATGACTTGTGAATTGTTGATGTGTTTTGTCCTTGGCACCCTCTTAGACTCAATTATTTAAGCAAGCAACCTCAAGCGGCTCTAACCCACCCTCCTAGACACGATTATCTAGGCAAGCAAGAGTGTAAGATGATCTCCCTCACAAGAACTCGTCGAACTTATGTTGAAGAAGACTTGAAGGCACAAGTAATCAGCACTTGCAAAAGTAAACTCACTAAATATTTCATAAATCAAAGAAAATTTCCCTTACAATGATGGAGGCTTCATCCTTTTATAGGTGAAGGATAGAAAAAGTTATTTAATTTCTACTAAAACAAGAAAAAACGGATAGAAAAAGTAATTTAATTTCTACTAAAACAAGAAAAACCTAATCTAATTAAAAAAAATAACAACCTTTAAACTCCTTGTGCTTGTGTGGCAAGGAATAGGGTGATAAGACAAGTTATAAGCTGATAAGGGCTGGGTGGCGGGTTCCTAAAATATATATAACCCAAAAAAACATCAATTTAAATAATAATAAATATGTTGGGCTAACTTTAATTCGTCTACAGCCTTATATTTAAGCTTTTGGGCTGAATTTTACAAAATCCCGTAATAATCTCGTATCTAGTTTTCTGCATGCGCAGTCTTCAGTAAATTGGACGTATCTTGAGTTCCTGATGTCCGATTGATGCGTTGGAAAGGTAACTGAATAACGGACAATTTGTTAGAAGACAACTTGACTCAAAAATGCCTGGATCCCATCCAAAAACTCGTCGCAAGTTGGCTGACTTTTCAGACTTTACAAACAGATTCAATTTCTTGTCCAAGATGCATCATTTTTGACCTCCTATGCGTGCATTGTTTTGGATTTTATTGTTTGCATCGAACAAATTCAGCTTCTTGTCCAATATTAGTAATTTGACCCCGCTCATGCATGTATCATTCCCCCACTCCTTAAAAGGATTCGTCCTCAAATCTAAATCGGCAATGAGAGAACAATCATTAACTTCAATTGAAAAGGCTTCTTTGTTGTATGTGGAGTGATCTAATTGAGCTTGTCTCAACGGTTCAACAAAATCCTGAAAAATAAGACAGCACTACTCGAACATTTGTAAAGATTAGTCAAAACGAAATCACTCGTCACATTTTTTTTTTTTTGTCTTTTTTTTGTTTGGGCTTTGTGTGACTTTTACCTCATATATATTTTCACTCACTAAATTTGGGCCGTTAATTTGACTTTTTGACTCTCGGCCTCTTTACTCTCAGTCTTTTGTATCTCACATCCCATATCCGTCTCACAAAAATTATCATCAATGTACAATATTCTGTAGAGGAGAAAGTGTTTCTAATTGAATGATAGGACAAGAATCAAATGAAGGGTTAGAATTACACTTACTTTCTTTGTAGGGAGGTGATGAGAGTATAGCAAGTGGACCTACTACTTCACATGAGGGATTATAAGCATTGTCATCTTGTCTAATATGTTCATTATCACTATCCTCTTGTTTGAGTGTTTGTGTGTTTTCCGTCAACATGGGGATTTTTGTCTTGGTTTTGTCCAGTGACTTGGATGTTTCAATTTCCTTCTTTAGTCTACTTGAGTCGAGCAAAGGTTTAGAAGAATTAGAATAAGATAGAGGTTGAGTGGTACCTCTGTCATAGTGATAATTCTTATGTCGATATCGTTGTCGATCTTTGATGCGCTTTTCGATTGTCATGGCGAATTGGAATGCCTCTTGAAGGGTGTAGTAGGTTTTGAGTTTAAGTACCTCAAAAATGTTGTCATTGAGTCCGATAACAAACGTAGTCATTCTATCCTCTTCATCCTCTTGTATGCCGGCTTTTTGCATCAATGATTCCATCTCTTTGAGATACTCGTCAACAGTTCTGCAGCCTTGTCGGATCCTTTATAACTTTTGTTTGATCTCTCGTTGATATAATGGGGGAACAAATCGTTCTCGCATGACTTTTTTAAGTTCTCCCCATGAGGTTATCTTGGCTTCTCTATGGAGATGCCGATTGCGGACCAATTGGTACCACCAAATGGATGCATATTCAGTGAATTCGAGAGTCAACAGTGGAACTTGATCCCCTTCGGGACATTGATAATGCTCGAATAGAAGATCAACTCGATTTTCCCAGTCACAATAAGCATCAGGGTCATACCTTCCTTGAAAAGGTGGTATAGTGATCTTTGGCTTGGCTAAGGTGTTTGTTGCTCGTCTCGGTTCTATGCGATGATTGTGCCTATGTAAGGGTTTTGGAGTCTATTCTGAATGGGAATAAGATTTGGACGCTTAGGCTCCTCAGTATTGCTTGCGATAGTAGTGGTTTCTAATCTCCCAATGGTTTGAGTGATTGCGGTCACGACTGTATCAGTGTGCTCAAGCTTGGTTGCCATTGAGGTTACAGTCCATTCAAGTTTATTGAGAGTATCCGAAACTTCTTGAATGGTCACTTCTTGAAGGGTCACTTAATGTGGTTCTTCGTCGTTACTCGTTTCTGACATCCTAAAACACTCAGATTTAAAATGGTGAAAAGCAAAAGAAAACTAGAAATCTCACTAAACACTCCAAGAATAAATATTTAGCGAGTCAATTAAACCGATCTCGTGCTCTTTAAAGACCTTCCTGCCACAAGTCAACAAGTTACAATCGGAGTTTAATCCTAACAATGAGTCCTAATTGTACTAGGAGTCCAATGAAAGGCTTGACATCAATTGAATATAGTTGCAAGAAGGAAGGATTGTAATGCAACTTTTAGTCCTACTCACACTAGAAAAGAGAAGGTGTTAAATTGCGTAATAGAAGAAAGAAAAAGCAAAACAAAGGAACTTAAGAAACGAAAAGTAGAAAAAAAAATTAGTAGAGAAAGATGATAACCCAAAAACCCAGAAACAACTTGAAGGAAGAAATCCAATGTTGAATCCACTTCAATGTGATGCTTGTGGTGGTTGATGATGGTGATCTTGATGATTCTTGATGGTGGTTGGCGGCTAGGTATGAGCTTTCTCACTTTTCTTCACTTTTTTTTATTTTTTTTATTTTTTTTCTTTTTAAAAGGTAAATAAACTGAAAATAACGAAAATTGAAGAAAAAAATAATGAAAATAGGGTTAAAGTAGGGGAAAACCCTAATTTGGCTGAAACTTTATCCACTTCGTTCGAGGTGTTCCCGAACTCCAAAAATTCTAAAATTTTTTGTGGTGACTCCACCAATGGTGTAGATCTGATCTGGAAAGTTTCAGCTCAAAATTCACTCGTTTGGTTTTGACGAATTTTCCCTAATTTTCGAGTTTTTTTCCCAGAAACGCCAAAATTCTTGCCAAGAATCGTCCCAAATCTGATACCAAATGATAGAGTAGCGCAATCTTGGATTTGAAAGCCTTCAATCAAGTTGTTGCAAGAACTAGGAGCTCTAGACTCAATCCAGGAAGTTTGGGCAGATCTGAAAATTCAAGAGAAAAGAGAAGGGATTTTCTTGAATTTTTTCAGATTCAAGGCTGGAAATTTAAAGAAAGAAAGACGAGATGAAGGATTAGATGATAAGAAATAAGAATATAAATAAAAAGATGAGAAAAGATTAAGAAGAAGATAGGTAAAGCAAATCTGAAAATTCCAGCTTTGTTTATGGAATTATAGAAGATGGTGTAAAGGTTGAAGATGAAGATGGCTTGTGAATTGTTGATGTTGTTTTGTCCTTGGCACCCTCTTAGACTCAATTATTTAAGCAAGCAACCTCAAGCGGCTCTAACCCACCCTCCTAGACACGATTATCTAGGCAAGCAAGAGTGTAAAGATGATCTCCCTCACAAGAACTCGTCGAACTTATGTTGAAGAAGACTTCGAAGGCACAAGTAATTAGCACTTGCAAAAGTAAACTCACTAAATATTTCATAAATCAAAGAAAATCTCCCTTACAATGATGGAGGCTTCATCCTTTTATAGGTGAAGGATAGAAAAAGTAATTTAATTTCTACTAAAACAAGAAAAAAAGGATAGAAAAAGTAATTTAATTTCTACTAAAAAAAGAAAAACCTAATCTAATTAAAAAATAAAAAAATAACAGCCTTTAAACTCCTTGTGCTTGTGTGGCAAGGAATAGGGTGATAAGGCAAGTTATAAGCTGATAAGGGCTGGGTGGCGGGTTCCTAAAGTATATAAAACCCAAAAAAACATCAATTTAAATGATAATAAATACGTTGGGCTAAGTTTAATTCGTCCAAAGCCTTATATTTAAGCTTTTGGGCTGAATTTTACAAAATCCCGTAATAATCTCGTATCTAGTTTTCTGCATGCGCAGTCTTCAGTAAATTGGACGTATCTTGAGTTCCTGATGTCCGATTGATGCGTTGGAAAGGTAACTGAATAACGGACAATTTGTTAGAAGACAACTTGACTCAAAAATGCCTGGATCCCATCCAAAAACTCGTCGCAAGTTGATTGACTTTTCAGACTTTACAAACAGATTCAATTTCTTGTCCAAGATGCATCGTTTTTGACCTCCTATGCGTGCATTGTTTTGGATTTTATTGTTTGCATCGAACAAATTCAGCTTCTTGTCCAATATTAGTAATTTGACCCCGCTCATGCATGTATCATTCCCCCACTCCTTAAAAGGATTCGTCCTCGAATCTAAATCGGCAATGAGAGAACTATCATTAACTTCAATTGAAAAGGCTTCTTTGTTGTATGTGGAGTGATCTAATTGAGCTCCTCTCAACGGTTCAACAAAATCCTGAAAAAATAAGACAGCACTACTCGAACATTTGTAAAGATTAGTCAAAACGAAATCACTCGTCACATTCTTTTTCTTGTCTTTTTCGTTTGGGCCTTGTGTGACTTTTACCTCATATATATTTTTACTCACCAAATTTGGGCCGTTAATTTGACTTTTTTGACTCTCGGCCTCTTTACTCTCAGTCTTTTGTATCTCACATCCCATATCGGTCTTACAAAAATTATCATCAATGTACAATTTCTGTAGAGGAGAAAGTGTTTCTAATTGAATGATAGGACAAGAATCAAATGAAGGGTTAGAATTACACTTACTTTCTTTGTAGGGAGGTGATGAGAGTATAGCAAGTGGACCTACTACTTCACATGAGGGATTATAAGCATTGTCATCTTGTCTAATATGTTCATTATCACTATCCTCTTGTTTGAGTGTTTGTGTGTTTTCCGTCAACATGGGGATTTTTGTCTTGGTTTTGTCCAGTGACTTGGATGTTTCAATTTCCTGCTTTAGTCTACTTGAGTCGAGCAAAGGTTTAGAAGAATTAGAATAAGATAAAGGTTGAGTGGTACCTCAGTCATAGTGATAATTCTTCTGTCGATATCGTTGGCGATCTTTGATGCGCTTTTCGATTGTCATGGCGAATCGGAATGCCTCTTGAAGGGTGTAGTTGGTTTTGAGTTTAAGTTCCTCAAAAATGTTGTCATTGAGTCCGATAACAAACCTAGTCATTCTATCATCTTCATCCTCTTGTATGCCGGCTTTTTGCATCAATGATTCCATCTCTTTGAGATACTCGTCAACAGTTCTGCAGCCTTGTCGGATCCTTTGTAACTTTTGTTTGATCTCTCGTTGATATAATGGGGAAACAAATCGTTCTCGCATGACTTTTTTAAGTTCTCCCCGTGAGGTTATCTTGGCTTCTCTATTGAGACGCCGATTGCGGACCAATTGGTACCACCAAATGGATGCATATTCAGTGAATTCGAGAGTCAATAGTGGAACTTGATCCTCTTCGGGACATTGATAATGCTCGAATAGAAGATCAACTCGATTTTCCCAGTCACAATAAGCATCAGGGTCATACCTTCCTTGAAAAGGTGGTATAGTGATCTTTGGCTTGGCTAAGGTGTTTGTTGCTCGTCTCGGTTCTATGCGATGATTGTGCCTATGTAAGGGGTTTTGGCGTCTATTCTGAATGGGAATAAGATTTGGACGCTTAGGCTCCTCAGTATTGCTTGCGATAGTAGTGGTTTCTAATCTCCCAATGGTTTGAGTGATTGAGGTCACGACTGTAACAGTGTGCTCAAGCTTGGTTGACATTGAGGTTACAGTCCATTCAAGTTTATTGAGAGTATCCGAAACTTCTTGAAGGGTCACTTCATGTGGTTCTTCGTCGTTACTCGTTTTTGACATCCTAAAACACTAAGATTTAAAAAGGTGAAAAGCAAAAGAAAACTAGAAATCTCACTAAACACTCCAAGGAATAAATATTTAGCGAGGCAAGTAAACCGATCTCGTGCTCTTTAAAGACCTTTCTGCCACAAGTCAACAAGTTACAATCGGAGTTTAATCCTAACAATGAGTCCTAATTGTACTAGGAGTCCAATGAAAGGCTTGACATCAATTGAATATAGTTGCAAGAAAGAAGGATTGTAATGCAACTTTTAGTCCTACTCACACTAGAAAAGAGAAGGTGTTAAATTGCGTAATAGACGAAAGAAAAAGCAAAACAAAGGAACTTAAGAAACGAAGAGTAGAAAAAAAAATTAGTAGAGAAAGATGATAACCCCAAAACCAGAAACAACTTGAAGGAAGAAATCCAATGTTGAATCCACTTCAATGTGATGCTTGTGGTGGTTGATGATGGTGATCTTGATGATTCTTGATGGTGGTTGGTGGCTAGGTATGAGCTTTCTCACTTTTCTTTACTTTTTTATTTTTTTTTTCTTTTTTTCTTTTTACAAGGTAAATAAACTGAAAATAACGAAAATTGAAGAAAAAAAATAATGAAAATAGGGTTAAAGTAGGGGGAAAACCCTAATTTGGCTGAAACTTTATCCACTTCGTTCGAGGTTTTCCCGAACTCCAGAAATTCTGAAATTTTGTGTGGTGACTCCACCAATGGTGTAGATCTGATCCGGAAAGTTTCAGCTCAAAATTCACTCGTTTGATTTTGACGAATTTTCCCTAATTTTCGTGTTTTTTTTTCCAAATACGCCAAAATTCTTGCCAAGAATCGTCCCAAATCTGATACCAAATGATAGAGTAGCGCAATCTTGAATTTGAAAGCCTTCAATCAAGTCGTTGCAAGAACTAGGAGCTCTAGACTCAATTAAGGAAGTTTGGGCAGATCTGAAAATTCAAGAGAAAAGAGAAGGGATTTTCTTGAATTTTTCAGATTCCAAGGCTGGAAATTTAAAGAAAGAAAGACGAGATGAAGGATTAGATGATAAGAAATAAGAATATAAATAAAAAGATGAGAAAAGATTAAGAAGAAGATAGGTAAAACAAATCTGAAAATTCCAGCTTTGTTTAAGGAATTATAGAAGACGGTGTGAAGGTTGAAGATGAAGATGGCTTGTGAATTGTTGATGTTGTTTTGTCCTCAGCACCCTCTTAAACTCAATTATCTAAGCAAGCAACCTCAAGCAGCTCTAACCCACCCTCCTAGACACGATTATCTAGGCAAGCAAGAGTGTGAAGATGATCTCCCTCACAAGAACTCGTCGAACTTATGTTGAAGAAGACTTCGAAGGCACAAGTAATCAGCACTTGCAAAAGCAAACTCACTAAATATTTCATAAATCAAAGAAAATATCCCTTACAATGATGGAGGCTTCATCCTTTTATAGGTGAAGGATAGACAAAGCAATTTAATTTCTACTAAAATAAGGAAAACCTAATCTAATTAAAAAATAATAAAAAATAACAGCCTTTAAACTCCTTGTGCTTGTGTGGCAAGGAATAGGGTGATAAGGCAAGTTATAAGCGGATAAGGGCTGGGTGGCTGGTTCCTAAAGTATATAAAACCCTAAAAACATCAATTTAAATGATAATAAATACATTGGGCTAAGTTTAATTCGTCCAAAGCCTTATATTTAAGCTTTTCGGCTGAATTTTACAAAATTCCGTAATAATCCCGTATCCAGTTTTCTGCATGCACAGTCTTCAGTAAATTGGACGTATCTTGAGTTCCTGATGTCCGATTGATGCGTTTCAAGATGCGTTGGAAAGCTAACTGAATGACAGACAATTTCTTAGAAGACAACTTAACTCAGAATTCCTGGATCCCATCCAAAAACTCGTCGCAAGTTGGCTGACTTTCCAGACTTTACAAACAGATTCAATTTCTTGTCCAAGATGCATCGTTTTTGACCTCCTATGCGTGCATTGTTTTGGCTTTTATTGTTTGCATAGAACAAATTCAGCTTCTTCTCCAGTATTAGTAATTTGACCCCGCTCATGCATGTATCAAACTATGTTACGAATATTTATCTTTATGCTATGGAGTATTGAGCTTGGATGCTAACTTCTGACTTACGCTTTATTTAAATTTTAAAATAAAGGATCAATCTTAATGCTTATTGAAACAATAAGCTCATGATGTTAAAAAGATACTAAGTCAAGAATCAAAAAGAATCATTATTGCTATTAAATCATTGAGACATTGAATAACTGTCAAGTATAATTACTTGTGCAATAAGATACCTCACCAAACTCAATTTTAAAATAAGATACGTAAGTTGCCTACAATGGAAGTTCTTGGATACATTGGAATGATACATGGTATTATTGGGACTACGGTCCATGAGCCACGGCTCGGGGAGACGCCCCGTTACATGTAATATGTTATTGGCGACAGTTGGAAGTAACGGGGGAGTTGTACGGAGTGACGATAGTTTGGTTGGATAGTGAGAAGTATAGGATTGACATGTTTCCGATATTAGCCATTGCTATGTGCTTTGAACTAAGTATCTCTTGAACCTTTATGGTCAAACACAGACCAAGGTTATTCATGACCAAATGTGATCCAAGGCAAATATATTAAAAGACATGAATATCATTGAAAAATCTATGAAGAAATGTGAAAAGATCCTTGAAAATGCAATAATTGTTAAGTTAGGTCTTGGTGAGCATAAGGTGTTGAAAGGCTCTTGATGAGAAATTGTTAAATTGGCTATTGGTGAGCACATGTTATACGATAATCATGAGTTGAATAAAAGCCAAATTCTAAAAAGGTAATAAATATTTGAATGAACTATGGTTAAACAATTGATGAGATTATAAAGACATTCAAAAGCCATTGAGTAATTACCAAGTCTCATGGAGACTCAAATATGTTGAGTTGATCTTAAACAAGATCGAAATAAGTGTAAAGAAGCTTGAAGAAGCTTTCTAATGTTTCAATAATACGAAGTAAACTTAAGATCCTATTAACAATACTATCACATGTTTGTGTATTCTTATGTATTTCATTGCAAATTATGTTACATGCTTTGTTGAGATTGATGTCTACTGCCTCCCTTAGGCTATATAAGCCTAATGCATTCATTACCATGCATTGCAGGTCATTATTAAAAGTTAAATCGGTTTGGTTTCAAGGGGATGCTCCGAGACTTGTTGATGTATCGTTAATTTTAAAACAACTCCTAGGATTGTGACACTTTGTATTTAAATAAGAAGCTAGTTATTTGTCAAAATGTTTATGTTATCAACGATTGTTATTCTGGCTTGACCTTGCTTGGTTTATGATTATACATTATACTTGAATTATTCTTATAGAAGGAAAATGTTTATAGGAATTCATGATTTGAATTCTAGTATAATATATCATATCAAGTTGTAGGACATATAAATAATGGATAATGATATGTTTGAATAGTTTGCTTGTAACAGATAAGTTGAACATGCTTTGAAAGAATGATAATTAGATGTTTATTGGATAAAATAAGGCAACTTCAAACTGAATGGGTTGTAACTAGATTTAATGAATCTGTCTTGTATTTTGATTAAAGCAAATTTGGGTTTTGTATGAAGGAGAGGATAATTGGTTAAATCAAGTTAATAAATAACCAAGCAATGTGTTTTGGTAGGATTAATATAGTGCTTAAATCTATCGTGTGTATGTGAATTTAAGTTGCACAATTCGAAATCAGCTGAGTGTTTGATTAATTGGTTAGTATTAAGGAAGGATAATTTTACCAATAAAGATTCCTATGAATAAATTTCATGGTATGTGATTAAAGGTATGAAATTGCTAAATGAATAGGTTATGAAAGTTGTATAAAGATTATCAACTTGAGCCAATCTATTAAAGGTCTTAATTTTTGTATAATTTGGAAACATACTAGTTAGTAAACGATTTATGTATCAGGGGTATGGATTGGTATATCAACATGGTAAAATGATGCTTAAGTTTTGATATTTCTTGTATGATAGCTAGACTATTATAACATGTGCTTCTGATAATACACGAACTACATAAATAAATATGTGAGTCGTATTCTCAATATATATATATTAAGAATTGAACAAGTTTGTTTTCTAAGAACTACATTTATGTGAAGGCTTAATAATGGACTTGGTCTGAATTATAATTAGTAATTGATTGTAGACTATTACAGTAGTCAAAGAAATCTCTATGGTGCTAGCTAAGAAAATGGACAGTTTTAATTTCTGAATTGATCATGTTTAAGCTAAGTCTCAAATTAGAAGAGGTTGTGATAAAAAGTTTTATATTATTGCCATTTTCATCGATCGAGTTAGTCAAGAATGTTTACTTTTTAACACTTTAGACTCAATTTTCTACTAAGCTGAGTTCAGGGTGTTACATTTTGGTATCAGAGCATGGCTTAGTTGATTCTTGGACTAACCATGGACTCGCTACGTCTCCATAAATCTATTGTGCCACCTAGGAGTCTAAATCTTTGGTTAGTATTAGCAATTAATAACCAATACAAATTGTTTATATGGTTTGAAATTCAGAATAGGTGAAAATATTCCGAGTTTGATATTATGAATACGTGTCTCTGAAGAAATTCGGGGACGAATTTCTTTTTTAATACCCCGAATACCGGTCTAGAATTATGTGGTGATTGGAGTGTTAACTTAATTGTTTGAACAGTTTTTTTTAAAACATAGGGCGCAGAAGCAAATTAAGTGATACTGGTGTGCTTTACAATAAGATTAGAATGATACACGACAAGATAATGGTCAAATTGGGAGTTCGGGAAGTAAGTTTGATTATTAAACAAGTGACTAGCTTTAAATATGTCTTAATCTTTTTTTATAAAGTTTTGTGACTAAATTAGAAGGAACGGAAGATAAAGTGGTAATATCACAAGGTACTAAAATGATTAAGGAAAGGAATTATGGATTTGCATGTAATTAATAGGTTTGTTTAGGGACCTAGACACATGTTAATTGTGAATTGGAACAATGTGTGTGATAAACAAGGTGAGGTTCGGCCATGTGTAGGGGGAAGGATCATCTTCATCCATTCTTTCATCTTGAGACCGAAATAAGATGGAGGAAGAGAAGCAAAATGGCCATGTAAGAAATCTTAAAAGCTTAGAGTTGATGGGTTAAATTGGGGGGGCTTTGTTCGATTGCTTAGAAGAAAGAGGGGTAAGCATTCTTGTACCCTTCTTAGATTAAAGCTTAAAATGAGCAGAAATTATGGTACTTATGCCATTCGAATGGTGTGAGAATCTTGATTTCAAAAAAAAATTGTTTTGGAGGTTGATTATATTGTATATATATGAGAGTGTAAGTTTTCTGTTTTGAGCATGAAAAATGTATTTATATTAAAACAAAACAGTCTTGCAATTACATGAATAATATGGGGGTGTTTCGAACATTGATTTAGTGTATTTGAATGCGTGTTGGCTGAATTGAGCATATTTGTATGTATATATGTAAATCGGGAGCTGTTTGATACATGAATTTGATTGTATGCATATATAACCAGGACAACATGGTAATCTCTTGACTAATAATGGATTGTTGCGTATGAATATTTGTGCTTATGTATAAAAAAAATTGTTATGTATCCCTGTAAATATATTTGGGACTTTTGGGGATGGTTGTAGGTATTGTGAACTGATTTAGACAAGCATAAATATATCTCAACGAACTAGGGACTGTTTTGAATATTCATAAATAGTATGAACATGATTAAATAAGAAATGTAATTTTGGGCTGTCTTAAACATATAGCAAATGAAATAGATCATTGAGGTATGTATAAAAAGGATTTAATGGGAATTGAGACTGCCTTGATTATTAGGAGGAAATCAATGGACTGTTTAATACATGTATATTTGTGAACACTTTAAAATAGGATAGGTTGGAGGCTATATGGAATGGTAATCTGTTTTCAAGTAGATAATTATGTATATAAGTATTGCTCTGAATGCATGTAAACATGTTAGGGCTCATTTGTGCATGTAATTATGTACCAATATGAATGAAACTGTTTTGTATATTTAGGATCATAAGTGGACTGTTTTAAACATGTGTAATTAAATAACTTTGAATTAGGAACTGTTTTTGAATGCTTGTAAGAGTCATGTGCTGTTTTGTGAGTACATGATTACATATACTTAAATTGAGGACTGTTTGTATACAGTTGAAAGTGCCTTGACTGAAGAGAAAAAACAGTTTAAAACTGAGCAGAATTAAAGAATAGAATAGTGCAGTTTTGGTGCAGTATAGTATGCAGTTTTGGTGCTATATAATAGGCAGATTTGGTGGAGTTTAATATGTAGTTTTGGTGGACAGTTTTGTGTGCATTCTTGTATGTATTCTTGTGCAATTTTGAATATAGTTTTGATTGGCTTGAAATACTGTTTTAAGTATGGATTGAATACATATGAAAGTTAAGGGTTGTTGTAATCAATACAACTTGTTTATTTTGTTTGAAACTCAGAATATATGGAAATATTCTGAGTTTGTTAAAACGAATTTGTGCCATTGAAAAAATTCGAAGACGAATTTCTTTTAAGGGGGGAGAGAACTGTAATAAGCCAAAATACGGGCTAGTAGCATAACAATAAATTAAGTATGCTTTAATTCAGTTTAAGAAATTTTGGAAGTAAATTATTAAATGGATGTGGGACCAAAATAGAAACATAGAATTTTTTATAGCTAATTTTTGGAGGATTAAATTGAGAACCTCACAATAAAGGATGATTGCATGTAAATTATCAACTTGGTTGGGGACCTTTACATGTGTCTAGTGTAGAGTAAACATAGGGAAGAGGAAGGGACACTCGGCTGATTGGGAAAACAAAATGGAAAAAAAATAACAATAGTTTCATCTTCCCCAACATTAGAACGACGGAGAGAGAAGGAAAGAAATGGAACTCAAGCTTCGGTTAAGAATTGTTGAAAATGGAAGCTCAATTAACTCAATCCATTGAACATTGCTTGGTTTATTAAGAATAAGGGTAACTATCCTTGTTTCAATTCTTGTGTTAGAACTCAATTGGAAGACTATGTGTGAATCCTTGTGTAAATTAAGTTTTAGTGATTGTTTAAAGAAGAGTTAAGTTGTGATGAGTTTGCTCTTGAATGTTGATCGTTTAGGAAGGTTCAAATAGATAACTATTTCCATGGATAATTTATATACGTATGGTACAAATGTAGGAGTTGAGTATTGATTGTATGTATAATGGTATGTGTGAGCTACTTTATGGAAACCTGGATGTTAAATAAATCATTCGAATGGCCAAATCCATGTATGAGCAGAAATATGGAAATTGTAATTACAAGTACTCATGATAGATTGTTCGAAAGATGTATGAAGGTATATTTCTATGTGTCTAAGACTGTTTTGGGTAATGGAAATGAAAAACTGCTTTACTTTTATCAAAACTGAACGGCTTTTAAGTACCTTGAAACAATGTAGGATAATTTATAAGAATTTGATCTAAAAATGGACTGCTTGATCATGACCAAATGAACACATATTAAAACTGGACAGAAAGTATAATTTTATGGATTGAGGGAGTTGTTTGATAAGTCTATAGATTGTTTAATACTTCTTAATTGGAGCAAACTATTTTGTATAAGTAAGAAGTCGATTTGTATGTCTTGAGTGTGTGTAATTCTTGTAATAATGATTGATTAGGAAGTAAATGAAATTGTGACAAGAATTATCTTCTAAACGTTCAAGTATTCATGGTTTTGGAATAAATGCTTGAAATGTTAAATTGAGACTTACATCATGAATCGGTTTTGATTAGTTCAACTTATACTTAAGTTGTTAAAATGAATTTGTAAATGTTTGGTTATGTTTCGAATTAAATGATGCTCCCTATATGTTTGGTAAACAAATATAAAAGAGTGCCATGTATTTTTTTTTGGGATTCAAGACTGTATTGAACATTAGGGGCTGTTAGGAATTAGAATAAGGACTTAAAACTGTGCAGAATTTAATTAAATACAGGGTAGTCTTGACTAAGAGCATAACAGTGCAGAATTATAGCTTAAAACTGTATAAAATTTAGTCGAATGTAGTGCAAAACAGAGTCTAGAATAGTACAGTTTGTGTATGCAGTTCTATAGTTAAAATTCCAATGCAGTTTTATTGCTAAAGATCAGTGCAGATTTATAGTAAAACTTCAGTACAGTTTCGATAAAATAGTGTGCTGTTTTGAATATTTTAATCTGGACAGTTTGTAGTCAAACAGTATTAATAAATATGATTATAATGGGTGCAGAAATTGTATATACAAGAAATAGGGTGGACTGTTTTTTTAGTAGAAGAATACGAATGAAAGCTATCTTGTTTTTATACTAGTATCTATTGATAGTCAATTATGTGTGAAATCTTATGGATTTTAGTGATCTGTTTTGGTGTTAAACAATATGTGTGTAAAGTTAGTTGGATAAACTATCTTGTTTAACTTGACCGATAATATTTGGTTAATCGTTTTGAGGTACACAGATTGTTATAGAAGGCTAAAGAAGGAAGTTGATTGGGTATAGTGGATTAGGTATTCCATAACATTGGAATATAAGGTGAGTGCAGTTAATTGTGTCTCGGGTGACACGGTGTCACTCTGAAATCTCATTTTTATTGGATTAAAATGTCATGTGGTTTCGGATGAACTACAATGTTCATACATGCTGCATGAAGCTCAATTAGAGAAAATTTGGGAGGGGTATACATCCATAACATATCATTCTTGACAACATGATTGATTATGCATTATGTAAGTGTTTGAACTATGTTAAGAATATTTATGTTTATGCTATGGAGTATTGAGCTTGGGTGCTAACTTCTGACGTACGTTTTATTTAAATTTTAAAATAAAGGATCAATCTTAATGCTTATTGAAACAATAAGCTCATGATGTTAAAAAGATACTAAGTCAAGAATCGAAAACAATCATTATTGCTATTAAATCATTGAGACTTTGAATAAATGTCAAGTATAATTACTTGTGCAATAAGATACGTCACCAAACTCAATTTTAAAATAAGATACATAAGTTGCCTACAATGGAAGTCCTTGGATACATTGGAATGATACATGGTATTATTGGGACTATGGTCCATGAGCCATGGCTCGGGGAGACGCCCCATTACATGTAATATGTTATTGGCGACAGCTGGAGGTAACGGGGGAGTTGTACGGAGTGGCGACAATTTGGTTGGATAGTGAGAAGTATAGGATTGACATGTTTATGATATTAGTCATTGCTATGTGCTTTGAGCTAAATATCTCTTGGACCTTTATGGTCAAACACGGACCAAGGTTATTCATGACCAAATGTGATCCAAGGCAAATATATTAAAAGACATGAATATCTGTAACACCCCAAATCATAGCTTAGAAGAATTGGAAGTTAATTTCATAAGTTTATAGCTTAATTGAATTAAGAATTAAGCTAAATTGAATAGTTAAGGGCCAAATTGAAAGAATGAATGAAATAAGTGACTAAATTAGAATGACCACATTGAACTAAAAGAGAAATATTGGGATTGCATGATAAATATCATGAATCTCTTATTTGCCCTTGACTAATTACATGATTAGTAACTAATCAAGGGACAATTTAGACAAAACACATTTCCAATAACATGGAATTGTTGTTGTCATATTCCTCATTATCCTATGTTTGGCCGAAAGTTTGAGAGGAAAGGGAGAGTGAGAGAAAGCTTAGAATTCAGCCATTGAAGTAAGGATTTTAGCTTGCATGTGTAGGGAATTTTCATTGAAATTAAGCTGGAAGCAAAGTAAGTGTAATCCTTCTTGTATTTAATTGAATAGGCATCTATGATTGTGGTATTGGACTGTTTTTGATGATGTTAGATGAATTAGACATTGAATATGTTAGGTGATTATATGGTTGTTGAATCCTTCTAAATTGAAGAATGAAACTAGGAACAAGGCTGGAAATTATGTGTTTATGCTAGGATAACAAACCTAGGTTGCTGGAAATTGAATAGTGTTGTTGAGATGGAGATTGAATGAATAGAACTTGAAATTGAGCTAAGGAAATAATAAATTGATGATGATCATGAATAGATAATGTATAGAAGGTGTTAAACAAATTGAATTAGATGCAAACAATGCTGAAATTGAAGATAAAAGCATGAACATAGTTATGTGACATAGAAACTGTTTTGTGGATTTGAAATTGTGTAAACATGAAAGGTTAGACCTTGTAATCAATCTACTCTATTTTGGCAGCCTTGTTTAATGAACTAACATAGACCTAACATGTTTAGAATGTCATATTAAATGAATTATAGAGCTAATACATTGGTTAAAATGGATTAAAAGCATTAAAATGTGACTAGATGCAATTTGCCCAGAATTGCTCTGTTCTGGGCAGTCACTTTGAAAAATTCACCAAATATTGTATAGATTGAATTCAGGGCTGAATTTTTAATGACATGATCATTAGAATGTCTATTTTCATTAGGTGAAAACAGAACTGAAAACTGAGTCCTATGCTGAAAACTGTAAATAGGAATTGCTGGACAGTGCAAACTATCCATGCAGTCTAAAAGCCTCGTCTTTGAACAATAAACTGTATTAATTGGCTAAGAACTAAAATAAAAGTCTTACATGGTCTTATGGGAAATTTTGTTATCTTTCTAATGGTGTATAGCAATTGAAATTCCAAAGAACGGATTAAAAGATATGGCCATTTAAAGGGACAGTGTGCAAATTACCAGGCAGCAGTGTCCTGGGCAGTTTGGGACTGTTTTTACACCTAGTTGTAATCTGTTTCCAAAATAGTTTTGGGAAATTGTAATCTGTCCAATTATGCTTTAAAATGAAGTAATAACATTGGGGAAATAAATTGGTAAGAAATGCTTAAAATGGAGTATAAAAACAGTAGCTAAATGTTAGGTACATTGTGACAACATTGGTACTATGATTGTATGATATATTGTGCTTGTTTTGATGAAATGTGTATGTGTTATGCTTGCTAGATCAAGGGCAGCAATTTAAGGAAGAAAAAGGAAATCATACAAGGGATAAGAACAAAGGGATAGCCATACAAGATAATTGCTAGCTTGCTTGGATTGTATTGTGAGTGTAGTTACCTCTAGGGTTAGGACTAGGTCCTAACCAATGTATTTGTTACATTCTTGTTATGTTAATGAATCTAAGCATGTATATGACTTAATAAGGGAAGAATGATTAATGAAACACATGAAACATGATCCTAGTTTTATGTACATGCTTACTTGAAATGCTATGCATGATTAGTGCTAACTTGGTTGCTTGTATGTGCTATGATAAAACATGATTGAATGCTAATGACTTGGTTGAGATATGATGATCTCATTTTGATGAAATGAATCTTGAAATCACTTGACTTGTGAGTTAAGGCTCATAGCCTAAGGGCTTAACATGAAATGATCTTGGTTTACATGGACATAATCTTGAACTTGATTACTTGAAATAAATGGTAATTCGAACAACTTTGGTAGCTAGTTGAATTAGGTAGAAAGGCATGCCTTAGAGTCTAGAGCTCATTGTGTACGAGTGGACTACGGTCCAGGGCTAAGGCCCCTATTTGGCGACAGACGAAGGGTACGTATGTGGTTTTTAGCCAGAGTAGGAGGGTTGACCAGCACTACGGTGCATATTGCAGCGACAGTTGGTTGGAGACTCAATTACCTATACAAACTAAGTACTAAGGGGGTTGTTAAATGAAATTACAAATGAATTACGACTCAATTATACATGATACTTGGCTTGTATTGCAATGAAATGTATGTTGCTTGATTTGGAAGCATGACTCCTTGGTTACTTGTTTTGCAAGCATGTTACTTGATTCATGATTTAAGCTTTCTTGTTGCCTAATCTTGTTGGCCGAATTGTATGTTATCCTAGATAGGACATCCTTGATGCTTGAAAGACTAGATAAGGCCAGTCTTGATACTTGAAAGACTAGCTAAGTCTACTTTAATGCTTGAAAGCTTTAGCTAGGTCTTCACTTGATCTAAAAGACATGAAACATGATATAACAAAATGGATAGACTAGTTACTACCTCACTAAGTACATTTTGTACTTATCACTCTTGATTCATTCTTCCCAACTTACAGGTTAAAGGAATCAACATTGTTTGATCTTGAAGTTGATTCCTTGAGCAAGAAGCTTCCCACACAAGCTTGTTAAAATACGATTCCATACTTGTTTTGTATTCTCCTAGAATGGGGGCACTAGATGTATCTAATTAGGTTGAACATGCATCTTGAAGGATTGTATATAATGTTTGATAGCTTATCTATGTTATGTATGTAGATTAAGGTTTGTAATGAACTTAACTAGCTTATAATGGTTGAATGTTGCTGCTCATATTTGGATGTTATAGATTGATCTTATGATTACCTAAATGGCTTGGAAATAGTTGATAATCTTGTCATGCTATTGTGAATGCTTGAGATGGTAATATGTATGCTTGTAGATGAGATTGTCGAATGGTTTTGATTCTTTAAGGAACTAGTTACATGCCTTGTAATGTATGACTAGTGTTAATGGTTGAATGTGTGAGTTAGAGTAATGTTGGTATGGAACAAATTCTATGTCAAAGAATGATTAGATGATCATGCAAAGTAAGAATAGGCTTAAGATGTATAAACGCATACAAGGTAGGGAGCAATGAAGTGTAATCTACTTGATAAAGTAGTAACTTGAATTATAAGCAAGAAAGAAATTGATCTAATAGCATTTATAGTTTAGCCGAATGCTTAGGATGAACATGAAGTCACATTTGAGATTACTTGCATGTAAAGAAATGCATGAATGGTTGCTTTCTTTGTTTGAATGCATGCTTCTTCCTTGCTTGGCCTAGTTTGAATAGTGTAGATGTTAGGAGTCAAGTATGATCTTTCTTGTTAGCTAAGAAATCAAGTATGAATGATTGTTTTATTCTTGGATGTGATTGCTGAATGTATGCTTGATTAAGGAATCAAGTTTAAATGTGCATTGCTTGTATGTTAAGAAAAAAATGAGTGCTAGATTTCTTGTATGGTTCGAATGTATTGCCTTGCCATGCCTTGTCTTATTTTGTTTGCTTGCTAAGTAACGTTCCTAAACCGAGTTACTACTACCCGGGTAGGGGTGTTACACATAAATTGGTACTCAGAGCTTTAGGTTTAGTCGATTCTTGGACTAACTAAACCGGGCTATCATACATCATATAGGATACTTGTGCCACCTAGGAGACTTGAATTGAATAGCTTGTGTCTTAATTATTAAACCAAACCCCTAACTGTTCTATTTGAACGTAGAATGTCTGAAACAAGACTCGGTCGGGATAATGAAAGTCCTGAAGGCTCCTCGAACGAAAGAGGCGGTGTGAGGATGAAACAACTTCCCTTTCAACATCAAGCTCAACATAGAGCTCAAGCTGCTGCTCAACAGGAAGCTCTTGCTATCAATCCTGTGCAGCAAGAATGCCTTCTAAGTATGAAGGAGATGTTTAATCATCTAGTGTCTGCTTTAAAGGAAGATCATCCAATTGCTCCTACAGTTGTTGTACTAAATCGAGCCTTGATTGACAAATTGGCTCAACATCGGGCTTATACCTTCACTAGCACTGATGAAGCAAATCCAGAAGTAGCTGACTACTGGCTTGAAGCCACTACTCGAATCCTTACCAAGCAATTACCTTGTCCCGATGAGCAAAAACTCGAATGTGCTATAGCTTTTTTAGCTGATGAAGCCTTAAGCTGGTGGGAAACTACTACGTTGACTGCCCCTGCAGAAGCTGTGACGTGGAAATTCTTTCTCGATGAATTCAGGAAGAAGTATATCAGTGAACGGTATTTGGCTGATCGCCGAAAATGTTTCTTGTACCTCAAGCAAGGGGGCCGACCTATTGAGCAGTATGTAAGCGACTTCTGCAAGTATTGCAAATATGGGTCGGAGTATATCAAAACTGAGGCCGATAAGTGTCGGATGTTCATTGATGGGTTAAATGATGAATTAAGCCCTATATTCACTGCTCTCGATATTAACAACTTCCAAAACTTGGTAAACCAAGTCATTGCTATAGAGGCAAAGATGAAGGCCTCAGAGAAGCGTAAGAGTGGAAACTCCTGGAAGGATAAGCGATCCAGAAACGATGACAAGCCACACTGGCAGTCAAAGAAAGCTAAGCACTTTAAATATCACTCTTCAAATTATACTCATGTCCAGAAGAGCAATTATATATCGAAACCTCAATCGGTAATCGAATCCTCAGCCCCGATGATCTTAGTTGATAGTACGTGGAATTCTGGTAAAGTTGTTCAGTACTCTACCTGCAAGTTCTGTCAGAAGCACCACACCGGGCAATGCAGAACTCAACAAAACTTGTGTTACTTGTGTGGAGCCTCAGATCACTATATCCGGGATTGTCCCCAAAATCCCAATAAGGTTCCAAGTCGAACTCCTGGAAATGCAAGCTCAACTCTCTCCAATCGAAAGAAGGGTCCTAAGCAAGCCCAGTCTGGAAATTAGGGGAGAGGCAGGGGAACCATTCGAATGCCCCTACTCATCAGGAATTTTGAGCCCCTGCTCGTATGTACCACATTCGCGGTAAAGATGATGAAAAAGCTCTCGATGTTTTTGTAGGTATCGTTGAGTTAAATTCTAGTCATGCATATGCTTTAATTGATTCAGGGTCTACCCACTGATTTGTTTGTTCTACCTTGATAAACAATTAAAATTGAAACCCAAAATTATTGAATATAGTCTTGTAGTTTCGAATCCATTAGGGTGAAAAACACCTATTAACTTGCGCCACAAGCAAGCTTCCTTGACCATTCGAAACATACCCTTCCCTATTGATCTTTATGTCTTACCCTATTGTGAATTTGACTTGATATTGGGGTTAGATTGGTTAAGTAAACACGAGGCTTGGGTAGATTGCCAAAATCGGAGACTGTATCTCTGGGGTTTAGAGAAAGAATCCATTCTTTTAATAGACAAGAAACCAACCACAATCTTTGCTAAAATGATCATTCAAGATGAAATTGAATTTGACTTACCTAGTATGCCAATTGTGTCTGAATTCACTGATGTTTTTCCCGAGGAACTCACTGGTGTCCCTCTTACCAGAGAAGTAGAGTTCGGGATTGAAGTTCAGCCTGGAACAACTCCGGTGTCCATTAAACTCTATAGAATGACACCTGTCGAGTTGAAAGAATTGAAGAAGCAACTTCAGGAGTTGCAAGATAAAGGCTTCATACGACCTAGTTCATCTCCTTGGGGTGCTCCAGTCTTGTTCGTGAAGAAGAAAAATGGGACTATGAGACTCTATATTGATTACAGACAGTTGAACAAGCTTACGATCAAGAATCGGTATCCTCTTCCTAGAATAGAAGATCTCTTCGATCAACTAAAGAATGCTTCGATATTCTCAAAGATCGATCTTCGATCAGGATACTATCAAATAAGGGTAAAAGAAGAAGATGTGCCCAAGACAACCTTTCGTACTCGATATGGCCACTATGAATTTCTTGTAATGCTATTCGGGTTAACGAATGCTCCGGCTGCTTTCATGGATCTCATGAATCGAGTGTTCAAGCCCTATCTCAACAAGTTCGTGGTCGTCTTCATTGATGACATTCTAGTTTACTCCCGGAACAAGAAAGAACACTTCGAATATCTCAGAATTGTATTGCAAACTCTTCGAGAACGTTAATTGTTCGCAAAGTTCTCTAAGTATGAATTTTGGCTATTGGAAGTCTCGTTCCTTGGCCATGTCATCTTGGCAGAAGGGATTAAAGTAGACCCGAAAAAAAATCAATCCATCCTGGATTGGAGACCTCCGAGGAATGTTAGTGAAATCATAAGCTTTCTCAGTTTAGCCGGGTATTATCGATGATTTGTCAAAGGTTTTTCCTCTATTGTCGCAAGTCTTACAAAATTAACCCGAAAGGATACACCTTTTGTTTGGTCGGAAAGCCAACAACGAAACTTCGATCAATTTAAACAAGCCCTGACTTATGCACCGGTTCTTATCCAACCAGAATCGGGTAAAGAATTCACTGTCTATAGTGATGCATGTCATTTAGGACTCGGTTATGTCCTAATGCAAGATGGAAAGGTGGTAGCTTATGCTTCAAGGCAACTGAAACCACACGAGTCAAACTATCCAACACACGATCTAGAATTGGCAACTATCGTGTTTGCTCTCAAAATTTGGAGACGTTACTTGTACGAGGAGAAATGTAATATGTTCACAGATCACAAGAGTCTCAAATACCTTCTGACTTAGAAAGATTTGAATCTAAGACAAAGAAGATGGCTTGAATTGCTTAAAGACTACGATTTGGTTATCGATACCATCCGGGGAAAGCAAATGTGGTTGTTGATGCCCTTAGTCGCAAACCATACTCGGGTAAACTCATAAATCTAAATTCTAGTATAATTTCAATCAAAATTGAACTTACTTGAATCACAAGAAAGCTATTCGAACACTTACTTGTTTTACAAGTAACCACTCGAAATTTTCCCTAATGATTCTATGTATTCCTTGTAGCTACTTCGGCTACCAATGCTTATTTCTGTTTATCCAAAGGATGGAAATTCTTGTGTGAACTTCAAGTTCAATCCAACTTAATCCCGAGAATTAAAGAACTCCAGCAAACTGATTCAGATCTTCAGAAGATCATATCCAAGCTTGCTTTTGAGCCGAATTCTGACTTCTCCCTTAAGTCAAATGGACTCCTCTATTTCAAGGATAGAGTGTGTGTTCCTAACAATGAGGAATTAAGTCAAGAAATGTTACAAGAAGCTACCAAAGCTCATTCTCGATTCACACAGGATCTGTCAAGATGTACAAGGATTTAAAGCCACTATACTGGTGGTCGGGTATGAAATCGACTATCACAGACTTCGTATCGAAGTGCCTGACTTGCAAAAGAGTTAAAACTGAACATCGAGTCCCTACTGGATTACTTCAGCCAATTGAATTCCCTCAGTGGAAATGGGATCGTATTACAATGGATTTTGTTACTGATCTTCCTTTCACTCCAAGAAAGAACGATGCAGTGTGGGTGATTGTTGATAGATTCACAAAGTCTACTCATTTCATCCCTGTTCGAATGAACATGAGCTTGGAAACCTTAGCCGAGCTATACATCCGTGAAGTGATTCAATTACATGATGTACCTACAGCAATAATCTATGATCGTGATCCTAAATTTGTTTCTTGATTTTGGAAGTCTCTACAAAAAGCTCTTGGGACTAAAGTAAATCTAAGTACAGCTTTCCATCCTCAGTCTGATGGACAATCTGAAAGGATTATTCAAGTACTAGAAGACATGCTTCGTGCTTGTGTTATTGAGTTCGAAAAGAACTGGGAGAAATCTCTACCCCTTGTAGAGTTTGCCTACAACAATAGTTATCAAGCATCTATTCAGATGGCTCCATTCGAAGCTCTATACGGGAGGAAGTGTAGAACTCTGTTATGGTGGTCTGAATTGGGGGAAAATAAAGTGTTAGGGCCTCAATTGCTTCGGGAAACCGAAGAACAAGTGAAGATCATCCATGATCGATTGAAGGCAACTTTCGATAGACAGAAAGCATATGCCGACTTGAAAAGAATAGACATCCAGTATACTGCTGGAGACAAAGTCTTCCTGAAGGTCTCACCTTGGAAGAAAGTCCTTCGATTTGGAAGAAAAGGGAAACTTAATCCCCGATTCATTGGTCCATTCGAAATCACTGAAAGAATTGGATTGGTGGCCTATCGATTAGCTTTCCCTGAAGAATTCGATAGAATCCACAATGTATTTCACGTATCTATGCTCAGAAGATACAAATAAGATCCATCCCATATTCTTGAACTAGAAGAAGTTGAGTTGAACCCTAACTTGTCCTCAAAGAAGAACCTATTCAGATTCTTGACCGAGAAGTAAGGAAGCTTTGGAACAAGATTGTTCCTCTTGTTAAGATCTTATGAAGAAATCATAAGGTGGAAGAAGTTACTTGGGAATCTGAAGAAGTCATGATGAAGCAGTATCCTCACCTATTTGATTCAGGTAAATTCGAGGATGAATTTAATTTAAAGGGGGTGAGAATTGTAACACCCCAAATCATAGCTTAGAAGAATTGAAAGTTAATTTCATAAGTAGATAGCTTAATTGAATTAAGAATTAAGCTAAATTGAATAGTTAAGGGCCAAATTGAAAGAATGAATGAAATGAGTGACTAAATTAGAATGACTACATTGAATTAAAAGAGAATGATTTAGATTGCATGATAAATATCATGAATCTCTTATTTTCCCTTGACTAATTACTTGATTAGTAACTAATCAAGGGACAATTTAGACAAAACACAATTCCAATAACATGGAATTGCTGTTGTCATCTTCCTCATTATCTTATGTTTGGCTGAAAGTTTGAGAGAAAAGGGAGAGTGAGAGAAAGCTTAGAATTCAGCCATTGAAGTAAGGATTTTAGCTTGCATGTGTAGGAAATTTTCATTGAAGTTAAGCTAGAGGCAAAGTAAGTGTAATCCTTTTTGTATCTAATTGAATAGGCATCTATGATTGTGGTATTGGACTGTTTTTTGATGATGTTAGATGAATTAGACATTGAATATGTTGTTAGGTGATTATATGGTTGTTGAATCACGTTAAATTGAAGAATGAAACTAGGTACAAGCCTGGAAATTATGTGTTTATGCTAGGATAACAAACCTAGGTTGCTGGAAATTGAATTGTGTTGTTGAGATAGAAATTGAATGAATAGAACTTGAAATTGGGCTAAGGAAATAATGAATTGATGATGATCATGAATAGATAATGTATATAAGGTGTTAAAAAAATTTAATTAGATGCAAACAATGCTGGAAATTGAAGATAAAAGCATGAACATAGTTAAGTGACATAGAAACTGTTTTGTGCATTTGAAATTGTGTAAACATGAAAGATTAGACCTTGTAATCAATCTACTATGTTTCGGAAGCCTTGTTTAATGAACTAACATGGACCTAAAATGTTTAGAATGTCATACGAAATGGATTATAGAGCTAAGACATTGGTTAAAATGGATTAAAAGCATTAAAATGTGACTAGATGCAATCTGCCCATAATTGCTCTGTTTTGGGTAGTCACTTTGAAAATTCACCAAAAATTGTATTCAGGGCTGAAATTTTAATGACATGATCCTTAGAATTTCTATTTCCATTAGGTGAAAATAGAACTAAAACTGCGTCCTAAGCTGAAAACTATAAATAGGAATTGCTAGACAGTGCAAACTGTCCAGGCAGTCTAAAAGCTCTGTCTTTGAACAATAAACTGTATTAATTGGCTAAGAAATAAAATACAATTCTAACATGGTCCTATAGGAAATTTTGTTAGCTTTCCAACTGTGTATAGCAATTCAAATTCTGAAGTACGGATTAAAAGATATGGCCATTTAAAGGGACAGTGTGCAAACTGCCAGGCAACAGTGTCATGGGCAGTTTGGGACTGTTTTTGCACCTAGTTGTAAACTGTTTCCAAAACAGTTTTGGGACATTGTAATCTGTCCAATTATGTTTTAAAATGAATTAATAACAATGTGGAAATAAATTGGTAAGAAATGCTTAAAAGGGAGTATAAAAACAGTAGCTAAATGTTAGGTACATTGTGACAACACTGCTACTATGATTGTATGATATATTGTGCTTGTTTTGATGAAATGTGTATGTGTTATGCTTGCTAGATCAAGGGCAGAAATTTGAGGAAGAAAAAGGAAATCATACAAGGGCTAAGAACAAGGGGATAGCCATACAAGATAATTGCTAGCTTGCTTGGATTGTATTATGAGTGTAGTTACCACTAGGGTTAGGACTAGGTCCTAACCAATGTATTTGTTACATTCTTTTTATGTTAATGAATCTAAGCATGAATGTCACTTAATAAGGGAAGAATGATTAATGAAACACATGAAACATGATCCTAGTCTTATGTACATGGTTACTTGAAATGCTATGCATGATTAGTTATAACTTGGTTGCTTGTATGTGCTATGATAAAACATGATTGAATGCTAATGACTTGGTTGAGATATGATGATCTCATTTTGATGAAATGAATCTTGAAATCACTTGACTTGTGAGCTAAGGCTCAATAGCCTAAGGGCTTAACATGAAATGATCTTGATTTACATGGACATAATCTTGAACTTGATTACTTGAAATAAATGGTAATTCGAACAACTTTGGTAGCTAGTTGGATTAGGTAGAAAGGCATGCCTTAGAGAGCTCATTGTGTACGGGTGGACTACGGTCCAGGGCTAAGGCACCTATTTGGTGACAGACGAAGGGTACGTATGTGGTCTTTGGCCAGAGTAGGAGGGTTGACCAGCACTACGGTGCATATTGTGGCGACAGTTGGTTGGAGACTCGATTACCTATAAAAACTAAGTACCAAGGGGATTGTTAAATGAAATAACAAATGAATTATGACTCAATTATACATGATACTTGTCTTGTATTGCCAGCAATGTATGTTGCTTGATTTGGAAGCATGACTCCTTGGTTACTTGTTTTGCAAGCATGTTGCTAGGTTCATGATTTAAGCTTTCTTGTTGCCTAATCTTGTTGGCCGAATTATATGTTATCCTAGATAGGATATCCTTGATGCTTGAAAGACTAGCTAAGTCTACTTTAATGCTTGAAAGCCTTAGCTAGGTCTTCACTTGATGTAAAAGACATAAAACATGATATAACAAAATGGATAGACTAGTTACTACCTCACTAAGTACAATATTGTACTTATCACTCTTGTTTCATTCTTCCCAACCTACAGGTTAAAGGATTCAACATTGCTTGATCTTGAAGTTTATTCCTTGAGCAAGAAGCTTCCGACACAAGCTTGTTAAAGTATGATTCCATACTTGTTTTGTATTCTCCTAGAATGGTGGCACTAGATGTATCTAATTAGCTTGAACATGTATTTTGAAGGATTGTATATAATGTTTGATAGCCTAGCTATGTTATATATGTAGATTAAGGTTTGTAATGAACTTAACTAGCTTATAATGGTTGAATGTTGATGCGCATATTTGGATGTTATAGAATGATCTTATGATGACCTAAATGGCCTAGAAATAGTTGATAATCTTGTCATGCTATTGTGAATGCTTGAGATGGTGATATGTATGCTTGTAGATGAGATTGCCGAATAGTTTTTATTCTTTAAGGAACTAGTTACATGCCTTGTAATGTATGACTAGTGTTAATGGTTGAATGTATGAGTTAGAGTAAGGTTAGTATGGAACAAATTCCATGTCAAAGAATGCTTAGATGATCATGCAAAGTAAGAATAGGCTTAAGATGTATAAAAGCATACAAGATAGGGAGCAATAAAGTGTAATCTACTTGATAAAGTAGTAACTTAAATTATAAGCAAGAAAGAAATTGATCTAATAGCATTTCTAGTTTAGCCGAATGCTTAGGATGAATATGAAGTCACATTTGAGATTACTTGCATGTAAAGAAATGCATGAATGGTTGCTTGCCTTGTTTGAATGCATGCTTCTTCCTTTCTTGGCCTAGTTCGAATAGTGTAGATATTAGGAGTCAAGTGTGAGCTTTCTTGTTAGCTAAGAAATCAAGTATAAATGATTGTTTTCTTCCTGGATGTGATTGCCAAATGTATGCTTGATTAAGGAATCAAGTCTAAATGTGCATTGCTTGTATGTTAAGAAAAAAATGAGTGCTAGATTTCTTGTATGGTTCGAATGTATTGCCTTGCCATGCCTTGTCTTGTTTTGTTTGCTTGCTAAGTAATGCTCCTGAACTGAGTTACTACTAACTCGGGTAGGGGGTGTTACAATATCATTGAAAATCGATGAAGAAGTGTGAAAAGATCCTTGAAAATGCAATAATTGTTAAGTTAGCTCTTGGTGAGCATAAGGTATTGAAAGGCTCTTGATGAGCAAATGTTAAATTGGCTCTTGGTGAGCACATGTTATACGATATTCACGAGTTGAATAAAAGCCAAATTGTAAAAAGGCAATAAATATTTGAATGAACTATGGTTAAACAATTGATGAGATTATAAAGAAATTCAAAAGCCATTGAGTAATTACCAAGTCTCATGGAGACGCAAATATGTTAAGTTGATCTTAAACACGATCGAAATAAGTGTAAAGAAGCTTGAAGAAGCTTTCTAATGTTTCAGTAATACAAAGTAAACTTAAGATCCTATTAACAATACTAACACCTGTTTGTGTATTCTTATGTATTTCATTGTAAATTATGTTACATGCTTTGTTGAGATTGATGTCTACTACCTCACTTAGGCTATATAAGCCTAATGCATTCATTACCATGCATTGCAGGTCATTATTAAAAGTTAAACCGGTTTGGTTTCAAGGGGATGCTCCGAGACTTGTTGATGTATCGTTAATTTAAAAACAACTCCTAGGATAGTGGCACTTTGTATTTAAATAAGAAGCTAGTTATTTGTTAAAATGTTTATGTTATCAACGATTGTTATCTGGCTTGACCTTGCTTGGTTTATGATTATACATTATACTTGAATTATTCTTATAGAAGGAAAATGTTTATAGGAATTCATGATTTGTATTCTAGTATAATATATCTTATCAAGTTGTAGGACATATAAATAATGGATAATGATATGTTTGAATAGTTTGTTTGTAATAAATAAGTTGAACATGCTTTGAAAGAATGATAATTAGATGTTTATTGGATAAAATAGGGCAACTTCAAACAGAATGGGTTGTAACTAGATTTAATGAAACTGCTTTGTATTTTAATTAAAGCAAATTTGGGTTTTGTATGAAGGAGAGGATAATTGGTTAAATAAAGTTAATAAATAACCAAGCAATGTTTTTGGTAGGATTAATAGAGTACTTAAATCTATCGTGTGTATGTGAATTTAAGTTGCACAATTCGAAATCAGCTTGGTGTTTGATTAATTGTTTAGTAGTAAGGAAGGATAATTTTACCAATAAAGGTTCCTATGAAAAAATTTCATGGTATGTGATTAAAGGTACGAAATTGCTAAATGAATAGGTTATGAAAGTTGTATAAAGATTATCAACTTGAGGCAATCTATTAAAGGTCTTAATTTTTGTATAATTTGGTAACATACTAGTTAGTAAACGATTTATGTATCAGGGGTATGGATTGGTATATCAACATGGTAAAATGATGCTTAAGTTTTGAGATTTCTTGTATGATAGCTAGATTGTTATAACTTGTGCTTCTGATAATACACGAACTACATAAATAAATATCTGAGTCGTATTCTCAATATATATATATATATTAAGAATTGAACAAGTTTGTTTTCTAAGAACTACATTTATGTGAAGGCTTAATAATGGACTTGGTCTGAATTATAATTAGTAATTGATTGTAGACTATTATAGTAGTCAAAGAAATCTCTATGGTGCTAGCTAAGAAAATGAGCAGTTTTAATTTCTGAATTGATCATGTTTAAGCTAAGTCTCAAATTAGAAGAGGTTGTGATAAAAATTTATATTATTGCCATTTTCATCGATCGGGACTTAACTTGCAAGGCAAGTTAGTCAAGAATGTTTGCTTTTTAACACTTTAGACTCGGTTTACTACTAAGTCGGGTTTAGGGTGTTACAAGACATGTACATAAGACTAGAATCATGTTTCATGTGTTTCCTTAATCATCCTTCCCTTATTAAGTAAAGTTCATGCTTAGATTCATTATCATAACAAGAATATAACAAAATACATTGGTTAGGACCTAGTCCTAACCCTAGAGGTAACTACAATCACCATACAATCCAAGAAAGCTAGCTTGTTCTTATCCCTTGAATGATTTCCTTTTTCTTCCTCCACCAAGTTCAAAGCTGGTTCTAAGACATTATACAAGCAGATGCATACTAAAACAAGTCTCACATGACCATTCAAGCAAGGCAATATTACTAGTACTTATCATACACAATTCTGGCAGCAAGATTTTGCTCATATAAGTATAATTCAGCCAACATTTCAATTAAACAAAGCTAGGCAAAATCCATTTATCCCAAACTATTACAAACAGTCCAATAAAACTGTGTACAAAACAGTTTATAACTAGCTTAAGGGCTGCTGCCTGGCAGCTTGCACACTACATGCTTAAACAAGCATATCTTTCAATTCCTACGTTCAAAATTCAATTAATTTATACCGTTGGAAAGCTAACAAAATTGTTGTTAAAATAATAATAGGCTTTCATTTTAGTTCTTATCCAATTAATACAGTTTATTGTTCAAAGACAGGGCATTTTACACTGCCTGGACAGTTTGCACTATCCAGCTATTTCTATTTACAGTTTCCAGTATAGGACCCAATTTTCAGTTCTGTTTTCTCCTAATGAAATTAGATATACAAAGGATCATGTAATTAAAATTTCAGCCCTGAATTTGATCTCTACATGTTTTGGTGAATTTTCAAAGTGACTGCCCAGAACAGAGCAATTATGGGTAGCTTACACTAGGTTGCAATTCTAGTTCTTTATTTCATTCTAACAAGGTCCTATCTGACAATTTCATTCATAAACATGTTCATACATATTTAAGCCATCATAATTCACCTAAAAATGTTCCCAAAACAGGGCATAGTTATGTTGAACCTAGTTTAAGCCAATTGATCACAATTACACATCAATTCATCAACTAGGCAGTCTATTACCTAATTTACTAGTTCAATTAGGTGTAGTCATTTTTCCAGAAAGTTACCAATTCAATTAAATCTCCATTTTACCTACCAACATGTTCAAAACGGAGTTTTAAGCTCATTTAGCATGCTTACACAAATTTTCAATCGAAACTGTCCCCTAATCTAAACTGTTTTGAACCATGTTCATGTTTCTAAATTTTCCAGCAATTACACATGAGTTTCATTAGCCATTTGATTACTAGCAATCAATTTCCATATTCTAATTGTACATAGCATGACCTTAGCACATAAAGAAATCATCTAATTCATCAATACAACCAAGAACATCATCAAACAATCGTTTAAATCAATATATAACATGTTCTTCACATTTTCCAGCATCTATCATCTTCAAATCACATTTCCATTTCAATTCAAACATGAAATTTACAAAGGAAACAAGTAATTACCTTAATCACTAAGCTATCTAGATTTAATTTGGAGCTAATTCAAGGTTGTAGGATATGGATTCAAGCTTTTCTTTCTCTATTTTTTTTCTCTTCCAATCGGCCAAACAAGGATAATGGAGAAGATGACAACATCTAATCCATGTTATTGGAATTGTGCATTGTCTAAAATATCCCTTAATTAATCCTTAATATTAACTTAATCAAGGGCATTTAAGAGATGTAGGATTTTTAGCATGCATTCCTTTAGCTTGTTAGAATTTACAAGTTGGTCACTTAATTTGGTCACTTGTTCTTTCATCCATTCAATTGGACCCTTTTCTAATCAATTTAGCTTAATTTCTAGATTCAATTAAGCTATCAACTTAAGCATTTGATTTCAATACTTCTAAGCTAGGATTTAGGGTGTTACAAATACTGTCCCTTGTCATCTGAAAACACCCCAAAACATCCTAAACATGCTTCTTTACTCAAAGCAACATAAAATTCATTTGACCGAGCACTTACATACAAACTTTCAACATATATAACAATGAATTGAAGAATCTAGAGGCATTCTCCCTATTCTTGTATAAACACCAAAAATAGAAATAACCCAGAAAGTGAAAATACACATATAAGGTTTCAACACCAAACCAAAACAACATTTTAAGCCACTTAGAACATAACCAACTTGATCAATCCACTGAGCATCAAGTCTCACTAAACATGCTCCATAAATCCAACTATTCAACTATGCATGCTTCAAACAACATAGCAACAAACACATTCAAACAACCAACTCTATGTTGGAAAATCAACATCAAAACAACAACTAAGAAGGGATTTACCACCCTCAGCATAAATTCGAATGGAAAATTTACCCACATTGACTTATTACACTTTTATAGAAATAGAGTCTAAATATACTCAATGCACTTAAGATGTCTTGGATGTCACACTCACCTCGATAGCAGCCCCCAATGCTTAATTCTCTACAAAGATAGAAAGATGGCATAAGTATAACATGCCTAGTGTGTGTAGTCTACAAATATATCATCAATGTTTCTTCAGATAACAAAAACTTTGATGTTTTGAAAACACAATTATAGGTGTAGAATTTTCAAAACATATTGATGCTTGTTGAATAGTGATGCACTTTAGCTCAAATATACTTGTCAAATCAAGTAATAAAGTGATAAGTAGAGTGTCGCACCCATGAGGATTGGATCAATAACTATGAATTTATCGAGTTTAAGAATGAGTTTGCAAGTAATGATGGTTGTGTTTTATCAAAACTAAAAGTAGCTATGATTAAGATGAACAATTATGGCAAATATCAGATAATTATGGAAGCTGAGATTATTGCTAAGGATATACGCTTGATTACTTATTTCAATGCTATAGAAATTTGCAATACATGTTTACGTAAACCATTAAGATCTTTATCTACTATACATGATTTTCTAAGGAGCTTTCAACTCTCTTAATGCCTAGAAGTTAATAATATTGAAGTTAAGGTAATACATGTCTGCATGAACCCTAACAACCTTGTTATTTGTTTAAGAACTTCCTTTTAGTCGTTGAAACCCTAAACTTATGTATATGCCAGACTAGGACTAAGTTATCAGCTTAGCCCCACTGTTCATGTTTGTATAACCCAACTCTCTTGATATTAAGCCACATATCAATAGTTAAAAGGCCTATCTAGATAGCTCTTACAATAACTACGCATAATGAACAATGAACATAATACATAAAAGGAAAACAATTATAGCATTAAAATAGAATAATCAAAACATAAAATCCTAGGAAGCAATAATCCCAACTAAAGTATTTAGTTCATGTCTGAGCCTAAAACATCCATAAAAAATATTAAAGTACAATAATTTATCATGCAAGAAAACAAAAAGAGTTGAGCGTCCTCAATAAACTCCCTTTGTCTTGTCCAACTATTGTTGCAGGTCTCCCACTTTGTCGGCCTCTCTCTATGATGTCTGTCGTGAAGAGAATTCTCTAGCTTCTACCTTGGTGGTTCTCCGCAAGCTTTAGACTAGGACTATTGTCTATAATCGCGCTCTCTTGAATTGTCGTCCAAGTCTCTCTTATATAGGCGGTTAAACTAGGGTTTAAAAACCCTAAAGTACGCACAACTTCATTAAAGGAGGCCATTGATTTCCCGCTATATTTAATGTTTCATATCAGGGAGAAAGTCCATGTGGGCAAAAATAGATTCATCTCTACCTCTTTATGCCTGGTCAGCTCCAACCATGAGATCTGCTACTCATCTGCTCCAGCATTCCTCCAGCATCCTGTACATGCACCACAAAACACCACATTTCCCATAAGTAGCACCAATATATATGACATTACAACGCAGCCGGTGTAACTCCCTATCTACATGTAAATTATATACAATCTAACCTAAATGCAATCTATATGAGCTTGAAAACATGCAAAAGATAAGTAAAAGAGGTATATAAAATAGATTATTTACACACTTATCAAATACCTCCGAACTTGAACTATTGGTTGTCCTCAAGAAATGCAAAATGAAAGCAAGAAAAATAAAAACAGAGAATAAAAATAGTAAACAACCCATAAGTCCTAAGGTTCCACTAAGCTATGATTACAAAGATTCCATGTCATGTTGCAGAAGTAATTCATTCCTCATCTATGTTTATAGGATGCAATGCATTAGAGCTTATAGTTTTGTTCCAAGGATTAATCTCGTTGTATGTGCCAGGTTACATGCATTCATCACATAATAGCCTTATAGAAACTTAAGGATTTCTCTCTATTGTTGCTTCTTCATATTCTTTTCTCATTCAGCACGTTATTTTACTCCTTTTTTTTTTCTTTTTAAGCTTTAAAATTGTACCCTTGAGGCTTCAGCTTATCACAACTACTCTTCATACCTGAAGATAGAGTGCAACAAATAGATCATCCCTGAGCCCTACGAGTAGAGTCATCTCGTGAAGACTTTCAAACACTCTTTGCCAGTACTATCATTCATACAAGGGAAAGTTAAATGGAGCAAACACAACTCACCTAGTGTACTAAAATAGCAAGATGCATAAAAGAGTGTCCATCAATAGTGTAGTTTATGTTCTCAAATTTTCAATTGATTTTCATTATTTACTTGATTTTTCAGGGAGTTTTTAAGCTTTTGATTTGCTACATTGAGCATTCAGTTCATTCACATTGATTCATGCTCTAGCATCAAAGAGTCGACCTAGAGTTTTCCTTAGGTTTCTTAAGTTTTTGGAGTGCATGCAACATGTGTTTTTAAGGCTACAACATATTCAACACTAAGTTCAAAACATGAAAGCTCTTAACACATTGCAAAACATCAACATAGATTCATCATAGGAAGTCATGATCAACACATTAGCAGTTTCAGAATTAAAGGAATCATAGCAAATGGAACCTATTAAACATATTAGGCTATTTACATGAACTAAAAATTTATTTTTTAAAATTTTACCTAAATTTATCCTAATATATATACAGGATAGTACTCCTTCCAACTTGAGAAAAACATTGTCCCCAATGAAAAAAGAAACAAAAAGAAAAAGAAAAACAAATCAAGGAAAAGCAAATATGAAAATGCAAAAATGAAAACTAGACAAAACAAAAATGAAAAAAGAAAAAGAAAAACTAACCTAGGGAGTTACTAGGGTGGTGGTTCTCGGATGATGATGCCCTTGGCTTTGTCCCGAGTGGACGTTAGTTTCTTGGCAGGGCGGGAGGAGGTACCAATGTAAGTATCTAGTCGCTATCTCTGTTGGGTGGTGGGTGTAGGTGCTAGAAGGAGCTACTGAAGTAACGAGGGGAATTCCATTGGCTCATTCAGTAACAAGTGCCGAAATAGATATTGAATCTTTGATTGCCATTGTTGAACGGTCATGAAATACGGTCAGAGAGTGGTGCGGAGGGTGTCTACAAGAACATCCTGGATGGAAGGGAATGGGGTAGAGGGAACAACAAAAGGTGCAATTTGGGCATAACCTTTTAGTTCCTCCACTTGTGAAGGAAGCAAGCTCGGAAGGGCCTCCATAATATTGTCCCCTTCATGAGTTCGGACTCCTGCTTGGGCACAAAGTGTGGTGATCAAAGATATAGTAATGATATAGAGGACTAAAGAGTCGTTGTATTTGTGGTTGACTTAGGATCATTAATGCTAGTAATGTGATTAATTGCAGCGTGATTGGGAGACTGCGTGTAGAACATGTTAAGGTTGTTGGTGGCTTGGGGAAGTGTAACTGACATGAGTAGGCGAGAGATTAAAGAATAAATCCTTTATTGCCTACGTACTAGTTGTAGGAGTGGACTTCTGCCCGGTCAATGATTAGTGTTTATCCAAAACGCATTGCCCTTCTCAATTTTTGTCTTGATAACTACCAAAATAGACAAATTTTTATTAAAGAAAACCTAGTCCTAATAGGAAATAAAAAAACATAAAATTAATGTGGAAAAATTAAAATTGCATGAAAAATAAAATAGGATAGAGTTAGAATGTGCTAATCATCCAATGATGGTGCAGAGGATTTATCACGATGAACTGGTGCTCCTTTGTAGATCTTCAACCACTTCAACACCTTGGTGAACTTGCCTAAGCATTGATCAATGAGTGGTGGTGAGTAGTGGTCCCATGAGCCATATGAGATGAGGGAAATGAGTCCATCACATCATTTGGTAATCTTCTTCTCATCTAGAGTCTTCAAAGTTGGATTGAGTTTCCACTATAGTGCAATCTAGATAATTTGATCATCTGCAAGCAAAACCTCATACATACACAAAGTGGAGCTTATACCCTTCAAGTCAGCAATAGTCCAAATGGTGGCTTTCTTATGTTGTGACAAGACACAGTTTAGCTTCTTGGTTGGGTTGTAAGCTAGCAAATATAACAACAACATACTATTCTCCCCCAAATGTGCATATTTTAATTATGGTGGAAGAGGTTTAAGATCAAGTACTGATGGGTGCTTTAGAGATGTCTTGGGAGGTGTATACTCAGCATATTCCAATTGTTCAAAAGTCATACCTGGTCTGGTAAGAACAACATTGGATTGTTCAATCTCAACCTTACCTTCTAGCTCAACTTCATGCATGGCCTCATCAAAATCATCTTGCTCCTCAGTGGTAAGCACATTGCTGCAACAGATCTCGTGCAAACTTTCTTCAATGAGGGATTCTTCTGTGTTTACAAGCTGGCATTCTTCATAGTCATCTACGTACTTGAGTGTGTTGAAGACGTTAAGTGTGATCTTTTGGTCGTTCATCTTCATGGTGAATTCACCTTTTTCACAATCAATCACAATGCGCCCGATGGCTAGGAACGGTCTCCCCAAAATGATGACAACATTCTCATTAGCTTCACATTCAAGGATGATAAAGTTTACTAGGAAGACAAACCTATCTACCTTAACCAAGACATTTTTAATTCTGCCCTCGGGTCGGATTTGCTAATAACCAACCAATTGAATGATCATCAGTGTAGGCTTAGCTTTTCCTATCCCTGGTCATGTAAAAATAGATTTTGGCATTAAATTAACACTCACATCGAGGTTACATAAGGAACGACCAGAGTAATTATGGCCTATAGAGCATGGAATGCTAAAATTTCCAGGGTCCTTCATCTTGGGTGGTAAATCACTCAGCAAAACCACACATTCGCCTAGAGTAGTAATAGATTCAACTTCACCTACCATCCTTTTCTTTGTCACGGTTTATTTCAAAAACTTAGCATAGATCGACATCTGATCAATGGCCTCTAGGAGTGGAACATTGATGTGCAACTGTTTGAGCATATCTAGAAACTTCTGGTATTGGACATCTTGTTTCTAAGCCTTCAATCGCTGAGGGATAGGAGGTGGTGGTCTGGGCTCATCGTGTGGTTTACTACATGTAGGGGCATCCTTAGCTTTGTGTTCCTTGCCTTCAGTAGCAAGGTTACTCATTGTATCAGACATAACAGTTGGTTCCTTAGGTGCAAGAGCATCGATGGATGGCTTACTTGGAGTGGGATCTAGTAGGGGATCTCCCCCAAAATTGGCTTTTGTCCTTAGTTACATGCCACTACGCCATATGATGGCATTGCATTGCTGTGCATTAAAGGCTTTAGTGACTTCAATATCACTAGGTAACTCACCTGGTGGTCGCACTTTCAACATCTGGTAATCTTCCCAACTTACTTTTCCAAGGACCATATAGAGGCGGTGTTGGTTTGCATGATCGATTATTGGTTTTGCAACATGACAATCTGCATTGTGAGCATATAACTATGATTCTTCAAATGGCTTTCTTGATCCTGCAAAATAACTCGGGCAATTTCCAAGAGGTTACCCTAGTTTTGCCACTGAGTTAGAAGCTCATTGGTTCTGCCACTGTGTCTTTTGTTGGAATCTAGGAGGTTCGTTTGTGGCATTCTGTTGTGCTCCTGAATTTCCCTTGTTGCTTCCCCAACCAAAACTTGGACGTTGCCGCCACCCTGGGTTGTAGGTGTTGGAGTAGGGATTGTTGTTACGGTTGGTGTTCCCTATGTAGAATCCATATTCTTGTTGGTGGAGGAATTCGTATCACTGATGTTCTCCATCATAGTGCTCACAAGTGTATTGCACTACATTGGCCTCTCGGACAGTGGATAGTTCTTGCATGTTTTTGAGTAGGTTCGTTATGGTGGAGAGTTGAGCCTCCACAATCTAGGAATCATCCAACTAGAGTATTCCAAAAGCTTTAGGGCATGGTTTCAATCTCCCCTTTGGGAACTAGTGTACATCGAAAAGCTTACGTTCCTTCGATTCATTGTTATCGAATCATTGCTCTTGATTGGGTAAGCCTAATCCCCCAAACAATTGTTGAAAGCCATGGAGGATTTAGGAGTAATCTCAAGCTAGGTTTTTGCTATCCATGGATAATTCATAGATATTGTTTACATTGACTTTAGATATTGATTTTAATATCGTTATACTAATTTCGATATCACAATATTTATTCTAACTCGATCCTATTGTTTACCTAGCTCAAGAAATTGATAGAGAGCATCCATCATCTCCACCGAAAGCTAGGAATAAGGGGATTGCTATCCGAGAGCCATAAAAGCTTTAGATTACCGAGGTGAGTGTAGTCAGAGTCACGGGATTAGGCTAGGTGCCTTTTCTGATTCCATTGTCATTGTATATAGTATTGCTAACATCATTGTTAAGGAATATTGCATCAAACCACTTAGTGGATATCGTTGGTAAGTAGAGCTAAGTCATGGTATTGAGTATCGGACATCGATATTGTAATGGCCATTGCCACCGATCATTGTTATAGATTTCACCATTGATATACTCATTGAATTATTGAAGCATTGAGCATTTGACAGAGAGTATAGTCATTGTTATCGTCGTTGTCATTGTACATTAATATCGACACAGTTATTGTCATTGAAACATTGTAAATGAAGCATCGACTATTGCTATTGTCATTGAGATCATTGAACATTGCCATTGTTATTGATACTGCTATTGAACATTGACATCGGAACATTGCTTATTGATAAGAATCATTGAGCATTGCTATTGTTATTGAACATTGATTTTCGATATTGTCATCGGACCTTTGATTTGAGAGGACTTTGGATACAATTGGCATGCCATAGAATTTATGAGCTCAGTATACGGGTGGACTACGGTCCTTAGGCTACAACCTATATTGATTTGGTGAGGCGAAGGGATGTATTGTGATGTTGGTCATATTGGCGAGGCGGAGGGACTAGATTATTCATTGATTTGGTGAGGCGTAGGAATCCACTGTTGAATTATGGACTTATTGCTATTGAACATGAACATTGCGTTGCTACTATTGCTTCATTGCATTGTTATTGTTAAGATATGAGTTGAGATGTATTTCATTGATAAAGTGTTTAGTTGTATGTATGCCTAATGCATTTTATTTCATACATTTTAGGTTAAGGGTTCCACTGTTGAAGATCAGAAAATCGGCGTTGTTGACAAGTCACTACAGGCCACAAGTAGTATGTTTTTGTCTTAATGAACTCCTAGTATGGTGGCAAAGTAGTTGAACTAGTCGTGTATGACTCTTTTGATGTGTGTGTAATATGCATGACTTGTGCAAGTCATAAAGGCTCTAAATAACCTCTTTGAAATTGTCTAAAAGTGGCTAAATATGTGTATTTGGCAGTAAAAGGTAAAAACTTAGTAAACGAATTTGAATGGCCCTAAAATCTGAAATGCTAGTACATTATTGTATTGAAATATTGTTGGTAAAGTTTCATTGCATTTGGACATTGATTGCTTGGTTAAAAGGACTAAAAAACCAAATAAAAATTGACATTATAGTGCAGGGCGTACCGATATAGGTCAAGCTATATCGATACGGTCTTGCATAATTGGTCTAGGGAAGCATAAGCTAACCATAGCATATCAATACAAGTTTGAAGTGTATCGATACAGATTTTGGCAGTAAGGTTTGGGCATTTAAATGTATCGGTACGATCTCAGGCTGTACCGAAATGAGTCAACCTGTATTGATACGGTCTTAGGGGTATCGATACGTACCCAAGGAGTATCGATACAGGGTTGTTAGTTGTGTTAAAAGGTATTGAACACAGTTTTAAAGGATATACAGAATGGTCATTAATTATTACACAGCCTAATTGGATGGGTAAATGATAACGGAATGACATGAAAAGTTACAATATCACTATTATAGTATTGAATTTAAGTATTACATAGTTGGTTACATTAAGTGACCCCTAAATTATCATATTTACAATTTAGGCCTTAAAACTTGTCAAAGTTAGAAATTGGTCCTAATAAATGAATTAATTGTCCACATTAGACAAATTGGGGTAAAGCCTATACTTGGTAATGCTTGAAAAATATAACATCGATTGAATGACAAGTATTTATTATAATCTTATCGCACCGATCATCGTTTTAATCACCGATAGCATTCTTCAACCCAGTTCCCAACCAGGCCAGGCGAGGGATGTTACATTTGTGGTATCAGAGCTAGATTTTAGTCGATTCAAGGACTAAACCAAAGTTTATTGCATTGTTATTGTGTTACTTTGCCACCTAGGAGTTGTATAATGTGTATATTGTGACTTGTCGACTAATTTGATCTCTTTATGTTATAGATATGTCTGAGACTAATCAAGCTCACATCAATGAGCCTGCTCTCGGTTCCTCGACTCATGGCTAGGAAGTAAGGGGGAGACACATCGAATCCATCAAATCCCCCACCTCAGAATATCGAGCTGGAATTGCCTAACGTTCAGGCTGAGTGTTACCGAAATATGGCTAACATGTTCAAGCAATTTATGACCTTTCTGAGGGCCATGACGGTAGTGCAACCCCACCAGTTGTCCAATATACCCGAGCCCCTATTGACAATCTGACATCGCTCCAGACATATACTTTCACTAGTCAAGACGATGATAATACTGAGATCACCGAGTACTGGTTGGACAACATGATTAGAATTTTAAACAAGCAATTGCAGCATTCTGATGAGCACAAGTTGGAGTGCGCCCTTGCATTGCTAGCTGATGAAGCACTTCAGTGGTGGGAGACCACTATTCTTACCGTCCTTGAGGAAACTATCACTTGGGAGTTCTTCCTTCAAGAATTCCAAAATAAGTATGTTAGCGAGTACTACCTCGCAGAGAGATGCAACATCTTTATGTACCTTAAGCAAGGTGGGTGACCAGTCGAGAAGTACATTCGTGATTTCTACAAGTATTGTCGATGTGGTGTTGAATACATCAATAAGGAGGAAGAGAAGTGCCGCATGTTTATTACTGGGATTAGTGATGTACTTAGCCCTGTGTTCACTGCATTGAGCATCACTAATTTCTATGACTTGGTGAATCGAGTCAAAGCCATCAAAGCATCGTTGAAAGCCTAAAAAACCAATGGGTCGGGCAAATCTGAGAAGAGGGTTAGAGATGATTCTCGACCTCCTAGATGGAACAAGAAGGGAAAGTATCAAGGCCCTAAGCAACATGTCTACCCGTAGTTGTCTCGGTCCGAGAATATTGAGAAGCCTCAGACTATGACTTAGTCCTTTTCCAAGGCGTCGTCGGTTGAGAGCACTGAGGCTCTAATAAAGGTTCACAATACCCTGTTTGTAACTACTATCAGAATAGGAATCCAGCAGGTCTATGTCGTAAGTAGTCTGGAGCTTGTTTCTATTGTGGTGAGCAAGACCACTTCATATGAGATTGTCCCCTCAACACAACTAAGTCTGCTGCTACCCCGACAAGCAATGCAGTACCTACTCAGTCCTTCCGAAGTAAAGGGTTAAGACAAGGTTCGTCGGGAGCTACCGGGAGACCTAGTGGCTCTAGCAAGGCACCGAGTAAGCAAGAATCCAAGGTTCCTACTCAGATGTATCATGTTAGGAGCCGAGAAGAGGATGATGAACCTGATGTCATTGCAGGTACTATTGAACTATATTCCCACTCTTTATATGCATTGATTGATCATGGTTCTACTCATTCCTTTATAATTATTGTGCTAGTTAACAAACACCGATTATCTTCTGAGCTCATAGCACTGAGGATCACCGTAACCAATCCACTAGGTGATTGTGTCACTATAAGCCTTGTATGTAAGAATTGCCCCTTAGTGATTCAAGTTATCCCTTTTGTGGCCAACCTATTGGCTTTACTGATCCATGAGTTTGATGTTATATTGAGTTTGGACTGGCTTAGTGAACATCAAGCGTGAGTAGATTATAGTAAGAGAAAATTGTATCTCTGAGGCCTTGGTAAGGAGAGTATCGTATTGATGAGTTCAAGAAATCCTTTCTTGTATGCTTTGACATTGGAAGCCAAGGAAGGACCCCAGCTATTGGATGTTGACACTGTATGTGAATTCCCTGATGAACTCCCAAGTTTACCACCAACTTGTGAAGTTGAACTCAGTATCGAAGTGCAACTTGGACAAACTCCAGTTTCCATTGCACCCTATCAAATGGCAGCCGTTGAGCTGAAGGAATTGAAAACCCAGATTCAAGATTTGAATGATAAAGGCTTCATTCGACCAAGTTCTTCACCCTGGGGAGCTCCAGTTCTCTTTGTGAAGAAGAATGATGGTTCCATGAGGCAATGCATCGGTTACTGGCAGTTGAACAAGGTGACCATCAAGAACAAATTATCCATTGCCAAGGATTGATGACTTATTCGATTAGCTTAAGGATTCCATTGTGTTTTCTAAGATTGATTTGAAGTTTGAATATTATCAAATGAGAGTTAAAGAGTGTGATGTGCCTAAAACTGCCTTCCGTACGAGATATGGTCACTATGAATTGTTGGTGATGCCCTTCGGGCTAACCAATGCACCAACAACTTTAATGGACCTAATGAACTGGGTTTTTAAACTATATCTTGACAAATTTGTAGTGGTGTTCATTGATGATATCCTAATTTATTCCAAGAACCCTCCTGAACATCGAGACCACCTTCACATTGTGCTTCAAACTCTTCAGGAGAAACAATTATATGCTAAGTTTTCTAAGTGTGAGTTTTGGCTCACCAGAGTTGCCTTCCTTGGGCACATTATATCAGCTTCAAGGATCCAGGTTGACTCGAGGAAAATCCAAGCCATTGTTGATCGGCATCCACCAAAGAACATTGGTGAGGTAAGAAGTTTCCTTTGTCTTGCTGGCTATTATAGAAGATTCGTCAAAGGATTTTCTATGTTAGCAGCTCTATTGACTAAGTTGCTAAGGAAAGAAACTCCGTTTGTTTGGACCGAGGAACAACAAAGAAGCTTCAATCAATTGAAACAAGTTTTGACCCATGCAACGATTCTAACCCAACCTGAGTCTAGAAAGGACTACACTGTTTATAGTGATGCTTCGCATCTCGGGTTAGGATATGTCTTAATGCAAAAAGGCAAAGTCATTGCTTATGCTTCCAGACAACTAAAGCCACATGAAATGAATTACTCCACCCATGATCTAGAGTTGGCTGCAGTTGTCTTTGCTTTGAAAATTTGGAGGCATTATCTCTATAGAGAGAAATGTTACCTTTTTACCAATCATAAAAGCCTCAAGTATCTCTTATCATAGAAGGAGTTGGATCTTCGACAACGGAGATGGATGGAACTCCTCAAAGATTATGGTCTTGTCATCGACTACCATCCGGGCAAGGCCAATGTTGTAGCTGATGCACTCAGCCGCAAACCTCTGTCTGGTAAGTATCGTTATTGATCATTAAGTTTAATGTGTTGATTAGTGCATCGGCTTATTGAAAATTCCTTGTATTGTAGCTCCTCAAGCTATCAATGCCCACTTCCATCTTCGGAAGCATTATTGTCTTGTAGCTGAACTTCAAGTTCAATCTACCATCATATCGAGAATTCAAGCATTGAAAAAACAAGATCCTAAACTTCAAGCCATCGTTTCCAAGTTGCAAGATAACCCTGACTTCAAAGTGAATTATAAAGGACTCTTATGTTTTCGTGATCGGGTCTATGTACCCAATGATGAATCTCTTCGCACTGATATTCTCAAGGAAGCTCATTCGAGTTCTTTCTCTGTTCACCTGGGGTCGGTGAAGATGTAAAAAGACCTACATGAGCTTTATTGGTGGTCAGGCATGAAGTAGGCCATAGTTGAATTTGTATCTAAGTGCCTTACGTGCCAGAGTATTAAAGCTGAACATCGTGTTCCTACTGGCTTATTGCAACCCATCAATCTACCGCAATGGAAGTGAGAGAACATCACTATTGATTTTGTCAGTAGTCTACCCCTAACCCCAACTAAACACAATGCCATTTGGGTTATTGTGGACTGTTTCACTAAGTCAGCACATTTCTTACCAATTCGAATAGACTACGGTCTTCCTAAATTAGCTGACTTGTACATCAAGGAAGTTATTCGGCTCCACGAAGTGCCTCAGTCTATAATTTTTGATCGAGATCCACGATTTGCATCTTGGTTTTGGAAGTCATTATAAGGAGCTCTGGGTACCAGAGTTAATCTTAGTACTATTTTTCACCCTCAATCTGATGGCCAGTCGGAAAGGGTAATTCATGTTTTGGAAGATATGCTTCGAGCATGCATCGTTTATTTTGGAAGCTCTTGGGAAAAATCCCTACCTCTAATCAAGTTTTCCTATAACAATAGGTATTATAATAGCTTCCATTAAGATGGCACCGTATAAAGCACTGTATGGCAGACGCTGTAGAACCCATTGTGTTGGTCTAAACTCGGTGAAGGCAAGGCGTTGTTCGGGAAACTGAGGAATAGGTCACCATCATCCATGATTGATTAAAAGCTTCATTTGACCGATAGAAGGCCTATGTTGATCTCAAGCGAAGGGATATAGGGTAGGAAGTTGGTGAAAAAGGTTTTCTTAAAGTTTCACCGTGGAAGAAAGTTCTGAGGTTTGGCAAGAAAGGGAAATTGAGCCCCCGATTCATTAGACCCTTCGAGATTATTGAAAAAGTAGACCCTGTGGCTTATCTCTTATTGTTGCCCTCAAAATTGAGTAGAATCCACTATGTATTTCATGTATCCATGCTTCGAAAGTACCGTTCTGATTCCTCGCACATCATTGAGCATGAATCTATAGAAATTCAACCAAATTTATCCTATGGGGAAGAGCCAGTTCAGAATCTTGCAAGGGTAGTCAAGAGACTTCGTAAAAAGACTATTCCATTAGTTAAAATGCTCTTGAAGAGCCACACCGCTAATGAAGCAACATGGGAACTGGAGGAAATGACGTGAAAGCAATATCCTCATCTCTTTGACCCAAGTAAAATTTGAGGACAAATTTTTCTTAAGGGGGAGAGTTGTAACACCCTAAAATTCGGCCTAGTCAAAATTGGGATACGGCGACCAGAAACCCTAGATCGAAATTGTTCAAATATTGTATTGACATTGACCACAAGGTCAATTGTATCAATATTGGACTCTAATTGAGTCTAATTATTATCTAAGGGCCTTATTCAAAGTATTGAAAATCTATTTAGTGACTAAATTATAAAAATTGAAAGTTTGGGGGTACAAGTATAGAGAATTGAGAGTTGAGGGACTAACCTTGTGATTAGCCCTTCCTCAATTTATAATTACCATACGTGGGTTAATCTGATGTGTTTTCTTCATATGAAGGAAAGCCATTGGTTAACTAATGGATATAGAAAGAATGAAAAGGTAAAGAAACTTACCCAATTCCTCAATTAAGCTAGCACCACCACCCTATCTTCTTCTTCCTTGAAGCACACACCTCCATTGGTGTACATCGAAAAGCTTATGTTTCTTTAATTCATTGTTATCGAATCATTGCTATTGATCGGGTAAGCTTAATCCCCCAAATAATTGTTGAAATCTGTGGAGGATTTGGGCGTAATCTCAAGCTAGGTTTTTGCTATCCATGAATAATGCATAGATATTGTTTACATTGAGTTTAGAAATTGATTTTAATATCGTTATACTAATTTTGATATCACAATATTGATTCTAACAAAATCATATTGTTTACCTAGCTGAAGAAATTGATAGAGAGCATCCATCGTCTCCACCGAAAGCTAGGAACAAGGGGATTTCTATCTAGGAGCTGTAGAAGCTTCAAATTATTGAGGTGAGTGTAGTCGGAATCACGGGATTACGATAGGTGCCTTTCTCGATTCCATTGTCATTGTATATAGTATTGCTAACAACATTGTTAAGGAATATCACATCAAACCACTTAGTGGATATAGTTGGTAAGTAGAGATAAGTCATGGTATTGAGTATCAAACATCGATATTGTAATAGCCATTTCCATCGATCATTGTTATTGATTTCGCCATTGATATAGTCATTGAATTATTGAAGCATAGAGCATTTGACAGAGAGTATAGTCATTGTTATTGTTATCATCATTGTCATTGTACATTAATATCAACACAATTATTTTCATCGAAACATTGTAAATGAAGCATTGACTATTGCTATTTTCATTGAGATCATTGATAATTGCCATTGTTATTGATATTGCTATTGAACATTGACATCAGAACATTGCTGATTGATAAGACTCATTGAGCATTGCTATTGTTATTTGTAGCGATGTCCGTTTCGCTAAAAAACGAGTTTTCGAAGTGTTGGTTGTCTTTCGGATATAAAAATATTTATTCCGTGAGGGTTTTGAAAATACCGTATTTTATTTAAAGAAAGGGAGTCGCCACCGGCCACTGAGGTAGGCTAGACACCATAAAACCAGAGATTCGAAAACTGTTGAGTTCGGGAGTCGGTTACGGATGGGGAAGGATTAGCACCCCCACACCGCCCAAAATTGGTACTTTAATAATTACCGCTTTATTAATATTGGATTTTTCGGATTAAAGTGACGATTAGTTTAAAATTCGATTATAATTGCGAATAAATTTTAAAGGCCCCGTTATTCGAGAGTAAACGCCCAACCACTATCACTACGCCTGATACTAGCCCCGTTTACGCTCGGATAAAAGGGCACCACATTTACAATTTATATATCTGTTATGCAACCTAAAACATGGCGAATATAAATACAATGCGATAAAATATAAATAAATACTAACATAATAAAATACTAATCTAACATAAATAAAATACTAATCTAACATAAATAAAATACTAATCTAACATAAATAAAATACTAATCTAAAACATACATACATAAATATTAATCTAACTCATAAATAAAAACAAATCTAACATAAATAAAATATTAATCTAAAACATAAATTTAAAACATAAACAAATATTAATCTCAAACATACATACATAAATATTAATCTAACTTATAAATAAAAACAAATCTAACATAAATAAAATACTAACATTCATAAATATTAATCTAACACATAAAAAACAAATTTAACATAACTAAAATATTAATATAAAACATAAATTTAAAACATAATAAATACTAATCTAAAGCATAAATAAACATACAAAGTAAAAAAGAACACAATTATAAATTAACTAATACTTCATTAAATCATAAAAATTACAACATAAATAAAAAGGAAATAAAATATACCTAACTAGGAGCTCGAATAACGAACCCCGACTGAACCCTATCGGGATCTACCACGACCTCTCCAAAATTATTAACTAGATCGGACCTAAAATAAGACCCCGATCGAATGTTGGATCGAACCAACTAGGGTCGAGGGCACTACCCTCAACCCCGGCCAGCCTTGCGGCCGGCCTAGCTCCCAATTGGGGAGCCAATTTCATGGCCATTTTTCTTGGCAATTTGGCGTGTAAATCTCCCAAATTGGCTGCCCCCAATGCCTTGTATTTATAGGCAAAGGGGTGGGTAAATAGGGTGACGTGGAGCAACATGCTCCACGTATTTTCTTCCTTTTTTTAATAATATATTTTTATTATTATTTTTTGATTTTTCATTAATTTTATATTAATAATATTATTATTAAAATAATACTAATAACACTAAAACCCGGTCAAAATGAGTGATTACATTATTGATCATTTATTTTCGATATTGTCATCGGACCTTGGATTCAAGAGGACTTTGGATACAATTGGCATGCCATAGAATTCATGAGCTTAGTGTACGGGTGGACTACGGTCCTTGGGCTATAGCCTATATTGATTTTGTGAGGCAAAGGGATGTATTGTGATGTTGGTCATATTGGCGAGGCAGAGGGACTAGACCATTCATTGATTTGGCGAGGCGTAGGAATCCACTGTTGAATTATGGACTTATTGCTATTGAACATGAACATTGCGTTGCTACTATTTATTCATTGCATTGTTATTGTTAAGATATGATTTGAGATGTATTTCATTGATAAAGTGTTTAGTTGTATGTATGCCTAATGCATTTTATTTCATACATTTTAGGTTAAGGATTCCACTGTTGAAGATCGGAAAATCGGCGTTGTTGACAAGTCACTACAAGCCACAAGTAGTATGTTTTTGTCTTAATGAACTCCTAGTATGGTGGCACTAAAAAGTAAAAACTTAGTAAACAAATTCGAATGGCCCTAAAATCTAACATGCTAGTAGATTATTGTATTGAAATATTGTTGGTAAAGTTTCATTGCATTTGGACATTGATTGCTAGGTTAAATGGACTAAAATACCAGATAAAAATTGACATTACAGTGCAGTGCGTACCGATACAGGTCAAGCTGTATCGGTACGACCTTCATAATTAGTCTGGGAAAGCATAAGCTAACCATAGCATATCGATACAGGTTTAAAGTTTATCAATACAGATTTTGGCAGTAAGGTTTGGGCATTTAAATGTATCGGTACGGTCTTAGGTTGTACCGAAACGGGTCAACCTATATCGATACGGTCTCAGTGGTATTGATATAGGGCCTTAACCACTCAAAGTCAAAACTGAATCTGTGCATATCCATATTGATACGGACCCAAGGAGTATCGATACGGGGGTAGTTAATTCTGTTAAAAGGTATGAACACAGTTTTAAATGATTTACAAAATGGTCACTGATTATTGTACAACCTAATTGGATGGGTAAATGATATCAGAACGACATGAAAATTTACAAAATCATTTTTATAGTATTGAATTTCATTATTACGTAGTTTATTACATTAAGGGACCCCTAAATTATAATATTTATAATTTAGTCCCTAAAACTTGTCAAAGTTAGAAATTGGTCCTAATTGAAGAAGTATTGGTCCACATTGGACAAATTGGGCTAAATCCTATACTTGGTAATGTTTGAAAAATATAACATCAATTGAATGACACGTATTTATTGAAATCTTATCGCACTGATCATCATTTTGTTTACCGATAGCATTCTCTAACCTGGTTCTCGTCCAGGCCGGGTGGGGGATGTTACAAGCTATACCAGTTATTAATAATGTCCTACCTTGAATTTATTGCCCCAGTAGATTTCAAGAATAATACTACCTTTTTCGATGGTAACACACTATTTTAACCACGATAAAACCCTTATATATTTATAGTGCAGCTTTTCATAAATTAACTTGATTAAGTTTCAATCTATACTCCTAAGTGGTAGATTCACGAAGTAAGCTCATCTACTTAAACATCTTCTTTCGAAGTTTCTCTTCTAAGTACCTGACAACTAATTATTACCCCTTAAGTCTGTTAAGATATTAAGGCATAATAAGCATGCAATGCCAACTATCGTATGGCAAAGAATTTAAGGAAATGAAGCGCTAGAAGGATAGAAAATAATGCCATGGAATTCAAATTATTAAAAACCAAAATAAACTGAGCGTTAATCGTAAACATCCCCAACCAACTTTAAAAGCATAGTTCATGGTTGGGGGATCCATCCACAAAACATCGTATCTCAACATCACCATTTAGATAAAAAAATTAAACAAGAGAATAGGAAAAGAAAGAGGTTCGTCGATGCAAACCTTCAGATGCTCCAGAGCTATTGGTCTAAGATGGTTGAACCACTTTGCCTCTAGCTTGCTCTTTCACCACGGTGCTCTCCCTCGATTGAGTTGATCGATCTTCTTTAAATAGGCACTCGTGAAAACCCTAGGATGTGTTTTAAATTTAAAATTTGATTACACACCAAGATAGGCATGTTATCTTCTTATCCTCTTTTGAATTTTAGGGCTGACTTGTACTGGGTTCAATGACTATTTTAACCGGGCATCGGACGATATTTCTTTGCCAACCGAGCTTGGCAATCTATGGTCCAACTTTGCCAACTGCGACTCAGCAATTCTCTTCTATTTTTCTTTCTTCTTGCTTTTGCATGGCTCTGCCAAGCCTGCCCTGCTCCTATCCTCCATCAATACCAGCAATACAACCTTTCAAACTAGAAAAAAAACAACTCCCTAACTCCTTATGCAAATGCATGATTTTAACAACTAAATGTAAACATATATACCTAAGGACAAGAAAAAGCATTGTGAAATATTCATAAAAATTAGTACTTTTTAGGAGTTAACACTCCCCCAAACCTAGCTCATTGCTTGTCCTCATGTAATGCAACTAAAATTAAGAAAACAAAAAATAAAGTGAGTTCCTCGGCAAAATTGTTCTGAATGTCATCAATTGCTAGTAAGCAGAATTTGCCCTTAGTTCTATACGCATAAGGACATATCGATATTCAAAGGAAAACATGGTTCCTAGGTTGAATAGCATACCGATATGGCTACAAGTATATCTGTACCCAATAGCTATTAAGTATACAAACATTTCCAGTATTTAAAATCCATATCGATACGGCTAAGGGTGTATCGATACGCTTGGACCAAATTTGGCTATTTAAGTACAAAAACACTTAGAAAATATTGGCGGTTTTAGTTTTTATCTTAGAAACAATTTGAAGTTCGAATTCTTTTCATTTTGTGAGTCTTTTTAAGTACTTAAAAATTATCCAATTTTACTAATTGGTCCTTGAAATTCTTGTTATATCAAAATGAAATATTAGTTTTACAGATACTCGTGGGATCGTATTGGTACGAAGCCTAGTATTGATACGGTGTCCCGTGCGTTAGTTCAGTTGATGTATTGAAGAAGTTTTAGATTATTCATTTTTGGTCCCTGTATCATTTGTAGGCAAATTGAATAAGTTTTAATGATATGTTGTAGCTAAAAAACATGTATGCATACAACCTGATTAATTGAGGATTGGTAACCCCAAATTTATATAAGTCCTCATAATTTTCTAGATTTTAATTTGATCCCAAAATTGCAACTACGCACAATTGGATCTCTTTTCGACGCCCAATTCGATTGAGATTTAACCACTTCCATTATGTATATTCTAGGTCTAAATGATGCATCTAGAAAAGATTAAAAAGAAAAAATGACCTAATTTGAGATATTCGGTTCATGTTTGCTACGGTAAACCTAAAGTAGCTTACTCAGTTCGGCCTAGTGCCTAGGCCGGGTCAAGGGGGTTACAGATTTTGTGCTATATATAATGTTTCGTATAGGAGAGAAAATCCACATGGGAAAAAGTAGATTCACCTCCAACTCTTTATGCCTCGTCAACTCCATCCATGAGATCTGCTACTCACCCGCTCCACTATTCCTCCAGCATCTTCCAATATCCTGTACAGGTGCCACAAAACACCACCTTTCCCATAAAAGAACCAATATATATGACATTACAGCGTAGATAGTGTAATTTCCTATCTACATGCCAATCATATACAATCTAACCTAAATGCAATCTATATGAGCTTGAAAACATGAAAAAGATAAGTAAAAGGGTATATAAAATAGATCATTTACGCACTTATCACATATATGCTCATTGGAAAACTTTTTCATGGTCATTTATTTAAAACTACAAATCAAATTCTTGAGTTATTTTGGCATAATCAAGTGTGACTACACATTTATTCAAAATCATCAGATACACAAATCAAACTTTTAAAATACAGGCTTAAGTCCCTGCCCCTTCAAATCATATACATATCTATATCCTATAACCATTACTCATCCGACCTTCCGCTAACATCCAATAAATGAGCGAAGCGAATAATTATAGCCATCCAACCTCCGAGATACTTTTTGAAAGACGATCGATCAATTAAACACGAAGAGTCCATCAACAAACTTTGTAAACACATAGATTACTCTTATCCTATGGCATGTCAACTATATCCAATCCAGTTTCTAATTGTCACAAGCCAATATACCAATTAACATGTTTACCTATTGTTTTTCTTATGTATTTAACAAATTGGAAACATATACAGATAGTGGTGCTCCAGGCAACCCATGCATAACATATTAGAAACTTATTTGGTGCACAAAAATAGTAAGTTCTTGCAGCTCATGCTTCCAAAATAAGTCATGTTAAACATGATTTCATATTCTATCCGATATGCCAATGGCAAAATTAAGAAAACTTACTTCCGAGCTTAGTTAAACTTTCTAGGCTTAATCTAAACTCCCAAGATATGATTTTGATACGTGTAAAATAGTCTGTGCAACTCAGAGAAAGTATACTCGTTGATCAAGTAATAAGGTGATAAGTAGAGTTTCGAACCAACAGGGATTTGAGTAACAAACTCAAGGTGATTGCACTTAAGAGTTAGTAAAATAATAATGGTGTGATAAGGATTATGAACTAAAAGTATTAAAAAGTAAAGATGAAGAAATGATCAATGAACAAGTAGATGTTGTAGCAAAGATTCTAATTATTATGGATGTTGGTTTTATTGCCTAAGAAATTGCTAATTTCTATTCGAGTGATATAGCAATGAGACAAATCTTATCTACTCAATAGGGTTTTCTAATTAACTCTTAAACTCTCTTGATAACTAGAAGTTGACAACATGATGCTATGGCAATACATGTCTGCGTAAACCCTAACAACTTATTATCTATTCAAGTTCCTCTTATTAGTCGTTGAAATCCTGAACTTTTATCTAAGCTAGATTAGAACCTAAGTTAACAGCTTAAGCTCTACTATTCATGTGGCTTAACTTAACATTCTCAATGTTAAGTCACAAATCATTAATTAATGGCTTCTCTTTATAGCTCTTATAATAATTAAGCATTATGAAAGATGAACAGAAAAGATAAGAAACAAGTGCTATATCATTAAACGATAATTTAAACATAGTATCTTAAAAACAATAAGCCCACCGAAAGAGTATTTAGCTCATGTCTGAGCAAATAACATCTATAATAATAAAAGTGTATGTCTATCAACGGAATATTGCATAGCAAAAGATTAAGTATTTTGTTTGTTAATTCAAGAAACAATGTCAATTATATGTTACGTGCAAGTATACACGGTCAACAAGTAATAAAGTAGTGAGTTGAGTATCGTCTCCACAGGGATTGTCCATGAATTAATTTCCACGAACAATACTTGTGAACTGTAAAATAAAAGTGATGGCAATCGATTGAATGAACAAGTAAAACTAAAAGAACTAAAGAAATTAAAAATGATAAAGGAAACTGAAGTAAAGATCCAGGTAGATTGACAAACAATTGGTGTAATGATGATTGGAAGTCTTGGCAAGGGATGTTTGGATTTCACACTAGCAAAGGCAACAACTAATAACAGTAAACTATAATTTTAATGTCAGACAAATTTTTAAGTTAGTATTGCCTTTGTCAATGGCAATACCCTAAGTTAATTACTTTTAACACCTATATGTCTATAGTGAGTTTTCAAACAATTAACTTGATGAAGATCTAAACTTTGCTCCTAAGGGGTAGATTCACTTCAGGTGTAAGTTCATCTACTTGAATCTCTTCTATCGAAGTTTTTCTCCTTAGTATTTGTCAATTAATCCTTATCTCCTAAGTCTGTTGAGACATTAGGGATAATGAGCATTCAATGCCAACTATCATTTGGCAATAAATATATGAAATGTAAGCACATACGAAATGGACAATAATGCGAAAGCATGTAATTTTTAAAAACTAAAAATACTAAGCATTCATCGTGAACACCCCTAGCCAATGTAAAGGATTAGTTCATGGATGGGGAAACCAACAACAAATCATCATTTTGATTCATCATCACAAAAACCAAAAATAAATTCAAGAGATTAGAAACAAGGAAGGAGTTCTTTCGATGTTGCCCTTCAATGGATCCAGAGCTCTCGACAAATCTACCCAAGTTGCTTCTACCATTCTCTTCTCTTTGCTCTTTTTTGGCTCATTATTAAACTCCTTTATATAGGCATTGGTGAAGACCTAATTAGGGTTAGGGTTAAGTCCACAATTTTTAGCGTCGCACTCTTTGGACGTGACATCCACGCGTTATAGTAAATAGGGCTGACATCATCGTCCTTCATTCTTTTGCCAACCAAGCTCGGCATTCTTCTCCCTTCTTTTGCCAACTGAGCTCAACATTTACTTCATGCGTCCACTTGCTCCAGTCTTGTCGTACCTGCATACCACATCAAGAAAACACCCCTTCACTCTGGCAATGAAAACTATACATTGCTTAAATTCAAGAAAATCCATTCTCTTTTCTCTTGAATTTTCAGATCTGCCCAAACTTCCTTGATTGAGTCTAGAGCTCCTAGTTCTTGCAACAACTTGATTGAAGGCTTCCAAATCCAAGATTGCGCTACTCTATCATTTGGTATCAGATTTGGGATGATTCTTGACAAGAATTTTGGTGTTTTTGGGTGAAAACTCAAAAATTAGGGAAAATTCGTCAAATTCAAACGAGCGAATTTTGAGCTGAAAATTTCCAGATTAGATCTAAACCTTTGGAGGAGTCACCACATAAAATTTTAGAATTTTTTGACATCGGGAACACCTCGAACGAAGTAGATCAAGTTGCTGCAAAATTCTAGGGTTTTCGGGGTTTTTCTATTTTTCTTTCATTCTTAGCCATTAGTTTTCGCTTGTTTTAGCTTTTATTGCTTCTTACACATCTTCTAACACCTTCTTGTTTCCTTGTGTTAGTAGGACTAAAAGTTGCATACTCTTCTTTCTCCTTGCAACTATAATTCTATTGGTGTCTAACCTTTTCTTTGGATTCTTAAAGCAATTAGGATGTTTTATTCTTTTTTCAACACTCGTTATCGTATACCAATAAATATTTTTCGGTCACGATGTAAGATATAAGGTAATCTATGTTCTTTAATTATTGATGGTGATAGTCGTGTAAACTTAGTGAGTAGCTTCATTGTTGATGCATTCGATCTACCATGCCAAGAACACCCTAAGCCGTATCATCTTCAAGGGTTTAATAGCGGACCGGATATGAAGGTAACCAAACGTTGTTTAATCTCTTTTACTCTTGGAAGCTATTGTGATGATATATGGTGTGACGTAGTTCCTATGGAAGTCACCCACTTGCTATTAGGAAGACCTTGGAAAAATGATCGGGACGCTGTCCATCGAATCAATACAAATGGATACTCGGTTGTGCACCAAGGCCATAAGCTCTCGTTTGCTACAATAGAGCCGGAAAAAGTAGATGAAGAAATAGCAAAAGCAAAAAAACAGTGTGAGAGGATAAAACAAAAAAGATTGGAAGCGCAAAAGGTTGAATCAATTGACCACACAAAGGCAACCAACCATGAAGACATCCCAAAACCAGAAGGTACACATGATTCTCTTCGTACTTCTACTTCTAGCATTTCTGCGAATGTTGATATTGGAGAAGAACCATCTCCCAAACAAAAGGATAGTGATGGTGAACACATTAGACAAGATGACAATGCTTCTAATCCCTCATGTGAAGTAGTAGGTCCACTTGCTATACTCTCATCACCTCCCCACGAAAAAGGTAAGTGTAATTCTAACCCTTCATTTGATTCTTGTCCTATCATTTCGTTAGAAACACTTTCTCCTCTACAGAAATTGTACATTGATGATAAATTTTATGAGAGGGATATGGGATGTGAGATACAAAAGACTGAGAGTAAAGAGGCCGAGAGTGAAAAAATTCAAATTAATGGTCCAAATTTGGTGAGTGAAAATACATATGAGGTAAAAGTCACACAAAGCCCAAAAGAAAAAGACAAGAAAAAGAACGCGATGAGTGATTTTGTTTTGACTAGTCATTACAAATGTTCGAGTAGTGTTGTCTTATTTTTTCAGGATTTTGTTGAACCATTAAGAGGAGCTCAATTAGATCACTCCACATACAACAAAGAAGCCTTTTCAATTGAAGTTGATGATTGTTCTCTCATTGCCGATTTAGCTTTGAGGACGAATCCTTTTGAGGAGTGGGGGAATGATACATGCATGAGCGGGGTTAAATTACTCATATTGGACAAGAAGCTGAATTTGTTCGATGCAAACAATATTGGCCAAAACAATGCACGCATAGGAGGTCAAAAACGATGCATCTTGGACAAGAAACTGAATCTGTTTGTGAAGTCTGGAAAGTCAGCTAACTTGCGACGAATTTTTGGATGGGATCCAGGCATTAATGGGTCAACATGTCTTCTTAAAACCTGTCCGGCTGCAAATTAGCTTTCCAACACATCTTGAAACGCCTCAATCGGACATTTGGATCTCAAGATACGTCTATTTTAGCGAAGACAGCGCATGCAGAAATTCCTATACGGGATTTTTTGATAATTACGAATTTTCAAGATTTTATTTGATTATTTGTAATTTAAATCAATATAGGGTTCTGCAATATCTATTAGGATCAGATTTATTTAACTAGGATTTTATTTTTAGCATTTATTTATCATTAGAAGTTACTTATCTAATTAGGAGATTAGATTTTAGCATTTATTTATTGTATTTAATTCCTAAGTTTAGTAGGATTAAAACTTCTCCATGGCCTATATAAAGGAGGCTTCACCCACATTGTAATTCAGATTTCATTGATTAATAAAAAGTTATCTTTGGAGATTTTAGTATTCTTTGAGTTTGCAAGTGTTCGGTAAACTTGTCTAGAAGCCAACTTCAACATAAGATCATCGAGTTCTTGTGAGGGAGATGATCTTCACACTCTTGCTTGCCTAGGTAATTGCATCTAGGAGGGTGGGTTAGAGCCGCTTGAGGTTGCTTGCTTAGATAATTGAGTCTAAGAGGGTTCCGAGGACAAAACAAAATCAACAATTGGCAAGCCATCTTCATCTTCAACCTTCACACCATCTTCCATAATTCCCATAAACAAAGCTGAAATTTTCAGATTTGTTTTACTTATCTCTTTCTCAATATTTTTTTTAATATTCTTATTTCTTATCATCTAATCCTTCATCTTGTCTTTCTTTCTTTAAATTTCCAGCCTTGAATCTGAAAAATTCAAGAAAATCCATTCTCTTTTCTCTTGAATTTTCAGATCTACCCAAACTTCATTGATTGAGTCTAGAGCTCCTAGTTCTTGCAACAACTTGATTGAAGGCTTCCAAATCCAAGATTGCGCTACTCTATCAGGATGATGTATTTGGTTTAAAAGTTATGTAGCCACAAGCAATTATGTAAAAGTGGAAATTGTAAGTGCAATGGTGGATGCAATAAAAGAATAAAGCAATATTTAAACGATCAATTCTGGTAGCAATAACTGAATATATAAAGGAAAGAGAAATATAGAATTAAGCCATGATCTCCTTTGTTTAGTTTGGCAGAAATATCAAGTACACTTCGAGGAAGTTCGATGGCTCATTTAGAAAATAGAAAGCGAGCTTAAGTACTAGATTCCATTTAATCTTCAACTGCGGACTCAGGGAAATAGATCGGCTATAACTCTCATCATTAGTCAGTACAATAACCCTTTGAACGAGTGGATTAACTCTCCTTGTATCTGTTCAACTTTCGTTGTAATACTCATTAACCTGACTTGTCATTGCATCCGTCAATGTCAGTGGCTAGTTCAACACTCTCATGCAAAACATAAATTAGATCCAACAATTATAGCTTAAGAAAAAGCTAGTAGAAATATATATAAACTGAAGAGCAGTTTTTAACAAGTTCATAAACTTCAAAATTTTAAACCACTATCAATTAAGTACAAAATAAAAAAGTAATCTCCAACAAACATCTAAATTAAGAAGAGTTTAAGAGATAACAAAGTATTTTCCTCAATTCAGCACTTGATTCCTCTTTTCCATAGATAATAATGCCTTACTTCACCTCAAAACTCCAGAAATGAGCTTAGGCCGCCATGGGAGGGTAGGGAAAGCTCAGAGGTAGAAGATGATATGAGAAAATAGAAGATGATATGAGAAAATGGAAATTGTGTGACTCTCTCTCTCTCATCCCAGATTCGTCCTTTTATAGGCTGCTAAGAAAAGACACATGTCCTGTAGGTGTTCTGCGTGACCCATGGCCGTACAGAGTTTGTTATAACAAATAATACATATGGCAGGGTCGTCCTTATCTTTTAGCAGACTAGATAGCTGGCAGATACAGTGTTGAGCTGGCTGTAGTGGTGAGACTTCCTCTACAAGGACATTAGAAATACAACGACAACAAGGTAAAATAGCAGAAATGTGTGAAATAAGAGCAACTCAGACTAAGTTAAATAAAATCTAGGAAATAGATATGAAAAAAATAACATTGAGCATTTTGTTCATTTACTTTAATCATGTTATGCTACGGCATCAGAGAGGCAACTTAAAATTTCCCTAAAGCTTCTTAAGCATGGAAATCATGTAATCGCATCAAGCATGTAATCAAATCACAAGAGCTTTTAGCACATGCTAATAGTTAAGCATAAAATCATCATAGGTTTTCATCATTAACACAACAACAGTTCCATTACTCTAAAACCATAGCAGAAAAAAGTAAACCTAAAACCAACTCACTACGAACTAACCTAAGAATATTCTATGAACTAACCTCCCCATACTTGAGAGGAGCATTGTCTTCAATAAAAAAAGAAACATTCAATGAAAAAAATAAACATGCAATGCAAAAATTAAATAAGAGTTTAGAGGATGCGAGAAGGTAATATTTGTCGCGCCTAGCTCTTTTTTTATTCTCCAACGCGAGGTGCAGAAGGTCCAAGCTCTACAGTAGCTTGTGGTGGTGCATGGGATACTGGGACATCCTGTGGAGTTGAAGTAGAAGAGTCTATGGACTCCGAGGTGGTTGGCATGTTCCTCATCTTCTCATCAGTCTCATCTAAGAGATTGAGTCAAACTCGACCAGAAATGGTCTTGGTGCGAGTCCTTGGAGCGGAGGGAGTGGTGCAATGAGTAGTCAATATAGAGGCTCGTGGCTCAGATGCCAAAGCCTCAGTTTCAGCATCACTCACCACATGGATTCGGCTAGCAAGAATAGGTCCTTTAGGGTACATATGGGCTTTGCCATTGTCCTTCCTTGATGGTTTTGGCCTTCTTGGCTGAGCGACGCGATGTAGTGACAATCGGTGGGGGCTTCACCAACAATTGTTGATTTTCTAGAGCACACAACTCTCTTCTTTCCTCTTTTTTTCTTAGCAACAGGGGTAGAGTGGATCGAGGCATCTTCTTCATCTCTTGGCTGGGGTGATGGATGTTCAACAGGTGCAGGGGAAGCAAGTTCGGTGATGTATGAGCAAAGAATGGTGAGAATGCATTAGTAGAGACTGGGAAAATCTCGCTAAAGAGGGATCTTAAGGCCATATCCCTCTCTTGGACATACAGGCAATATGGTCGGAGATACCCAACAATTGTTTCTGGTACAAATGTAGTGGGTGTATTTGTAACATCCCAAAAACTGGTCTAGTCGGAATTGGATTGTAGCAATCAGAAACCCTACACCGAAAAGGGTCCAAATACTGTATTGACTTTGACCGTATGGTCAATTACATTGATATTGGACTCTAATTGAGTCAATTTATCACTTAAGGACCTTATTAAAATTTATGGAAAGTCTTTTAGTGACTAAATTATGAAAATTGAATGTTTGAAGGCAATAGTGTAAAATTTGGGAAGTTAAGGGACTACCCTTGTAATTATCCCATTTTGGGATAAGTCACCTCCTAGCTTGCCTCCTTTTTCACGTGATTTGTATATGAGATGTTAGAAAGATGACAACATGATGAATAGTTATTGATGGGCTTGTGTAAGTGAAGAAATGAAATAAAAGATTATAATATAGTTTTTCGTCGTAAAGAGGAAACCCATCGTTTATAGAGTAAATAGGAGGGAAAGGCGTTTTAACAACACTTTTAAGTATTTCTCAACTTCACTGAGCTTTTTCCCTCATTCTCCTATCATCTTTACACTGAAATAAAGCAAACACCTCCATTGTCATCTCCTACCTCAAGCTCAAGCAAGCACCTCACTTAGTCCCTTGAGATTTCTTTGATTTCTTTACACCAATATAAAGCTCTTGGATTGGTGAGTGAATGTAGCACCCCCTTCCCGGTCTGGTAGGAAACCGGGTCGGAAAGTGTTATTAGAAAACATATTGGAAATCTAGAAACGAAATTGGAGTTCAAATCTTTATTCAGAATGTCTAAATAGTCAATTAGAAAGTTTAGTGGACCTGTCATTACCAATCTTATTAGAATTAAGGCCAATTTTAAACTTTTCAAACTAAGGGGTTTAAGTTGTAAATTTTGCAAATTAACGATCCTAATTAGAGTTTTTATTACCAACTTGTAATTAAACTTACCAATTATTATTCTATGAAGTTTCGTCACTACCAGATATCGTTTACCTACTCAATTAAGCTATTCAGGTTTTAGTGACCATTCCGTAAATAGTCCAAGGTTCATTTTAAGCATTCTTAATCGGATTAACTAATATCGTATCGATACCCTTTGAGCCGTATCGATGCACTAAGCCTAATTTCAGATTTCCAGATTTACAAGTTGACAAACCCATACCTATACAGCTATGCCCGTATCTATACTGGTTGACCGCGTTGACCTCATACCGATACGCTCTAAATCGTATCGATACCATTTTCAACATCAAATTACAGTGACCAAAATCCGTATCGACATGCCCTAGCAGTATCGATACTCCATGCTTCATTAAGCCAATTTATGCCTAGGCGTACCGATACGCCATCAACCGTATCGGAACGCATTAACTTGTAATGATAGAATTTTACTGGTTTTTATTCGATTTACCCAAACAAATGTTAATCAAATTTGAGTAAACTTTACCAGCAACCTTAAAAACAGTATTTCTAATTTTGTGTCGAATTTTAGGACGTTTCGAATCCGTTTACTGTGACTTTACTAATTAGTGTATTTTAAGCTCATTTTAACTAGGTTACCAACCATATTACACATACGTCACTTAGGCTCTATTGGGCTATTACAAACATATCAAAATGGGTCATTAAAATAGGTTTAGACCTTATGCCACCATACTAGGAGTTCGGAAACAAAGCAAACTACATATAACTTGCAGAAGTGACTTGCAACCGGGAGTTTACACGATCGAGCTCGGAAGATCTCAAGATCCTGAAACGCATGGGACACACACACACATGTTAGGCTTGTTTGGCCTAGTGAGGTAGTCATAGACACATAAACAACATCAATAACATATAAGGCATGCTATGAACATGAATAGCATATTAGCATATTTAAACATCATGATCACATTATTTTAATTACATAGTTCATACTTAGGTTCTTTTTCATAATTTCATATAATCATATTAAAGCTTGTATACATATTAATCCCTTGGACAATGTGACAAATGGATACTCGGATTTCCCCTTTTCTCCAACACGTATCAGAAATAGGCCGCAACCTTGAGTCGTAGCTCCAGAAAGTCCATTACACAACCACTCCTTATTTCCCCTACATATAGGCCGTAGCCTTGGACCGTAGTCTACCCTTACTTATACGAGCTCAAATAACCCTATAGCATGCCAATTGTATCCAAAACTCACAAATGTACAAAGTACACATATATCCCTGTATTTTCTTACCTTTGTGCCCGTAGGCCATATCATATCGAAAACGGAAGTGAGTCGTAGCTCCATAGCATATCATAACACATGTTCACATCGAATCATCACATAATCATATCAATTTCACGTAATATGTCATAGTTTCTCACATTTCAACATATCATTTTCATAGTTCATTTATATTAGACCACATGTCACATATATATTCATGTCTATATCAGAATAACACAAAGGCTTACCCAATCTTACCATTTGAATTTATATTCGGTTTCTCTACTTGACCTTTGAAAATATGCATAGCAAATCAAAATAATACAATGGGATGGCACCGAGCCTATCCCTTGACACGACTACACTGACCTTGATTACGTAGCTCTCGAATTACAATTCCGTTGTGCCTAGCTTCCTTTGGAGATGACAATGGATCTTTCTCCAACACTTGAGCTAGCACAAAGTTAGGATTACAATAGAATTCGAATTAAGGATTCAGAAACATATTTTGAATTTACCAGAGCTTAGGGACAACGTCGAATTAAAAAATCAAACTCCTAATTCATGGGTTCCTACTTGACCCGAGAGACCTAATTTTGAAATTAAACTTCAACGAAAGATCGAATCATCAATTTAATTGAGGGGTTTTACTCACCGAATCATGGGTTTTCAAACGGTATATCAAACTCGAACGAAGATCAAAGGTTGCATCGAGGTGTTAGCTTAGCTTGGAGGTTGAAGATGTCAATGGAGGAGCTTGCTTAATGGAAGACAAGATTTTTGGGTTTTTCTTATGGGAGTTCAAAGTTGAGAGCCTTATTTGTTATCCTTTCTTTAAAACTTATTTGGTCATTTTAATCATGAGTCACCACACCTTTAGCCAATAGGAACATTTCATCTAGGAAAAGGTTTCCTAAACCCAATATCTTTCTTATAAAGCTTTGCTTTTGATGACATTAGCCTTCCATTCTGATAATCCTTCATGTGGGAAAGGACAAGCAAGGAGGTGTGTAAGCACCTTGCTTACTTTCTCTTCAAATTGGCTTCGAACAAATTCAAAATAGGGAACCCGTATCGATACGCCCTTGGCCGTATCGATATGCCCTCGCTAAAAATGGTAAGTTAGTTATTGGTAGCTGGGCTGTATCGATATTGGCTTGACTGTATCGATATGCCTTGCTCAAAATTTGCATTTTTGGCTTCGAATTTCAAACAAGGAAGTCCACTTACTCAAATAGGACCAAATTGTGATGTCATTACAAAAGAGGGGTATAATGGTCATTCATTACAACATTTTACATATCAGATTCGAAACTTCTGGTCACTAGAACCTAATTCCTACTAGGCCATTTTTCAGGATGTGACAACTCTCCCCCTTAAGAAAATTCGTCCTCGAATTTTTATTTCATGCAAAAAGATGTGGGTACTGCTTTCGCATGGTCTCTTTAGGTTCCCACGTTGCCTCTTCAACAGAATGACTTCTCCACAGAACTTTCACTAAGGCCACAAACTTGTTACGATGTCATTTGACTTCTCAAGCAAAGATTTGTACAGGTTCCTCCTCGTACATCAGATTGGACTAAATCTTTGCAGACTCTGGCTCGATCACGTGAGAGGGATCTAACCGGTGTTTGTGTAACATAGATACGTGGAAGACGTTGTGAATCTGACTTAACTTCTCGGGAAGAGCTAATCGGTATGCTATAGGTCCAACTCTTTTAATCACTTCAAACGGGCCAATGAAAAAGGGGCTTAGCTTCCTTTTTTTGCCAAAACGAAGGATCTTTTTCCATGGAGATACTTTGAGGAAGGCCTTCTCACCAACCTCGTATTGGATATCTCTTCTTTTCACATCAACATATGATTTCTGTCGATCGAAGGCAGCCTTAGGTCGATCACGAATAACGGTTTTCCTTTCTTCGGTCTCACGAAGAAAGTCGGGACCTAGTATATTGCCTTCACCGAGTTCGGTCCAACAAAGAGGAGTTCTGCATCTCCTTCCATACAAAGCTTCGTGCGGGGCCATTTGAATTGAGGCATGATAAATGTTGTTGTATGCAAACCCGACTAAAGGTAGGGATTTCTCCCACATATTCTTAAAGTCGATGACACAAGCTAGGAGCATATCCTCCAGAATCTGAATAACTCTCTCAGATTGGCCATCGGTTTGAGGATGGAAAGTAGTGCTAAGGTGCATTCGCGTTCCCAAGGCCTCGTTAAGGTCCTCCAAAACTGAGCTGCGAATCGAGGGTTACGATCAGAGATAATAGACACATGGACTCCGTGTAACCGAATGACTTCATAGATATACAACTATATGAGCTTAGGCAAACTGAAATCCATTCTTACCGGAAGGAAATGAGCGAACTTAGTAAATCGGTCAACAATGACCCAAACAACATCATTCTTCTTCGGTGTCATAGGTTGGTCACTTACAAAGTCCATTGCAATACGCTCCTATTTCCACTGTGGAAGCTCGATAGGCTGCAGAAGACCAGTAGACACCTTGTGCTTGGCTTTGACTTGTTGGCAAGTCAAACACCTAGTCACAAAGTCTGTGATCTCATTCTTCATTCCGGACCACCAATATAGCTCATTTAGATCTTTGTACATTTTAATAGCTCCCAGGTGAATAGAAAAGGGGCTAGAATGAGCTTCACTTATAATCTGATTCCGAAGATCCTCATCATCGGGCACACAGATGCAGTTGTAGAAACATAACAAGCCTTCAGAATTCATAGCAAAGTTAGGATATGTGTTATCCTTGACCTTAGTAATGAGAGGCTGCAACTCCTCATCATTTTCTTGGAGTGCTTTGATTCGAGATACAATGGTTGACTGTACTCTCAGTTCGGCCAACAACTTGCCATGCTTCTTGAGTCGAAAGTGAGCGTTCAAACATCTCATAGAGGGGGTAGGTTTCTGACTAAGAGCATCAACTACGACATTGGCTTTACCAGGATGGTAATCAATAACCATGTACTAATCTTTCAAAAGTTCCATCCACCTACGCTGATGGAGATTTAGCTCTTTCTGAGTCAAAAGATACTTTAAACTTTTGTGATCATTGTACAAATAACACTTTTCACCATACAAACAGTGTCTCCAAATCTTCAAAGCGAAAACAACGATAGCTAATTCCAGATCATGAGTCAGATGGTTCAGCTCGTGTGGTTTGAGCTGACGTGAGGCGTAGGGAATGACCTTTTCTTCTTACATCAATACACCGTCTAATCCCAGGTGGGATGCATCACTGTACACAGTGAAGTCTTTGCCCGACTCGGGTTGCACCAAAATAGGAAAATGAGTAAGGCTTGCTTAAGCTGACCGAAACTCCTTTTCTGATCCAAATACTCAGAAAATGAGTGTTCTTACGGAGGAGCTTTGTCAAGAGGGTAGCAATCAGTGAGAATCCCTTAACGAATCTACGGTAGTAGCCTGTAAGACCCAAAAAACTATGAACTTCTCCCACATTCTTCGAAGGAATCCAGTCAATGATTGCTTGAATCTTCTTTGGGTCAACTTGAATTCCCGCATAAGAAATCATATGGCCTAGGAAGGACACTTCGGATAGCCAAAATTCACATTTACTGAATTTGGCATATAATTGTTTCTGTCGGAGAGTCTGGAGTACAATCCAGAGATGTTCCCCATGGGTGGCAGAATCTTTGGAATAGATCAAGATGTCATCTATGAAGACAACCATGAATTTATCAAGGTAGGGTTAGAATACACGATTTATCAAGTCCATAAAAGCTCCAGGTGCATTTGTGAGCCCAAAAGGCATCACTAAAAATTCATAGTGGTCATATCTGGTTCGAGAGTCAATCTTTGGAACATTAGACTCCTTCACTAGCATTTGGTAACATCCTGATCGGAGATCTATCTTGGAAAACATAAAAGCATCTTTCAACTGATCAAAAAGGTCATCGATTCTCGGTAATGGATACTTTTTCTTAATTTTCACCTTGTTCAACTGACGATAGTCAATGCATAGGTGCATGGACCCATCCTTCTTCTTAATGAACAACACCGATGCTCCCCAAGGTGAGGAACTCGGTCGAATGAATCCCTTATCCAAAAGGTCTTGGATTTGGGCCTTTAGTTCTCTTAACTCCACTTGGGCAATTCTATACGGAGTAATAGAGACCAGAGTAGTCCCAGGTTACACTTCTATTCTGAATTCCACTTCTCGGGTAGGAGGGAGTCCCAAAAGTTCATCAGGAAGCACATCGGAGAATTTTTTCACAACAGGTAAATTTTCAAGTTTTAGATCTTTTATAGCATACATGAGAGTCTTCTTAGGCTCAGGTTCGGATTTCATCAAAGTTATGCTTTCCTTACCGAGTCCACGGGGATTTAACTTCTTCTTATAACAATCCACCCATGCTTGGTGTTCAGCTAGCCAATCAAGTCCTAAAATGAGATCGAATTCCCGAAAGGGTAATGCCATCAAATTGTCCAGAAATAGGATCCCTTGGATCCTTAAAGGAAAAGCTTTGCAAACCCGTCGAATAACCACACTATCTCCTAACGGATTAGAAACAACCATCTCGAAAGCAACCGGTTCAGATTCTAAAGCATACTTAGCAATCAAAGGTTCATTAACAAAACAATGCTTAGAGCCTAGATCTACCAAAGCATAAACAAGATCAAAAAATAATCCCACCATACATGCAATCACATCAGGATAATCCTCCTGCTCATGACCCTAAACATGGTACATCTAGGCTGAAGTCGGAGGGTCACGACTAGCTGGAGGGGCATTGGTGTTGTGAGGTCTCCCCGCTGATCTAGTTTGCACTTGTTTTGCTTCTTTTGCTTTGTTAGGGTTGTTCTAAGAAGCTACAGAGGTAGGAGCGTACAGATTCTGCGGGCACTGTCGGATAAAATGGCCAAACTCACCACAAAGATAGCAAGATCTAGACTATCTGCGGCACTACCCTGGGTGCCTCTTCTAGCAAAAACTATACTGATGGATCTGAGAACCTTTTGCAGAACCACTTGTATTGTCTATTGAAGCTGTGCTAGAAACAAATGTTCCTACAGACTATAACTGTGGTACATAACTGGATTGTGTTAGCTATTGAAAGGTAGCAGACTTATGGTCCCACTGTCTACCCTTCTTTTGAGACGTGGGTGGCTTGGAATCATCTCAAAACCTCTTATTAGATCGGACATGGTTCCCTTTCCTTCTTTCGAAAGCCTTTTGGGAGGCTTCATCAGCAATGGCTCGATTAACCAAAGTTTAGAAGTCTTCTAACTCTAAGATGGTGAAAAGAGGACACATTTTATCAGAGAGGCCATCAACGAACATTCGGCATTTTTCTTTCTCTGTGCGTATAATCTCAGCACCATATCTTCCATACTTTAAGAAATCCTGGATATACTGCTCTACGGGCCTTCCTCCTTGCCTCAGATGGAGGAATCTCTTACGCCTCTCAGCGATGTAATGGTCACTAATATACTTTTTGCGGAACTCTTAAAGGAAGAAATCCCACGTAACTCTGTGTTCAGGCACGGTGAGTGTCACTGTATCCCACCAACTCTGGGCCTCCTCAGCAATCAAGCCTAAGGCGCACTCGAGCTTATGTTCTTCAGGAAATTTCATTTGATTATTAAGCACTTTTAGACTATTCTTCGGCCAGTATTCTATGACTTCAGGGTTGTCTAGGTCCTAGCCGGAAAAGGTGTATACCGTGTATTGTTTGAGCTTGTCAATAGGCACCCTCGAGATAGTCGGGGTCGCTGCAGCAGGCTGAGGGGTGGTTCTTGTCCAAGGAACACAACCACTTGGTTAATCATGTCGGCCATGGACATCAGATATTCCTATTGAGCGGGCGACATCGGCGGGGGATGAGGCATATCATTTTACCCCACTCGTTTGAGCCTAACTTCTGCCCTCAGATTATCCCCTTGAGTAGAGGAGCAGCCATGATTCGGTTCATTAACAACGCGTCTATTAGTAGGCACCGACATTTTCGGATCTAATCATACAAAAAGATTGAATCGTGTAAGATACAAGACACATATAACATATACAAATAACTCCTAGGTGGCATAAGTACATACGGACTCGTAACGGGCTTCATTTTAGTCCTAGAATTGACTAAACCTAGGCTCTGATACCACAACTATAGCATTCCCTTCCCGATCTAGTAGGAAATTGGGTTGGAAAGTGTTATTGGAAAAGAGATTGGAAATTTAGAAATGAAATTGGAGTTCAGATCTTTATTTGAAATGTCTTAATAGTCAATTAGAAAGTTTAGTGGATCTATCATTACTAATCTTATCAGAATTAAGGCCAATTTTAAACTTTTCAAACTTAGGGGACTAAACCATAAATTTTGCAAATTAGGGATCATAATCAAAGTTCTTTATTACCAACTTGTAATTAAACTTACCAATTATTATTCTATGAAGTTTCGCCACAACCGGATATCGTTTACCTAGTCAATTAAGCTATTTGGGTTTTAATGACCATTTTGTAAATTGTCTAAGGTTCATTTTAAGCATTTTTAATCAGATTAACTAGTACCGTATCGATACCCTTTGAGTTGTTTACTGTGACTTTAATGACCATTCCGTAAACCATAAACAACATTTCTAATTGCGTGTCGAATTTTAGGACGTTTCGAATCCGTTTACTATGACTTTACTAATTAGTGTATTTTAAGCTCATTTTAACTAGGTTACCAACCATATTACACATACGTCACTTAGGCTCTATTGGGCTATTACAAACATATCAAAATGGTTCATTAAAACAGGTTTAGAGCTTATGCCACCATACTAGGAGTTCAGAAACAAAGTAAACATACATATAACTTGCAGAAATGACTTCCAACCGGGAGTTTACATGATCAAGCTCGGAAGATCTCAAGATCCTGAAATGCATGGGACACACACACATGTTAGGCTTATTTAGCCTAGTGAGGTAGTCATAGACACATAAACAACATCAATAACATATAAGGCATGCTATGAACATGAATGGCATATTAGCATATTTAAACATCATGATCACATTATTTTAATTACATAGTTCATACTTAGGTTCTTTTTCATAATTTCATATAATCATATTAAAGCTTGTATACATATTAATCCCTTGGACAATGTGACAAATGGATACTCGGATTTCCCCTTTTCTCCAACACGTATCAGAAATAGGCCGTAACCTTGAGTCGTAGCTCCGGAAAGTCCATTACACAACCACTACTTATTTCCCCTACATATAGGCCGTAGCCTTGGACCGTAGTCTACCCTTACTTATACGAGCACAAATAACCCTATGGCATGCCAATTGTATCCAAAACTCACAAATGTACAAAGTACACATATATCCTTGTATTTTCTTACCTTTGTGCCTGTAGGCCATATCATATCGAAAACGGAAGTGAGCCGTAGCTCCATAGCATATCATAACACATGTTCACATCGAATCATCACATAATCATATCAATTTCACGTAATATATCATAGTTGCTCACATTTTAACATATCATTTTAATAGTTCATTTATATTGGACCACATGTCACATATATATTCATGTCCATTTCAAAATGACAGAAAGGCTTACCCAATCTTACCATTTGAATTTATAGTCGATTGCTCTACTTGAGCTTTGAAAATACGCATAGCAAATCACAATAATGCAATGGGATGGCACCGAGCCTATCCCTTGACATGACTATGCTCACCTTGATTACGAGGCTCTCGAATTACAATTTCATTGTGCCTGGCTTCCTTTGGAGATGACAAGGGATCTTTCTCCAACAATTGAGCTTGCACAAAGTTAGGATTACATTAGAATTCAAATTAAGGATTCAGAAAAATATTTCAAATTTGCTGGAGCTTAGGGACAATATTTAATTAACAAAATCAAACTCCTAATTCATGGGTTTCTACTTGAATCGGGAGACCTAATTTTGAAATTAAACTTCAACGGAAGATCGAATCATCAATTCAATTGAGGGGTTTTACTCACCGAATTGGGGGCTTTCAAACGGTATATCAAACTCGAACGAAGATCAAAGGTTGCACCGAGGTGTTAGCTTAGCTTGGAGGTTGAAGATTGCAATGGAGGAGCTTTCTTAATGGAAGACAAGATTTTTGGGTCTTGCTTATGGGAGTTCAAAGATGAGAGCCCTATTTGTTATCCTTTCTTTGAAACTTATTTGGTCATTTTAATCATGACTCACCACACCTTTAGCCAATAGGAACATTTCCTCTAGGCAAGGGTTTCCTAAACCCAATATCTTTCTTATCAAGCTTTGCTTTTGATGACATTAGCCATTCATTCTGATAATCCTTCACGTGGGAAGGGACAAGCAAGGTGGTGAGTATGCACATTGCTTACTTTCTCTTCAAATTGGCTTTGAACAAATTCAAAACAGAGAACACGTATCGATACGCCCTTGGCCGTATGGATACGCCCTCGCTAAAATTGGTAAGTTAGTTATTGGCAATTGGGCCGTATCGATACTGGCTTGACCGTATCGATACGCCTTGCTCAAAATTTGCATTTTGGGCTTCAAATTTCATACAAGGAACTCCACTTACTCAAATAGGACCAAATTGTGATTTCATTACAAAAGAGGGGTACAATGGTCATTCATTACAACATTTTACATATCAGATACGAAACTTTCGATCACCGAAACCTAATTCTGACTAGGCCGATTTTCGGGATGTGATAGTGAAACCCCTCAAACAATATTAAGATTTCATGATTCCTTGAAGTTTAATTTTAGGATTTAAGTTTTGAAGGTCAAGGTTAAACCCAAGCATTTGAAGCTTGAATCCATGGAAATATTGTTGTCTAAAAGCTTTAATAAGCTTGAGTATTGATTTTGAATCAATAGTTTTGATTCTAACAATTCCCCCTAATTTTTGCCTAGCTCAAGGGTTTGAGGAAGAACCATCATCTCCAAAAAAAGTTAGGAGCAAGGGGATTGACATCCGAGAGCCTTGAAAGCTTCAAAAATTAAGGTGAGTGTAGTCGGAGTCTTGGAATTAGGCTAGGTGCCTTTCTCTGATTCCATTGATATTGAATTATGTATAGCTAATGTTGTGTCTAAGGAAAACCACATCAAATCTCATAGGAGATTGTATTGGTAAGCATCGATAGGTAATTGTATCGAACCATTGTTCATTGTTCTTTGAGATGTTGTTATTTTTATAGTTTTCATCGAACCCTTAGAATATTGAACATTGATCATTGAACACTAGCATTGTCATTGAAATGGATATTGTTATTGTCATTGTTATGGATCTTGATATTGACGTAGGCATTGAAAAATTGCTCATTGATATCGGCCATTGATATTGACACTGAATCATTGTCCATTGATATTGCTATTGAAATATTGAACATTGATATGATTACCGAACCTTGGATTCGAAAGGATATTAGATACAATTGGCATGCCATAGAATTTGATACGGAAGCCAGGATCCAAGAATTACCTCAAAATCTAGGAACCCTCTAGATCACAATTAATCTAGCAAACTCACTAATATGATCCGAGAAAACCCTAAACTCCACGTTCAGCAAACCGATAATAAAGCATGATCTTGATGTAGAAAACGAGATAGGATGAATTTGATGGTGGCGGTGTTGGATAGATTTGTCCTTGGCACCCTCATAATCGCAATTGAATAGGCAAACACCTGCAAACGGCACGAATCTCTCCGATGAATGGATGATGACGAGATAGATGTTGTAGGATATTTGGTCCTCGGCACCCTCTTAGACGCGATTATCTAAGAAAGCAACCTCAAGCGGCTCTAACCCACCCTCCTATATGCAATTACCTAGGCAAGCAAGAGTGTGAAGATGATCTCCATTGCAAGAACTTGACGAACTTACGTTGAAGAAGACTTCTGATACGAAAAATAACAAGGCAAATCCATCTACCTTGAAAATAAAATGGCCCATGGCCAAAGGTTTTTTGCAACTCAAAACTCCATGATGATCTTCTTATTAATGAAGCAAATATGCCTTTAAATAGGCTAAAAATGAAGAGTTCAACTTAAATTAGGAAAAGTAAACATAATAATAAAATAAATAAACATATTTTATCTAACCTAAAAAACTAATAAAAAATAACAAATATAATCCTAAATCATCTAAATATCTTCATAAAGAATCCTAGATTAAATTTAAGTACAAATAATCAATAAAATTATTGAAAATTCATAATAAATAATATTTCCGGTGATAAAATCGTATAGAGATTTCTGCTCGCACAGTCTTCACTAAAATGGATATAACTTGAGCTCCCGATGTCGGATTGATGCGTTTTAAGATGCGTTGGAAAGCTAAGAGACAGATGAATATGTTTGAAGAAGACATGTAGACTCAGAAGTTCCCAGATCCCATCTGAAAATTCGATGCAAGTCGGCTGAAATTCCAGACTTATAAAACAGCTTCAACTCTTTGGCTACAATGCATCATTTTAGCCCCGCATACATGTATCATTCTCCCCCTGTTGAAAACGATTCGTCCCGAATCTTAAGAGTTGTTGATCACAACCTTCAAGTCTCTTGAGATGTCTCCAAGAATGAAATATTAAAACTAGGATCTATATAGAGAATGATATATATATTTTTTCTCAACTACTAAAACAACAGTAAAAGATAATTGTTTTAAATACCTAAACCAAGGCTCTGATTACCAATTGATATGGAAGCGAGGATCCAAGAATTACCTCAAAATCTAGGAACCCTCTAGATCACAATTAATCTAGCAAACTCACTAATATGATCCGAGAAAACCCCAAACTCCACGCTCAGCAAACCGATAATAAAGCATGATCTTGATGTAGAAAATCATATAGGATGAATTTGATGGTGGCGGTGTTGGATAGATTTGTCCTTGGCACCCTTCTAATCGCAATTGAATAGGCAAACACCTGCAAACGGCACGAATCTCTCCAATGAATGGATGATGACGAGATAGATGTTGTAGGATATTTTGTCCTCGGCACCCTCTTAGACGCGATTATCTAAGCAAGCAACCTCAAGCGGCTCTAACCCACCCTCCTAGATGCAATTACCTAGGCAAGCAAGAGTGTGAAGATGATCTCCATTGCAAGAACTTGACGAACTTACGTTGAAGAAGACTTCTGATACGAAAAATAACAAGGCAAATCCATCTACCTTGAAAATAAAATGGCCCATGGCCAAAGGAATTTTTGTAACTCAAAACTCCATGATGATCTTCTTATTAATGAAGCAAATATGCCTTTAAATATGCTTCAAATGAAGAGTTCAACTTAAATTAGGAAAAGTAAACATAATAATAAAATAAATAAACATATTTTATCTAACCTAAAAAAATAATAAAAATAACAAATCTAATCCTAAATCATCTAAATATCTTCATAAAGAATCCTAGATTAAATTTAAGTACAAATAATCAATAAAATTATTGAAAATTCGTAATAAATAATATTTCCGGTGATAAAATCGTATAGAGATTTCTGCTCGCACAGTCTTCACTAAAATGTACATAACTTGAGCTCCCGATGTCGGATTGATGCGTTTCAAGATGCGTTGGAAAGCTAAGAGACAGATGAATATGTTTGAAGAAGACATGTAGACTCAGAAGTTCCCGGATCCCATCCGAAAATTTGATGCAAGTCGGCTGAAATTCCAGACTTATAAAACAGCTTCAACTCTTTGGCTACAATGCATCATTTTAGCCCCGCATACATGTATCAGAATTCATGTGCTTATTGGTACGGGTGGACTACGGTCCTTGGCGACGGCCATTATTGTAGGAGGCAGAGGGATGTTTTTGATTTAGTCATTTGGCAAGGTAGAGGGACTAGACCATTCATTGATTTGGCGAGGCGTAGGAATTCGCGTATCCACTATCTTGATTCGATACAGGGATTAATATTGAAACTTGATATATTTGATATTGAACATGAAATATAGCATTGATATTGTTAAAGCATGAGTTGTTATACATTCCATTGATATTTACATTGTTTGTGACTACCTCACTAGGCAAAGTATGCCTAATGCATTTCATCTCATGCATTTCAGGTTAAAGGGATCGTATTGAAGAGATCAGAGAAGTTAGTGGTTTTTGGCAAGTCACTATAAGTCTACAAGTAAAGAATATTGCCCTTTTGAACTCATAGTGTAATACCCAACCTGGCCTATGAGTATTTTACATCCTCAAGGTAGACAACCATACTTGTCTAACAAGTTAGAGATTCATTAGTTCGGAAATGACTAAAAAAGGCAATAACCAAAAGACCGAAGATATAGTCAAGCAATTAAACAACACTCAAGTAATTACATGGTTTACAAGGATATAAGAATTGGCCAAAGAAGTATTAAAGAAATCGAACAAAATATCCATGCATGTTAAGTAACTTGTGACCCAAGCAAGTGTATGAAAATACTACAAACATTCGCATAGTATTCAATGTAAGATCATGGCATCAGATTTTGAAAGAAAGAAACAACATCATAGATAACAACGTACCTTGTATCTTAGCACTATAACACGAAGAAACTTCCTAAACAAGTAACTTACTCCAAGTACCAAATAGAGTTACGTTTCATCCGAGCAGTATTTGTTAAAACATGTTACAACTAACTATTGGATGATTATCTTATAAACCACTTTGAGTTTCTACTTACCTCTACATCGACTAAGAGGTAACATACTCATGAAATGTTGTATCAAACAATCTCATACATAGCAACATCACATTATGGTTCTAAATCATAATCAACTCATTTAAAAATAAGCTTGTGCATTCATATCATCCCATAGCAAGGCATTCACAAGTGTTTAAAGAAAACACCTCGAGTTATCATTCTTATCTAAATTATTTACATGTCTACTAATCCCACCCGGACTAACACATATGTACTCCTATCCTAGTGCCACCCCTAGGAAGTTATCAAAACGTAGTTTTTAACGTACATTAAAAGTTTGAGTGACCTTGCTGGATCTCCTTGCGAAAGTTGGTAGGAGAAAGAACTGAAATATGAAACAGAGTGTGTAGTCAGAATGATGATCTTGCAACGAATTCAAGAAATAAATTACGACATGGTTAGAACATAATCGATTTATCAAGGTAAATTGACTATCTAACAGAAGTACTTTCTATCACAATGTATAGCACCAAACATAAGATCCCTCATCTCCTAAATTATAATTTCACATGGCTTCACAATGATTTCACCAACATACGATCACATTCACAAAATTCACCTTTCAAGCAACCTTTAAAGGTTGATCTAACATCAGGCAGCATTCGAAAATGCTCATAAAATAGGCAATCATAATTGAAATTTCAATAAGAACTAGGAAACATTCTAGGTTCACAATGTGACCATTTTATCAGTAGGCAATGACATTTAGGTCATTGTATCATTCGATTTAGTATCAATCAAGGGTACAATTGTACCTTTCAGGGGACCTTAGTCCTATAATTCAGGTTGAGCTCAGAATGTATCTCCTATTGGCATGCCAATACCAACTAAACCAGAACTATACGAATCCTCCTAGTGTCTCTACTTATTTAAACTAGGTGCTCATGATTCATATTAGGTATACAAGCATGTACAATTAATCCACAACATCCAGGAAGCCCCCTTATGGCATTCGATTCATTGTTTTATAACATATTCACAATTTACAATTACCATAGATGTTACCTTGATAAATGCCTTCAAGAATTTCCCAATATACATTCAAGCAAGCAAGGCGATGAGGCCTTCTTGTCATTCAAATAGTTTAACAATTATACAACAATTTAATTAAATTAACACAGGCTACACTCATATATGATTCCAGCTATACTTGGTCTTGGATCACAACTCCCTTTTTCCTCTCGTCTTCTTGACCAATTTCTTTGTCGTCTAATTAACAACAATTAAATCATTCATTAGAGTAATTTCACACTATTTGACTTGTTTATGTGCTCATGCAATTGTATCTAATCAAGTTTAAGGTAATACATTCAAAACATTCATATAATACTATATTTCTAGCCAAAGATGTAGCTCAACAATAGAGGGCATTAACATACACATAAAACAGTCCCCTAGATTTCAACAATTCGAAACTACCCCTAATTGCTCTTAGAAGCTCTCTTTACGCCAGTATAGCCATCCCTCTCTCGGGTGTTAATTCAAATTTTCATGCATCCAATCATCCAAATCTAGTAATTTATCAATTAACACTATAATGACCCCTAACACCAACATAGCCAAGTTGTATGTATGGCCACCATCCAGTCCCTAGTTTGTTCTGTTCAAAATAGGGCATAATTCTATATAATTAGGTTGCTTTCCAACGATTGAAATTCACTCAATTACTCCCCTAATTCAGGTATAAGGCTATTACAAGTCGGCCAACATACATGTTATCACAAATTCAATTTTCTTTGGTTCTAAACACACATAGACATATATATATACATTCATACAAGTTAAGTCATCAAATTTCTAGCATTGATAAATTTTTACTCATCTATGTAAACATATCAATATACATATAACATTCATTTCAAAGATTCAACTAGCATCTTCGGTTCCTAAGGATACTATCATCTATCATTTTCTCAATCATGTAACAACACAACCTTGAACTAACAATCATAATCTAATGGCATATCATCTCCCAATTCGTAAGATTCAACAAGCTATCTCAACTTCTAATTCTAAAGGAATTATAAGAATGACTTACTTCCTTTGATGACCTTTTCCTAAATATGCGCCAAATTCAACCGAAAATCTTATCAAACTATTGCTATGGTGGAATTTCTCCCCTCTCTCTATACTTGTTTCAGCTAAGGGGAAAATGAAGAAGAACAAAGAATATTTGTTTGTCTTCAAAAGATGATGATAATCATCCACATGTTCAAAGGCTAAAGAGCCACCTCATCAATCTATTTTTAACTTTAGAATTACCATGCAACACTCAAACTCTCTAATTTAACCATTTAGTCATTTTGGTCATACCTTCCTAGTTCCGTGGAGTTCAATTTAGTCCCTTATAATCTTTTAACAATCATACAATTACTCTAAATAAGGAGTATCACAATGTTAATTTAACTTGTAGATTGGGACGTTACACCTAGCATGGTGGCAAAGTAGTTGAATTAGTTATTTGTAGCCTTTTTGGTATGTATGCATTGCCTATGTTATGTAATAGGGCTTAAGGCTCCTTATGGTGTTTTAGAAATAGTTAAAAGTGACATAGTTTGCATATTTGGCTTAAAAGGGTGAAAATGTAGTAAACGGATTTGAATGACTATGAAATTTGACATGCTAGTATATTATAGTGTTTTAATGTTACTGGTAAAATTTCTTTGAATTTAGACATCGTTTGATAGGTTAAATCGATTAAAAAACAGACAAAATCTGTCATTATAGTACATGGCGTATCGATATGGGTAATGGTGTATCGATACGTGTATGCATATTTTGACATGGTAAACTTCAGTCAACAGGACGTATCGATACGTCAAAGGGGTGTATCAATACAAAAAGTTAACACTGGAATTTGGCAAATTAAATGCATCGATACGGTATTAGGGCATATCGATACGGGTTAACCTGGTCAACACGTACCGATACAGTCCCCAAGCCGTACTGATACAAGCTTGAACATTTGAATCTGATAATTGTATGTTATGCATAGCGTATCGATACGGATAAACATCATATCGTTACGGGTTCTCTAACTTTCAACCGTTTTAACGGTCATGACATAGGTGTATTGGTACGGCCTAACGAGTACTGATACTGACTTCAAGTAAATCAGTTATAAGTTAATGAAATAAGTTTGAAGCATTGTATATTGGTCACTAAATATTGGTTGGATTAATTGAGGGGGTAAATGAACTCTGGTTGTTATGAAATTTTACATGAATGTTATAGGGACTGAATTTCACGAAGACAAGGTTAAATTCGGTAAAAGGCCTTAAAAAAATACTGAATTCACATATTTGTCCCTAAAACTTGTAAAGGTTTAAAATGGGTCCTGATTTGATAAATGTAGCCTTTGTTTTTGGATGATAATTGAAGATAAATGATGGATTAAACCTTTGGGTTTTGGCTGGGTTAAGTTTTGATGGTTTTGATGTTTATTTCGGTTGTTGCGGAAGGGTTTTGGATAGAGTTGTTGGGGAATTTGTTGCTAATCTTTGAATTCATCTTCATGCATTAAATCCCCTATTTTTTTGTGGTTAAATCAGGGTTGATTGATCCTCAAGCTTATGGCACCATTCGGAAGCTTTGGAGGAGTAGTTCGCATCGGCGAATGATGTTTTGTGAAGTCGGTGAGTGAGAATGGGGATTTCATCTTTGAAATGGTTTAAAGGTTATTTTGGGAGTTTAATTAAGCTTGAAACGCTGGTTTAAACTCGGAAGTAAGTATAAAGAGATTTCTCCCTCAGTTGTGCTTTGGCGAAATTGTTTTTATGCACTTGTTCTGAAATACGTGGTACGTACTATATAAGCATTTTAGAGTATGTTTTATACTGTTTTGATCATATAATTATGATGGATGCATTTGGTAAATGATCCATGTAAGTATGTAGAATACTTGTAATGCTTGGTTTAATGCATTAGAAATGGTTTTGATGTTGCATATAAAAATAGTGAGTTACATGGTTAATAATGAATTATATTGGCAAGTGATGTGGTTTAAAATGTTATCAGATATAGTTGGCTGACAATAGTATTGATAGTGCACTATAAAAAGTCACCTCGGGTGTTGAGGGGTTTATGTGTACCGAATACTCCACCACGAGACCATAATAGTTGAGGGGTTATATGGTACCGAAAACTCTCGTTAGTGGATTATGCATCTAACCGCTGATTGGGTTGTGATTGTACCTTGAATTCCGGTTGAGATGGCATGAAGTGTTGAGAGGACACTTGTTGAATCCATGTATCCGATGTAATATTTTGTAAAGTAGAACTTGGTTTATGATCACTTGAAAGCCAATATAATTGATAATATATCATGTTTACGGTTTATGTTGTATAATATTGATTTATACATGTTTACTCTTTAAGCCTTGCATATGGGTCGTTATCCATAGGAAAGCTTAAATTGAGGGTTAGCAAATGAAATTTTGTTGTTAATCCGTGATGCATGTTGCATATGGTTTAATATACATGTTTTGAAAATGTTAAGTGCATGGTTTAAAGGGCGTGATAATGTTTTAAAAGATGTTTTAAATGATGAACTCATTGTATGTTTGCAATTGTATGAATTTGGATTATCATTTTGAGTTAAAATTTGACAAGAAAGAATGCAACCTGACTAATTAAGGATTGGTAACTTTGAACTTAAGAAAGTCCCTGTAACTTTCTAGATTTGTAATTTGGTCCCTAAATTGCAAATCCGTGCAATTAGATGTCAATTCGATGCCCGATTCAGTTGAGATTTCACCCGATGTTAGCATGCTCACCTTAGGATGTAATTTTGTATCTATATAAGATAAAAGGTAAAAAATGGACCTAAGTTTCGTTAACTACTTCAGCTTTTGTTTTGGCAAAATCCAATTAGCTCGCTCAGTTTAGTCTGACGTCTAGTCCGGGTCGAGGTGTTACATTTGGTGGTATGAGAGCCAGATTTATGATAAGTGGGATGAGGTTATGATTGTTGGAATTTTGTTAATGATTGACTACTATTTTTTGCTATGCACGGTGATTGTTTATAAGCACGTTGATTGTTATATGCCATGTTGGGGATATTTGTGGGACACATTGCCTTATTGCTATAGTTTGAAATGTTTTATTTGGAATAGAAGTCTTGGATCCTTGCTTGAAGATGGCTTGATTTTTTTTGTTTTGGTGTAATTATCATGCCTTAGATATTTTAGCACGATAGGACCGAGTAGAGAACTGAGATCTGGCACGATTGTTGCTACCGTTGGGTAGGGAAATCAGGAGGATGTTATACCTCCTAGAGGGTTGACACCCTCTCTGCCTAATCCACCTATAAGAGTGGAGCAAGTACCACCTGTGCCAGCTGGGCCAATGTTGGGTGATGTGGCACCTTTGATATAGGCGATGACCGAGGCTTTTCAAGCTGTTATTGCTTGAGCGCTTGTGCCTACACCAGTTCTTGGGCAAACGGGGTTGTCATTGGAAAGTTTGCATAGTTTGAGAGGAGTTAAGTACAGAGGGTTGGCACCTGAGGCATTTGAGGAGTGGATGGCTAATACTGATTGGATTTTGGAACAAATAGGGTGTAATGATGCCCTTAAGCTAGTATGTGTTGTATCTCTATTGCAAGGATATGCATATATTTAGTGGACAATTGTGATCGCGGGTATAGAACCTGGTGATGAGACCTAAGAGTTCTTTCGAGCTGCCTTTAAGAAGAAGTATCTAGGAGTTAGATATTTGGATGAGAAGAATCGCGAGTTTATGGCCTTGGTTCAGGGTAGTATATCCGTAGCAGAGTGTGAAGTACAATTTGTACGATTGAGCCAATATGCTCCTAAACTAGTACCGGAGGAGAGGCATCGTTGTGATCGATTCCATTACGAGTTGGTACAAGATGTTAAGACATATATGTTGGCCTTTAAATACACCAATTTTGATGTGTTGGTTACACAGGTGAGGGACATTGAGCAGAATTTGAGTTTATCAGTTCGTGTGGGAGGTTCTAGCTCTAGAAATAGAGTTGCCCATTCTAATTTTAGTGGTGGTCAGTTTAAGAGGCAACGTGATAAAAGGTATCGCTCAGAGTTGAGGCGAGGTGGAGGTAATGCTGGGCAAGGGTCACACGGCCAGGGTACCCAGGCTAGAGCAACACATAACACCTGTCAGATTTGTGGATAGCATGATCACATGAGGCCAGACTGTCCATGTTTGGCTTGTGAGGGACAGACCCATGTGGTTGTTGTTGCTAACTCTTGTTGGAGTTATAGATCAAGCGATCATTTGAGACATGACTGTCTGTTTTGTTGGTGGGTGGTGGATAGGCCAGGGCACCTACAGTTGCACCACCGAGAGGTCGTGGTTGTGGTCGAGGATAGTTTTAGCGAAGGGACGAGGGTCTGAGGATGATAGCTCATACCGTTGCTATTTAACCTAAGGGTGGTGATCCTGTGAGGGTGTATGCACATTGCGAGGGATACAATGACACCGACGCGATTGTAGGTACATTTACTTTGCAATCGCTGTCATTATTTTCTTTAGTTGATTTTAGTTCTACACATTCATATATCTTGCGTGAGCATGCGCTTTTTCTTAATATACCCGTTGTGGAGTTGGATATGGGTATGCAAGTAACTAGTTCTTTCGGTGAGACGATTGTTACAAGAAAGTTGTTTAAGAGATTTCATTTGTTTGTTTAAGGTCATGTGTTTGCGGTTGATTGGATGGAGTTGTCGTTTCACGGTTTTGATGTAATCTTGGGCATGGATTGGTTAACCGAGCATAGAGTTATGGTTAATTTTGAAACCAAGCGAGTTTCCTTGAAACTTGTTAATGATTACCAAGTGGTTGTTGTGGGTGAAAATGCTAAATTCTTGTCCAATGTTGTTCTGGCTCTAGAAGCGAGTAACTTGATGGATTCTGGATGTCAGGCATTCCTACCCTATGTTATGAATTTGGGATCAAAGGAGGCACATGTTCAGGACATCCGTATCGTATTTGAGTTTCTAGGTGTTTTTCTAGAAGAGTTGTCGGGTTTGCCATTGAATAAAGAGGTTGAGTTTGGAATTGAGTTGCATGCAAATATAGCTCTAGTGTCTATTGCTCCCTATCGCATGGTGCCAAAGGAGTTGAAGGACTTACAGACGCAAGATTTTCTTGATCGAGGGTTTATTAGGCCTAGTGTTTTACTGTGGGGTGTGCCGACGTTGTTTGTGAAAAAGAAAGATGGCACGGTGTGGATGTGCATTGATTGTCGGCAACTAAACAAGCTGACGATTAAGAATAAGTATCCTTTGCCACGGATTGATGATTTGTTTGATCGATTTAGAGGTGCTTTTATGTTCTCTAAAATTGATTTGAGGTATGGGTATTACCGGTTGAAGGTAAAGGATGTGCCTAAGACTGCCTTTCGTACGAGGTACGAGCATTACGAGTTTTTGATGATGCCATTTGGTTTGACTAATGCACCGGCCACGTTTATGGATATGATAAATTGGGTATTTCACGAGTTTTTGGACCAATTCGTGGTTGTGTTTATTGATGATATCCTTGTGTACTCTCGTACCGAGGAATATCATGATAAACACTTACGAATTATGCTTCAGGCGTTGTTGGATAATCAGCTGTATGCCAAGTTAAGAAAGTGTAAGTTTTGGCTTAGGGAGGTTGTTTTCCTTGGGCATGTTGTATCAGCTGAAGGAATTCGGGTTGACCCACAGAATGTTGAGGGGGTGATAGGTTGGAAGTCACCTAAGTTTGTGTTAGAGGTTCATTGTTTTCTTGGGTTAGTCGATTATTATTGTTGGTTTATAGATGGTTTTTCGAAGATTGTTGCTCCTTTGACCAAGTTGATGCAGAAGAACGTCTATTTTGACTGGACGGAGGATAGACAACGGGCTTTTGAAAAGTTGAAGGAGGCTTTGACACAAGCTCTGATCTTGATTCAACCTGAATCGTGTAGGGAGTTTGTCGTTTATAGTGATGCATCATATGTAGGTTTGGGTTGTGTGTTGATGCAAGAAGGAAAAGTTGTAGCTTATGCATCTAGGTAGTTGAAGGTGCACGAGTGCAATTATTCTATGCATGATCTTGAGCTTGCCGCAGTTGTGTTTCGTTGAAGATATAGATGCACTATCTCTATGGTGAAAAGTGTGTTGTGTACACAGATCACAAGAGTTTGAAATATTTGATGACTCAAAAGGATATGAATCTTAGGCAACGTAGATGGTTAGAGTTGCTTAAGGCTAATGTTGTAGTTGATACTTTGAGTAGGAAAGTTGCGGTGGAGTTAATGGCGATGTTTGCACGGTTAAAGGGTGATGCGGGATAGAGGCTTGTTGGCCGAGTTGCAAATAAAGCCATCCTTGTTGCAATTGATTAAGGAAAAGCAACCTTATGATGATGCGCTGGTACTGCATGTTAAGGATATCATGGATGGAAATCTGACGAATTTTCACTTTAATGATGATAGGGTGTTGTGTTTCAAGGATCGGATGGTGGTACCTAACGATGATGTGTTAAGGTGTACCATTTTGACCGATGTAGTACTAAGATATATCGAGGGTTGAGGGAAGACATACTCTAACCACCCTAGTAGGATTAGGTAAGTTACCACAATTTCAATTTCAATCAATGATCCATTCAATTAAAGCTAGTGAGTTCAATTCGTTTTTAAGTCTTTCTTGCTCATTAAGTATTCGAATAGGTGAGGACCCAAAAGACAATGCATGATGCACCTACTAGATATTTTAGGACCCATAATGCAATTTGTTATCATGATCAATACCATTTATGACTTGCTTGTTCTTCAAGCAACCATTCGACTAGATGGAAATCACAATAGAAAATTTCAACATTCAACATAACAATTATGTATACCAATAGGTGATTTACATCAATTACCTATATGACCATATTCAAACATGCATGCTTTCAATATTACGTACTTCATTCGACTAGGACAATAAGTGACCAAAGTGGTTCATGTCTAAACCATATAGGTTACTACATTTACTTGTTGTTAACTAGCCAATTTCTATAGGTCTATTCAAACAAATACATGCATAATCCAACCATGGGAATCTAACATTAGGCTAACAAGCATTCAAGGTTAATTTAGTGTATACATATTCATTTTTACATACAATAATCTTTATAGATCATAGATGAAGTTAATTTATACAAACCATTACTAAGTGATCATGAATATACATGCCTTGTGCCACCATCCTAGGAGAACTATAACAAGATGAAAACATACTCTTTCAAGAAAAATGTGACTTGTACGAGCTTAGACTTCAGGATAAGATCCAATATCAACTTGAATCGTAGTAAAGAGACTTGATTAAGAAAAGCTTAGTGAGTGAGTTCAAGTTACAAAACAATCAATACAATAAGTCTCAACTACGAACCATCTAATAGATGGTATGGTTCCCCCATCAATAAGGGACCATTCGAAACTATGTAAACAATACTAGATGCATTTGCTTAATTTTTCAATCCAATATCAATACAAGGCTTGAAATTTAGACAAGTTCAATCATCCAATTCGAATAACAATAGGCATAACATGTCATTTGAACACAATCAATGTCTCAAACTCAAGCAATCTCATATAAGCAATGTTCAAGCAATGTCTCAATATCAATAGTTCATGGCATTCAATTTTCCTTTACTATCAATCAATGCAATTCAATATAACAATAGATTCAATGTACATAAGGTATAAGTTCATTTTAAGTATAGCCTTGAGAATTGATTACTCAGTCTAGATACTCGAGTCCCCAACCAAATTGTCGCCAATAACAAAAGTCAATATGGTAAAAAGTACTGGTCAAATCCCTCCTACTGTCGCCAATGACCAATAACAATACTTCCCTCCTACTGTCTCCAATTAGGGACCAATGTCCTGGACCGTAGTCCACTCCGATAATGAGCTCTATAGACTCTATGGCATGCCAACTATATCTATGACCGACTTAAGACCAAGGCTAACAATAGTTATCACTTCCATTTAATTAGAAGCATGATTCGATTCAATGTGCACATTTAGTGCCAATATCCCCTTTCCATCGAATAGGGTTCAAAGTCCATTTCAATATCAATAGTCAAGTAATCAATATACCAATAGTCAATGAGGGTATGTCAATCAATATGTCATTAAACAATGAGTTGAGTTACTTCTAATTATAACAAACATGATTCATTTCAATAGAGTTCAATTAAGCAAGAAGCTTATCATGGGAATCAATTGTAATTCAAGCATGCTTCTTAATCTAGTAACCACTCAAAACTTCTCAAAAAGCACTTACCTTGTTAATGCTCAATAGCAAGCTCATTACACAGTTTATACTAAGAATCATTAAGTAATTCAAATCAGAAATGAACTTGGAGAGGTTACCGCCCTCTCCAAACTTTAAACTACACTCACAAGAATTTTCCGAGCTATTGTCAATCCCGAATTGAAATCCCTTTCCCTCTACTAGTTTGTTGATCTATGTGAGCCCCTTTTCCTTAATTTCCACTTGATCTATCATTACATATAATGCATAGTATTAGGTAGAATCCAGCAGCCATTTAAGTCATTATATGACTCCATATATTCAAGCATTCAATTCAAAACATCAAGATTGTTGCTGCCTGGCAGCATGTGCACTATTTGCTTAAATGTTCATATCTTTTATTCCGTACGTCAGAATTTTGAACCGTTTATACCTTTAGAAAGCTAACTTAATTTTCCTTCTAACCATATAGGCCTTACATTTTTAATCATTGTGAATTAATAAAGTTTTTTATTTAAAGGCATACCAAATTATGCTACGTGACAGTTTGCACTGTCCTTAGAGATTAATCTCTACAAACTATTTTATAACTCGAAATTTGATTCCCTTTGTTTTATACAAAACTAGACATACTCATGATTATGCACATATAATATTTACTCCCTAATTTGGTCTATGTGATTTTCTACCAATTTTTAAACTCACTGACTGAAACAAAGTCTTCTGGATAGATTTTCTTTAGCTAGATTCTAGCTTCATTAATCACTTAGACAAGGATTCTAACATGATTGTTCAACATATATACTCATTCATACATGTCTAGGTCAGTCCAATTATGTGTCAAACCTATAAAAACAAGGAAATTGGACAATATTTTCGAATTGATTCAATAAGACATCATCTCACTAGAATTTCCAGCAACAAGAATTTCAATTAACATATCAATCATCAATTATAGTGTTCATCTAAGTTTTTCCAGCAACTAACATAGCAATTCACCATCAATTTGGTTAATGACAACATCAATTTCCAAAAGCCATTTGATTCATTCTAAGCAATCTACCATTTCATGGATTGATCAATCAATTGAACTTCTTAACTAATTTATGGCATCAATTCACTAACTAATCATCCAATTCATGTAATTTAAGCAAGAACTTAAATCTACATGTATTATTTGAATCTATAATGCATTAAGGAAGAGATTTTACCTTCCTTTCAAGATAATATGAATGCTAGCAACTCCAATTTCTCCAAATTTCAAGCTTGAATCTATGAACATGGAGTTTTCTCACTCATTTCATTTTTCCCTAATTTGTTCATCTATTCGGCCACAAGGACGAAGATGATAATAGATCATCAATTAATTCCTCCCAAAATGACTAATTTGTCCTTGATTATCCACTAATTAATGAAATGTGTAGGGGCATTTAGGAATATAAGAACTTTGCATGCATTCCTTCATATTTTGTTACTTGTTTCGGTTTGGTCACTTTTAATTTAGGCTACCACTTTTTCAATTATAGCATCTAGTCCTTATTAACTAGACCTAGTACCTTACTTTCAATCAATTAGGGATTAAATGAAGGCATTGTTGTAACTTCCTTTATACTAGTTTTGAATTGATTTTGTGTCTGGGTTATCGTTGACGCACACTAAAAAGGATAATGAATCATCAATTAACTCATCCCAAAATGACTAATTTACCCTTGATTATCCACTAATTAATGAAATGTGTAGGGGCATTTAGGAATATAAGAACTTTGCATGCATTCCTTCATTTTGTTACTTGTTTTGGTTTGGTCACTTTTAATTCAGGCTACCACTTTTTCAATTATAGCATACTAGTCCTTATTAACTAGACCTAGTACCTTACTTTCAATCAATTAGGAATGAAGGCATTGTTGTAACTTCCTTTATATTAGTTTTGAGGATATTACAGTTGCTGCAACCATTGAGGATACCGAAATGGAAGTGGGAGAGAATCACCATGGATTTTGTGTTTGGGTTGTCGTTGATGCACACTAAAAAGGATTCTATTTGGGTGATTATGGATCGGTTTATGAAGTGTGCATATTTGTGCCAGTGCATACAACATATACCTTGGATAAGTTGGCGGAGTTCTATATTGCTGAGATTGTGCGTTTGCACAGGGTGCCTAAGTCTATAGTTTCGAATAGGGATCTGCGATTTACAGTGAGGTTTTGGGAGTATTTACATAGGGCTTTGGGTACACGATTGAATTTCAGTACTTCGTATCATCCTTAGATGGATGGTTAGTTTGAACATGTGATCCAAGTTTTGGAGGATATGTTGAGATGTTACATCATTGAGTTCCAAGGAACTTGGGAGAAATAGTTGCCTTTGGTGGAGTTTGCTTATAACAATATTTATCATGCTAGTATACAAATGGCACCGTATGAGGCCTTGTATGGTAGGAAGTGTCGTATGCCTTTGTATTGGACCGAGGCTGGGGAAAAGCATGTTTCTATGTCGGATGTGTTGAAACACGCGAATGAGAAAGTAAAGCTTGTTTGTGATCGCTTGAAAGTGGCCTCAGATCGTCAGAAATCCTACTCTGATTTGAAGTGTAGGGAGATTGAGTATGCTATTGGTGATCGTGTGTTCCTGAAGCTGTCACCTTGGAAGAAGGTGATGCGGTTCAGACGTAAGGCTAAGCTTAGTCTGAGGTTTATTGGACCGTATGAGGTTGTAGAGAATGTATTTCTTGTGGCTTATTGTTTGAGGTTGCCTCTTGAGTTGGAGAAGATTCATGATGTGTTTCATGTGTTGATGTTGCGGACGTATTGGTCGGATCCATCGCATGTTATGCCAGTGAAGGACATTGAGTTGCAACCGGATTTATCTTATGATGAGGAACTTGTTGAGATCCTTGATTCTAGAAGTAAGGTTCTCTGTGGGAAGGCGATTGAGCTTGTAAAGGTGTTGTGGTGACACTGTGGAGTTGAGGAGGCCACGTGGGAGAGTAAAGCGAACATGATGAAACAGTTTCCGCATTTGTTTCCTTCAGGTAAAATTTCGAGGATGAAATTTCCTAAGTGGGGGAGAGTTGTAACATCTTGGTTTTGGGCCTAGGAGTTTCTAGGTTGATTAGACGGTCATATGGATCGAGATTAGAGATTCGAGTTGGATTCGAGATTTAAACAGGAATAAATATTTTTGGTGCAAGAAAAATATGGGAAAACATCTAAAAATTATTATTTAACATATGGATATTTTTGGTAAAATCAATTTTGGAAAACGAAATTTGGAAATTGGACATTTTGGCTAGTGAGCAAAATATATAGATTAAAAATTGTTTTAGTGACTATTTTGGAAAAAGATCAGAACTTTGAATCTTTAATGAGCTATTTTACCCAATGTTTTTAATCTAATTTTCCTCTCACTTTGGATTATTTTTAATGATTTTTAATTAAGGAAATTAAAAGGGGTTAATTAAAGAAGGTGGTTATTTTTCTAAAATACTTTTGATGTAACTTTTTTTCTCAAACTTTTCTCTCAACTTCTCTTCAGTCAAACACTTTACTTTGTATTAAATATTTGAGGTAATGTTCTTGATTTCTTAAACCTTTGATTTCTAATAGATTCTTCAATCTTATTTTCCAAAATCTTATTGTTATCTTTTGTTTTTCAAGAGTAAAACATTCAATTGAGAGGGAATTCACTCATTAGAGGTAAGGTCCGTTCTTCTCCTCTAATGAATGGTTCTTGTAATATCCCAAAATGTGATTTAGAAGTTTGTAGATAATTCAAATATGATTTGTAAGGTCTTGTTATGCTTTTAGAATGATTAATTAAGTAATTAGGGGCCTAATTCGAAATATGAAAAGTATGCTAGCTAGAATTACAAGGACCAAATTGTTTTCCATGAAAATATTAGGATTGCATGTTAAGAATTTATTTATCTTGGGACTTGTACACTTGGCGATTGTTTGGGGAACCAAGTGTGGAGACTCGGTCAAGGGGGAAGAAATAATTCAACATTTCCTTCCTTCTATTCTTCTAGCTGATTCAATACAAGTGAGAGAGAGAGAAAGCTTAAAACTTATGGCTATGGAAACCTTGTTGAAGAGACTCTATTTTTATAAGTTCGATTCTTTTTTTTTTTTTGGTGTTTACTATGATCAAGCTTAAGAATCAGGTGAGATCCTCTCTCCTTCTCTTTAATTTCATTGAATTTGGAAAGCTCTTGCATGATTCATGTATCTTTGGCTTTGTTAAGATCAAGTTATGGTAGTAAAATTTTAGGAACTATATGAATGAGGTGTTTGATGCTTTGCAATGTTTCGGGTATATATGTATAGGCATACACGATTTGTAAAATGAATTAGAAAGGTAGAGAACATGTGATTTGAATTTTCACAATAGATTAGTTATTGGACTGTTTCTATGAACTGTGAACTGTTTTATGTGTCTAAATATAAGTATATACATGCTGCTCTGTTAAGTAATCCTATGTACTAAAAGGACTGCTTTATGTGTTTAAATTGTGCACAAATATATGGACTGCCTTGGCTGCATATGAATAGTTTTGAGACTGTCTTTGAATGAATTAATGTACACATGATTAAATCTGCCCAGAATTGCTTAAACCTGAAAGTGTGTGAACTGATTTTTGAGTGAAATACATGCATATATGTTTAATTGGACAGCTTTGGTGTATAAAAGAGTATATACATAATATGCTGCCCTGTTTGAATTTCATAGGTGAATATGTATTTATATGAATTAGATTATTTGGTATGTAAAAGTATACACATGGAACTGAGCAGTTTTGGTAAATGATAAATTGAAATTGGTTGATTAAAACATGGCAGAATTGATTTAATTGAGATTAAATGGACTGATTTTTTTATATATGTATTTGTATACATGTATATGCTGGGCAGTTTGAATGTAAATGATTGAAAATATATAGAAATAAGGCCGAATTGTTATGCAGGAGCTTTAGGTGGACTGTTTGTATGATTGTGTATCGACAATGAACATTAAAAAGGAACGTTTTTATAAGATTAATGCAATGTCTACTTAGTTGTTGGACTGCTAAATAATTATGTAAGTATTGAGAAATTAGATTGTTTGGAAGAATATAATAGAAGAAATGGGACTGTTTTAGTTCTATAATTTTAAAGCAAATAAAGCTGCCTTGTTTGTCTGTTTAAACATGTAATTTAAGTGCTATGAGCACGATCGAATATGTAGGAATTGTTTAGTGAAACCATAGAAGTGTATGCATGCTTGTAGGAATTATTTTGAGGAGGTATGAAGGAGTGAATAAATGTTTGAGGCTGTTGGTTATTGAATGAATATTGGTGCTGTGTTAGGTGTATTTGAAGGCTAAGAATAGTTTCTAATGTTTAATTAAAGTCATGTTATAAATAGACAAAGAAGATATTGATCAAGTGAGATTAAAGGTAGATCAGACTGGAGAAAGACAGAAAAGAGTTATAATTTGAGATCAAGATTAGCTGGATTCACCTGCGAGTGTAGTTTAAAGTCTTAGAATAGGTTGAACTACTCTGAGCATGTTATTTTGTTTTAGTTTATTTTGAGGTTTGTTAAACTAAAGTATGCTCGTGCTTCTAACTTGGACTACAAGGTACGTATTATGATCTTAAGTATTCATGAACTGAAAATGGTTGACGTAATAAGGAATGTATGGTAGTGCGAAAGCTAGGTGTGGTTGTTTTCTATGTGAATCACTATGAATACATGTAGTAATATATGATTTGATTGTATGCCCAAAATGACCGAACATTAAGTTATGATATATGGTTAATATGAAAAGTCAATAGACGTATCTTGGCATGTTCAGAGATTCAATCCTATGTTTGCTTTTGAACTAATTAATAATGAATTATATTTATTTCATTAGAACCTATTCGAATGAAACATGTAATTGAGCTTGTGATTTATTATGAAGTAAGCCTTGGTGGCAATGTTAATAAGAATATTGAACAATGCTCATATCGTATGAGAAATTCTCATGAGGTGAATAGTGCCTAAATTGAAAGGCAATAAGAATTGTGATATGGCATTAATGAGGAGCTATGCTCAAACTGTTTCTAATAAGAAAAATAAATGTGAAAGCCTTGGTCTCGAGTCAGTCGTAGGTATAGTTGGCATGCCATTAAAGTCCATATAGATCGTGTTTGGGGTGGACTATAGTCCCGGACTACGGTCCTTATTTGGCGACAATACGAGGGAAGTTGTATGGTCACTTGGTGACAGTATGAGGGATTGACAGGTACTGCGAGTACCATTTTGTTTGGCAATAGTTGGCTGGGGATTCGTGTACCTAGACTGTTATTCGATTCATAAGGCTGAATTATTCAAAGAAATTATAAAATTAATATAATAATTAATGATTTATTGAGAAACTTGTATGATAAGAAATAAGCATCATTGACTCTTGATTGTTCACTTCATTGAAAAACATGTGCTTTGCTAAAAATTTTATATGTGAATCTTTATCGTTTCTTGGATGACAAGTCAGATGTATATGATGTAATCTTGATTACTCTTTTAAAAGAATAAGTATGCTTTGCTATTGCTTATATATATATGCTTGTGTGATTGAATGCTTGTAATCATGAGAACATTCGATTGATTAATATATATATATATATATGAAAATATGTATTTGGTTCGAATGATTTGCTTGTAAATGGCTAGTTCTTGTTTAAGCTGAGATGTATATAGGTTTGAGATTTATTGATGTTATAATAGAGGGTTTATATTAAATCCTCAGATTAAAATGATAACTTGCAAGACAAGTATTAAGTTGCTTGAAAGTGATCACATAGATAATTTTTGGAGTATGAATATTCGAATTAGGAGTAAGTCATGTTTTCCACGTTTGAAATGTTGGAATTTATCTCATTCTATGAATTGGTCTTGTCTTGATCGAACCTAGGATCAAGTTACCTTAACATTATGAAAATTTTGCCGTGATTGCATCGAATTGGTGTCAAACAATGTTCTTTTGTTTAGGGTGAATTGATCAGCCCTAAGTGAATGCTTACATGTTTGTATGAACGAGTATATGTGTAAATTGGACTGAAAAATGTGAAAAGAGTGGAAGTAGGCTGCTTTATATTCCTATATATGATACGTATAATTCATGAACTACTTTGGCCTTGTGTAAAGAGATTTAGGACTGTTTTGGGGCAATTGGATGCACAATTATATAATTAGACAGTTTCGTATATATATATACATGTATATGAATAAGAATAAGGACATATTTGAATGAACAAATGTTACATGTAAAGCTGGCCAGAATTTTGCGTATAAACTATGTTATTGGTCAGTCTTGAATTATAGAAAAGTATGAACATGTAATGTTGCCCTGTTTTGTAAATGTGTATATTTTAGGGGACTGTTTTCATGATTTCAAGTTATTAAACGGCTGAAGAATATTAAATAAATGTTAAAGAGTCCTATGTTTATATGTAATATAATTATTATCTCAAATGACTAGTAACCTTGATTAAAAGTACTTTTGTTTGATAAAGTGTTTGATAGGTTATTTATAAATGTTCATTAATCATATTATGAGAGGTTTGGTAACCTAAATGATAAGTAAGATTAAGCTAAGGAACAATACGGGAATTGCAAGATAAGTAAGGACTATAAAATATGAAATGGTTGACATCTTATATACTAAGAAATTCATGTCATAGCATGCTACATTAAAGTGAATTTATAACAATTTACTTGATGATTCAATAAAATTGGGTTAAGTGATAAAAAAAGTATTACACATTGCTTACCTCGGAGGTTCCTTTGAGTATAAGTGTATGCTTATTAGAAAGCTATAGATATGTTTCTTTATTTAATTTATATGGATAGTTGTAGGTTTTGAAGAGACTACTTGAAAACCCTTGAAAGTAAAGTATGTTAAGTGGCATTATATTTGTGATTAACTCACTCTATGCTTAATAAGTTGATGATTGACGTGATATGAAATTTTATGCATGGATAAGTTATAATCAAAAGAGACTAAGATGTTTGATGACTGAATCTTTGATAGTGAAAATTCTTTGTTTGACATTAAATGTCACTCTATTGATCACGAAGTAATTAGTTAAGGAATTAAATATTACTAAAGGCTTACGAGCACAGTCAAGATAAGCCCTATCTAAATATCTGTTTGTGAAATTGTATAGTTAAGAATAAGTTGAGTGTGACATAACCCTATATGGGTAAGAGTGTTGGATGGTTATCTTGTCATCAAGTGGATAATACCTTTTTCATGTTTAGAAACATGACCTTAATTAATGGAGTGTTGGATTTAAGTGAAAGGAACAATTATTGATCATATTTTATCAGCTTTGAACTACCTCACTAAGTGGAAACTTATACTTTCCTTTCACTCATTTCAGGTTATAGCTTGGTCTAGAACACCATAACTTCTCTAGTATGTTCTTTAAGCTTTCGGTCAAATACTCCTAGTGGGTGGCACATGTTTTGCAATGCATTTAGAGGCGTAAATGTGTTTAAAATGATGTGTAATTTGTGAGCTTTATGCCATCCTTGAAAATGTTTGTATAAATGAGCCTCTCTATTTGTTTGTTTAAGTAGTTTATAATTAGCTTTCATGGTTGATGATTTTTGTTTTGATTTATAAGTTTGAAATATGCTCGTGGCTTAGTTATCAAAGGAGATCTTGCTCATGTATGTGTTATTACAAGATTTAAGTAATATTTGCATAACAAGTTTATGGTTGTGTTTAATAAGATCACTTAGATAAATGTTAAATCGAAACCAAAGAAAGGTTATATTTGAAATACTTAGTTGAGTTGAAAGAAAGTAGAGATTTATAATGAATATGACTCTTTAGGGCCCAGGGCTTAGTGAAAGAAGGTCGTCAACTTGAACCAGTTTGTGCGTTCTCTTAAGATTGTTTAAATAAGATAGGATCAAATTCGGGAACCTTAATTGTTCAGTAATGCTAGCCTCTAAAAAGGTGTTGTGTTGAACATGCTTGGTTGTTTACATTTGTATATTGAAACATTTGAGTCTATACTTCTGATAATCTGTTAAAATGTTTGGCATTCATGTCGGAGGATACATAGTTCTTCCAAATTGTTATGCTTGAATTCTTCGGTAATTAGTGATGTTTCTCAACTAGTTGTATTATCTAGATCGATTAGAGATGTCACGTTAACCAAGTTTAAAATCTATTATGCTATGGTGGTAATTAGTTGATTGAAAACCAAGACTGATCTAATCGGGATACAATGTTAAGCATTATAAAATGCAAGGGTGTAGAAATAGATTTAAATTCTTTGTGATTTTGGATGTTCGTTTGTCCTTGTTGGTTGTAAAACACTTATTAATTCGGTTTACACGTAAGCCGAGTTAAGGGTGTTATAGTTCTTTATTGAAATTCCCAAGTATTTGATCCTTGTTTAATGTTTTCTAACGAGTTTTAATGATTTAAATATGGAAATTGGTTAAATTAAGGTTTAATTGATGAGATTAAGTGATTTTCGTTTTGGATCTATTTCATTGGATTCTTGATTGAATATGATCATGATTTTTTATGTTTTATAATGTTAATATGTTGGTTTTAACATTGGAATCCCCAAACTAGGTGAATCTCTAATTTCTTAGATTGCTAGTGTTGAGTTTTTGGCAAGTTTTGGGTGTTTAATGAATGCTGAAACTATAAGGATGATATTTGGTTGTTTTTGGATGTTAACTGAAGATAAATGGTGGATTAAACCTTTGGGTTTTGGCTGGGTTAAGTTTGGAAGGTTTTTGATGTTGATTTTTATTATTGCAGAAGGGTTTTTGGATAGAATTGTTGGAGAATTATGTTGTTGAGTCTTTGAATGCATATTGATGCATTGAATCCCCATTTTTGTGTAGTTAAATCATGGTTGATTGATCCTCAAGCTTGTGGCACCGTTTAGGAAGTTTTGGAGGAGTAGTTCGTATCGACAAACAAGGTTTTGCGAAGTCGGTAAGTAAGAACGTGAATTTCAGCTTTAAAATGGTTTAAAGGTTATTTTGGGAGTTTAAATTAAACTTGAAACGCTGATTTAAATTCAAAAGTAAGTATAAAGAGATTTCTCCCTCGGTCGTGCTTTGGCAAAATTGTTTTTATACACTTGTTTTTGAAATACAAGGTACCAACTATTTAAGCATGTTTAGAGTATGTTTTATATTGATCATATAATGATTGATAGAGTAGCACAATCTTGGATTTGAAAGCCTTCAATCAAGTTGTTGCAAGAACTAGGAGCTCTAGACTCAATCAAGAAAGTTATAGGCAGATCTGAAAATTCAAGAGAAAGGAGAATGGATTTTCTTGAAAATTTCAGATTCAAGGTTCGAAATTCAAAGAAACAAAGATAAGAAGGAAAATTAGAAGATGATTAATAAGAACAAAAGTAAAAGGATTGAAAAAGATTAAGACGAGGATAGATAAAACAAATATGAAATTTCTAGCTTTGTTTATGGCTTGTGGAGATGGAGTGAAGGTTGAAGATGAAGATGGCTTGCGAATTGTTGATGTTGTTTTGTCCTCGGCACCCTCTTAGACTTAATTATCTAAGCAAGCAACCTCAAGCGGCTCTAACCCACCCTCCTAGATGCGATTATCTAGGCAAGCAAGAGTGTAAAGGTGATCTCCCTCACAAGAACTCGTTGAACTTATGTTGAAGAAGACTTCGAAGGCACAAGTAAATGCTCTTACAAAAGCAAACTCGCTAAATATTTCATATATCAAAGAAAATCTCCCTTACAATGATGGAGGCTTCATCCTTTTATAAGTGAAGGATAGACAAAGTAATTTAATTTCTACTAAAACAAGGAAAACCTAATCTAATTAAAAATAAAAAAATAACAGTCTTTAAACTCTTTGTGCTTGTGTGGCAAGGAATAGGGTGATAAGGAAAGTTATAAGATGATAAGGGCTGGGTGGCTGGTTCCTAAAGTATATAAAATCCTAAAAACATCAATTTAAATGATAATAAATATATTGGGCTAAGTTTAATTCGTCCAAAGCCTTATATGTTAGCTTTTGGGCTGAAATTTACAAAAATCTCGTAATAATCCCGTATCCAATTTTCTGCATGCCCAGTCTTCAGTAAATTGGACGTATCTTGAGTTCCTGATGTCCGATTGATGCGTTGGAAAGGTAATTGAATGACGGACAATTTGTTAGAAGACAACTTGACTTAGAAATGTCTGGGTCCCATCCAAAAACTCGTCGCAAGTTGACTAACTTTCCAGACTTTACAAACATATTCAATTTCTTGTCCAAGATGCATTGTTTTTGACCTCCTATGCGTGCACTGTTTTGGCTTTAATTGTTTGCATCGAACAAATTTAGCTTCTTGTCCAATATTAGTAATTTGACCCCGCTCATACATGTATCATTTCCCCACTCTTCAAAAGGATTCGTCCTCGAATCTAAATCGGCAATGAGAGAACAATCATCAACGTCAATTGAAAAGACTTCTTTGTTGTATGTGGAGTGATCTAATTGAGCTCCTCTCAATGGTTCAACAAAATCCTGAAAAAATAAGACATCACTACTCGAACATTTGTAAGGATTAGTCAAAACGAAATCACTCGTCGCATTCTTTTTCTTGTCTTTTTTTGGACTTTGTGTGACTTTTACCTCATATGTATTTTCACTCACCAAATTTGGGCCGTTAATTTGACTTTTTTGACTCTCGGCCTCTTTACTCTCACTCTTTTGTATCTTACATCCCATATCCGTCTCACAAAAATTATCATCAATGTACAATTTTTGTAGAGGAGAAAGTGTTTCTAACTGAATGATAGGAAAAGAATCAAATGAAGGGTTAGAATTACACTTACTTTCTTTGTGGGGAGGTGATGAGAGTATAGCAATTGGACCTACTACTTCACATGAGGGATTAGAAGCATTGACATCTTGTCTAATGTGTTCATTATCAATATCCTCTTGTTTGAGTGTTTGTGTGTTTTTCGTCAACATGGGGATTTTTGTCTTAGTTTTGTCCCGTGACTTGGATGTTTCAATTTTCTGCTTTGGTCTACTTGAGTCGAGCAAAGGTTTAGAAGAATTAGAATGAGATAAAGGTTGAGTGGTACCTCTGTCATAGTGATAATTCTTCTGTCGATATCGTTGTTGATCTTTGACGCGCTTTTCGAGTGTCATGTCAAATTGGAATGCCTCTTGAAGGGTGTAGTAGGTTTTGAGTTCAAGTACCTCAAGAATGTTGTCATCGAGTCCGATAACAAACCTAGTCATTGTATCCTCTTCATCCTCTTGTATGTCGGCTTTTTGCATCAATGATTCCATTTCTTTGAGATACCCATTAACAGTTCTGCAGCCTTGTCGGATCCTTTGTAACTTTTGTTTGATCTCTCGTTGATATAATGGGGGAACAAATCATTCTCACATGACTTTTTTAAGTTCTCCCCATGAGGTTATCTTGGCTTCTCTATTGAGACGCCGATTGCGGACCAATTGGGACCACCAAATGGATGCATATTTAGTGAATTCGAGAGTCAACAGTGGAACTTGATCCTCTTCGGGACATTGATAATGCTCGAATAGAAGATCAACTCGATTTTCCCAATCACAATAAGCATTAGGGTCATACCTTCCTTGAAAAGGTGGTACAATAATCTTTGGCTTGGCTAAGGTGTTTGTTGTTCGTCTCGATTCTATGCGATGATTGTGCCTATGTAAGGGGTTTTGGAGTCTATTCTGAATGGGAACAAGATTCAGACGCTTAGGCTCCTTAGTATCGCTTGCGATAGCAGTGGTTTCTAATCTCCCAATTGTTTGAGTGATTACGGTCACGACTGTATCAGTGTGCTCAAGCTTGGTTGCCAATAAGGTTACAGTCCGTTCAAGTTTATTGAGAGTATCCGAAACTTCTTGAAGAGTCACTTCATGTTGTTCTTCGTCGTTACTCATTTCTGACATCCTGAAACAATCAGATTTAAAAAGGTGAAAATCAAAAGAAAACTAGAAATCTCACTAAACACTCCAAGGAATAAATATTTAGCGAGGCAAGTAAACCGATCTCGTGCTCCTTAAAGACCTTCCTGCCACAAGTCAACAAGTTACAATCGGAGTTTAATCCTAACAATGAGTCCTAATTGTACTAGGAGTCCAATGAAAGACTTGACACCAATTGAATATAGTTGCAAGAAAGAAGGATTGGAATGCAACTTTTAGTCCTACTCACACCAGAAAAGAGAAGGTGTTAAATTGCGTAATAGAAGAAAGAAAAAGCAAAACAAAGGAACTTAACAAACTAAGAGTAGAAAAAAATTAGTAGAGAAAGATGATAACCCCAAAACCCATAAATAACTTCAAGGAAGAAATCCAATGTTGAATCCACTTCAATGTGATGCTTGTGGTGGTTGATGATAGTGATCTTGATGATTCTTGATGGTGGTTGGTGGCTAGATATAAGCTTTCTCACATTTCTTTCTTTTCTTTTTTTTATTTTTTAAATTTTTTCTCCTTTTTTTTCTCTTTTTACAAGGTAAATAAACTGAAAATAACGAAAATTAAAGAAAAATAATGAAAATAGAGTTAAAGTAGGGAGAAAACCCTAATTTGGCTGAAACTTTATCCACTTCGTTCGAGGTGTTTCTGAAGTCCAAAAATTCTAAAATTTGTGTGGTGACTCCTCCAATGGTGTAGATCTGATCTGGAAAGTTTCAGCTCAAAATTTACTCGTTTGGTTTTGACGAATTTTCCCTAATTTTTGAGTTTTTTTTCCAAAAATGCCAAAATTCTTTCCAAGAATCATCCCAAATCTGATACCAAATGATAGAGTAGCGCAATTTTGGATTTGGAAGCCTTCAACCAAGTTGTTACAAGAACTATGAGCTCTAGAATCAATCAAGAAAGTTATGGGCAGATCTGAAAATTCAAGAGAAAGGAAAATGGATTTTCTTGAAAATTTCAGATTCAAGGTTCGAAATTCAAAGAAACAAAGATAAGAAGGAAAATTAGAAGATGATTAATAAGAACAAAAGTAAAAGGATTGAAAAAGATTAAGATGAAGATAGATAAAACAAATATGAAATTTCCAGCTTTGTTTATGGCTTGTGGAGATGGAGTGAAGGTTGAAGATGAAGATGGCTTGCGAATTGTTGATGTTGTTTTGTCCTCAGCACCCTCTTAGACTCAATTATCTAAGCAAGCAACCTCAAGCGGCTCTAACCCACCCTCCTAGACGCGATTATCTAGGCAAGCAAGAGTGTGAAGATGATCTCCCTCACAAGAACTCGTCGAACTTATGTTGAAGAAGACTTCGAAGGCACAAGTAATCAGCACTTGCAAAAGCAAACTCGCTAAATATTTCATAAATCAAAGAAAATCTCCCTTACAATGATGGAGGCTTCATCCTTTTATAGGTGAAGGATAGACAAAGTAATTTAACTTCTACTAAAACAAAGAAAACCTAATCTAATTAAAAATAATAATAAAAATAACAGCCTTTAAACTCCTTGTGCTTGTGTGGCAAGGAATAGGGTGATAAGGCAAATTATAAGCTGATAAGGGCTGGGTGGCTGGTTCCTAAAGTATATAAAACCCTAAAAACATCAATTTAAATGATAATAAATATATTGGGCTAAGTTTAATTCGTCCAAAGCCTTATATGTTAGCTTTTGGGCTGAATTTTACAAAATCCCGTAATAATCCCGTATCCAATTTTCTGCATGCGCAGTCTTTAGTAAATTGGACGTATCTTGAGTTCCTGATGTCCGATTGATGCATTTCAAGATGCGTTGGAAAGGTAACTGAATTGCGGACAATTTTTTAGAAGACAACTTGACTCAAAAATTCCTGGATCCCATCCAAAAACTCGTCACAAGTTGGCTGACTTTCCAGACTTTACAAACAGATTCAATTTCTTGTCCAAGATGTATCGTTTTTGACCTCCTATGCGTGCACTGTTTTGGCTTTTATTGTTTGCATCGAACAAATTCAGCTTCTTGTCTAATATTAGTAATTTGACCCCGCTCATGCATGTATCAATGATGATGGATGCATTTGGTAAATGATCCATGTAAGTATGTGAAATACTTATAATGCATGGTTTAATGCATTGGAAATGGTTTTAATGTTGCATAAAAAAATAGTAAGGTACATGGTTAATAATGAATTATATTGACAAGTGATGTGGGTTAAAATGTTATCAGATATAGTTGGCTGACCATAGAATTGATAGTACACTATAAAAAGTAGCCTCGGGTGTTGAGGGGTTTATATGTACCGAATACTCTACTATAAGTACCCTAATGGTTGAGGGGTTATATGGTACCGAAAACTCCCGTTAGTGGATTATGCATCTAATTGATGATTGGGTTGTGATTGTACCTTGAATTCCGGTTGAGATGGCATGAAGTGTTGAGAGGACACTTGTTGAATCCGTGTATCCGATGTAATATTTTGTAAAGTGGAACTTGGTTTATGATCACTTGAAAGCCAGTATAATTAATAATGTATCATGTTGATGTTTATGTTGTATAATGTTGATTTATACATATTTACTCTTTAAGCCTTGCATATGGGTCGCTATGCATGGGAAAGCTTAAATTGAAGGATAGTAAATGAAATTTTGTTGTTAATCCATGGTACATGTTGCATATGGTTTAATATGCATGTTTTGGAAATGTTAAGTGCATGGTTTAAAGGGCATGATAATATTTTAAAAGATGTTTTAAATAATGAACTCATTGTGAGTTGGAAATTGATTTAAATTGCATTGATGGTGTTGTGTTTTGAGCACGCCTCACTAAGTTTAGTGTGCTTATGCTCTCTTTGTCCATCAATGTAGGAATTAAAGGTTGGAGGCAGCGAGCAAGCGAGGGGAAATCCAAGGATTCAAACTATTCAACAGTATGCGTTTGAACTAGACTAGTAGTAATAAAAACAATTGGGTTCATTGTGGTTTGGGAGGGTTATTTGCTAAACTCCTTGTTTGAGCAAGTTTATAATGTTATTGTGGTATTGTATGAGGCTTTATATGCTTCGTTTTGAGATGGATTTATGTTTTGAGTTTTGGATGGTTTGGTTTTTAGGATGCATGCCTTTATACTTGAGATTGAAGTATGTTGCCATGTTATGAACATGTTTCTTCGATATTCTGGCATGGTCTGATTCCTAGATTAGTGGTTTACATGTTTATGATTGATGGAGGCATATTTGAATCTATGTTTGAAGGCTGTAATACCCATTTTTTGTCTGGATCCACTACCCTATTAAATAAAATCAATTGAAAAGATCCAAAATCTATGTCCATTAAAACCATACCATTATCATTTCAAACCCAATTACAATAGTCGGACCCACTACTCAAATTGTTAGACCCAAAGTTAAAACCCAATTACACCACCCAAACTATGGCTAACCCCTCAAATTCGAAAGGCTTCTACTCCATTCATGTGGTCCCTTGAGCAACCAATCCACAGTCAGCAATGAGGATATAAATCGAAGGCCTCCAAGACAACAAAAGGATTTTGATTCTTCAGTTTTTAGGCACCCAAAGTTACGAGCAAAAAAACACATAGTGAAAATGCAAGAAAAAAACATACCTTTCAGAGTGAGAAGCAATCTCCGAAAACTGAGCATCTGATCTGTGGTGGCCGGATTTTTTCTTTGAAGGTAGATTCAAATTTTTGTCCATTCTTTTAAAGGAGGTTTTGGGGTTTGTTTGACTTGTTGCTTTGGTTCCCTGTCGGGGCTGGTTAGCCGAACGGAACCACACCATGAACGGAGCGAGGCTTGACCACCAATGAATGGTCTGATGGTAAAAGGGGATGTGATTCTAGGTCGTTCTTCAGGAAGCATGATGAAGAAGAGGGGAAGTTGTACTGGGTTTCCAAATGAATGAACTTCTTTTAATTTCTTTCTCCTTTTTTTCTTGCTGCAAGTTTACTCTTTTATTTACTTATTTTATTTTCTTCCTTAATTTTTAAACACCTCACTATTGTTTCATTTTGTTTTAGTTACTTGTTAGTTATTTCAGCTTTAATTCCCTTTTGTCATGGCCCAAATATTTTGGTCCGAGACAGTTGCGCAAGGATCCGCCCAAGAGGTTCAAAGCGGATCATCAAACTTGCCAAGACCACCAGACTTGGCCCAACACTTGGAGAATGCTAGAGAGCCCGATCACACTGGGCTTTTAGAAATGGCAGGAGACAAGAAGTCAAAAGAGGAATCTTTCCATATCGGGTGTGATCAGCTATCTGAGGAAAGAAATCTACTAATTGATGTAATTAGGTTGGATTTGATATTCTTTCCTAGATTAGAGATTCTTATAAGGATTTGGGCTAATCTTGGCCATCCATGTAAATCGATCCGGACCATTGATTGAATGGGAGCTCAACTATAAATAGAGAGCCCCCCACTCTCATTTGTATCATCTATCTCATTCCATTCATTCTCTCATTTGAGAAGAGTAATAAGACTCTGAGGCATTTACTCTAGCTTTTCTCTTGTCCCTTTCAATTGTCCTTGGTTCTTAAAGTTCTTTGTTCTAGTTGCCTCTCGAGTGGCCAAGAGTAGCCACCATAGTGCTTAAAGCGTTTCTGCATCCATCGAAGCCTGGAGGGCTTGTCCGAGCCGTTGTCGAGTAGGAGTACTATCAAGGCTGTTTAAAGGCTTACTTAGGCGCAGGAATTGACCGATTAGCGTCAAAGGCGTCTAAGGCCGCACGGATCCGCTAGGGTTGAGCTCTAGGCCCGTGACAAGTAGTATCAGAGCGAGACGAGGGAGCTTGCGTTCGAGCCTACTTGGTGTTGCAGTCAAGTTAGGCGAAGGTTTGCTTCGAGGTAGTTCATTGCAAAGAAGCGATCGAGATGGAAAAACAAAGAGATGACGCTTCCACACATGGTGGAAACTTTTGGAGAAGAATGACAATGAAATTGAGGATCTCAATGATAGAACGTTCACTCTCAGGTCTCAGGTAGAGGACTTGTTCGAGAAGGTGGATTCCTCCAAGGAAGAAATCACCAAGGAGGTCCAAGAATTTCTCAACTCGACAATTGAGCAGATCAATTGCCATTCTGAGTGGTTACAATCATTGACAAAGAGGTTCTGTAGGCTTGAAGAATCCGAAGAGGAAGCCAAGCAAACCCAAGGTGTTTTTGAGTCCCGCCTTAACCAAGTGGAGTCCATGGAGGACCGGTTTAAAGACGAGACGCGACGAGTTCTCAGCGAGTTGGTGAATGTTCGAGGGAGTAATGCTTGCGAAGCCGAGGTGAAGCCTTTGCGGATCAAGGTGAATGAGCTCAAGGAAGAGCTACCTAGCTGCAAGAGTGCAATGAGTGAATGGGGTGTGCTTGCCACCATCTTAGAGAGACTTAGGCCTGGGGCGAGGCTTGCATTGGAGCAAAGAGGTGCCCAGATTCAAGAGGCCAAAGATGTGGCTGAGTTGCTGACCGTGCCTGCAGGAGACAAGCCAGTCAGTGTCGAGACATCCAAGCCCACGACGAGTGACTGTGGGAATGGTGAGGCTAAGTTTGTGCCAAAGAAGAAGGCAAGCAGAAAGATGAAGTGCTACTTCTGTGATGGCCCACATGTGATAAGGAGCTATCCCGAGAAGAATCGCCTTGCTGCACTCATCAAGAGAGAAGATGAGCCAGAAGAGGGAGTAGCGTGACTTGGCGCAATTGCGAGTGTCAATGAGCCAAGGGAAATCCAAGGTGCGACTACGAGTGCCAAAGAAGTTCAGCCAAGGTCAAGCCCCAGTGCGATAGCAAATGAGAAAGCCGTCAAGCTGAGGGTTAAAGGAAGTAATTGGAGTGCTACCAGTGTAAGGGGCCTCACAAGTTGCGGAGATGCCCAGTTCGAGCCAAGGAGTCCAAGACTAGGGACAAGCCCGAAGGGAGCGAGGCTACAAAGCTTAGTTCGAAGTCGTCTAGTTCTGCCAAGGCCAAGGAAGACCGAAAGCAGAAAAAGGTGAACGTGTCCAAGAAGGCTACGAGGGAGCTTACCGAAGATGTTCGGGGAAAGAACAACGCTTTTGAGACCAATGGAGCGTCGAAGGGGGCCAAGCCGAGTGAAATTGCAACCGTGGAGACACCACCAATGGGCAAGGTGGGAAACCAACGAAGGACTTCGGGGAGAAGTGCCGACGCAGGAGGAAGCACCGAACATCGAGGAAGAAGGGTCGATGCAAGAAGAGTGCACCAAACTTCAAGTTAGAGGGGCGAGTGCAATGAGGGGCAACGGACCTTAGGCAAAAGGGGCCGATGCGTGCAAAGAACTTCAATGAGGGAAGTTCGATGCAAAGAGGGCCATACTTCATGGAGACAGAAGGGCTGACCCATTTTAGAGTAAATGCAACCAAGAGAAAGGTACATCTCAAACACCACTCTAGTGTTTTTGAGCAGAGTTTGATGAGCATAGGTCGAGTTGGACCTAACCATTGAAGTTGATGATTGTTCTCTCATTGCCGATTTATATTCGAGGACGAATCCTTTTGAGGAGTGGGGGAATGATACATGCATGAGCGGGGTCAAATTACTAATATTGGACAAGAAGCTGAATTTGTTCGATGCAAACAATAAAAGCCAAAACAGTGCCCGCATAGGAGGTCAAAAACGATGCATCTTGGACAAGAAATTGAATCTGTTTGTAAAGTCTGGAAAGTCAGCCAATTTGCGACGAGTTTTTGGATGGGATCTGGGCATTTCTGATCCAAGTTGTCTTCTAACAAATTGTCCGTCATTCAGTTACCTTTCCAACGCATCTTGAAATGCGTCAATCGGACATCATGAACTCAAGATACTTCCAATTTACTGAAGACTGCGCATGTAGAAAACTGGATACTGGATTATTACGGGATTTTATAAAATTCAGCCCAAAAGTTAACATATAAGGCTTTGGACAATTAAACTTTGCCCAATATATTTATTATCATTTAAATTGATGTTTTTGGGGTTTTATATACTTTAGGAACCAGCCACCTAGCCCTTATCAGCTTATCACTTGCCTTATCACCCTATTCCTTGCCACACAATCACAAGGAGTTTAAAGGCTGTTATTTTTTATTATTTTTTAATTAGATTAGGTTTTCCTTGTTTTAGTAGAAGATAAATTACTTTGTCTATCCTTCACCTATAAAAGGATGAAGCCTCCATCATTGTAAGGGAGATTTTATTTGATTTATGAAATATTTAGTGAGTTTGTTTTTGCAAGTGCTGATTACTTGTGCCTTCAAAGTCTTCTTCAACATAAGTTCGACGAGTTCTTGTGAGGGAGATCATCTTCACACTCTTGCTTGCCTAGATAATCGCATCTAGGAGGGTGGGTTAGAGCCGCTTGAGGTTGCTTGCTTAGATAATTGAGTCTAAGAGGGTGCCGAGGACAAAACAACATCAACAATTCGCAAGCCATCTTCATCTTCAACCTTCACACCATCTTCCATAATTCCATAAACAAAGCTGAAATTTTCAGATTTGTTTTACTTATCTCTTTCTCAATATTTTTTAATCTTTTTTATATTCTTATTTCTTATCATATAATCCTTCATCTTTTCTTTCTTTCTTTAAATTTCCAGCTTTGAATCTGAAAATTTCAAGAAAATCCCTTCTTTTTCCTCTTGAATTTTTCAGATTTGCCCAAACTTCCTTGATTGAGTATACAACTCCTAGTTCTTGCAACAACTTGATTGAAGGCTTCCAAATCCAAGATTGCGCTACTCTATCAGTGATGCTTGTAAACTCACCAATGAAATGATCTATTTTATGATGCTAGTATTAACCATGCTCTATGTTTGTAAAAATCGAATTACTTACTTGTCTTATAAGTAATCCGTGTTGGTTATAATATATTGTATATCTCTGTTGTTGTATGCTAAGTATAAATGATTATACATGTCTAATAGACTGTTTGTGACTTGAATTGAAAGTATAAGGGATGTCTTGCTAAGTATAAATGGAGATAAAGGAAAATATTGTTTTGAGTAATTACTTGAATGTGAGGACTATTTTGTCATGCCTAAATGGATATAAAAGAAAAATATTGTTTAGAGTAATTACTTGAATGTGTGGACTGTTTTGTCATGCTTAAGTCGACATAAAAGAAAAAGGACTATTTTGAGTAATTACCTGAATGCGTGGACTGTTTTGACATGTCTATTTGTGTACATGTTTTGAATGGATTGTTCCTACTATGTTTGTATGTATATAATGACTTGTATAATAAGAAACTTCTTAATTGAGTTGTAAAATGAGTAATTAGATATACTCCACTCGAATGCCTATAAAAATATATGTATGAAAGTGCCTAGTCCTATTTACTCATGTTTAAGTGTAAATGTGGATTGAATGTCTTGTCCTATAAGGGTCGATTTCTTATCCAAGCTTAGAATTATGTTCATAATTTAGATCTAAGTGAAAGTAATGAATTATGGTTCTATGATCTTGTTTCTTAAAGCTACCTCGCTAAGTGTTTGCTTACCCGTCTCCTTTCACCTACATTTCAGGGTAAAACTATTGTGATTATCCTAAAAGCTTGGAAGAGATTACAAGTACCCAGAAGTTTAATTTGTAATCTTTCTTGGGTACTCCTAGCTAGTGGCACATAGTTGATAAGCATGCATTGTGCATTTAGATCCATCTATGTGGCTTATTATGAATATAAGCCTTATATGTTTATAAAGTTTTGTAAATGGGCCCTTTAATATCATATGGTTGCTTGATATATGTGGTAATGGCTAGTATAAGTGTATGGTTATTTTAAATTTATATGTGCCATAAGTTGTTAGACTATCTTGCTGTCATGTAGGCTAGAGGGATAAATATATATATTTATTAACATGTATTAACCCTAAGAAGATAATGTAGTTATAGATTTTAATTGATGATTAAAATAAATATACGGTAAACATGTCAACAAATATGTGTTAAGTAGTGCAATGTGTAGGTTTTATGTGATTGATTATGTTTGACCTAATCTTGAAATAACCTTGATCTTAGTTTTTTTAGAGGTAGCTATCCCCCTTTGTAAATAACCCACAATGTCTCACGTTGCTTGTTTGTTAAGCCATGTTAATTATGATGTTCGAACGTTGTTGGTTGGTAAAGCTAGGTTAGACATGATATCCAAATGCTTACTACCTTGGTTACATGCTTGGTTGTGACTTAATACTTGGATTGTATCCATGAATACTAAATCTTGATACCTAATATTACACTTGTAAGTATAAAGATTATTAGTCTGTGGTCTTCTATGTTCGTAATTAACCTCAAAACGTTGATTGTTATGTTTTAGAAATGGTTTGTGATAGGCCAGGTTTTAATTGGTCTAAGATTAATAAAGTACTTAAACGAAAAGAAATTTGATGTGTTATATAAAAATATGTATTAATCTTGTGAGCTGTTGTACCTAAGTTAAGGGCATTTTACGATTTAGCGATTGAAGTATATTGTTTAATGCCTATAAGTTTCTATACATGATTAAAGACGAAGTTAGACCTTTCATATGTCTAAAGTTTTAAATTTCCCTGATTTTCTGGTTACTCCTCATTGAGGAGTAACTTCTCGCCGCATGTTTGTTTGAATGTTTGTTCCCTAAAACTACTTAATTCGGTTTACTCCTAAGCTAGGTTAGGGTGTTACAAATGTGAAATCCCTTAATAATAATATTAGCAATGATCCAATAACAATGATTCAATGAGTTCTATGACAACAACAACAATGCTTCGGACATGGATTCAACGCAATACTTAACCATACTTACCATTATGGCTTTCTGATAAGGTTTTATGCAAAATCCTTCAATACAATGGTTAGCGATGCAATAATTGATGATCAATGATTCGAGATGGCACCTAGCCAACTCTCAACACTCCGACTACACTCACCTTGGAAATTCGAAGCTCCTACGGCTTTCGGATGGCAACGCCTTTGTCCCTAGCATTTGATGGAGACGGTGGATGATTGTTCTCCACTTCTTGAGCTAGTTTAAACAATGTTTAGAGAAGTAATAATTGATAATCAATGATTTGAGATGGAAACTATACAACTCTTTAGACTCTGACTAAACTCACCTTGGAAATTCGAAGCTCCTATAGCTTTCGGATGGCAACGCCTTTGTCCCTAACATTTGATGGAACGGTGGATGATCGTTCTCTACTTCTCGAGCTAGGTTAAACAATAAAAACTTATTAGAATCACAAGACGATATTGTAGTCAACATAACGATATCAAAATCGATATCTAAACTTAAAATAGTTAATAGCTATCAATCTTCAATGGAGTACTAAAACCCTAGCTTAAGATTGAGATTGATTTATACATGGATTTCAACAATAGATTGAGGATTCTAGCTTACCTGATTGATAGAAATGATTCGATATCGATAAACTGAAGAAATCTTAAGCTTCCCAAAATTCAACAATGGTGGTGTGTGCTTAAAGGAAGGAGATGAGATAGAGGTGCTTGCTTTCTCTCCAATCGGGTAAGCCTAACTTTGACTATTCTATTTCCTTTATTCATTTCAATAGCAAGGCTTTCCTTCTTATGAAGGAACTCAATTTTGATCACCCACGTATGTGGTGATTAAGATTGAGGAGCGGCTAATCGCAAGGTTAGTCCCTCAACTCTCGATACTCTAGACTTATACCTGCAAACTTTCAGTTTTTCCAATTTGGTCACTAAAAAGTTTCTCAAAGCATTCAATATCATCCTTAAACAATAAATTGACTCAATTAGAGTCCAATATCGATGCAACTGACCTCACGGTCAAAATCAATACAATATTTGGACATTTCTGATGTAGTGTACCCAATTCTGACTAGGCCAATTTTCAGGGTGTTACAACTCTCCCCCTTAAGAAAAATCTGTCCTTGAATTTTTACCTGTGCTGATGTCATGATCATCTTCTTTTTACTTGCCCCTTATGTGGTACATCTGCACATAAGCTTTAGATGAACCACTACATTTTCTGAAGGATTCTTTTCTTGCTCCTTTGCCTCAAAAGGACCGAGCGGTGGATGACGGTTTGACCAATACATAAATAGACTTTACGGTATTTCTAGGGCAATCACAAATGAGATGTCCCATCTCGCCACAGAAAAAGCATACCCCATACTTCTTACAACATTGTCCTTCAAGGTGTTTGCGTTGACAAAAATTGCAAATTGGAAACTTTGATTCTTGCCTAGATTCACCAGAGCTATCAATAGATTTTGCACCAGGGAAGGACTGGATTACTTCTTTAGCACTATACTCAAAACGGGAAAGTTGTAAGTATTTATTCTGTTTCGAATCATGATATTTCCTTTTCTTGAACGACTTAGAGGAATAAGAGTCATCTCGATATCTCTTTTCAGACTTACTTAGCCCACTAATCCCTTGGGATTTCTGTGCAGCTTTAGTAGCTTTCACACGATTCACAAGATCTTGAAAATCGGTGATGCTCAATGTAGTGAACATGGGATGAAGCTCGTCGCTCAGTCCGGCAATAAACATGCGACATTTTTCTTCTTTCTTCTTGATGTACTCCTCGCCATATCGGTAGTATTTACAAAAGTCGTGGATATACTGCTCGACTGGTCGCCCTCTTTGCTTGAGGTGGAGAAAGATGCTGCATCTTTCTGAGATATAGAACTTGCTAATATATTTCTTTCGAAGCTCTCAAAGGAAGAACTCTCATGTTACAAATTGTTCAAGGACTGTGAAAACAATGGTCTTCCACCAATGGAGTGCCTCATCAGCGAACAACGCAGGAGCACACTCCAGCTTGTGATCATCCGAACACTACAACTGTTTTTTTAGTATTCTCAGCGTGTTATCCAGCCAGTACTCGGCAATCTCAGGATTATCATTATCCTGACCGAAAAATGTGTAAGCTTGGTGTTGTGACAACTTGTCAATAGGATCTCGAGCATACTAGACAATAGTGGGGTTTGATTGCGCAGTTTGCTCAACTCTCAATGCAGTCATAAGTTGCTTGAACATTCCAGCCATGTTCTTGTAACATTCTGCCTAAGCATTCTGTGCTTCAAGCTCTACACCTTGAATAGGTGAGTTCTGAGGGTATCCTCCTTGAATCTCTTCTCCACGAGTTGAGGCGCTGATGACAGGCTCATTAGTATGAGCTTCGTTTGTCTCAGACATAACTATAACATAAAAAGATCGGATTAGTCGGCAAATCACAATATACACAACATATGACTACTAGGTGAGAAAGTAACTCAATAACAATGCAATAAGCTTCGGTTTAGTCCTAGAATCAACTAAACTCTAGCTCTGATACTAAAAATCTAACACCCCTACTCGGCATGGTCAGGAACCAGGTCAGGGAATGATACCGACAAACAAAATGATGATCGGTGCGATAAAATTTGCATCAATGGTCGACCCGTAATCAATATTATACCTCTCAAACATTACCCAATATCAATATTAGCTCAATTTATCTTATCTGAAGCAATGAATAATCAATTAGGACCAAATTTTAACTTTTACGAGTTTTAGGGACTAATTTGTAAATCTAATGACTTAGAAGTCCTTTCTTGTAATTTACTCTACAATAATAAAATTCAATACATTAAAAGTAAGCTAGTAAATTTTTATGTAATTCCGATATCATTTACCTATCCAATTAGACTATACAATAATTAGTGACCATTTTATAAACTATTCAAACTGTGTTTAATGTCTTTTAATAGAATTAACTACCACCGTACCGAAACACGTTGGTGTCGTATCGGTACGGGTATACATGAATTAAGCTCCAAATGAAACTGTCCAAACACGTATCAATACGGTCGAGGACCGTATCGGTAACGCATACAAGGGTGAAAACCCAATTCCCAGTAATTCAAGAACTCGTATCGCTACAGCTTGACCTGTATCAATACGGGTTTACTAATGTTAACTTTTGACCATGACTGTTTTGATACACCCCAAGAACTTATCAATGCATTTAAATGCCCAAACCTTACTTCCAAAACATGTATCGATACACTTTAGACATGTATCGATACGCTATGGTTAACTCTTGCTTTCTCATGCCAAATATGCAAGGTCGTATCGATACAGCTTGACCTGTATCGGTACGCCTTGCACTATAATGTCAATTTTTATCTAGTTTTTAGTCCACTTGACCTAGCAATCAATGTCCAAATGCCATGAAACTTTACCAGCAATATTTCAATGCTATAATCTACTTGCATGCCAAATTTTAGGGTTATTCGAATCCATTCACTAGGTTTTCACCTTTTAGTACCAACCATGCATTTTTAGCTAATTGTAAGCCATACCAAAAAGCCATTTAGGGCCTTAAACTCTATTACAATGCAAGCATGACTTATAAACATCAAAAGGGCCACACTTGAGTAGTCTAGACACTTTGCCACCATCCTAGGAGTTCAATAAGGCAAGATACATTACTTTATCTTTGATAGTGACTTGTCCAAAGGCTTGCAAACTTCTCCGATCTTCAACCACAACGTTCTTAACCTGAAAATGCGTGGAAGATGAATGCATTAGGCATACTTTGCCTAGTGAGGTAGCCATAAACAACATATATAAACATGAAAATACTTCCTAATACACATAGTTATCACCAATGACATTAACGACATGGACATGTAATCCCATTTAGAACTATGCAACCTCAATATACAACAATGATGATAAATAGAACTTTATGATCAATATTCAATACCATGATCTTATCCTCGTGTCTTATCAATAATTACTCTTACAATGATATTCCAATAGTCTTACTTATCTTTTAACTTGGTTCGCCTTGGATCACCTTTGGACATCGATATCAATGATTTGGTACAAGGCAAGCACAAAGTAATGACTTGTATAAATACGATATCAATAATTCAATGCTTCTGGTGCCCATACTCTCCCCAATTGAACCTCCGCCTCGCCCAGGGTTGACGGTATTTCTAGGGCAACCACGAATGAGATGTCCTATCTCACTATAGAAAAAGCATACCCAGACTTCGTACGACATTGTCCTTCAAGGTGTTTACCTTGACAGAAATTGCAAATTGGAAACTTTGAATCTTGCTTATATTTACCAGAGCTATAAATAGATTTTGCACTAGGGAAGGACTGGATTACTTCTTTAGCACTATACTCAGAACGGGAAAGTTGTAAGTACTTATTCTGTTTTGAATCATGATACTTCCCTTTCTTGAATGACTCAGAGGAATAAGAGTCATCTCGATATCTCTTTTCAGACATTCTTAGCCCACTAATCCCTTGGGACTTCTGTTCAGCTTTAGTAGCCTTAACACGATTCACAAGATCTTGAAAATCAGTGATGCTCAATGTAGTGAACATGGGACGAAGCTCGTCGCTAATTCTGGCGATAAACATGCGACATTTCTCTTCCTTCTTTTTAATGTACTCCACGCCATATCGGCAGTATTTACAAAATCACATAAACCCATCAAATAAACCTTGATTCAACCAAATTCTATAATTAAATTATTAAAACTCAATAGAAAACATTTATAAAGATTCAAGAACTTGGGAATTTCAATAAAAAAACCTTTGATTAGAGGAGAGAAATGAAGATCACCTCTAACACTTGTTTTCCCCTTAATTGGAAAGAAAAAGAGAAATCAAGAGAAACAATCTCTGATCATTTAGGAGTAGAAAATGTAGTTTGGATGCTGATAAAATGAAGAGAAAATTGAGAGCAAAAGTAGTTACGTAAAAAAAGTGATTTTAACCAAATAAACTCTTTTTTTATTAAATCCCTTTTATTTCCCATTAATTTCTAATTAAAAACCAATTTAAAATTGCCTTAATTAAGGGCAAAGTCTAATTAAAACCTTTAGGTAAATTAAAGATTCAAAATTGACTATTTTACAAAACAGCCACCAAAAATAGTTTTCAATCTTTACATTTTGGTCACCATCCAAAATGTCACATTTCCAAACCTCATTTTCCAAAATTGATTTTACCAAAAATATACATATAATAAATAATGATTTTTAGATATTTTCCCAAATATTTTCTCACTCAAAAATATTCAATCCGATTTAAATCTAGAATCCGACTCGAATCTTTAACTCGGTCCACCAGACCGTCTAATTAGCCTACAAACTTCTAGGCCCAAAACCGAGACGTTACACAAGAAAATAAATTAAATCAATTAAATCATGCGATTAAAACAAGCATAAACATTCAACAAACAAAAACAAAATAAACAACAAAGGCCTAAATAGGGTTATCGCTAAACGGTCAGAGTTTTGGCGTGAACCCCACGAAATATAAGGATTGTATCCTGGAAGCAAATTACAATACCATATGAAGGTGAACACCCCACGAGACAAATTAATCACTCCTACTTATCGAGGGACGAAGCTCGGGAAGCTCATACATGGATGACAATTTATATCAAACACTTTGCGAATAAAAGCGGTAAACAAACAAGGATAGAGATTAAAAATTAAATTAAATCAAATTTCATTTTTCTTAATAAATATGATACGAACCTGACTAAGGGTTGACTCTCTATTTTTGTTTTTGAAAAAAAAATGTTCTCCAACGGAGTCGCCGTGATGTAGCGACTAATTTAAAATCCGAGGTATTCCCACCTTTCTTGAAATATTTATTAAATGGGTGAATTTGTTGAAAAATGTTCGTATTTTAAAAACAAGACTTGGAGTCCCTACCGGTCACTTGGATAAGGTAGACCGAACACTAAAAACCCAGAGATTAATTGGGTTCGGGAGTCAGTTACGAGTGAGGAAGGGTTCGCACTCCCACCACGTCCAGAAATCGGTACCTAAGGGTCTGTATCGTATTTTGTTAAGAAAAATAACAATTTGATTAAATTTAACTATTAATCCCTAAAAATGTATGCATGCATGGTCATACGATTCGAATATAAAAAATACCTCACAACCTATGGTACCTAAAGAAGATGACGCTTGGAGACCCGGGACATCACTCCCAATAGGATGCCTAGGTTTTGGGAGAATTAAACTAATGCAACAACAAAAAAGCAAGAACAAATATATATGATACCACAATTAAATAAGGTAATAACACAATAAATATACATGAATACATATAAAGCAACATATAACATATATATAATAATAAATAACACAACATATAATATACGTATTAATATATAGCAATTTATATGTAATATATATAAAACATAGATGATCATATAGTATATGATATGATATAAAACATAATATATGCATGTACATATTACATAATACATAGTATGCAACATACAAAATATAAAATATAAATATGATAATATACATATAATATATATAGTATGAAATATACGTACAAATATATATAATATCATAATACACGACAACTAAATGGAAAAGGGAACGAAATTATAAAACATATATATATAAGGTAAAAATCAATTATTATATTTATGCATTAAAAAGGTGAAGGACACGATGATAAATGTAAACATATATATTATGCATAGCTTTTTTTTTAGCAATAAAATTTGCTCCTACTAGGTTCAGAACCCACAACCTAGGGGAGGGGAGGTGTCAATTGAGAGCTTTTAACCACTTGCTCTAGAAGTTGCTGACATATCAATGTATATGGTATAAAAATATCACTATATTAGTTAAAAACTTGTACTCTATATGTAGATAGATTATAATAAATACTTTATATATTTACACAAATTAAAATGGTAAAAAGGATCACTATGGTAAAACATATATAAATGGTATAACAGATATAAACAATTAGTTAAATTTAAACAAGCAACTAATATAAAACATGTCATATAAATCTAATCTAAATAAATAATTAAAGCATAAACAAGGACTGAAATATAAAATAACGAAAAACCAAAGGGGATGAAAGAGTGAATAACCATGTTAAGTGCGTAAAAGCATTATATTTTGTACCTTTTTAACTCATATTATTGTTAGACTTAGGCTCATTTTAGTTGCATACTTAATCATTCATGCATAGTTTCGTAGTTTCCTCGTCTATTGAGCTTGGCTTTATGTTTTGATGGTTTTTATGGAGAAAATGTTGTTGTTTTTCTTTATTTTGTGCACGGCGAGTTGCCGCGTCACTTGCCGAAGGATGTCATGGCAAGTTAGGATAAGGATTAGGACTTGTTGAACCACTTGCCGAAGGACGCTGTGGCAAGTCGTGATAAAAGCCATTATCTACAAATTTATTCAAACGCAAAGGATAACTATCCTAGATTCAAATTCAAATCTCCAATCGGGTAGAGATATGTTACACGAATTCTACACGTATTTGGACTCTCTCTTCCTTACCTATTTAAGGAGTTCGCAACAACAACATGAGAGGATCGATTGGGAGAGTGAGATCAGATCGCAAGAGGGATTCACATACATCCATTTCTTTTCATCTTGTATTGTGTGATCCCATTTCTAGGTTTTATTCTTTTGTGTTTCTTTTTTACCCAACCATGAACTAGATTAATTTGGCTTGGGTTATTGGGTTCTATTGGTGTGTAGAGACGAATGGATGGTTTTGGTTTTTAATTCAATAAATTCATTGTTTATCCATTCTTAGTTCTTTATTTTCGCTTCAAAGAAATTGGGAAAGGAACTTGGTTGCATCCATTTATCTAGGCTCAGAAGAGCTAGATTCATGAAACTACTAGATACGGTTTCCATTTAAACAACCGTTGGTGGAAACTAATTCGCCTTAGGAATAAGGATCGAATTTCAGCGGCTAAGAAGAGTGCAAAGGTCGTTGTTGCTCAACCAAGGATTAACGCAAGGATGTATCACCAAGGCTTGCCCAAACATCAGTTCTTCAGTTAGGGATAACGCGAAGGCATTGAAGAACACTCCGCCGAACATTGAAGGAGGAAACCTAGTTGCCACGACAATCTACTAAACCCAGTTTCCAAGGCATTCTACTAAACTCATTTACCACATCAATTTACTGAACCCAGTTGTCACAGCAACCTACTTGCCTTAGCAATTACTACCATGGCAATTCATTTGGCAATCGCACCACTACTCATGATAACCCGGTATAATCTTTTATATGGATTACTTCTTCTCTATTTACTTTACTTTGCTTAGTTTATTTTACTTGCTATTTATCACCACATATTACTTTCAATATTATTCTCTTTTAGTGTAAAAAGAGAAATCAGAGTTTCACCAATCCCTGTGAAGACGATCTTAATCTATCCTATTACCTGCAACGTGTTCACTTGAACTATTTGCGTTGCACTTAAATCACACAACAACCCACTGGTCTTCAGGCCATATTAAGAAAAAATGGCGAGATTGAAAACATTTGAAAATAAGAAGGGCTGCAAAGCAGGTTTGAGAGGGGGGAGGTCCTTAATGATGGTTATTAAACCATTTTTTCTTTTTTAAACTCACGCTACAAATAACAAAACCAAAAAATAGAACTCATTCTCGGTTTATTTAAAAAACATATCAAAACTTCACCTCTAAATTCCTCTACATTTTTTCATAAAAGGTTCTTGAGTTCTTCAAGGACTCAACCCAATTTCCAAATTTTGATGGAACACTGTCCCACTGGCCACCTCTGGCCACCGCTTGCCGACGTTGATGAAACGCAAACCAAACCCCAATAGATTCTCCCTTTCTTTCTAAAATCAAAACTCGATCTTCACAAAAAGAACTTTACTTCTCCATATTTGAAAACAACTGAAACTTTGAAACCTTTCTTTTTTGGAAAACAAAATAGATTTTGAATTTTTTTTAGAAAAACTCAAACGTTGAGCCTCCAACAGAGAACAAGGAGATGAAAGGTTTAATTCACGATGGTGTTGTTCATCGGCGGCATCGACCTCGACTGTTACCACAACGACAGTTCGAGACCAGAAAGGTAAACCCTAATCTCTTTACCCCTTTTACTTTTTCGATTCAAAAACGGAAAGAAAAAAAGAAGTCAATACCTCTAAAAATCTCTTTTTTGTATTGACTGATAATTTGAGTACAATGGATTATTTACATCTTTTTATATCTGATTCATTTTCTTTACATTAAGTTGTCATATTGTTGTTGACGTTGGTTTTGACATCCCTTTCTTTTTCTATTATTTTTGTCCTGCACGGTGGTTAAAGAGTCGGTGAGAGGGCAGCAACGTGACAGTCCTTGGTCCATGATAAAAGGGTGGTCGTTGATCATGACAAGTGGCAGCATCAAAGAAATGAAGGCGAAGAGTCTCTCCCGAGCTGATTTGATCTGGGTCGTTGGATCAAATCTGATCCAACGGCTGTAATCTCGCTTGGAGATGGACGGCTAAGATGGCTTTTGGATGATGATGTAGTGACATCAGATGCGGACACGTGGTACGTGGGAGCTGAAGGGTCTCGAGCGGTCTGCTGCACGCGTACGTGGGGAGACGGATGGACAGGCGTGGGCTTCACATGGCATTGGAAGAGGCTTTCGGGCTTGATTCTGGACGTTGGGTCTGGCTTGATCCAATGGCTCTTCTTTGGTTGTGCAGACAAAAGGATATCAAATTAGAGCTAATTAGGGTTTTTTTGTATTTGGGCCAAACAAGCCTATTGTAAATATTATAGGTTTGTAAATGAACTGAACTTAATGAATAGGATATTCATTTATTTAATTGAGCTTATATTATATTATATTATATATGTTTTTGTGATACTAATGATAATTATAATAACTGGTAATAATATTATTATTTTTAAAATAACAATAATAATGATAATATTAAACAATAATAATATTAAATATATTAACAATACTAAAACATAGACAAAAATTAGTGATTACAACTTGAAGTTAAGAAAATGTTTAAAATGATTAAGGTCTTAAATTCAAAAAAGTAGAAAAAATAATACTCCTTTTGTCCCATAAAACTTGTCATTTTTGTGTTTTAAAATTGTCCCACTTAAATTGTCTCATTGAAAAACTCAACCACTTTTATTAAACACATTTCCTTTTTTTACCTTCTTTTTAGTTTTCCAACAAAACAAACTTTAACTTTTCAAGGATGAAATTGTTATTTTAATTATTTTATAACACATCTCTTACACCAACTTTTTTTTCATAAAATTACGTAAAAATTCAACGAGGAACAAAATTTGTGGGAAGAAAAGGTAGTCGGAATGAGCGGTACATGAGGAACAAAAATTCTACAACACGATTTGATGGCATAGGTAAAGATTGATGTTAGCTTGGAATCATCTATATAAGAGATTAAAAGGTCTCCAACAGAGACATTATACATGACTCAGGTACCTAATACGAGATCTCAATGAATTATGCTATGTTTGGTAATAAGTGGAACTGAAATCAAATTGACGTCGATAATACATTTGCATGCAATATAGCCCTAGAGATTTTGGATGATAATGTGGATCAGTAACCATTGTCAATTAGACAATGTAAACAAAGAAATGATTGGCCAAAATGAAAAGAGGCAATTGAGGTGAAACTAAAATCTCTTTCGAAAGGAGAAGTATTCAGACCTATAGTTCATACACCGAAAGGTGTAAAGCCCGTGGATATAAAGGAATCTTTGTGAGAAAGAGAAATAAAAAGTGGAAATTGTGAGATATGAAACTCATTTGACTGCACAAGGATTCTCACAAAGACCTAGAATCAATTATGAGGAAACATACTCCTCGATGGTGGATGCAAAAGATTTTTATTAGTCTGGCAATAAAATACAGTTTCCGTCTAATGGATGTCATTGCATCTTATTTGTATGAACCTCTTAATAATAATATTTACATGAAACTTTCAGAAGGATTTAGACTATAGAAACAGCTAATTCAAGTTCTCGAGAACACTATTCAATCAAGTTGAACTTAACTATTTATGGATTAAACAAATTGGGAGCATATTGTATAAACGCCTCAATGAATAACTTATTAGCGAAAGGCTATAATAATGATTCAATTTCCCTGAGCATTTTTATTAAGAGGTTTAGCTCTGGATTTGTCATTGTTGTTGTTGTGTATGTTGATGATTTGAATATTGTTGACACTCGTGAAGAGATCTCCTTAACAATGGAATCCTTGTGCATCAATCGACATATACAGAAAAATGTTTAAAGAGAATTTACATGCATAATGTATATTCGTTGATCACCCTTATGGTTGCTAGGTCTCTTAATGTAAATAAAGATCTATTCTACCCTCGAGAAAAGGGTGATGATATTCTTGGTCCAAAAGCACCATATATATATATATTAATTAATTTGGAAGCATCATATCTTAGTTGGTCCAAAAATACTAAGTGCTAAAATAGCATTACCTTTAGATCTTTCAAAACTCGACGTTACACCCCAAAAATTGGTCTAGTCAAAATTAGGTTCCGGTGATCAAAAATTTTATACTGGTTATACTCAAATGATGTAATTGCTCAATCTTTGTATCCAATTTTGAATTAATGGGATTTAATTGAGCTTAGTTGAAGTTGCGGGATCTTTTTTAAGGAATAAAAGTCATTTAGTGACCAAATTCTAAAAATTCAAAGTCTGGAGGCAAAAGTGTAAACTTTGAAAAGTTGAGGGACCACCCTCATAATTATACCAATTATAGGTGTGAGTCACCTCCTTGCTTATTTCATTCCACGTGAGATTGGCTACCTTATTAGGAAAAGATGAAGGCTTGTATTAGAGAAAGGAAAAGAAGAAGTGATTGAATATAAAATTATTTTAAAGGTTTCATCCCAAGCTAGGAAATCTATTAATTAGTTGCTTGGGAGGCAACCATCATAAGAGAAAAAAGCTTTGTGGCTAACTAAGGAAGGTAAAGGGGAATGAAACTTATTACTATAGTTACCGAGGCATTAACTTTCAACTTTCATTATCCTTTCACGAAGCTAAGTAAGCACCTCCATTGTCGTCTTCAAGCTTAAGCTCAATCAAGCACTTCAATCCAATCTTTGATTGATTTCAATACACCATTTGAAAGCTTGTAGATTGGTGAGTAAGAACCCTATGTTAATTTGATGATTCCATAAATCCTTAGAGTTTAATTTCAAGATTTTAAGTCTTGAATGTTCAAGCTAAGCCCATGTGTTAGTAGGTTGATTTCTTTATTTTGATGTTGTCTACAAGCTTTGGTAAGCTTGAAAAATGTTTGTGAATCATTAGTTTCGATTCTAATGTAATCCTCTAATTTTGGACTAGCTTAAGTGGTGGGAGACAAGTCATCTTCACCATCGTCTATTTCGAACTCTTTCAAGGGCAAGGGGATTGTAATCTGGAAACCTTGAAGCCTCCTATTGCTAGGTGAGTGTAGTTGTGTCATGGGATTGGCTAGGTGCCATCCAGGTTGCATTTGTTGTGCTTAAAGTTGCATCTTATTTAAGGGCTCAAGTAGAGCAAACATGTGTGGATTCGAGTGGTAAATATGGTAAGACCACTATATTTCTTCGATACACGTTTAAGCTTACATATGACATTTGAATTATGTTATGTGTGGAATTTGATATGAACATGCTATGTTATGGTATTTGAAGCAAAGGCTTAATATGTGATGTGATATGGCCTAAGGGCACAAGGGTAAGTTTTATGAGGAATCGTGTAACCTTGGACACTTATGGACTTTGGATACAATTGGCATGCCATAGGGTTATTTGAGCTCATCATGTAAAGGATTGGACTACGGTATGGGCTACAGCCTATATGTAGGGAGAAAAGATTGGATTGTGTAAGGGACTCTGGAGCTACAGCTCAAGGCTAAGGCCTATTTCCGATATGTGTGGCGTACAGGGGAATCTGCGTATCCATCGGTTGCTATGTACAAGGGGGAAATGAAGAATATGTGTTTTGCATTTAATATATGAGATTATCATATGTTAATGTTAAGCATGAATTGTATATGTTAATGTTATGAATATGTCGTTCAAGCATGCTTGCATGATATACATACCATCAAAGAACTTGTTTGCACTTGTTATAACTACCTCACTAGGCTATATAAGTCTAACATTCATGTGTCTCATGCATTTCAAGATCTTGAAGAATTTGAGCTTTGATCGTGTGGTTGAAGTTACAAGTCACTCTCATCAACCCCATGCATGCTTACATTTTGTCTTGAACTCCTTGTAAGGTGGCATAAGGCTTAGACATGTTATAATTATTTATTTTGATGTGTGTGTAATGGCCTAAGTGTGTCTAAGGGGTAGATGTGCATTTTGGTATGTTTGTGAAATAGTAAAACTAGTTAATTTTGGCTTAAAGGTACTAAAAGGTGAAAATGGGGTAAACGAATTCGAAATGCTCTAAAATTTTGTATGCTATCAGAAATATGGTTTAATACCTTTCTGGTAAAATTTCATGGCATTTGGACATCATTCAACAGGTTAAATTGGCTAAACACAGATAAAATCTGTTATTATAGTACTGGCGTATCGATACAGGTCAAGTTGTATTGATAAGGCCTTACATATTTGGACTTGGTAAAATAGAGCATATCGATACATTAAGGGGTGTGTCGATACGGATCTTGGCAGTGAGGTCTAGAAAATAAATTGTATCGATACGGGCTTAGGTTGTATCGAAATAGGTCAACGTTGGTCAACTTGTATCGATACTGGCTTAGCTGTATCAAATAGGGTTTGTTAAGAAATGTCAACTTGGGTCAACCTGTATCGATACAGTCTTAGTGGTATCGATACAGGGCCTTAATCACTCAAGTCTAAATTGAATCTGTGCATATCCGTATCGATATGGAACCAAGGTGTATCAATACGGAGGTAATTAATTCTGTTAAAAGGCTTTGAACACAGTTTTGAATAATTTACAAAATGGTCACTAAATATTGTATGGTCTAATTGGATAAGTAAACAACCTCGGTTTGTAATGAAATTCCATAGTCTAAATTAGAAAGTTAAGCTTCATATTGATAACATGAATTTCAGTTAAGGACCCTTAATTTGTAAAATTTATAGTTTAGTCCCTAAGTTTGAAAAAGTTTAAAATTGACCCTTAAATTGAGTAAGTTGATAACAAGTGAGTATGTTGAGTCTTAAAAGAGATTAATAAAACATAAAAAAACAATTTCTAAACTCTGATTAAGCTTTCGATCTCTGAATTTGTCTTCTAGTAACATTTTTCGACCCAGTTCTCTACTAGGTCGGGAAGGGGTGTTACATTTGTGGTATTAGAGTTAGTGTTTAGTCAATTCTAAGACTACCTAGGAGTTTATTTTTATATGTTATCCGTTACTTGCAACTGACACGGTATAACCTTTTCTGTTTGACTAGATTTAAGAATGTCTGTACCCAACGACAAACGTGTCAAAATAGAACCACATCCCGGCTCCTCCTTGACACAGAGGAACAATCTCGGAGCCGAAGTTTGACCTGAACAAGTAGGGCAAAATCACTCACCCAATCCTCCTCTGATGCCTCCCGCTCAGCAGGTGTATTTGATGTCCATGGCTGAGATGATCAAGCAGGTGGTCGTGTCTCTCAGGCAAAAGCATCCACCTCAGCCTATTCAAGCATCCTCATCCGTTTTGAGGGCTCCTATTGATAAGCTTAGACAATACTTGGTTTACACCTTCATCGGCCAAGAATATGACAATCCCGAAGTAGTAGAGTATTGGCTAGAAAACACTCTCAAAGTCCTGAATAAACAAATGAAATGTCCTGACGAACACAAACTAGAGTGTGCTCTAGCATTGATCTCTGAAGAGGCTCAAAGTTTGTGGGACATCGTGACACTCACAATACCTAAGCATAGAGTCACGTATGACTTCTTCCTTTAGGAGTTCCATAAGAAGTATATCAGTGAGCACTATATCGCTGAAAGAAGTAAGAAGTTCCTCAATCTGAGACAAGGAGGAAGACCCGTAGAGCAATACATACATGATTTTTGCAAGTATTCGAAGTATGGTGAGGAGAACGTACGCACTGACAAGGAAAAATGCAGAATGTTCATTAATGGCCTTTGTGACAAATTGCGTCCTCTCTTCACTGCCTTGGAGTTGGAGGACTTTCAGACTTTGGTCAATCGGGCAATTGCTACTAAAGCTTCCTAGAAGGCTTATGAAAGAAAGAAGGGGAACCAAGCCAGACTCGATAAGAGATTTTGAGATGATTCCAAGACTTTTATGCCTCAGAAGAAGGGTTGACAGTAGGACCAGGAGTCTACCACCTTTCAGCAACTACCAAGGATAGGATACGTGCCACAATCCCAATCTCCGGGAACATCTGTTGCTCATACAGCTTCGGTTGATAGCAGGGTGGTTCAAGGAGAGGTTCACAGATTCCTTTGTGCAACTTCTGTTAGAAAAAGTATCCCGAGCCGTGTCGTAGATAGACCGGGTCTTTCTATCTTTGTGGTGAAGTGGGTCACTTTATTAGGCAATGTCCACAGAACCCGAATGCTCTTACCTCTATGGCTTCTCAGAGCAATGCTGCTAAAGCAAAGGGAGGGAAGCAAGTGCGGTCTAGTTCAGTGGGAAGACCTCGCAACATAAACTCTCCTTCAGTGGGGCGTGACCCTCAGGCCTCAACCCATATGTACCATGTTCGAGGCCGAGAACAGGAGGATGATCCTAATGTGATAACAGGTATAGTGGAATTATGTTCTGATCTTGTCTATGCATTGGTAGATCTAGGTTCTATGCATTCCTTTATTAGCGAACCATTGATTGAGAAGTATGCCCTAAAACCTAAATTAGTCACTTCTGAGATAGTTGTTTCTAACCCACTAGGAGATAGTGTGGTTATACGGTTGATTTGTAAAGCTTATCCTCTAAGGATTCAAGGGATCCCATTTTTGGCCAATTTGATGGTCTTGCCCTTCCATGAGTTCGATCTTATCCTAGGCCTTGATTGGTTAGCTGAACATCAAGCTTGGGTAGACTGATCAAAGAAGAAACTATACCTTTGTGGATTCAGCAAGGAAAGTATAACTTTGATGAAAACCAAACATGGGCCTAAAAAAGCTATCATGTGTGCTATGGAGTCTAAAGAAGATCCAAAGCTTGAGAATGTGCTAGTAGTGAAAGAATTTCCTGATGTGTTTCCCGATGAACTTCTGGGACTCCTTTCGATCCGAGAAGTAGAATTCAAAATTGAAGTGCAACCGGGGACTACACCAATCCCCATTGCTCTGTATAGGATGGCTCCGGTCGAATTGAAAGAGCTAAAGGCCCAAATCCAAGATCTTCTGGACAAGGGGTTTATCCAACCGAGTTTTTCACCTTATGGGGTATTGGTTTTGTTTGTTAATTGATTCAGCTGTTTGTGCTTCCAATCTTTTTCGTTTTATCCTCTCACACTGTTTTTTTGCTTTCGCTATTTCTTCATCTACTTTTTCTGGCTCTATTGTAGCAAACGAGAGCTTCTAGACTTGGTGCACAATCGAGTATCCATTTGTATTGATTCGATGGACAGCGCCACGATCATTTTTCCAAGGTCTTCCTAATCGCAAGTGGGTGACTTCCATAGGGACCACGTCACACCATACATCATCACAATAGCTTCCAAGAGTAAAAGAGATTAAAGAACGTTCGGTTACCTTCATATCCGGTCCGCTATTAAACCCTTGAAGATGATACGGCTTAGGGTGTTCTTGGCATGGTAGATCGAGTGCATCAACAATGAAGCTACTCACTAAGTTTACACGACTGTCACCATCAATAATTAAAGAACATAGATTACCTTGTATCTTACATCGTGACCGAAAAATATTTATTAGTATACGATAACGAGTGTTGAAAAGAGAATAAAACATCCTAATTGCTTTAAGAGTCCAAAGAAAAGGTTAGACACCAATAGAATTATAGTTGCAAGGAGAAATAAGGGTATGCAACTTTTAGTCCTACTAACACAAGGAAACAAGAAGGTGTTAGAAGATGTGTAAGAAGCAATAAAAGCTAAAATAAACGAAAACTAATGGCTAAGAATGAAAGAAAATTAGAAAAACCCCGAAAACCCTAGAATTTTGCAGCAACTTGATCTACTTCGTTCGAGGTGTTCCCGATGTCAAAAAATTCTAAAATTTTATGTGGTGAATCCTCCAAAGGTGTAGATGGAAATTTTCAGCTCAAAATTCGCTCGTTTGAATTTGACGAATTTTCCCTAATTTTCGAGTTTTTCACCCAAAAATGCCAAAATTCTTGTCAAGAATCGTCCCAAATCTGATACCAAATGATGGAGTAGCGCAATCTTGGATTTGGAAGCCTTCAATCAAGTTGTTGCAAGAACTAGGAGCTCTAGACTCAATCAAGGAAGTTTGGGCAGATCTGAAAATTCAAGAGAAAAGAGAAGGGATTTTCTTGAAATTTTCAGATTCAAGACTGGAAATTTAAAGAAAGAATGACAAGATGAAGGATTATATGATAAGAAATAAGAATATAAAAAAATATTAAAAAAGATTGAGAAAGAGATAAGTAAAACAAATCTGAAAATTCCAGCTTTGTTTATAGAATTATGGAAGATGGTGTGAAGGTTGAAGATGAAGATGGCTTGCGAATTGTTGATGTTGTTTTGTCCTCGGCACCCTATTAGACGCAATTATATAAGCAAGCAACCTCAAGCGGCTCTAACCCACCCTCCTAGATGCAATTACCTAAGCAAGCAAGAGTGTGAAGATGATCTCCCTCACAAGAACTCGATGATCTTATGTTGAAGATGGCTTCTAGACAAGTTTACCGAACACTTGCAAACTCAAAGAATACTAAAATCTCCAAAGAGAACTTTTTATTAATCAATGAAATCTGAATTACAATGTGGGTGAAGCCTCCTTTATATAGGCCATGGAGAAGTTTTAATCCTACTAAACTTAGGAATTAAATACAATAAATAAATGCTAAAATCTAATCTCCTAATTAGATAAGTAACATCTAATAATAAATAAATGCTAAAAATAAAATCCTAATTAAATAAATCTGATCCTAATAGATATTGTAGAATCATATGTTGATTTAAATTACAAATAATCAAATAAATCTTAAAAATTCGTAATTATCCAAAAATCTCGTATTAATCCCGTATAGGAATTTCTGCATGCGCTGCCTTCGCTAAAATAGACGTATCTTGAGATCTAGATGTCCGATTGAGGCGTTTCAAGATGTGTTAGAAAGCTAATTAGCAGCCGGACAAGTTTTAAGAAGACATGTTGACCCATAAATGCCTGTATCCCATCCAAAAATTCATCGCAAGTTAGCTGACTTTCCAGACTTCACAAACAGATTCAGTTTCTTGTCCAAGATGCATCGTTTTTGACCTCTTATGCGTGCATTGTTTTGGCCATTATTGTTTGCATCGAACAAATTCAGCTTCTTGTCCAATATGAGTAATTTAACCCCGCTCATGCATGTATCACAAATTTTCTTAAAGAGGAATAATTGTCACACCCTAAAAGTCGGTCTAGTCAGAATTAGGTTTCGATGATCGAAAATTTTATACCGGTTATACTCGAATGATGTAATTGCTCAATCTTTGTATCAAATTTTGAAGTGGTGGGAGTTAATTTAGCTTAATTGAAGTTGTGGATCTTTTTTAAGGAATAAAAGTCATTTAGTGACCAAATTGTAAAAATTTAAAGTTTAGGGGCAAAAGTGCAAACTTTGAAAAGTTGAGGGACCACCCTCATAATTATACCAATTAGAGGTGTGAGTCACCTCCTTGCTTATTTCATCCCGCGTGAGATTGGCTACCTTATTAGGAAAAGATGAAGGCTTATATTAGAGAAAGGAAAAGAAGAAGTGATTGAATATAAAATTGTTTTAAAGGTTTTCTCCCAAGCTAGGAAATCTTTTAATTGGTTGCTTGGGAGGCAACCATCATAAGAGATAAAGCTTCGTGGCTAACTAAGGAAGGTAAAGGGGAATGAAACTTATTACTATAGTTACTGAGGCATTAACTTTCAACTTTCATTATCCTTTCACCAAGCTAAGCAATCACCTCAATTGTCGTCTTCAAGCTTAAGCTCAAGCAAACACCTCAATCCAATCTTTGATCTTTGATTGATTTCAATACACCATTTGAAAGCTTGTAGATTTGTAAGTAACACACCTATGTTAATTTGATGATTCCATCAATCCTTAGAGTTTAATTTCAAGATTTTAAGTCTTGAATGTTCAAGCTAAGCCCATGTGTTAGTAGGTTAACTTCCTTATTTTGATGTTGTCTACAAGCTTTGGTAAGTTTGAAAAATGTTTGTGAATCATTAGTTTCGATTCTAATGTAATCCTCTAATTTTGGACTAGCTCAAGTGGTGGGAGACAAGCCACTTTCACCATTGACTATTCTGAACTCTTCCGGGGGCAAGGGGATTGTAATCCGGAAACCTTGAAACCTCCTATTGCTAGGTGAGTGTAGTTGTGTCATGGGATGGCTAGGTGCCATCCCGGTTGCATTTGTTGTGCTTAAAGTTGCATCTTGTTTAAGGGCTCAAGTAGAGCAAACATGTGTGGATTCAAGTGGTAAAGATTGTAGACCACCATATTGCTTTGATACACGTTTAAGCGTACATGTGACATTTGAAGTATGTTATGTGGGGAATTTGATATGAACATGCTATGTTATGATATTTGAAGCAAAGGCTTAATATATGATGTCATATGGCCTAGGGCACAAAGGTAAGTTTCATGATGAAATCTATAACCTTGGACACTTGTTGACTTTGGATACAATTAGCATGCCATAGGGTTATTTGAGCTCATCATGTAAGGGATTGGAATACGGTCCGGGCTACGGCCTATATGTAGGGAGAAAAGGTTGGATTGTGTAAGGGACTCCGGAGCTACGGCTCAAGGCGCCTATTTCCTATATGTGTGGCGTACAGGGGAATCTGCGTATCCATTGGTTTCTATGTCCAAGGGGAAAATGAAGAATATGTGTTTTGTATTTAATATATGAGATTACCATATGTTGATGTTAAGCATGAATTGTATATGTTAATGTTATGAATATGTCATTCAAGCATGCTTGCATGATATACATACCATCAAAGAACTTGTTTGCATTTGTTATAACTACCTCACTAGGCTATGTAAGTCTAACATTCATGTGTCTCATGCATTTCAGGATCTTGAAGAAATCCGAGCTTCGATCGTGTGGTTGAAGTTGCAAGTCACTCTCATCAACCCAATGCATGCTTACATTTTGTCTTGAACTCCTTGTAAGGTGGCATAAGGCTTAGACATGTTATAATTGTTTATTTCGATGTGTGTGCAATGGCCTAAGTGTGTCTAAGGGGTAGATGTGCATTTTGGTATGTATGCGAAATAGTAAAACTACTTATTTTGGCTTAAAGTTACTAAAAGGTGAAAATGGGGTAAACGAATTCGAAATGCTCTAAAATTTTGTATGCTATCAGAAATATGGTTTAATAACATTCTGGTAAAATTTCATGGCATTTGGACATCGTTCAACATGTTAAATTGGCTAAACACCATATAAATTCCGTCATTATAGTATAGACGTATTGATACAGATCAAGCTGTATCGATACGTCCTTGCATATTTAGACTTGGTAAAACAGAGCATATCGATACATTCAAGGGTGTATCGATACGGATCTTGGCAGTGAGGTCTGGAAAATAAATTGTACTGATACGACCTTAGGCTGTATCGAAACGGGTCAACGCTGGTCAACCTGTATCAATACAGGCTTAGTTGTACCGAAACAGGGTCTGTTAAAAAATGTCAACTTGGGTCAACTTGTATCGATACAGTCTTAGTGGTATCGATACAAGGCCTTAATCACTCAAGTCTAAATTGAATCTGTGCATATCCATATCGATACAGAACCAAGGTGTATCGATACGGAGGTAGTTAATTTTGTTAAAAGGCTTTGAACACAGTTTTGAATAATTTACAAAATGGTCACTAAATATTGCATGGTCTATTTGGATAAGTAAACGACCTCGGTTTGTATTGAAATTTCACAATATAATAATTAGAAAGTTAAACTTCATATTGATAACATGAATTTTAGTTAAGGACCCCTAATTTTTAAAATTTACACTTTAGTCCCTAAGTTTGAAAAAGTTTAACTTGACCCCCAAATTGAGTAAGTTGATAACAGTGAGTATGTTGAGTCTTAAAAGAGATTAATAAAACATACCAAACAAGTTCTAAACTCCGATTAAGCTTCCAATCTCTAAATATGTCTTCTGGTAACACTTTTCGACCCGGTTCTCTACTAGGCCGAGAATGGGGTGTTACACTCGATACCTCTCCAGATCATGTAAATAATTTCTATGCACGAGGCAAAGCTGAAATATGTGTTTTGATAAACACATCCAGAAGATATGTGAATTGCTTTCACAAGATAAGATGCAAGCTATCTTGTATAGAGATAATGCAAAATTTATATCTCAATGTGGATACATCAGATATGATAAAATGAAACATATTTCTTCAAAGTTTTGTCCCTCATGATCTTCAGAAGAATAGAATTCTATGAATCCTTTCAAGCAGTAATTTGAAAGATATATCAGTGCATAGTTGATATGATCTCGACTATGAGTTTTGAATCATATATATGAATGCCCGATCGTGATTCTAGTAAGAACTCTGCAGTGCTTTGAATGTATTCTGAAATTACTCAAACAACAATGTAAGTAGAAATAGATAAATAAGAAATAGAAATAATGGGATGAAAGATATGTAGAAGGGGTGTAGGAAGAGTGATAGTTGTGATTATGGAAGAAAAAAAAATAAAAGATGAAAATGTAGGTGAAGATGATGGGGTGTTGGCGTTAAGATGAAGAAATTCAAAGGATGGATTGTGACCCCCTAACTATAAAGAGTTAGGAACCAGCAATATAATAAAGTGGAAATGAAGTGGTAGGATATGGAACGTGACCCACTAGCTATAGATGAGCTAGGAACCAACGCTATAACAAAAGGGAAATGGATGAAGACAACAAGACTAACTTGAAGCCGATAAAGTTCCACAAGAGAACAAGAACGAAAGCAATCGTTCAAAGATGTTTTATATATTCAAAGTGTGTTACAATGATCCTAAAGATGCCTATTTATAGTAGAAGTAGGCAGAATATGAAAAGGTGTTACAAGAAAGATGAATGCTCATCTTAATGCACTTGAATACACATGAATGCTTTGTCCTTTCTTCTCATCTTCAAAGCTGATTAGTTTAGACAAATTGAGGTTGAATTTAGTCATATTTTCGTCCAAATTAAGAAGGACTCTTGGGCTGCCTTGTTTTGCTATCATATGAAGAGAAAGGGGATGAATGTGGACAAGGATGAATGTAGACATCCTTGCTGTCCAGCTTAAGTGCAACTCTTCATCTTCCAAGTTGATTAATATGACTTGAATGTCATAAAAAGGTGAGTTTCATCCAGCCTTCATTTCATGTCTCCTCAATGAATTTTGAAACCCCCACTTGAATGGTGATAACATCAACCTTGAATGCCTTGAATTTGCTGAATTAAGATGGCCATCAATTGCTTGTCTCTTGGTAGAAGATGAAAGAACTCTTCCTTGGCTCAAATTCATTCAAATCATCCATGCATAAAATTCCCGTAATAAAAATTTCAGCCTGCACTGTCTTGATAAAATCATTCGTATCTCAAGCTCCCGATATCGGATTGAGGTGATTCAAAAGGCATTGGAAAGCTAAGAGATGGAGGAATAACGTCCAATTGATTTCTGGATCCAAACACGTCTGTATCGCATCCAGAATTGGAAGACATTCTGCTGATATTCTTGCATCCGTAAAACCGCTCATCTTCCCTCATGCACCTAGACACAAAGGTAAACTTTATTCAATCTTTAATTGAAAACATGCATGTAAACAATTAAGAGTTAGTTTAATAAATGAGCTAGTTTGATGAATGAACTAGTTTAATTAATGAACTAACTTTATTCAATGAACTAATAATCTTGAATGAACTAGTTTAATCAATGAACTACTTAGTTAAATGAAGTGTATAACTAAATGAACTACATGTTTAAATGCAACGCATGCTTTAATGAACAACATGTTTATTGAATGCAATGAATGTTATGCAAACTTTAAATACTCATGCAAATTCATGCATAAGCAAAGTAAAGTGTTCCTCCCTTTATTATTTCTTCTTTCTCACGTCCCAAGCTTGATGTAAACATATTTTCCATGGTCGCTTGGAACTCCTTGGCCCTTGCTCGAGTAATGGGGCCACCGGGTACTTCTCTGGGTCTTTGCCATTGACGCTCATATCAGTCCCTCCCTCTTTAAGCGATTTGTCCCCAAATCGTCATCTACATCATAAGGAGATAGGTCAGCAACATTGAAGGTTGCACTAACATTAAACTCACCCGGAAGATCTAATTGATAGGCATTGTCATTGATCTTCTTGACTATTTGGAATGGTCCATCTCCCGAGGCATTAATTTGGACTTTCGTTGAGCCGAACCTTTCTTTCCTCATGTGCAGCCACACCCAATCCCCGGCTCAAAGGAAATTCGCTTACGACCCTTATTTGCTTGTCGCTCATATTGCTTGGTTCGTTTTTCAATGTTCTCCGCACTTGTTGATGAAGCTTCTTAACAAATTCAGCTTTATTAAGTCCATCTTTATTCACAATTTGATCAGCGGGTAATGGTAACAAGTCTATCGATGTTAATGGATTGAATCCATACACCACTTCAAAAGGCGTGCGCCCTGTAGTACTATGGATCGAACGGTTGTATGCAAACTCCACATGTGGTAAACTCTCCTCCCATGTTTTCAAATTCTTCCTAATGATGGATCAAGTAACATAGAAAGTACTCGGTTCACCACTTCAGTTTGGCCATCCGTTTGAGGGTGGCAAGTGGTGGAGAATAGTAACTTAGTACCAATCTTACTCCATAGGGCTCTCCAAAAGTGACTTAAGAACTTCACATCCCGATCAGACACAATAGTTCTTGGTATGCCATGTAACCTTAAGATTTCCCTGAAAAACAAAGTAGCAATATGTGAGGCATCATTAGTTTTGTTACAGGGGATGAAATGAGCCATTTTGGAGAATCTATCCACAACTACAAAGATGGAATCTTTGTTATTCTTGGTACGTGGAAGCCCTAGCACAAAATCCATTGAAATATCCATCCATGGTGCTTCCGGTATGGGTAGTGGTGTGTAAAGTCCATGTGGCATGACTTTAGATTTGGCCTTCCTGCAAGTGATGCATCGCTCACACAACCTCTCCACATCTCGTTTCATTTTAGGCCAATATAGGTGCTCTTGAAGTATAGCCAAAGTCTTTGCTATCCCAAAATGTCCCATTAATCCTCCTCCATGAGCTTCCTTAGTTAGCAATTCACGCATGGAACCTTGAGGGATGCATAGTCTTCCTTCCTTAAATAGGAAACCATCATGCTTATAGTATTTTTCAATTGACCCTTTCTCACAAGCTTTGTAAATCTCTCCAAAATCAGAGTCGAGACATATAAGTCTTTAATAAAAACAAAACCCAATAACTTAGATTCCAAAGTGTTTAAAAGAATATACCTCCGTGACAATGCATCGGCAACTATATTCTCCTTACCTTTCTTGTACTTGATAACATATGGGAAAGTTTCAAGAAACTCCACCCATTTGGCATGCCTTTTGTTGAGTTTATGCTGCCCCGGATATGTTTCAATGCCTCATGATCAGTGTGAATGATGAACTCCTTAGGCCAAAGGTAATGTTGCCATGTTTCCATTGCCCTCACAAGAGCATACATCTCCTTGTCATAGGTAGGGTAATTAAGCGTAGCTCCACTTAATTTTTCACCAAATAGGCTATAGGACGTCCACCTTGAGACAAAAATCTCCAATTCCTACACCTGATGCATCACATTCAATTTCAAAAGTTAGATTAAAATCAGGTAGAGCAAGTAAAGGGGCATGTATTAAACAATCTTTAATGATATTAAAGGACTTCTCTTGATCTTCCCCCCAAAAGAATTTAGAATTCTTCTTAATAACACTTGTTAGTGGGGCGGCTATGGTGCTGAAGTTGGGGACGAATCTTCGATAAAAACTTGCAAGTCCATGGAAGCTCCTAACTTGAGAAATGCTTGCTGGTCGTGGCCACTCTTCAATGGCTTTAACCTTCTCTTTGTCCACCTCCAAGCCTTCAGAACTCACAACGAAACCTAGGAAAACAACCTCACAAGACAAAATGTACATTTTTGTAAGTTAGCAAACAGTTTTTCCTTCCTCAAAACTAGCAAAACTGACCTTAAATGTTGAACATGTTCTTCCATGGTTTTACTATAGATTAGAATGTCATCAAAGTAAACCACAAAAACTTACCCAAGAATGGCCTAAGAACATGATTCATTAACCTCATAAACGTGCTTGGAGCATTAGTTAAGCCAAAAGGCATAACCAACCACTCATAAAGGCCTTGCTTAGTTTTGAATGCTGTTTTCCACTCATCACCTTCCCGCATTCGTATTTGGTGGTAACCACTTTTAAGATCAATCTTGGAAAAGAGGTTAGAACCACTAAGCTCATCTAACATGTCATCTAAGCGAGGAATAGGGTGACGATACTTTTACGTAATAATTTTGTTTACCGCTCGGCAGTCCACACACATGCGCCAAGTTCCATCCTTCTTTGGCACAAGTAGAACCGCACGGCACATGGGCTAAGGCTTTCCCTCACGTAGCCTTTTGACATCAACTCAGATACTTGCCTTTGCAACTCCTTAGTTTCTTCGGGTTGCTTCGATGCGCTGGTCGGTTTGGAATGACGGCTCCGAACAAAGTCTATTTGATGTTCTATGCCACGAATAGGTGGCAGCCACTTGGTATTTCCTCCGAAAATAGGTCATCAAACTCCTGCAATAAAGACACAACAAAAGCAGGCAAATTTTGATCAAGGTAGTTAGTATTCAAGAAATTTTCCTTGTACATGAGCACAAGTGCTTCCTTTGTCATCATTAAACTCTTTTTCAACTCTCTCTTTTAGAAAGAATGCTGATTTTCCTTCCCTCATTTTGATCACACTCCTTTGCTTTTACCTCCATTTTGGTCTCTCTCTCTTTGGCTTTTTCAATTTTTCCTCTCAATAAAATTTGGTCTTCATGTATTTGTTTTGGAGAAAGTGGGGCTAAAGTGATCTTCTTTGTTTCATGGGTGAACGATATACCGTTGGTATACCCGTCATGGATCACTCGCCTATCAAATTGCCAAGGCCTTCCAAGTAATAAATGGCTTATGCATTGGAACGACATCGCATAATACCTCGCCTTTGTACTTCCCAATAGAGAAAACAATTCGAACTTGTTTGGTCACCTTGAGTTCTCCTCCATCGTTGAGCCATTGTAGCTTATAAGGTTGTGGATGCTTTGTTGTTGCCAAGCCAAGTGTATCTACCATTAAGGTACTAGCAACATTAGTGCAACTACCACCATCAATAATAACAAAGCATACCTTTCCTCCAACATGGCAACGAGTATGGAAGATATTTTCTCGTTGTTCATTTCCTCCAACGGATTGTACGTTTAGGCTTCTTTTGACAACAAGAACCTCTCCTTCCACGCCATACTCTAATTCTTCTTCTTCGATGGCAACATCTTCATTCTCATCCTCTTCTTGTTCCGATTCAACTTCTCCATCATCTCGAAGAAGCATGGTGTTGCGGTTCGGACATTGGCTTGCAATGTGTCCACGCCCCAAACACTTAAAACATTGTATGTCACGGAACGATTTGGAGTAGCGGTAGTCTTACCCTTGCTGGTTTCGCAATGGGCTTACTTCCTTTCGGTGGTCCTCCTTTTTCGTGGGACGGTAATGGAGGAGTCTTCTTGTATGAACTTTGCCCCCATTTTGATGTTGAACTCCCATAAGATCGTGTGGCACCCTTTCTTTTGAGCTTTTTTCCACTTTCATGGCCATATGCACCATGTCTTCCATCTCCACATAATGTTGCAACTCGACCACGTTCGCAATGTCCGGATTTAGTCCCGCTAGGAATCTTGCCATTGTGGCTTCTCGATCCTCGTCGATGTTGGCTCGAATCATGGACACCTCCATCTCTTTGTAGTAATCTTCAACACTTCGTTACCTTGTGAAAGATTTTGAAGACGGTTGAATAACTCTCGATGGTAGTGGGTTGGAATGAATCGCCTTCGCATCACCGCTTTCATTTCATCCCATGTAGTGATAGGATGTTCTCCATTGCGTCTCCTACTTGATGTCAATTGATCCCACCATATTAGTGCATAATCCGTAAACTCAATGGCAGCGAGTTTTACCTTTTAAGCTCAATAGTTATGGCACTCAAAAATGTGCTCAACCTTCTTTTCCCATGCAAGATAGGTTTCAGGATCCGTTCTTCTCTTGAAAAGGAGGAATGGTAATCTTGATGTTGCTGAGATTATCGCCTACTCGTGGTCGAGCTCTCGCGCCCTTGTTGTACCATGCTATGTTGGGATACTTGATCTTGCACATCATCTACTTCAACTTCTTCAGATACTCCTCATTACCCCGATTAGCTTGTGAAATTTCAAGCTGGTCTATTCGCTCAATTAGGGGCTCCAATTGCTCTTGGATCATTTTGGCCATTGCTTGAAGCATAGCCTGATTTTGCAAATTGGGAACTCCTTCACCACTATGACCAGATCTTTGTGACATGTTAGATAAAGAAACAAAAGAAATTAAACCTTACTAACACAAAATCTCACCTTTCCACTCCAAAGAAAATGCACTCACACTCGTGTTTCACTCGGGTTAGGCTTTTCCCCTTAATGCACACTCATGCCTTTTACCACTCGTGCTTTATTTTCAAGTCCTTTTGGGAACTTCCTCAAGGCTTACAAGTGTCTCGTGGACTTGGCTGAAACAATTCTAGCTTGGTAGGAGAATGATGAATAATAAAAGGATAATGGCTTCAAAAAGAAAGAATTACTAAGAATAGGTAAAGGAATTTGTAATTCAAAGAATAAGAAATGATGTATTGTAATTTTTTTAAACAAGAATAGATTGCTCCCTCCCTCTTTAAGATTTTTTTTTTTGATTTTTTGATTTTTTTACTAACCCGGAGAGAGAAAATAATACGCTTACTCAATCGCCTAGGCTCGATACCAAATGATATGATCTCGACTATGAGTTTTGAATCATATATATGAATGCCCGATCGTGATTCTAGTAAGAACTCTGCAGAGTGCTTTGAATGTATTCTGAAATTACTCAAACAACAATGTAAGTAGAAATAGATAAATAAGAAATAGAAATAATGGGATGAAAGATATGTAGAAGGGGTGTAGGAAGAGTGATAGTTGTGATTATGGAAGAAAAAAAAATAAAAGATGAAAATGTAGGTGAAGATGATGGGGTGTTGGCGTTAAGATGAAGAAATTCAAAGGATGGATTGTGACCCCCTAACTATAAAGAGTTAGGAACCAGCAATATAATAAAGTGGAAATGAAGTGGTAGGATATGGAACGTGACCCACTAGCTATAGATGAGCTAGGAACCAACGCTATAACAAAAGGGAAATGGATGAAGACAACAAGACTAACTTGAAGCCGATAAAGTTCCACAAGAGAACAAGAACGAAAACAATCTTTCAAAGATGTTTTATATATTCAAAGTGTGTTACAATGATCCTAAAGATGCCTATTTATAGTAGAAGTAGGCAGAATATGAAAAGGTGTTACAAGAAAGATGAATGCTCATCTTAATGCACTTGAATACACATGAATGCTTTGTCTTTTCTTCTCATCTTCAAAGCTGATTAGTTTAGACAAATTGAGGTTGAATTTAGTCATATTTTCGTCCAAATTAAGAAGGACTCTTGGGCTGCCTTGTTTTGCTATCATATGAAGAGAAAGGGGATGAATGTGGACAAGGATGAATGTAGACATCCTTGTTGTCCAGCTTAAGTGCAACTCTTCATCTTCCAAGCTGATTAATATGACTTGAATGTCATAAAAAGGTGAGTTTCATCCAGCCTTTCATTTCATGTCTCCTCAATGAATTTTGAAACCCCACTTGAATGGTGATAACATCAACCTTGAATGCCTTGAATTTGCTGAATTAAGATGGCCATCAATTGCTTGTCTCTTGGTAGAAGATGAAAGAACTCTTCCTTGGCTCAAATTCATTCAAATCATCCATGCATAAAATTCCCGTAATAAAAATTTCAGCCTGTCTTGTCTTGATAAATCATTCGTATCTCAAGCTCCCGATATCGGATTGAGGTGATTCAAAAGGCATTGGAAAGCTAAGAGATGGAGGAATAACGTCCAATTGATTTCTGGATCCAAACACGTCAGTATCGCATCCAGAATTGGAAGACATTCTGCTGATATTCTTGCATCCGTAAAACCGCTCATCTTCCCTCATGCACCTAGACACAAAGGTAAACTTTATTCAATCTTTAATTGAAAACATGCATGTAAACAATTAAGAGTTAGTTTAATAAATGAGCTAGTTTGATGAATGAACTAGTTTAATTAATGAACTAACTTTATTCAATGAACTAATAATCTTGAATGAACTAGTTTAATCAATGAACTACTTAGTTAAATGAAGTGTATAACTAAATGAACTACATGTTTAAATGCAACGCATGCTTTAATGAACAACATGTTTATTGAATGCAATGAATGTTATGCAAACTTTAAATACTCATGCAAATTCATGCATAAGCAAAGTAAAGTGTTCCTCCCTTATTATTTCTTCTTTCTCACGTCCCAAGCTTGATGTAAACATATTTTCCATGGCTGCTTGGAACTCCTTGGCCCTTGCTCGAGTAATGGGGCCACCTGGGTACTTCTCTGGGTCTTTGCCATTGACGTTCATATCAATAGTCTACTTCAACATTTGAAGATTATATTCAAGATTGAATTATGAAGATTCAAAGATCTTATGTGATATTTTCATGAGGGGGAGTAAATACGCATTGCACTCTTTTTCCCTTAACCGAGATTTTGTCCCAATTGGTTTTTCTGGTAAGATTTTTAATGAGGCAACATGTTATGCGTATCAAAGATGTGTGTACACTTTTTCATTCACTAAGAATTTTTTCCCACATGATTTTTACCTTAGTAAGCTTTTAACGAGGCACATTATTTTCATAGATATCCAAGGGGGGTGTTATGAATATCATTATTTATGGTGAATATCCATATATTAAATGAGACTTTAATGTACTTTATTATTAGGACTTAATACTCATTGAAATAAATTAGGGTTTCCATCTTATGCCTATAAATATAGAGTTTGGATAAAGTATTGTATACAATCTTATTTTGAGAATATAATACAAGTCTCTTTTTTTATCTCTCGTATTGTCTTTGTTTATTTATTTTAAATTTACTCTTAACTTTATTCATTATATATATATATATATATATATATTGAAGCTTATTATTATGACACGAGTTTCGACAATGAACAGTATCACTACTATCCAATCACTTCATTTATTTATGTATTAACTTTCATGCTTTCAAAGAAAACTGGGAGAGAAAGAGAGAGGGTTCCAACAAAGAAAATCAAGCATTAAATGCGAGTTGGTTGATTTCCTCTCTCTTTTCTTCTCTTAAGCACTAAGCATCCGTAGCCCTTTGCTCTTCTTTCAATTTTCATTTCCGCTCCGCTCCCCTCCCCTCCCCTCCCCTCCCCTCCCCTCGTATACGATATATAAGCTTCTTCTTACTGATCTGAACCCTGCACTTGTAGATCACCATAACCTCTGTGGAGATTTCATTGACAAAAACTGAAAAAGGAATGGAGTTTCATGAAAACCCAACTCGTTTATCTAGTCTTCACCTTCTTTGTTTGGAGATTTCATTGAAAAGCTTAAAGATTTGTGCAGTTTTGCTCTTTCTGCCATTATCGGGAACCTTTTCTCTGCGATCTTAACCTTCTTCTTTGCATTAGGTTTGTTTCTCTTTTCTGCTCCATTGTTTCTATGAAAGCTTTTTTGATCTCTCGTTGTAGATCTAATTTTTATAATTTTGTTTTGTTTCAAAGCCATTTGATTCTTGATCTATTCATGGCCCTTGATGTTGGTTTTACAATAAATTGAATTAGTTTTTGTCCCTTTTACTCTCATTTTACTTTCTCATATTGCTGCTTTGCTACAAGTATTACTATGTGGATACGAGATAAATCTAATTATGTTGCTGTTCTAATTTTGTTGGCTTGCAATACTATGAAAGTATTTTGCGTGCAGACAAAGCAGTTTTTGGATTGATATGTTCTTACATTTATTTCCTCAGTACGCCTAGAATTAATGACATGTTGTTTGGTTTATTAGAATTAATGTTAAGGCTGAGATTAACCTTTATGGACCCCTAATATTGGTGAAGAGATTGACATTTTTTGTGTGCAGTGGGTACCCTGTTAGGGGCCTTGACTGGGGCTTTGATAGGACAAGAGAAGGAGAGTGGTTTCGTTCGAGGTGCTGCAGTTGGGGCTATTTCTGGAGCAGTTTTTTCTATAGAAGTTTTTGAATCCTCTCTTGTTCTTTGGCAGTCCGATGAATCTGGGATCGGATGTTTGCTTTATTTGGTGAGCAATTTTGTTTTTTATCCTGGATTCCTGATTGTACTTGTTGATTTGGTTGCTAGTTTCTATGTCAATAGAAACGGGTATATAAAAGAAAATTTAATATTAACTTTTTTCCCTGCAACTTGTGCAGATTGATGTCATTGCAACCCTTCTAAGCGGCAGACTTGTCCGGGAACGAATTGGTCCTGCGATGCTGAGTGCGGTCCAGAGTCAGGTAATATGCCAAGGATAGCGGTTTGTTTGCCAGAGAGTGATGGTTCATCAAACGACAATTTGCTTATGATATTCAGTTTCTGTTAGCAGATGGGAGCTGCTGAAACAGCTTTTGAGGAAGTCCAGAACATCTTCGACACCAGAGGTGTTAAAGGGTTGGCTGGAGATTTGGTCGAAAAAATCCCAAAGATCTTAATCACTAAAAATAACATTGTTGATGCTTCCGGGGAGAAAGTTTCCTGCACAGTTTGCCTTCAGGTCCAAGTCCAACATATATATCTTTATATTTTCGATTGTAAAAGTTATAACCTAGAAGAAGCTTATCTGATTGATGTTTCAAGTTCTCTCTTACCTCTTATGCAGGACTTTCAGCTTCGAGAAACGGTACGGAGCTTGCCGCAGTGCCCTCACATGTTCCACCTTCCTTGCATAGATAAGTGGCTTCTTAGTCATGCTTCTTGTCCTTTATTCAGAAGGGATCTGTAATGATATTTTTATAAATTATACGATTAGAGTTCTTTGTGTTTTTATTATACTGCTGTTGCTTGCCTGGGCTGCTTGTATTTATTCATCAAATATTGTTTGGCTATTCTGTCTACGTACAGTATATATTGCTGAATCGAACATTGTACTCGATTAGCTCTTTGTATAAAGCTTTTATATTTACACTTTTCAAACATCTAATTACCATCTTTTTATTCAATCTCTTTTCCTTCCGTAAATAACTCTTGTAAACAGAGTCTGGGCGTAGGTATTTCAGTTGTCATCCGGTTTTGGAAATTGTATCAAATCTGGATATAGAAATGCTTTTAGATCCAAATGTGTTATCATCTTTTGATTTCTGCTTAGCAAAGAATCAGAGCAAGAAGTGTTTTATTGTTCTTACAAGTTCATTAGACGGTAACGGACAGTGTAGGGATCAATACTATTAGACCCAAATTTTAACAAGATATCAACCATGGAAGTCTAGATGGTGTATAACTCTGAAGCTAATTTGGAGATGTAATTTCTCGGTCCCAATTATCAAATTGCAGGGTCTTTATTGCTTCATAGAACAATATTAAATTATCTGAAGAAGTTGATAAAACAGCTGAACGTGAAGGCTAAGATACTAACCAAGTATATATATGTGTGCATGTAAAGTGCAGGGTACAAGCGCTGATGAGATGCAACAAAGGCATTCAAACAAAACAAGTTATGAAGTAGTGGATAGCTAGCCAGCCAGCTACCACATCAAAATTCTTGATATAATATACATTTATAATTAGAGCTATGACACCCCAGCAAACACTGTATATACTAATAGCAAAATTATGCTTGGAAGATATATTGGCAGATATTTTCATCTACTTCACCTTATTTACAGTTGGAAGGTCTACATCAGGTAGATAAAATGTCTACCTAATCGAAATTAACTTTTTTCTCTTTATTCAATTGAATCCTAACATCAAATTTTCAGTATAGCTTTGTTTCTTTTATTTCCAGTATGTGATGTTTCACATTATTCATTTCCAAATATGGAGAGCAGTTTCACATTATTTAAGAAAAAAAGCAATGGATTTAATTTAGACATAATGTCAAAAAAATGCCCTTAGCGTTTGACTGAATAATTATTTTGGCCTCTATTTGTTAAGCAATTTAACCTTCAACGTTTTATTTTAGGTAAAAATGTTCCCTCTATGAATGAAGCCAACTGACTATAAACAACTACAGAATGACACTTCAGAAGAAAAAATATTTTAAATTTTATACAATTTTATAAAATTATATTTTGACCGGTTTGTTATTTTGTAAAGTCAATATATTTTACTATATGACAGTGCTATTGTAACGTGCATTACCATGTAGGTTTGTTACGTCATTTCAAGTCATTTAACGTCAGTTGACTAACAGTTTTCATTCGCAGAGGAGCTATTTTGACGAAAAATAAAACGCTAAAGGTTAAATTACTTCAAAAAATAGGAGCCAAAATAACTATTCAGTCAAACGTTAGAGATATTTTTTGGCATTATGCCTTTAATTTAAGAACCCATAGTTTCCTGGAGTTTTGTTTTAAACTTTTTCTTTACTGATAAACATTTCAAACTCCTGTTAATTAAAAGGGAGGATATCTAAATATGTTCAAACTCATAATCTTCATATTACTATGTTAACCAACCCATCGATCATCAAGTTTTTATTAGACTTATACTGCTTTACGTTAAGTTGAAGTTGATACAAGTATGGTTTTCTTCAAACAAGAAAGGGTTTCAGTTTACTTGGATGTTCGAATCTCATCTACACCGGACAACTCGTGAACTTACCAACAAAAGATCCAACATTTTAAGGTGTAGATCTAAGAAATTTGGAAATAAGGAAAGAAGCTTCACGAGGGCTCTTTCAAATGTAATGTTAGAAAAGTATTAGAAATTTTGAAACTAAAACAGCACAATTTCTACGTTTCACCAAAGTTTTTAAAACCATACTTAAATTTTAACGTTTGAAATTTTGGTATCTATTAGAATTTTTGGATACTCAGAATACCACAATTTCTAACCTACATCAAAATGTAAAACATTTTACTAAATTTTCTAAAGCTACACCTAAATTTATAAAGTTCAAAATTCTATTATCTTTTAGATTTTTTTTTACTTAAAAGAGTTTGATATTCGTTAGAATTTTTTGTTACTCATAATACCATAATTTTTGGCTTACCAAAATTTCTAAACTTACACCCAAATTTTTGAAACCTGAAGACTAAAATTTTGGTATCTAATAGAATTTTTTGATATTTAAAAACTTTGGTATTCATTAGAAATATTAGGTATTTGTTAAAATTCTAATAATAAAGTACATACAAAATTCTATGTACGTAAAGTTTTAAACATAATGAACTTCCGTAAATAATAAATATTTATAAAATCTCACATTTGATTTCCATTGAAGATATTATGCTTGTTAACACCTTAGTAAGATAAAATCTTAGTGAATAAAAAGGAGCACATATCTTTAATATGCATAATATGTCGACTCAATAAAAACTTTAATAAAAAATTTCAATGACACAAAATATCGTTTAAGAAAAAATAGTACAACATCAATTATTCCCCCTTACAATATCACATGTGATATGAGAGTCTTCACAATCCAATCTTAAATACAATCTTCTTATATGTTGAAATAGATAATACACTAATAAACAAATCTACCTAGTGACAAATGCACATTGTGTTCGGGGTGGGTACGTGCCCACCTAAAATACGAATTTTCTCATATTAATATTTTATTGATTGTGCTCACCCTAAAATCGCTTCGTCAACGTATTATATAATATTTTTTATTATTTTAATCAAACAATCAAAAGGTGACACGTGTCACCTCCAAATTTTAAACAAATCAAAGGAGGAAAAATCCTCCTCAAAGTGTATGTGTGAGAAATCAAACCAAGGACCCCTTCTACAAGGGGTTCAACGCCTAACCATTGAGCTAGGCTTGAAATCTGGTTAAATTTTAACCAAACATATATTTAAGTTATACTCTCTCAACCTCAAAAATAAAAAAAATTGCATCTATAGTGATTTGAACCAGGAAAATATTACACCAAAGCAAAGTGTTTAACTATTAAGCTAGCTATAAAACTTGGCATATATCCCCAAATTTTAATATTTAATTTAAAATGTATTATCACCTCAAAATTAAATTAAATTACTACTAAAATTAGACTAAATTATTTTTCAATTCGTTTGGGAATAAAAAGCTAATTATTTATTGTTATACAAATGGATTAGATCATTTTAAAAATTAATTAAATGTAAAATAATTTGTTCATATACATGTCAACGTATTAAATGTTATTTAAAAATTATATTTTATCCTAAATAAATATTATAAATTTAGTTTTAATTTTTTTTTAATATTAGTTTTATAAAATAAATAAATAATTTTTAATTATTTTTTAATTTCAAAACGAAGTAAAAAAATAATTCTAGTTTGATCTTTCATTTTAATTACATTTCAAGCTAAAATATTTTTTTAAATTAAAATAATATTTTTAAATCTAAATAGTTATTTTCAAGTAATTCAAAATTTATATTCAAAATTTTTAGAATGATCTAATATATTTTAAAAATAATAAATAATTATTTTTTTATCCAAAAAGAATTAAAAAAATAATTTTAGTAGTATTTTGATTCATTTTTAGGTGATAATAAATCTTAAACTAAATATTAGATTATGTGGATACATAACAAACTTTTAACCTAGTTTAGTGGTTAAGCATAGAGCTTTTAGTTTAAAGTGTTCTTGGTTCAAACCTTCATAGATATAGTTTTCCTTATTTTTGAAGTTAGAAAAGTATAAGTTAAATATTAGTTTGGATAAATTTTACACAAATCCTAAGCTTGGTCTAGTGGTTAGGTATTGGACCCCTTGCACAAAGGGTCTTCGGTTTGATTTTCCCTAAATGCACTTGGGGAGTTTTTTTCCTTCAATTTGTTCAAAATTTGGAGGTGACATGGGTCACCTCCTGGTTGGTTGATCGAAATAATAAAAAAGACCATATAAATGCTAACGAGGAAAAATAATGCTGACGTGGAAAATAAAAAATGCTATGTCAGCGATTTCGTTAGTTATTTTTAACGGAGATGGGCCAAAACATGAAAGGTATCTAACGAGAGGGACGATTTTGATGAAAAAATTAGTTGGGTGACCAAAACAGGAAAAATGGTGATAGTTTGGTGACCACCAGTATAGTTTTCCCTATAATTTATAATAAATACTGACTAAAGATATTCATAAGTAGCAACTTATTCTTTCTTAGGAGTCCACAAACAATTCATTTGATCACAGTTCATTTACAACCCTTCATAAAGCTCAAAAAATAATAACCAATTACAAAAGAACATGAAAGATAACTAAAAAATAAAATTATATGTAAATTATTATTCTTAGTTTTGACACTTTTCTTTTTCAAACACAAAATTTTTGGTTTTTAAAGTTTAAGACTAATAAGTCTCTCAAGACTGAAGGTATGCAATTTTTTATTTTTAAAATTATTCATTTATTCTCTATATAGAAGTATATTTTAATTATTATTTAAATTTTGTTCTATAAGATTTCAAGAGTCCGAGACCTTTGGTTTTTTCTCTTACAATTGTAGCAATTAAAATAATGATAGAACAATTAAATATTTAGAGAATTTATGTTACCATGTCCTTTACTAACTTTAGTTTTGACTTAGAGATTAAATTAATTGAGAGTAGAAGTAGAAATACGATTTTATGAATTAATGATTCTTTATATTAATTTCATTGAATTAATTTAATAAATGTATTCATTTTTGTCCTTGCTTTTTATTGATTGAATATAAATTGGTAATAGATACATATTGGGTTGTTTCGAATTTGTTTTAGCCTTGTAGGTATTATATATCATATTGCTTAATAAATTTTAATTGGGAGATTTCTGATTTACTAATGTGTTTTTTATGGTTAGCGTGAATGATACGTTTTCCTTCCCTTTGTTATGTAGGATTGTATTCAATCACCATGACATGGAGATGAAAATGTTTGCATAAAATTATCCACATCATGAAGATTTTATATAGGTCTGTCTCTGTAAGTTGTATCATAAGACATTGTTTTATGCTTTTTAAACAAACTTTAAATTATATGTATAAACCACAATGGCGGATCCACCATATAGTCAGGGTGTGCAAGTTATTTACGACATTTTTTTCTAATTTACTAATGTTTGCATTGATAACTTATTTATACCGTTCTAAATAAACACTATTGACTTCTTTACACCTAGTCATTTATCTTGTTCGTGAACATTAAACGAACATGTTTGCAAATGCTAAATAAACCGAGCCCCAACGCACTAAATAATAAATGAATTGAATTCGAACATGATGTTAATATACGTGTGCCCACCCTAAAAAATATTTCTAAATCCGCCACTGAATCTACCAAACTATCACTTGAACATATTCAACAAACATTTATCTATCATTCTTCTAAAGATCATGATAGAAACAAAACTTTGTCTTCCATGATGATTTATCTCAAATCCATCCTAAATATTGTTTTTTGAAATCTCTCTAGGAGTTTTGATAATACTTAGATCAACAAATACAAAAACTATAACAAATTCTTCTCATGTTTTTTTTATAAAAACATTTCGGCATCGTTTTATAATCATCATTCAATAATTCTTAATTAAGGTGGACCAACTGATTATATCACATATGTGATCGATGTGAAAATGTCACACTATTAGTGCAACCTCCACTATCGATGCAAGAATAGAAACAAGAAATCCTGTTTAAATATCGATCCCACGAGGATGGTGTATTCAACTCAAGACTTATAGAACTACAATGCAATACTGTAAAGATGGAAATTGTGGGTGCAATGGTGGTTTCAATAAAAGAATAAAGTGATGAATATATGATTAATTGTGGTAGCAATAACAAAATATATTAAAAGATAGAGAAATATGAAGATAAAGCCTGGATCTCCTTGGTTCAGTTCGACAGAAAGATTAAGTTCACTTTGAGGAAATATGATGGCTCAATAATCAATTAGAAGGACGTCTTAAGTGCTAGCTTCCATTTAACTTTCAACTGTTGACTCAACGATGTAGGTCAGCTTCAAATCTCGTCGTAAGTTGGAACTATAACCCCTTGAACAAGTAGATCAACTTTCATTGCATCCATTCAACTTTCATTGTAATACTCGTTATCAGACTTGTCACCGCATCCTTCGATGGCAGTGGCTAGTTTAACACTATCATGCAAAAAAGTAATCAGAACCAACAATTAAAACGTAAGAGAAAGCCAACACCAATATATATTAACTAAAGAAAAAGTTTCAACATGTTCAAAAGTTAAACAACGTTAAATAAGCATACAATACGAAAGTGATCTCCAACAAACATCTAAACGAAAAAGAGTTTAAGAAGACAACAAAGTATTTTCCTCAATCAAACACTTGATTCCTCTCCTCCTCGAATAATTCTACCGCACTTCACCTCGAATCTCTAGAAAATGAGCTAAAGCCACCATGGAAGGATGGAGAAAGCTCAGAGGTTGAAGATGATATGAGAAATGATAATTGTGTGACTTTCTCTCTCTTCCAAATTCATCCTTTTATAGGCAACCTAAGGAAGGAAACATGTCCTATAGGTGATTTGCGTGCCCCAGAGCCTTACAAAATCTATTGTAACAAACGGTATAGCTGGCAAGGTCATCCTTATCCTTTAGCAGACTGGACATCTGACATATGCAGTGTCGAACTGGCTGCAGTGGTGACAACTTCCTCTGCAGGGGCATTAAAAATGCAGCAACAAAAAGGCAAATAGGCAGAAATATACTCCCTTCATCCCACTTAAATTGTCCCTTATTGACTTTTTAAAAGTTACATTTTTTAAACTCTGACCATATTTATTTTAAATATTTTAAAAAATTAAATTTTATAAAAAAGATATTTGAAAATCACTTGATTGAAAGTTTATAAAATATATATTTTTCATATTTTTATCAATAATAATTTTTAAATAATAAACGGTCAAAGTTGAAAAAAATTGACCCAAAAAAGTCAACAATGGACAATTTAAGTGGGACAGAGTGAGTATAAACCAAGAGCCACTGAAACTAAGTTAGATAAAATGCAGAAATGGATGTAATGAAAATAGATGTGGGGACAATTAGATCTATAAATCTAGGGAAAATACATGTTCTGAAAAGAGCTATCACACCCCAAACTTGAGTTTTTACTTGTCCTCAAGTAAAATTTAAAGCAACAAGGTTCAATGGCAGTTCAGAAACATTTTAGATACTTGAATCATTTCAATGAATCAATAAATCCATTGCATCGACAAGAAAGAAAATTCGATAATCAACTCCACATCAATAGATAAGCAAGAAAATCAAGAATATCTAACATCATGCCTATCATCTCAGATTCATTCCACCTATCATCATTTATTTAGTACCTTAAATAACAATATATATTTTTAATGTTTTTCTTCTTTTTCTTCTTTTCTTATGTAGCAAGTGATATCGAACAATGAATGCACCCTAAACCTTGAGAAGTAAGATAGTGTGCAACGGACCCCCAGGAAGTATTTCATTGCAACGACACACACTCATGCAATGATAGCTTTTGGCCAGATTCATTTTTCTAACGCATGTAAAGGAGTGTTCCCCCTTAAAGATACTTTTATTTATTTGCACTCACATTAGAATGCCATTTATTTATACTTAATAAGATATACAAATATATATAGCACGTGCTGAAATAGGTAGAAGTACTCATCAAAAATCAAATGAACGATGCTAGATAATCTCTAATCAAACAAACAGATATATTATTGCAGAGTTAAAGATGCAATCATCCATCATGTATATCCAACCAATTTATCAACAATCAAAACGATTCAAGATTTACACATCAAGTGCAAGCAAAAGATTTTTCAACACAAAGGGAACCTTGCATTTGCTTAGATTTTTTTTGAAATGGGGGTGCGTTTCAACTCCTAGGCGTATATACCCCAAACTTAAAGATTACATTGTCCCCAATACAAAAGAAAACAAAATGAAATGATGAATGCAATGATCACATGTGGCTACAATGATGAATGCAATGATATTATAACTAAATGTTATTACAATGACAATGCAAATGTCATGACAATACATAAATACAAAATGAAATTACATCAAATGGAATGCATGCCTATAAAAACTAAAAACAAACTAACTCAGTTATCGGGCTCTTGGGAGGAGGAGGCAGAACGTATCTTCTTCTTCTTTGCTCTTCTTTTCCTTGTGCTTCTTCTTGCTCTTCTCCTTGGACTTTAAGCGCTTTCTCTTCTTCTCCTTGTTAGGAAGATGGGTCTCTTCTTCATCTTGCTCAGCTTCCTCATCCTCATCGGCATCATTGGTCGCATATGCAAGAATGATGAACAGTGGTGGTGCATTGTATAACACCATCGCGAGAGGGTTTGCCTCTTGGTCATCATCCACAGACAAAGGTTCTGTCGGTCTTGCAACAACTAGCTTCATCTTTGATCCTTCTGGGGTTGCATCCACACTTTTGGATGCAATCGAATTCTTCTCAACAAAAAATTTCTTAGTAACAACTTTTCAATAATGGAACTTTCCTCCTCATCTTCATCAATTTCCTCAACAAGGACTTCATCTTCAAGGTAGCGTTGTAGCTGCCAGGATGGGTGCAAAAATTGCTCCATTTGTGAAGTGCGATGATGTTGTGGATGGATTTTCCAAGTTTTTTCTCGGAAGGAAGCTTAATCCCCTATTCTCAGTGAATGCTTCTCTTTTGAATACTCTCCTTAAAGCGCTCACCCGCAACCTCTGTTTGGAACACCTCAAACTCAGGATTTTCGTTCTGAGCAACAGGTTCTCCAGATGGAGGGTTTAATTATGAGCTCAGAACATCTTGCATATGGGGTTCCCTTGAGATTTTTTGGGCTGCTATGGTCTTGTCCATGATGTATTATAAGAAAGAAGATGAAAAAAGGAAAGATTTTGAAGAGAAAAATATGAACTTTGAAGCTTCGAAGAAATTAGAGAAATCAAAAAATTAAGTGAGTGATCATTGAAGTTCAGAGTTGCTTAATAAAGAAAAAGAAAAGAGGGAGAATGAAGAGGCATGATTTGTATTATTGTTAACTCCTCAAAAATACTATTTTCATACATATATTGCTATTCTTTTTCTTGACTTTGAGTATAGAGTCATGCATTTAGTTAGTAAAATCATGCATTTGCATTAAGGAGTTAGGAAACGTTTCTTTTGCCAGAGGAAATATGTATTTCTTTTCTTTGGTTTGCAGGGTAGGTCAGGAGCAGTTGGCAGAGCTGAGCAAGAGTAGTTGGCAGCTTAGAACTAGAGGACCAATAGAGAAATGTCAGGTCTAGTTGGCAATGTAGGACGAAGATTGCAGACTTGGTTGGCAAAAGATGGATGCTGATACCAAATCTACTAGTTGTTGGTCAAAGATCAAGTCAGCCCTAAAATTCAAATGAAGATATAAGAGGATAACACACTTGTCCCAAGAGCGTAACAAACTTTCAAACTTAAAACCTAATATAGGGTTTCCACACGTGCTTATTTAAAGACCGATGAGGAGATCGATCAAAGAGAGATCGGAACAGTTGCACCGTGATAAGGAAGAAGGCGACTTGTGGTTCGACCAGGCAAGACCAAGAGCTCTGGATCTATTGAAGGGCTACATCGATGGACCCCCTTCTTTGCCCATTTCTCTTTCGTTTTAATTCTATTTTTATAACGGTGTTTGTTAAAAATGATTTGATGTTGATGGTTCCCCTAACCATGAACTAATTTGTAAAACTAAATTTGATTTTGATATAACAATGATTTTTAAGGACTTATTTGTAAAATTGAATAAATTTTTAAGTACTCAAAATTGCTCAAAAAATGACTAGGATTCGAACTAAAATTGTTTCTAAGTAAAAAACTAAAACCCCAAATATTTTCTAAGTGTTTTTGTACTCAAATAGCTATTTTTGGTCCAGGAGTTCTAATACGCCATTGGCTGTATCGATACGATTTTTGGTTACTAGAAAATGTTCTCTACAAAATATCTATTGGGTACCGATACACGTACAGCCGTATCAGTATGCCATTCATACTTGGAACCAAATATGCTTAAGTATCGGTACGACTCTACTCGTACATCAAAGACTTTTTCCTCAAATTTTGGTAAGAAAAGCTGGTACCAATATTATACGAATAGTACGGTACACCTTTGTAAAATAAGGTTTCCATACCAATATGTCGTTTCGCGTATCGGTACGCCCCTTTATACAATGACTCTTTCTTGTTTTGGCAGGTATTGATACGGTAGCTCGCATACCGATACCGAGGGTTGGTAGACAACATTTATTGCGGGAAAATGGTCTCCAACGGCTATAATTATTATCTCAGCTACCTAAACGGTTAGAAATCAATGAGGGGTATTTAAACAAGTGTCCAAAGCTACAACAACAACTATTGAACCATTGATCAACAAGTCTTAAGCATTCAAGCACAAATCCAACCATCTTTGAGCTATTAGAGTCAAATCTTTGTAACCCACTTGAGTGGTCTTTATTGTAATCATTTTATTCAAGTTTTGGGTTGTGAGCGAACTTGTAATTTGGACAAACAAACTACCTTTGAGAGGATTTTCAGTTTGCATTCCTTTTCTTGTAAAAGTGAGAGTTTGATCAAAGCTTTGGGTAGAAAGCTTTGTTTGTATAAAGGGTTGCCTCCTTAGCCAAGAAAATGGGAAGAAATTCATAGTGAGTTTGTGAAAATCCTTAGTGGGAAGCTAAGGTAGTGGATGTAGACCTTGTTAAAAGGTTGAACCACTATAAATCCCTTGTGTCTCATTTTTATCTTTCCATTTGCTTCCCTTCAATTTTTAAATTGCCAATTCACCCCCTCTTGACCAAATCACTTTGATTGATCATCCTAACATAATTTCTTTAAGTTGGTTGTGGATGTTTTTGCGATGAAACGCTTAGTTATTTTGAAATTTTAATATTTGAATGCTTTGGCATTTTTTGTTTACCTTGTAAGTGCTTAATTTCCTAAATTTTTTGCCATACGACAGTTGGCATTGCATGGATATTATCCTTTAACATCTTAACAAACTTGGGGGATAACGATTAATTGCCAAGGTAATAAGGTGAGAAGTTTTGAAAGAAGATGTTCAAGTAGATGAGCTTACTTCAAAAGTGAGTCTACCCCTTAGGAGTAAAAGATTAAAACTTAATCAAGCTGATTAATGAGTAACATCACTATAGACATATAGGGGTTAATCATAATTAATTTAGAGTATTGCTATCGATGGATGCAATACTACTTAAAATCTGCTTAGCAATAAAACCAAAGCTGAAGTTATTAGTTGCCGACATAACTAGTGTGAAATCTAAGCATCCCTTGCCAACGCTCATCACCATTTGAATACACTTGTTTGCCAATGGCCTGAACTTTCCTTACACTTTTCTTCAATCATTTCTCTTAATCTTAAATCCAAAATTTGTACCAAACACATTTATCCCAATTTGGAAGTAAAAATCGTGGCATTTAATTCTCGGTCAATCCCTGTGCATACGATACTTAGCTTACTGCTATATTGCTTGCTGACGATGTATACTTGCACACAATAGACTCATTCTTAGCATTATTTCTTACATATTTACGCTGCATTTTCAATCTTTTGGCAAGCGTTAGCAAAGTTGACAAGTTTTTGGCGCCGTTGCCGAGGATTGTAACAAAGTTGACTGTTTTGATTTTTACTTGTATTTATTTGTTTCTCTTATTTTGTTTTTCTTGGTGTGTGACCAGGAACTGCCTTGTGATTGAATATTGGCCATATGACCCAAAAACTGAAAGAACCCTACGTAGGTTGAAAAGAAAACTTCTAAGATGGCTCGTAATGGACATGGAGTAGATGGTATCCTAAACGACCATAGGGATATACCATTAAATGATGGCATTCCGCATGTTCCTCCTGCTATTGTTGTTGACAATCCTAAAGAGTAAAGACCAATCCAAGAACACTTAGCACCAACTCTAGACAATTTGATGTCAGGACTAATTGGTTCCGAGGTAAACGGGGCCAATTTTAAACTTAAACAGGCAATGATTCATACTTTATTTAATGTAGGACAATTTGATGGAACACCTACTGGAGACCTAAGGCAACACTTGTAGCAATTTATGGAGGTATGGCAATTATTTCAGAAACCTGGTGTAGCTGAAGAGACAGTGAAATTGAGACTCTTCTCATTCTCCTTGAGAGATAGAGCAAAAATTTGGTGAAGTTCCTTGCTACCTGGTTCAGTTACTTCATGGGTAGAACTATGCCAGAAGTTCCTTTTGAGATTCCAGCCACCCAAGCTTAATGCTAAGCTATAGAGTGACATCATTACCTTTAGATAAGATGATGATGAGACTTTGTATGATGCTTGGGAGCATTTTAAGGACCTGTTGAGGAAGTGTCCCATGCATGGATTCCCTACTTGGACCCAAATGGAAACTTTTTATAACGGACTTAATGCTCATGTCAGAACTGTGGTTGATGCTTTGGCAAATGGCTCGTTATTAGAAAAAAAAATTATATGGAAGCATTTGACATCCTGGAAAGGATTGCCACCAATGATCTCTAATATTCTACTGTTAGAATGGGAACTGGAATGAAAACTGGTGGAAAATCTAGCTTGATGCATTATCATCAATCAATGCTCAAATTTCCAATCTCACTAAGACAGTGAAGACATTGCAAAAACCTATTGAAGTTCGAGAAGTAAAGGCAATGAAACCATTCTGCATAATTTGTGGAGAGGGTCATCATGTGGATAACTTCCCATCGAATCTTGAATCGGTAAATTTTGTTGGTAATTTCAATCAAAACTTTAACCCACACTCCAATACTTATAATGCAGGTTGAAAGCAACTTCCCAACTTTGCTTGGGCAAATCAAGGCAGTAACCAATATAATGCCCAATGACAGAACAATAATGCACCGCCAGGATTCAACCATAACGCCATGCCACATAGAGCTAGAACAATTTCCAACAAGGGCAAAGATCTAACTAGGGGAATTCTTTAATAGAGTGCATGGAATGAAAGAAATGATGCAACTATCCAGAGTTTAGCAATATCTATGCGAAAATTAGAGGTTCAGTTGGGGCAGATTGCCATTGCACTCAGTAATAGACCCCAGGGAAATTTGCCAAGTGATACAGAGGATGCTCGATAAAAAGGTAGAGAACAATGCAAAGTTGTAACTCTTCAGAGTGGCAAACAATGTGAGATTGAGACTTATGTCAAACAGTCAACAAATTGCCAAGCTGAGGAGATAATACCAGTAGATGAACCCAAAAAAATAGAGAAGAAAAATGCAAAATCTGATGCCAGACAGCATTCAAATGCCAAACAAAAGTCAGATGCCAACACCACTTTGGTGAAAAGAATAGAACCAACATTTATCTATCCGCCACAACCTTTTTTTGCAAAGGCTACAAAAGCATATGCAAGACCAACAATTTAAGCACTTCTTAAAAGTTATTAAACAATTATAGATCAATATACCGTTTGTAGAAGCTCTTGAAAAAATGCCCAACTATGTCAAATTCATGAAGGACATTTTGTCAAAAAAGAGGAAGTTAAGTGACTTCGAGACTGTTGCTCTTACTGAAGGATGAAATGCCATGATCACCAATAGATTGCCATCAAAATTGAAAGATCCTAGGAGTTTTACGATTCCCTACATGATTGGCAATAGATTCATAGGTAAGGCTTTACGTGATTTGGGAGCCAACATCAATTTAATGCCAATGTCAGTTTTTAGAAAACTTGGCATTGAAACAAAACCTACCATGATAGCACTTTAGCTAGCAAATCGATCTTATGCCCTCAAGGGTAAGATTGAGGATGTGTTGGTAAAGATAGATCAATTTATATTCCTTGTCGATTTCATTATTTTAGAATATGAAGCTGATGTTAATGTCTCAATTATTTTGGGAATACCCTTTCTTGCCATAGGTAGAACTTTAATTAATGTTCAAAAAAATGAGCTTACTATACATATGAGTGACCAACATATTATGTTTAATGTGTTTCAAGCTCTTAAGTATGTAGATGAACCTAAGGAATGCCAAGCTATTGAGATCATGGAATCTATCTTCGATAAGGATGTGGCACAGCTTTTCCAGGGCACTGATGATGATGCCAGAGAATTGGATGATGAGGATACATAAAGTGAGGAATATGAAGAACCGACTTTGTTAGATGAGGTCATAAGTTGTTTTGATACACTTGAACCACTTGAGTTGGTTGGAAGAGAGATTAAAGCACCTAAGCCATACATTGAGGAACCACCAGAGTTGGAGCTAAAACCTTTGCCAAGCCACCTCAAATATGCTTATCTAGGAGACAACTCAACTTTACCAGTAATTATTGATGTTGATTTGACCTATGACCGAGAGGAGAGATTGCTTGAAATAGTAGGCAATCACAAACATGCCATGGGATGGACACTTACTGATATCCGAGGGATAAGTCCCACCATTTGTATGCACAAAATCATCTTAGAGAATTACCAAGGCAAAACCATTGAGGCCCAAAGGAAATTGAACTCGAGCATAAAATAGGTAGTCAAGAAGGAAGTCATAAAATGGCTTGATGCTGGGATAATTTACGCAATTTCTGACAACTAGTGGGTCAGTCTGGTGCAATGTGTGCCAAAGAAGGTATGAATGACTATAGTTCTACAGAGATACATCGAGACTAACCTAGTCCTGAACTGGGAAAATGCCACTTCACGGTGAGGGAGGGCATAGTTCTCGGACATAGAGTAACTAAGAGAGAACTAGAGGTTTCCAAAACAAAATTTGAGGTAATCAACACCACCCACAAGTGTAAAAGGTATTAGAAGTTTTCTGGGACATGAAGGTTTTTACTGTCATTTTATTAAATATTTTTCAAAAATTTCTAAACCTTTATGCTTGCTTTTGAAATAGAATACCACTTTTGCATTTGATGATTCTTGTTCGAAAGCATTTTAGGAACTAAAAGACAGGTTGATTAATGCCCCTATAGTCGTGGAACCTGATTGGAATGAGTCATTCGAGCTCATGTGTGATGCCAGTGATTATGCCATTAGAGTTGTGTTAGTGCAAGGCGTGGAAAAATTTTCCATGCTATTTCTATGCCAGTCGAACCTTGAATGAAGCCTAGATTAACTACACAACAATTGAGAAGGAGTTCATTGTAGTTGTCTTTGCTTTTGACAAATTTAGATCTTACTTGGTTGGTAGCAAAGTGGTAGTGTACACAGACCATTTGGCATTGAAATACCTACTGGACAAGAAGGATGCCAAGCCTAGACTGATCAGATGGACACTCTTGTTGCAAGAGTTTGGCCTAGAGATTCGAGACAAGAAGTGGAGTGAGAATCTGGTAACTGATCATTTGTCTCGATTAGAGCACCACCATGTAATGCCAACCTTGCGCCATAAGAGATGATTTTCCTAATGAACAACTACTTGCAATCAATTCTATGCCATGGTATGTTGATATAGTTAACTACCTGGTCAACAAAATATTGCCACCATACTTGTCAAGTAATGACATGAAGCGATTTCTACGAGACATCCAACAATATTATTGGGATGAGCCGTTTTTGTTCAAGCACTATGCTGATCAAGTTATTCGCCGATGTGTGCCAGAGGATGAACAACAAAATATACTTCAGCTTTGCCATGCAGTACCATATGGAGGGCACTTTGCTGGAATGAAGACCGCGCCTAAAGTATTGCAATCAGGATTTTTCTGGCCTACACTATTCAAAGACGCCCATTATTTTACCAAGGCATGTGATCGATGCTAGCGGACGGGTAACATTTCCAGCATGCATCAATTGCCATTACAGAACATCATGCCAGTGGAACTGTTTGACGTATAGGATGTCACATCCCAAAAACTGGCCTAGTCGGAATAAGGCTCAGGTGATCGAAAATTCTGTATCAGATATACTCAAAAGTGTAATTTCATGATCCTTGTACCCAATTTTGTAATCAATGGATCAGTATTGATACAGTTTGAGCTAGGCATTTTGATATAGTAATACATGTATCGGTACGGCCTAACTGCCATAACAAACTTACATGTTTAGCCTAGGCGTATCGATACGGCTACATAGTGTATCGATACGGTCCTTTGTAAAAATCTATTTTAAGGCCCAAATTGGAGGAGATGAAGGGTAAGGTGCTTAGTCACCTCCTTGCTTGCCTCCTTTACGTGGGATGACTCTAAAAAGGGAGCAAATAACCATTGAATGCCTAGAATTGGGAAAAGGGGATGAAGCTATATAAACAATTAAATAAGCTTTCCCTTGCTTAGAGGAAAGCACCCTATTGGTTCTTGGATAGGTGAAAAGTGATTAAATGATTAAGTTCCCTAATAAAAGACTAAAGGGAAGCTCTCATCTTTGTTTCCATCACCTCCCGAAAGCTAAACTCACCCTTTGCCATCCAACAAACATGCACCACTATTGTTGCCTTCAACCTCAAGCTAAGCAAGCACCTCGATTCAATCCTCAACCTTTGATCGATTCTGATATGTCATTTGAAGCCTATAACTCGGTGAGTAAAACCCCCTTATCGATTCAACGATTCCTTTGACCTTTGAGAAGTAATTTCAAGAATCAACCTTTGAACATCTAAGTCAAGCACATGTGTTAGTAGATTAATTTTCTTGTTTCGACGTTGTCTACGAGCTTTGATGAGCTTCGAAAATGTTTGTGAGCTAATAGGTTTAATTCTGATGTATTCTTTAAATTTGAAATAGCTCAAGAGTTGGAGGAAATCAATACATCATCTCCAACCAAAGCTAGGAGCAAATGAATCGTAATTCAGGAACCTTGAAAGCTTCAGAAGCAAGGTGAGTGTAGTTGTGTCAAGGGATGGGCAAGGTGCCATCCTGTTGCATTCGCTTTGTGTTATAATCACATTTTTGTTTAAGGGCTCAAGTAGAGCAAGCATTTGTGGAGTGTAATGGTAAGCATAGTAAGCTTCAATAATGTTTGATATATTTGTAAGTTCATATGTGATATCCGATTCATGCTTGTATATGGACTTTGATATAATTATGCTATGATATGTTATGTGGAGCTAAGACTCGAATTGCTATTTGATATTTTGTGATCCGAAAGGTAAGAATTATAATGAAATATGTGATCTTGGACATTGTGGACATTGGATACAATTGGCATGCCATAGGGTTATTCGAGCTCACCAAGTAAGGGATTGGACTACGGTCCTAGGTTACGGCCTATATGCGGGGGAGAAAAGGATGGATTGTGTAATGGACATTATCCAGAGCTACGGCTCAAGGCTACAACCTATTTCCGATATGTGTGGTGTATAGGGGAATCCGCGTATCCATTGGTTACCACGTCCAAGGAAATGATATGGTATTATGTTTTACAATTGCTACATGAAATCATGACAATTTGTTTGAATATGATTTTACACGATTGATGCTATATATAAATGTAACCAAGCATGCTTATATGTCATTCATGCATTTGATGACTAGCTGTGCATTTGTTATGACTACCTCACTAGGCTATGTAAGCCTAACATTCGTTTGTCTCATGCATTTTAGGATCTTAAAGAATCGGCCTTCGATCGTGTGTTGCGGTTGCAAGTCACTCCTATGAATCACAAGTATGCTTATCTTTTGTCTTAAACTCCTAGTAAGGTGGCATATGGTCTCAACATACTATGTATGTTCCTTTTGATGTGTGTTTAATAGCCTAAAGGTGACAAAATTTTTAATGGCTAATATGGTATGTTTGCTAATTGGTTAAACTAGTTAAATGAACCTAAAAGCACTAAAAGGTAAAAACTAGGTAAATGGATTCGAAATGCTCTAAAATTTTGTATTCTATTAAAAATATGGATATTGGACTTACTGGTAAAATTTGGTAATGTTTGGACAACAAATGGCAGGTTAATTCGAATAAAAATCAGCAAAAATCTGTCATTACAGGGCATGCGTATCGGTACGGGTGATGGCGTATCGATATGGCCTTGCATAATTGGGCCAAGTGAAACAGGGCGTATCGATACACAGAGGGGGTGTATCAGTATGAATTTTGACAGTAAGGTCTGAAAAATAAATTGCATCGATACGGTCTATAGGGTGTATCGAAACGGGTTAATAATTGGTAGGTTTAATTGTAGGTTAGAGAAACTAGTTTTAAGAAGTTTGCAAAATAGTCACTAAAATTTGTACAACCTAATTGGATAGGTAAACGATCTCCATTAATAATGAAACTTCACAGGTTAATAATTGGTAGGTTTAATTGTAGGTTAGAGAAAAGAAATTCCAATAAAGACCTTCAATTTGTAAAAATTACAATTTAGTCCCTAAGTTCAAAAAGGGTTAAAACTGATCCTAAATTGTGTAAGTCTTAATAAGATGATTATGTTAAGCCTTAAAAGAGATTAATAAATGATCCAAATAAGTTTTTGTACTCTGATTAAGCTTCCAAATCTCTAATATATTTTTCGGTAGCACTTTCCGACCCGATTCCTTACCAAGCCGGGGGATAGACTTTATGGGTCTTTTTTTCTCCATCATTTGGTAATGTATACATACTTGTGGCCGTAGATTACGTCACAATGTGGGTCGAGGCTGTTGGTCTCCCATCAAACAATGCCAAGGTTGTTGTCAAGATTTTACATAAGCATATTTTTACTAGATTCGGTGCCCCAGAGCAATTATTCATGATGAGGGTACTCATTTTAAATGCAATTTAATCACTAGGGCTTTGTACAGGTATGAAATCCAGTAGAAAATTGCCGCTACTTACTGAACAACCTTCAAAACTCCATTAGGAACTTCCTCATACAAGCTTATATAAGTCATGCAATTTGCCAGCAGAGTTAGAGCATCGAGCCTATTGGGCAACTAAGCAACTAAACATGGAATGGAGGGTTGCAGGTGAAAAGAGGTTATTAGATCTGAATGAGTTAAAGGAATTTCTAGCCCAAGCTTGTGAGAATGTCAAGCTGTATAAGAAGAAAAACAGATGGCATGACATAAAAATTTTGCCAAGATAGTTTGAGGTTGGGCTAAAAGTGTCTCTGTTCAAATTCCAGGCTCAAGCTATTCTTGGGCAAGCTCAAATCTAGATGGTCAGGACCCTTTGAGGTAGTCTATCCTTATGCTCATAGAGCTGTTGATATAAAGGATTTGAAGACCAGAGTCACATTCGAGGAAAACGGCCATAGACTAAAACATTACTGGGAAGGAAGTAAAGTTAATTCCAAGGACACCATTCTCCTAGTAGAGGTTGAGTAATTTTCCTATCACCGTTTGAACATTGTAAATAATTAGGTTAGTTGTTTTTCTTTTTGTTATTTTAGCTTATTCATTTAATTTCTATTTTCTTTTTCTGTTTGAAAGGTTTTTCTTTCTGAGAGTTAACACAAGAAGTTTTTCCAAGGCAGTATGCCAGAGTAGGCCGACACTTGGAAACCCATTGAATTCCACATGGACTGTGTACGAGATTAGGCCCAAGGGAGAAAAAAAATTAGCTGAGCAGGAAAGCTTTAAGCCGCCGAGGTTAAAATCCAAAATTTGAAATTTTAACCTAATCCTTCTTACCCCCTTTATTTCCCGTATTGCCACCTCACTTAACCCTAAAACCATCATCATCCCACTTCCTTAAACACGCATAACTGCCACAACCATCATCACTTCCACTAACCTCACCATTAAACAACCTCAAACTTCACCCATTGGGATATTATTGTACATTAGAACTATATTCAAACTTCACCCATTTCTTCAATCTAGTGATGATCAATTCAAAGGTTTATACTACCTCAACAACTTAAAGTTTAAGGTCGCAATTCCAATACTACAATTAAGATACATACACATCACAACATGAACATTCAACAATTCATACATAGCTTTACTTAACCGAAACCTAAACTACATTTTCATACTTCATTAGCTAATATAACTGTTGTACACTCACAATTGACCTCCAAAGTCTAACATACAATTAAGGCACAATCAAAGAACGGTCAAAGAGAGGTAGAATTGTTACCCCCTCTTCCACAATCGAGCAAGAATCATCAAAATTCAAGCCTAATTTCTATCCATATGAGCAGAATTTTTAATCTCTGATTTTCTCTCTCTTTCCCACTTTCTCTCGGTTAACACATGGAAAAAATGAAGAACCAAATGAACATTTGGTTGTTCTCTTCTTCCTCAAAGCCATGTGTGGCTCCTCCAATTGCCACTTGGAACCTAAAAATAATGACACTTTATTTAGACTCCATTATGTTTTAACTTTACATGCAATAATCTAAATTTCATCCTATAACAATTTAGTCACCTAAGAAATGGTTGCCACTTTTAAAATCTTCCATTATAAGTCCTTTATTCCATGATTCTTTCAATAATTTCATATTTAATATCTAATTTCTAATCATCTAAATACAATTCTTCCTAGCCCTTATTCAGGGTGTTACAAAATGGCAACCGGTATTGGTACAGTCCTAGGGGTATCGGTACGCGAACACCATTCGCAAAACCATAGATTCTAGTAGCTAAAACATGTACCGATACACTTGAGCACGTATTGGTACCCTTTGTAAAAACATTAAACCCATACTGATACGACCTCACGTGTACTGATCCCCAAGCCTATTTCCAGCTTACCAGTACCGATACGAGGCCCTGTGTATCGGTACCCTATGACCTGTAATGTCCAATTTTGTTGGTTTTGCATACAATCATGGATTAGAGTCAGGTTTAAACAAACCATAAACATGTACACCACTAAACTAAAGATCAAAGCATGTCAGAATATCAAAGAATCATGATCAAATCATAGCAACACACTTCAATAATAGGTCTAGAGGCATGCTTCCTAAAAACGAATCCATCCAACGCACGAAACATAAATCCAAATCAAAATCAAACATATAAAGCTCACAGAACTCCACAACAACAATATAAACGTAAACATATCTGGAGTTTAGCAAATAACCCTCCCAAACAACAATGAACTTTATTGCCTTTATTGGTACTAGTCTAGTTCAAAAACAATACTTTCAAATAGTTCAAGTCCTTGGATTTCCCCTTCGTTTGCTCCCTGCCTCCAACCCTTAATTCTCTGCATTGATGGACAAAGAGAGTGTAAGCATACCAGGCTTAGTCCGGAGTGCTAAAAAACAAACCACCATCAATGCAATTAAAATCGGTTATCAAAACCAGCTTGAAAATCTCATTTTAAACATATTTCAAAACATCATGCCTTACAAACCATGCACTTAATATTTCAAAAAATATGCATATTTAACCATATGCAAAATCCTCATTTGCAATCCCTCAATTTAAGCTTTCTCATGCATAACAACCCATATGCAAGGCTTAAAGAGTAAACATGTATAAACCAATATTATACAACATGATACATTATCAATTATATTGGCTTTCAAGTGATCAAAACCCAATTATCGGTTAGATGTTGATACGAGCATGAGAGGGGTCAAAATAATCATCTTGGAAAAGAAGTTGAAACTGCTTTGCAAGTCAGAAACATCAGTCAACTTGCAAAGTATATTTGGATGGGATCCAGGCATTTATGGGTCAACATGTCTTCTTAAAACTTGTCCGGCAGCAAATTTTCTTTCCAAAGCATCTTGAAACGCCTCAATCGGACATGTGTATCTCAAGATACGTCTATTTTAGCGAAGACATCTCATGCAGAAATTCCTATACGGGATTAATACGGGATTTTTGGATAATTACGAAATTTCAAGATTTTATTTGATTATTTGTAATTTAAATCAATATAGGATTCTGCAATATCTATCAGGATCATATTTATTTAATTAGGATTTTATTTTTAGCATTTATTTATTATTAGAAGTTACTTATCTAATTAGGAGATTAGATTTTAGCATTTATTTATTGTATTTAATTCCTAAGTTAAGTAGGATTAGAACTTCTCCATGGCCTATATAAAGGAAGCTTCACCTACATTGTAATTCAGATTTGAATGATTAAATAAAATTCTCTTTTGAGTTCCAACTTGCAAGAACATTATCTTGTGTTTTAGAAGCAAATCGATTTTCAAGTTCTCCGGGATTTGTTGTTGAGGATCTTCACACTCCTGCTTGCCCATACAAAAGCATTTGGGAGGGTGGGTTAGAGCCGCTTGAGGTTGCTTGCTTAGATAATTGAGTCTAAGAGGGTGCCAAGGACAACTATCAATTCATCACGCCATCTCCACATATTCAAGCTTCCTTTTTCGTTTGTTTCACTTACCACCAATAATCAAATCTGAATTTTTAGATTTGTTCTTTATTTTGGTTTATTTAATTTTTCTCTTTTGATTTTCAGATTTGCGCTACTCTATCATTTGATTTGATTTCATCAAATTCAGGTTACCACGTTCTTGAGGATGTCATTGATCAACGTATTGGATTTTACCCTTTTGGAGACTTGATGTCATTATTGTTGTCGACTAGATCATTCAGGGTATGATTGTCCAGATAAGTTTTATTTTCAAGAAAAAAATTTGAGAGATATATTATCTGAATTCATGTCTTCTAATGATATTGAAATCCGTGATCCGAAGCATGATCAAGAAATTTTTTCTTCTAAAGAACATGAGGAAGACGATACCATCAAGAGTTTAACCTTGCCTATTGATGAGGAAGAAATTATAAGTAGTGTGTTTGTTTCCAGTGACGAACCTACTATTCCGATTCAAGATGATCATCAAATGACAAACACCAACGAAGGTACCTTACAATCAAAAGGTATCATTGAATGTTTTCATAATTCTATTTATGCTTATTCCTCTTTTAGCATTAATAACAATTTTGAAGATGAGAATAAGTTACTTTGCGACCAAAAGAACAATCGTGATGATCCCAATGAGAAGGAACTTGTAAATTACATTGCAAAAAGAGACTCTGCAAAAGGATCCTTCAAGACGTCTTCTCTTCTATGGTACTTTGATGAACTTCCTCCATTTACCGATCTAGATTCGAGGGCGAATCTTTTTGAGGAGTGGGGGAATGATACGAGCATGAGAGGGGTCAAAATAATCATCTTGGAAAAGAAGTTGAAACTGCTTTGCAAGTTAGAAACATCAGTCAACTTGCGAAGTATATTTGGATGGGATCTAGGCATTTATGGGTCAGCATGTCTTCTTAAAACTTGTCCGGCTGCAAATTATCTTTCCAAAGCATCTTGAAACGCCTCAATCGGACATCTGTATCTCAAGATACGTCTATTTTAGCGAAGACATCTCATGCAGAAATTCCTATACGGGATTAATACGGGATTTTTGGATAATTACGAAATTTCAAGATTTTATTTGATTATTTGTAATTTAAATCAATATAGGATTCTGCAATATCTATCAGGATCAAATTTATTTAATTAGGATTTTATTTTTAGCATTTATTTATTATTAGAAGTTACTTATCTAATTAGGAGATTAGATTTTAGCATTTATTTATTGTATTTAATTCCTAAGTTTAGTAGGATTAGAACTTCTCCATGGCCTATATGGAAGCTTCACTCACATTGTAATTCAGATTTGAATGATTGAATAAAATTTTCTTTTGAGTACCAACTTGCAAGAACATTATCTTGTGTTTTAGAAGCAAATCGATTTTCAAGTTCTCCGGGATTTGTTGTTGAGGATCGTCACACTCCTGCTTGCCCATACAAAAGCGTTTGGGAGGGTGGGTTAGAGCCGCTTGAGGTTGCTTGCTTAGATAACTGAGTCTAAGAGGGTGCCGAGGACAACTATCAATTCATCACGCCATCTCCACATATTCAAGCTTCCTCAATTAACGCCACCACCATAAGCAAATCTGAATTTTTAGATTTGTTCTTTATTTTGGTTTATTTTGTTTTTCTCTTTATTCGAATTTGCGCTACTCTATCAGATGTATAATCTACTAACAGGAATTTTCGGTACCATATAACCCCTTGACCGTTAGGGTACTCGGGGTGGAGTATTTGGTACACATAAACCCCTCAACACCCGAGACGACTTATTATAGTGCACTTCAATCCTATGGCTGGCCAACTATATCCGATAAAATTTTGAACCACATCAGTTACCAATATAATTCATTTTAAACCATGTACCTCACTGTTTTTATATGCAACATTCAAAGCCATTTCCAATGCATTAAACCATGCATTTACAAGTATTCCTTATACTTACATGGACTATTTACCAAATTCATCCATCATCAATATGTGATCAAAGTCAACATAAAACATACTTAAAACATGCTTAAACAGTAGGTACCATGTAATTCAAAAACAAGTGCATAAAAACAAATTCGCCAAAACACAACCGAGGGAGAAATCTCATCATACTTACTTCCGAGTTTAAACCAACATTTCAAGCTAAATTTAAACTCCCAAAATAACCTTTAAACTATTTCAAAGTTGAATTCCACATTCTCACTCACCGACTATGCAAAACTTCGTCTGCCGATGCGAACTACTCCTCCAAAGCTTCTGGAACTGTACCACAAGCTTGAGGATCAACCACCCTTGATTTAACCACACAAAAACAAAGGGTTCAATGAATCTAAATGCATTCAAAGAAACAACAACATTAATCCACAACAACTCTAACCAAAATCCCTCCACAATAACCGAAATCAACATCAACCATTTTCCAAACTTAACCCAACCAAAACCTAAATGTTTAGTCCATCAATTACCTTCAATTAACATCCAAAAACAACCTAAAATCATCCTTATACCTCCAGCATTCATAAAACACTAATAACTCACCAAAAAACACAACACTAACTACCTTAGAAATTAGAGAGTCACTTAGTTTTAGGATTCCAATGTTAAAACTCACTTATTAACATTATTAACCATCAAAATTATGATTAGAACCAATCAAGAACTCAACAAAACAGATCCAAAATGAAAATCACTTAATCTCATCAATTACACCTTGACTTAACCATTTTTCTATAATTAAATCATTAAAACTCATTAGAAAATATTAAACAATGATCAATTACTTGATAATTTTAGTAAAGAACCATTCATTAGAGGAGAATAATGAACCTTACCTCTAATGAGTGAATTTCCTCTCAATTGGATGTTTTACTCTTGGAAGACATAGGAAAACAATGAGATTTTCGAAAACAAGATTGAAGAATCCATTAGAAATCAAGAATTTAAGAAATCAAGAACATTACCTGAAATTTGTAACACCCTAGAAAATGGGCTAGATGATTTGGGTAAATTATTAGAATCGAGTTGGAATTTGGGGTTAGGCTTTAGCTAATTAATTAATTCCGAAAAAAATTTGAGATAATTAAATTAATTTCCGATAAATATATATTGTCAAGTATTTGTGAAAAATATATTTAATGAGTTTAATAAGGGATGAAATTGAATTTTGGTAATTTTAAATGGTTTTTTAATATTAATTAAATGGTGACTATTTTTGCAAAGGGTTATAAAATATTAGTAATGACAATATTGTAAAAAGAACTAAAGTGATGGTTTTATGGGATTATTTGACACATTTATTAAATAAAGCTTTTACCATCTATTTATAACTAGAAAATGACGATGTGTATTATTTTCTCAAGAAAAAAAACTATGTCTAAACTTATATCTCTTTTTCTCTCAAGATTCTCCCAAATACCATTTTAATCTTCTTTGATTTTCTTATCCAGTTTATATTCATTTTCTTCCTAAACCATTTCTAATCAATAGTCACAGAAGAAATTTTGATTTCTCTCATCTAGTTCAATGGATTTCAGGTTGAAAGATTGGAGGAGCATTTTTCATTTTCAATTTCCAATTTATTTGGGTAAGCTTTGATTTTCTAATGATCTCCTAATTATTTTGTGTAGATTTTCTGTCAATCCTATTGTCTTTTGTTGTTAAAATGAAATTTGATGGATTAATTTAATTTCTAGATGCTAAAGAGTGAATTATGATTTAATAGATGAAATCTAAATGTTTTGATTGGATTATGGGTTATTCTTGTAGGTTAGATATAATCAGATATTAAATTTATGAAATTGATTCCGGAATTAATATAATTGATTTATATTTAGTTCTTGAATGGGGTGTTTGGTAGAATGGTTGATTGGATTGTTTGATTACATATAAGATGCACCATATGTGTTTGATGGAATTCTTGTAAGAAGCTAAAGAAAAAAAATTAAAAAGGTCATTCGAATCGTTCGAAACAGGGGCGTGAGTAGCGATCTTAAAATGGGTTTTGGGCAGCATCGTGGTTTCTTAAAATGGGTTTTGATGCACCATATGCCGAGTTTTTAGTGGTTTCTTGAATTTCATTTTAGCGGCTATTACAGCCAGTGGAGTTTGGTTTATTAGTTGAAGGAAAGCTTAAAATAAAGTGATTCTAAAATGGGTTTTGGGCAGCATCGTGGGTTGCATTAGTGCGCCTACTGTTTTCTTTTTCTTTTCAAATAGAGGGTGTAGAAGTAAGCAGGACATGGCGTGTAGTGGTTCGAATGATAGTGGTTTGAATGTCGTGGGATATTTTAATTAAATAGTTATTTTAGTGTTGCCAAATTTATATTGACCCTTGTATTTTCTTGTGGAAGATGGCAAGTGTTCGGACGTTTTTCGGATTAGGCGTCGAGTCGTTGGCATCGAGGCAATATCAAGATGGTGGGTGCAATTATAAGTTGGTTCTTCAAATAAAGTTTAAACTAAAGTTTGGGGGTTTGGTTATAGCCTAGCAAGCTTAACTAAGTTCGGAAGTAAGTTTTCTCTATTTTCGCTTTTGAATATCGGTTTGATACGAGATTTGATTCGCATGTTTTGGATTATAAACATAGTTTGTTTTACTTACCGTAAATGCATTGTTTTGGATTAATATGTAAGGTTTATTAAAGGATGTGGATGCCTATGAGCATTGAGATTTGTTCCTAAAAGGAATGTGATGTTGCCTTCGGCAATGTGATTTTGCATATGAAACGGTTTGATAAATATATTAAAAAACAATAAGTAGTGTGTTTGAAAATGATATATTGGCTATGTGACATAAATAAGAAAGTATCGGATATAGTTGGCTATCCATGGGATTAAAGTGCACTATTAAAGTAAAATCGATCGTGTGAAATTCATTGGATACACAATAGGGGTAGTGCTATTGTGAAGTGATAGGGTACTATTATCACAACGGGATAGGGGTAGTTCTATCCCTAGCCGAAGTGAGTTATGGTGGAAGTAGTACCGCCATGAGAAAAGACTTGATGGGGGTAGTACCATCAAGGGAATCTGTGTGTCCAAACATTTGTGGATAGGGGTAGAACTATCCAATGATGAAGGTGAGTCTATTCGGGGTTACTATAATTGTCAATATATGAAAATATATGTGATATATGAGAAAATGCTTTGGTTTAATTAAGCATGAGACTTGAGAAAGTGTTTTGATGCATATGGTTGTTATGCATAATTTGTTGAGAAACAAATGAGAAAATGCTTTGGTTTGATTAAGGACGAGACTTGTGAAAAGTGTTTTGATGCATATGGTTGTTATGCATGTTATGTTTTCAAAGAAGTAAGCAAATTGGGTTGGCTTTACATTTATATCCTACTTTGCAACGAATGCATGATTTATGCCGGATGAGATGATGCTTTTGATTTGGTTAGTATGTTCTATTAAAATGTCGTGAGAACTAAAAGATGGTTATGAAAGCAAACAAATGAGAAAATGCTTTGGTTTGATTACACACGAGACTTATGCAAAGTGTTTTGATGCATATGGTTGTTATGCATGTTATGTTTTCAAAGAAGTAAGCAAATTGTGTTGGCTTTACATTTATATCCTACTTTACAATGAATGTAAGGCTTATGCCGGAAGAGATGATGCTTTTGATTTGGTTAAGTATGTTTTCTTAAAATGTCATGAGAACTAAAAGATGGTTATGAAAGCAAACAAATGAGAAAATGCGTTGGTTTGATTACGCACGAGACTTGTGCAAAGTGTTTTGATGCATATGGTTGTTATGTATCTTATGTTTTCAAAGAAGTAAGCAAATTGTGTTGGCTTTACATTTATATCCTACTTTACAATGAACGCAAGGCTTATGCCAGAAGAGATGATGCTTTTGAATTGGTTAAGCATGTTTTATTAAAATGTCATGAGAATTAAAAGATGATTATGAAAGCATAAAGATATGATTTGAATAATCATATTTTATTTAAATGCTTTAGAAACGGAGAACTTGACTTGCTTTGATTCGGTTTCTAATATCGGTTTTGATTTGAAAATGCATTGAAGATTTACTTTTGAGCACACTCACTACGCATTATATGCTTATGCTCCTTTCCTCCTATCATTGCAGTGAATAAAGCAAGTGCAGGGTTGTGACCCGAGCCAAAGTGAGATCCCAAGACAAACGAAATAAAAGAGTATGTTTACGATACTATTATTAATTATAATAAGGCAATGTGGGTAGAATATTGGGATGTATTGTTTTATTTAGGGAATGATAACTTGATTGATTGTATATTACGTTAGATGATGGTTGTATTTAATGATTAACATGTTGGTTTTTATTTTAATGCTTTGTATCCTTGGTAGCTATGATCAAATGATTTAATAATGATTAGATTGATTTACTTGTGTTAATGAGTACATATGATCATATGCTTTAATTCCTTAATTATTCTATAGCCTGCATTAATGTCTTGACCATTTGATGCTTATTGAATAATGTTTTATATTGTTAGGAAGCATGTCCCTAGTTTACTTGTATAAATATGGATTGTGTTGAATAATTGGTATGTGATTATTTGAGTCTTTGTGTTTAATGGTGACATAATTTTAGAAGAATGTCAATGTTGTTCGAAATTTTTTGGATAAGTTTGAGTGGGGATTCAAATCCCCAAAATGAATTTAATGCAGCACGTGAATCGGTATGGCTGGTGGTTAATTCGGTTAATAGATTTTACTGAGTTTAGATTCTTTTCATTTTGGTAACCGAATGATGTTGTATCAATTGAATAGGTAAATGATGTCTGTTTAACATGATATTTTTCAAGCATGCTTTTAATGTATCTAATTGCTGTAAGAAGATGTTACATATGTGTTAGTCCTTGTAATTTGGTTGTTTTACGTTTTAGTCCTTAATTTCATATTTTGCAAAACTGAATGCTTATTTGTTATATGTTGAAGCTAAAATTTGACATGCTAACGTGGAATATGATTAATTAACAATTGGTAACCTAAAACTTGTATAATTCCCTATAATTATTTGGATTTACATTTTGGTCCCTAGAATGCTTGTATTTGCATTTGAGTGCTTTATCGATGTTCATATCGAATGAAAACTGAACTACTGCTTAAATGAACACCTTAGGTCTTAATAATGCATCTAGACAAGTTAAAACAAAAAAATGAACCATAATTCGAGTAAGATTGTTCAGGTGTGCTTCGACAAACCTAATGTAATCTTCTTGGTTCGAGTCTAACAACTAGGTTGGGTTTAGAGGATTACATTTGGTGGTATCAGAGCCAGGTTCACAACCTCAGATTGATAGAGTTTAATTTGGTTATTTTTAGAAATTGATAAATATGTTTCGTATGTGCACATGATGTTAATTACTTATGTTGGGGTTAGCCGGGTGATACATGCATGAGCGGGGTTAAATTACTCATATTGGACAAGAAGCTGAATTTGTTCGATGCAAACAATAATGGCTAAAACAATGCATGCATAGGAGGTCACAAACGATGCATCTTGGACAAGAAACTGAATCTGTTTGTGAAGTCTGGAAAGTCAGCTAACTTGCGACGAATTTTTAGATGGGATCCAGGCATTTATGGGTCAACATGTCTTAAAACCTGTCCGGCTGCAAATTAGCTTTCCAACACATCTTGAAACGCCTCAATCAGACATCTGGATCTCAAGATACGTCTATTTTAGCGAAGATAGCGCATGCAGAAATTCCTATACGGGATTAATACGAGATTTTTGGATAATTACGAATTTTCAAGATTTTATTTGATTATTTGTAATTTAAATCAATATAGAGTTCTGCAATATCTATTAGGATCAGATTTATTTGACTAGGATTTTATTTTTAGCATTTATTTATTATTAGAAGTTACTTATTTAATTAGGAGATTAGATTTTAGCATTTATTTATTGTATTTAATTCCTAAGTTTAGTAGGATTAGAACTTCTCCATGGCCTATATAAAGGAGGCTTCACCCACATTGTAATTCAGATTTCATTGATTAATAAAAAGTTATCTTTGGAGATTTTAGTATTCTTTGAGTTCGCAAGTGTTCGGTAAACTTGTCTAGAAGCCATCTTCAACATAAGATCATCGAGTTCTTGTGAGGGAGATCATCTTCACACTCTTGCTTGCCTAGGTAATTGCATCTAGTAGGGTGGGTTAGAGCCGCTTGAGGTTGCTTGCTTAGATAATTGCGTCTAAGAGGGTGCCGAGGACAAAACAACAACAATAATTCACAAGCCATCTTCATCTTCAACCTTCACACCATCTTCCATAATTCCATAAACAAAGATGGAATTTCCAGATTTGTTTTACCTATCTTCTTCTTAATCTTTTTTTTTATCTTTTTATTTATATTCTTATTTCTTATCATCTAATCCTTCATCTTGTCTTTCTTTCTTTAATTTTCCAGCCTCGAATCTGAAATTTTCAAGAAAAGCCCTTCTATTTTCTCTTGAATTTTCAGATCTGCCCATACTTTCTTGATTGAGTCTAGAGCTCCTAGTTCTTGCTACAACTTGATTGAAGGCTTCCAAATCCAAGATTGCGCTACTCTATCATTTGGTATCAGATTTGGGACGATTCTTGACAAGAATTTTGGCGTTTTTGGGTGAAAAACTCAAAAATTAGGGAAAATTCGTCAAATTCAAACGAGCGAGTTCTGAGCTGAAAATTTCCAGATCAGATATACACCTTTGGAGGAGGCACCACATAAAATTTCAGAATTTTTTGACATCCTCGAACGAAGTAGATCAAGTTGCTGCAAAATTCTAGGGTTTTCGGGGTTTTTCTAATTTTCTTTCATTCTTAGCCATTAGTTTTCGTTTGTTTTAGCTTTTATTGCTTCTTACACATCTTCTAACACCTTCTTGTTTCCTTGTGTTAGTAGGACTAAAAGTTGCATACTCTTCTTTCTCCTTGCAACTATAATTCTATTGGTGTCTAACATTTTCTTTGTATTCTTAAAGCAATTAGGTTGTTTTATTCTCTTTTCAACACTCGTTATCGTATACCAATAAATATTTTTCGGTCACGATGTAAGATACAAGGTAATCTATGTTCTTTAATTATTGATGGTGATAGTCGTGTAAACTTAGTGAGTAGCTTCATTGTTGATGCACTCGATCTACCATGCCAAGAACACCCTAAGCCGTATCATCTTCAAGGGTTTAATAGCGGACCGGATATGAAGGTAACCGAACGTTCTTTAATCTCTTTTACTCTTGGAAGCTATTGTGATGATGTATGGTGTGACGTGGTCCCTATGGAAGTCACCCACTTGCGATTAGGAAGACCTTGGAAAAATGATCGTGGCGCTGTCCATCGAATCAATACAAATGGATACTCGATTGTGCACCAAGGCTAGAAGCTCTCGTTTGCTACAATAGAGCCAGAAAAAGTAGATGAAGAAATAGCGAAAGCAAAAAAATAGTGTGAGAGGATAAAACGAAAAAGATTGGAAGCACAAACAGCTGAATCAATTGACCACACAGAGGCAACCAACCATGAAGACATCCCAAAACCAGAAGGTACACATGATTCTCTTCGTTCTTCTACTTCTAGCATTTGTGCAAATGTTGATATTGGAGAAGAACCATCTCCCAAACAAAAGGATAGTGATAGTGAACACATTAGACAAGATGACAATGCTTATAATCCCTCGCGTGAAGTAGTAGGTCCACTTGCTATACTCTCATCACCTCCCCACGAAGAAAGTAAGTGTAATTCTAACCCTCCCTTCATTTGATTCTTGTCCTATCATTCCGTTAGAAACACTTTTTCCTCTACAGAAATTGTACACATTGATGATAAATTTTATGAGAGAGATATGGGATGTGAGATACAAAAGACTGAGAGTAAAGAGGCCGAGAGTGAAAAAAGTCAAATTAATGGCCCAAATTTGGTGAGTGAAAATACATATGAGGTAAAAGTCACACAAAACCCAAAAGAAAAAGACAAGAAAAAGAACGTGACGAGTGATTTTGTTTTGACTAGTCACTACAAATGTTCGAGTAGTGTTGTCTTATTTTTCAGGATTTTTTTGAACCACTAAGAGGAGCTCAATTAGATCACTCCACATACAACAAAGAAGCCTTTTCAATTGAAGTTGATGATTGTTCTCTCATTGCCGATTTAGATTCGAGGACGAATCCTTTTGAGGAGTGGGGGAATGATACATGCATGAGCGGGGTTAAATTACTCATATTGGACAAGAAGCTGAATTTGTTCGATGCAAACAATAATGGCCAAAACAATGCACGCATAGGAGGTCAAAAACGATGCATCTTGGACAAGAAACTGAATCTGTTTGTAAAGTCTGGAAAGTCAGCAAACTTGCGACGAATTTTTGGATGGGATCCAGGCATTTATGGGTCAACATGTCTTCTTAAAACCTGTCCGGCTGCAAATTAGCTTTCCAGAACATCTTGAAACGCCTCAATCGGACATCTGGATCTCAAGATACGTCTATTTTAGCGAAGATAGCGCATGCAGAAATTCCTATACGGGATTAATACGAGATTTCTGGATAATTACGAATTTTCAAGATTTTATTTGATTATTTATAATTTAAATCAATATAGAGTTCTGCAATATCTATTAGGATCAGATTTATTTGACTAGGATTTTATTTTTAGCATTTATTTATTATTAGAAGTTACTTATTTAATTAGGAGATTAGATTTTAGCATTTATTTATTGTATTTAATTCCTAAGTTTAGTAGGATTAAAACTTCTCCATGACCTATATAAAGGAGGCTTCACCCACATTGTAATTCAGATTTCATTGATTAATAAAAAGTTATCTTTGGAGATTTTAGTATTCTTTGAGTTCGCAAGTGTTCGGTAAACTTGTCTAGAAGCCATCTTCAACATAAGATCATCGAGTTCTTGTGAGGGAGATCATCTTCACACTCTTGCTTGCCTAGGTAATTGCATCTAGTAGGGTGGGTTAGAGCCGCTTGAGGTTGCTTGCTTAGATAATTGCGTCTAAGAGGGTGCCGAGGACAAAACAACAATAATAATTCACAAGCCATCTTCATCTTCAACCTTCACACCATCTTCCATAATTCCATAAACAAAGATGGAATTTCCAGATTTGTTTTACCTATCTTCTTCTTAATCTTTTTTTATCTTTTTATTTATATTCTTATTTCTTATCATCTAATCCTTCATCTTGTCTTTCTTTCTTTAATTTTCCAGCCTCGAATCTGAAATTTTCAAGAAAAGCCCTTCTATTTTCTCTTGAATTTTCAGATCTGCCCATACTTTCTTGATTGAGTCTAGAGCTCCTAGTTCTTGCTACAACTTGATTGAAGGCTTCCAAATCCAAGATTGCGCTACTCTATCACCGGGAACACATTGCCTATTACAAATACTTTTGAAAAGGGTTTTGCATGTTGTTTTGGATCACTTGCCGAGTATACGCCTCAACTGTTAGGTTTAAATGCTGGTAATGTATTCAGTTTTAAATAAGAATTGAAATGTTTAGTAATTACTTCTGAGTTCAGTAAGCGTTGTTTGTATTATTGATAGTATAGGAAAAGTGGTTCCCGATCTTAAGTAGATTTGGTCCTCGATCGAGAGTAGTTAGAAATGGTCTCTGAAATTGATTGACGTTGTTCTCATTTGTGAGTTTTTGGGTGGCATTGGTCTATTGTTTTGAAGGTTAAAGGTGCTTATTACCATCGATGTTAAAGATATAGATTTTGAAGACATGAAGTTAGTGAAGTGATGTTAATAGAAGTGAGTACGTCATAAGAAGTCGCATGTTTGATAATAGTATCAATTTTCGTAAAGTATGCTCGAGAAGCGTTAGTTGAGATTCTAATGAGGATTTTAAACTGTTTGAGATGATAAGGTTATGATGTACGCATCAGGCAAGGAAGTAGATGTTCAGGATCGAAACCTGACCAGTGATGTTGATTGTTAAGGGGAAAATTTATAGTGTCCCTAACTTCATTTCTATGAGGATGGTCAATGTATGAAGTATGCGTAAGGCATTGGATTGAATATCATCTTCAAAAGTCATAATGCGCAACAGAATCGTGAAATTTGTATTTTGATTAAGGAAAGGTTGTGTAGTCTGCTTCTCTTTCCCTATTGCATTGTTTGGTTGATTCTGGCTTCACAAAATCATGTATATTGATTGAAGGTAGTTTTTGAGTGTGTTGAAGTTTTTAAGGTTGGAGTTGATTTTTGCGATGGAATTTGTCTAAGAATGAACCGAAGTATGTTTGATGAGTTTATGGCTTATGCGGTAATCCAGGGTTTAAGGATGTTTGGGTTTTAAATGTTTGTGTTGTTCGAGAATTCTTTCTTGGAATACTTCTGAATGAGCTACCCGTGTTGTTCAATGTTTGCGAAGTTGAGTTCGGTGTTGAGACATACATTGGTGCGGCTACCGAATCCTTTTTGTGTCGTGTTGAAGAGCATTAAGGAAATGTATCAGTAGATAATTGTGATAATCGTTGGTTTGCAGATATGTTTAACTGAAAATTCTATTTTCTAAAGCACTTGCGTGATTGTTAATGATAATGGTGGTTGAGACCGTTTGGTTGGTTTGGGCTTATAGTATTATCATGTAAATGGATAATGCATTAGTGACATTCAAAGTTGCGATGAGCTGAGTATTCAGTGAAATACTGAGTTTCGTGAGTGGCAAGAGTAGTGGTATTTCCATGTACAATGTTACCGAGAAAGATCTTGGTCAAAGCTCATGAATGGTTTAGCAAACTTTTTTGGCAAAACAAATGCTTGTTCCTTATTTAAGTGCGAGTTTTGGCATGTTAAAAGGAGTATTGGTCCTGAGAATGTTATTAGTATGTCTGAATAGTTAAACATGCGCATCGTATAAACATTTATACGTATATATTTGAATATGTCAATACATGCATACATTTGGGCATGACATTAGAGATTTTGCATACATATACATAGACATCTATGAGAGCATATAAGTAATCTTGCATACATATGTTCACACTTTCGGATGAATTTTTAGAGGCTGATGAGGATATGATGTAAGTAGCTTTAGTGATGAGGTTCTTTGGAGTTCTCAAGGTTTGTAGAAGGTGTTAAAGATTTATTCTTGAAAGTTTGAGTTGTGATAGTTTTGGAGCAACCAAGGTTGTTGTTAGAAGTATGTGGTTTTCTAGATCCAGTTGATTGTTATCAAAGTTTGTTGAGGAATCTTTTAAGATTGTTGCACCGTTAGCGAAGTTGCGGCAAAATATGTTCTGTTGATTTGGACGTTTGCTAGGTTCCGTTTAGGGATAGTAGCTTGAGTTTGGTTCGCTAATTAATTCTGGGTTAATAATCGAATGTGTTTTAAAATGAATATGGTGAATTGGATATGACTAATGTTTTGGAAGGTTTTTTAATTGGTTTATCAAATAACAAGAATTGTATTTTTGATGACTTTTTAAAAAAAGAAAGAAAATTGGTTTTAAAAGTAGTTTTTGTGAATTAAATAGAGAGGGGACACAAGCTAAGAATCTTTAGGGAGCAATTGCACCCTTTGTTTTTTTAACAAACTCAATTTTCTTTTGCTTTTAAAAAACTACTACCGATAGTTAATATTTACTTTAAACAGAGGTTTTCTAAATTTTTCATTACAACTAAAGACCATTATTTTCATATTTTCTACTTTCCTAAAATGTTTTCAAAGATCAAATGATTTTTCGATCTCATTTCTAATTGAATTTATGATTTTTAAATTTGAGCGAGTCGGTGGATTTTTGGTTAACAATGTTTTCACATTAAAATACAAGGGGAGCTCATTTTGGTTGTACTCCTATCAAGCAAGGTGAACTATGGTTTCTTATTGACATTCCACATGCTTTGTGTCCTTAATCTATTATTTCTATTAACATTTGTGATTAAAGTGAATTTAATTGGTTTATAATGGTTCATGAACAAATTATGGTTATGTTGTTCAAACCTAACAATTTTTATTTGGTACCGATGATTTCTTATTGGTTGATAAAAATCTAAAAATTAGTTTTACAAGTTTGGACCCGGAATTAGATTAAGTGTCTAGCTGAGATAGTTGTTCTTCATGAATTGAGATTGATGGTTGGTTAAGTGAAGCCTTTAATGTTGGTTGTAGTTTTAAAGAGTTACTGATATTTTGCGAAGGTTTGGGAATTGAGAATTGTTGCGAAGGGATGATTGGATATTAGAAAGGATTGATACACGTTAAAAGCAGGTTTTGGTATTTTGTCATTGTTCGTCATGAGAATATAGATAGGTTTTAAACGGATTATGGCGATGAGATACCCAATATCATATGGGTGGTTGAGTGTTTCTCGACGTTCCTCTGTGGATGAAGGTTGTAGAGAATAGTTTGTAGTGGTGTGTCGAATCAAGTCTTATTAGACGGTATGTAGATGAATGAGAAGACCGATTTTGTGACATGTTTTGTTGAGATGGTTTGAGCTTGAAGGTGTAATTGATGATTTGCCTACGTTTATCTGGCAAGGTTTGGTGGAACCATTTGTTGTTTCTGTAAAGAGAAAGTTGGGAATTTATTGGTTCTACCATTGGTAAGGAATGTTTCCGATTGGGTCTCTAGTGAGTAGGTGTTGCTCATCGAGACAATTGAATTTGTGGGAGTTATGCAGTGTAAGTGTATTTGAGGAAGTTGTTGGACGAAGGAAGGTTTGTGTTTGTTTTGTTCCCTTTTCGTAAATTTTGAGGATGAAATTTATTTAGGTGTGGGAGAGTCGTAACACCCCGAAAAATAGGCTAGAAGATTCGGGTGAATTATTAGAATCGGGTTGGAATTTTGGGTTAGGCTTTAGCTAATTAATTAATTCTGGAAAATAATTTGCGGTAATTAAATAGATTTTTGATAAATTTATCGTGTCAAGTATTTGTGAAAAATATATTTAATGAGTTTAATAAGGGATGAAATTGAGTTTCAGTAATTTTAAATGGGTTGTTTTAATATTAATTAAATGGTGACTATTTTTGCATAAGGTTACAAAATATTAGTAATGACAATATTGTAAAAATAACTAAAGTATTGGTTTTATGGGATTATTTGACACATTTATTAAATAAAGCTTTTACCATCAATTTCTAACTAGAAAATGACGATGTGTATTTTTTTCTCAAAAAAACTATGTCTAAACTTTTCTCTCATTTTCACTCAAGATTCTCCCAAACACCATTTTAATCTTCTTTAATTTTCTTATCCAATTTCTATTCATTTTCTTCCTAAACCATTTTTAATCAATAGCCACACAAGAGATTTTGATTTCTCTCATCTAGTTCAATGGATTTCACGTTGGAAGATTGGAGGAGCAATTTTCATTTTCCAATTTATTTGGGTAAGCTTTGATTTTCTAATGATCCCCTAATTATTTTGTGTAAATTTTCTATCAATCTTATTGTCTTTTGATGTTAAAATGAAATTTAATGGATTAATTTAATTTCTAGATGCTAAAGAGTGAATTATGATTTGATAGGTGGAATCTAAATGATTTGATTGGATTATGGGTTATTCTTGTGAGTTAGACATAATCTAATATCAAATTTATGAAATTGATTCCGAAATTAATCTAATTGGTTTATATTTAGGTTCTTGAATGGGGTGTTTGGTAGAATGGTTGATTGGATGGTTTGATTACATATAAGATGCACCACATGTATTTGATGGAATTCTTGTAAGAATCTGATGAAAAAAAAAGAAATTCAAAAGGTCATTCGAATCGTTCGAAACAGGGGCGTGAGTAGCGATCTTGTGCTACCGAGTTTTTAGTGGTTTCTTGAATTTCATTTTAGCGGCTATTACTGCCAGTGGAGTTTGTTTTATTAGTTGAAGGAAAGCTTAAAATAAAGTGATTTTAAAATGGGTTTTGGGCAGTTTCGTGGGTTGCATTAGTGCGCCTACTGTTTTTTTTTTCTTTTCGAATAGAGGGTGTAGAAGTAAGCAGGCATGGCGTGCTGTAGTGGTTCGAATGATAGGGGTTTTGAATGCCGTAGGGTTATTTTATTTAAATGGTTACTTTAGTGTATCTAAATTTATATTGACCATTGCATTTTCTTGTGAAAGATGGCAAGTGTTAGGACATTTTTCGTATTAGGCGTCGAGGCATAGGCGTCGATTCGTTGACATCGAGGCAATATCAAGTTGGTGAGTGCAATTATAAGTTGGTTCTTCAAAAAAAGTTTGAACTAAGGTTTGGGGGTTTGGTTATAGCCTAGCAAGCTTAACTAAACCCAGAAGTAAGTTTTCTCTATTTTCGCTTTTGAATATCGGTTTGATATGAGATTTGATTTCCATGTTTTGGATTATAAACATGGTTTGTTTTAGTTACCGTAAATGCATTGTTTTGGATTAATATGCAATGTTTATCAAAGGATGTGGATGCCTATGAGCATTGAAATTTGTTCCTAAAAGGAATGTGATGTTGCCTTGGCAATATGGTTTTGCATATGAAATGATTTGAGAAATGCATTGAAAAACAGTAAGTAGTGTGTTTGAAAATGATATATTAACTATGTGATGTAAATGAGAAAGTATCAGATATAGTTGGCTATCCATAGGATTAAAGTGTACTATAAAAAGTAAAATCGATCGTGTGAAATTCTTTGGCTACACAATAGGGATAGTGCTATTGTGAAGTGATAGGGGTAGTGCTATCACAACGTGATAGGGGTAGTTCTATTCTCGACCAATGTGAGTTATGATGGAGGTAGTACCGCCATGAGAAAAGACTTGATGTGGGTAGTGCTATCAAGGGAATCCGTGTATTCGAACATATGTGGATATGGGTAGAACTTTCCAAGGATAGAGGTTAGTCTATCCGAGGTCACTATAATTGCCAATATATGAGAATATATGTGATATATGAGAAAATGCTTTGGTTTAATTAAGCATGAGACTTGAGAAAGTGTTTTGATGTATATGGTTGTTATGCATGATTTGCTAGGAAACAAATGAGAAAATGCTTTGGTTTGATTAAGCACGAGACTTGTGAAATGTGTTTTGATGCATATGGTTGTTATGCATGTTATGTTTTCAAAGAAGTAAGCAAATTGTGTTGCCTTTACATTTATATCCTACTTTACAATGAACGCAAGGCTTATGCCGGAAGAGATGATGCTTTTGATTTGGTTAAGCATGTTTTATTAAAATGTCATGAGAACTAAAAGATGGTTATGAAAGCAAACAAATGGGAAAATGATTTGGTTTGATTACGCACGAGACTTGTGCAAAGTGTTTTGATGCATATAGTTGTTATGTATTCAAAGAAGTAAGCAAAATTGTATTGGCTTTACATTTATATCCTACTTTACAACGAACGCATGGCTTATGCCGGAAGAGATGTTGTGATACATGTATGGGGGGGGGCTAAAATAATGCATTGTAGCCAAAGAGTTGAAGCTGTTTTATAAGTCTAGAATTTCAGCCAACTTGTATCAAATTTTCGGATGGGATCCGGGCACTTCTGAGTCTACATGTCTTCTTCAAACATATTCGTCTGTATCTTAGCTTTCCAACGCATCAATCCGACATCTGGAGCTCAAGTTATGTCCATTTTAGTGAAGACTATTCGAGCAGAAATCTCTATACGGTTTTATCACGGGAAATATTATTTATTACGAATTTTCAATAATTTTATTGATTATTTGTACTTAAATTTAATCTAGGATTTTTTATGAAGATATTTAGATGATTTAGGATTAGATTTGTTATTTATTTATTAGTTTTTTAGGTTAGATAAAATATTTTTATTTATTTTATTATTATCTTTACTTTTCCTAATTTAAGTTGAACTCTTCATTTGTAGCCTATTTAAAGGCATATTTGCCTCATTAATAACAACATCATCAATTTATGAGTTGAAAAAAACCTTTGGCCATGGGCCATTTTATTTTCAAGGTAGATAGATTTGCCTTGTTATTTTTCGTATCAGAAGTCTTCTTCAACGTAAGTTCGTCAAGTTCTTGTAATAGAGATCTCATCTTCACACTCTTGCTTGCCTAGGTAATTGCATCAGGAGGGTGGGTTAGAGCCGCTTGAGGTTGCTTGCTTAGATAATCGCGTCTAAGAGGGTGCCGAGGACAAAATATCCTACAACATCTATCTCGTCATCATCCATTCATCGGAGAGATTCGTGCCGTTTGCAGGTGTTTGCCTATTCAATTGCGATTAGGAGGGTGCCAAGGACAAATCTATCCAACACCGCTACCGTCAAATTCATCCTATCTCGTTTTCTACATCAAGATCATGCTTTATTATTGGTTTGCTGAACGTGGAGTTTGGGGTTTTCTCGGATCATATTAGTGAGTTTGCTAGATTAATTGTGATCTAGAGAGTTCCTAGATTTTGAGGTAATTCTTGGATCCTAGCTTCCGTATCAATTGGTAATCAGAGCCTTGGTTTAGGTGTTTGAAACAATTATCTTTTACTGTTGTTTTAGTAGTTAAGAAAAAATATATAATTCTTTATATAGATCCTAGTTTTAATATTTCATTCCTGGAGACATCTTAAGAGACTTGAAGGTTGTGATCAACAACTCTTAAGATTCGGGACGAATCGTTTTCAACAGGGGAGAATGATACATGTATGGGGGGCTAAAATGATGCATTGTAGCCAAAGAGTTGAAGCTGTTTTATAAGTCTAGAATTTCAGCCAACTTGCATCGAATTTTCGGATGGGATCCGGGCACTTTTGAGTCTACATGTCTTCTTCAAACATATTCGTCTGTATCTTAGCTTTCCAACGCATCAATCCGACATCGGAAGCTCAAGTTATGTCCATTTTAGTGAAGACTGTTCGAGCAGAAATCTCTATACGATTTTTTCACGGGAAATATTATTTATTACGAATTTTCAATAATTTTATTGATTATTTGTACTTAAATTTAATCTAGGATTCTTTATGAAGATATTTAGATGATTTATGATTAGATTTGTTATTTATTTATTAGTTTTTTAGGTTAGATAAAATATGTTTATTTATTTTATTATTATCTTTACTTTTCCTAATTTAAGTTGAACTCTTCATTTGTAGCCTATTTAAAGGCATATTTGCTTCATTAATAACAACATCATCAATTTATGAGTTGCAAAAAACCTTTGGCCATGGGTCATTTTATTTTAAAGGTAGATAGATTTGCCTTGTTATTTTTCGTATCATAAGTCTTCTTCAACGTAAGTTCGTCAAGTTCTTGTAATGGAGATCATCTTCACACTCTTGCTTGCCTAGGTAATTGCATTTAGGAGGGTGGGTTAGAGCCGCTTGAGGTTGCTTGCTTAGATAATCGCGTCTAAGAGGGTGCCGAGGACAAAATATCCTACAACATCTATCTCGTCATCATCCATTCATCAGAGAGATTCGTGCCATTTGCAGGTGTTTGCCTATTCAATTGCGATTAGGAGTGTGCCAAGGACAAATCTATCCAACACCGCTACCGTCAAATTCATCCTATCTCGTTTTCTACATCAAGATCATGCTTTATTATCGGTTTGCTGAACGTGGAGTTTGGGATTTTCTCGGATCATATTAGTGAGTTTGCTAGATTAATTGTGATCTAGAGGGTTCTTAGATTTTGAGGTAATTCTTGGATCCTAGCTTCTGTATCATGTTGCTTTTGATTTGGTTAAGCATGTTTTATTAAAATGTCATGAGAACTAAAAGATGGTTATGAAAGAATGAGGATATGTTTTGACTAATCAAGTTTTATTTAAATGCTTAAGAAACGGAGAACTTGACTTCTTTTGATTCAGTTTCTAATACCGGTTTTGATTTGAAAATGCATTGATTTTTACTTTTGAGCGCACTCACTAGGCATTATATGCTAATGCCCCCTTTCCTCCCATCAATGTAATGAATAAACCAAGTGCAGGGTTGTGGCCTAAGGCAGGGTGGGTGTCACCCCCTCGACCCGGCCTAGACGCTAGACCGAACCGAAAGAGCTACATTGGGTTTGCCAAAATAGACCCGTGAAGAGATAACTCAAATTACGTCCATTTTTTCCTTTTTATCTTGTTTAGATGCACTTTATTAACCTAAGGTGAGCATGCTGGAAGCGGGTGAAAACTCCGTTGAATCGGGTGTCAGTTCGACATCCAATTATATGTACTAGCAATTTAGTGACCAAACTTGCAAAACTGTAAAATTACAGGGACTTCTTGGTTTTAAGGTTACATTTCCTTAATTAGTCAAATTACATGTTTGAATGCTAAATTTAAACTTAAAATGGTCATCCAATCTCATACAACTGCACTCACAACAATCAGGGGCCAAAATGAATAAAATGGAAACCTTAAAAGCACATTTTAACTATTTTAACAGCTACCCGTATAGATACACGAGCAAGAGTATCGGTACACCTATGCATTTTCAAAATCCAGATTCTTGTAGCTCGAACTTGTACTGGTACATTTCTTCGAGTATCAATACGCTATGCCTAAAAACACCAACCCGTATTGATATGAACGTCAATGGCAAAGACCCAGAGAAGTACCCAGGTGGCCCCATTACTCGAGCAAGGGTCAAGGAGTTCCAAGCAGCCATGGAAAATATGTTTACATCAAGCTTGGGACGTGAGAAAGAAGAAATAATAAGGGAGGAACACTTTACTTTGCTTATGCATGAATTTGCATGAGTATTTAAAGTTTGCATAACATTCATTGCATTCAATAAACATGTTGTTCATTAAAGCATGCGTTGCATTTAAACATGTAGTTCATTTAGTTATACACTTCATTTAACTAAGTAGTTCATTGATTAAACTAGTTCATTCAAGATTATTAGTTCATTGAATAAAGTTAGTTCATTAATTAAACTAGTTCATTCATCAAACTAGCTCATTTATTAAACTAACTCTTAATTGATTACATGCATGTTTTCAATTAAAGATTGAATAAAGTTTACCTTTGTGTCTAGGTGCATGAGGGAAGATGAACGGTTTTACGGATGCAAGAATATCAGCAGAATGTCTTCCAATTCTGGATGCGATACAGACGTGTTTGGATCCAGAAATCAATTGGACGTTATTCCTCCATCTCTTAGCTTTCCAATGCCTTTTGAATCACCTCAATCCGATATCGGGAGCTTGAGATACGAATGATTTATCAAGACAAGTGCAGGCTGAAATTTTTATTACGGGAATTTTATGCATGGATGATTTGAATGAATTTGAGCCAAGGAAGAGTTCTTTCATCTTCTACCAAGAGACAAGCAATTGATGGCCATCTTAATTCAGCAAATTCAAGGCATTCAAGGTTGATGTTATCACCATTCAAGTGGGGGTTTCAAAATTCATTGAGGAGACATGAAATGAAGGCTGGATGAAACTCACCTTTTATGACATTCAAGTCATATTAATCAGCTTGGAAGATGAAGAGTTGCACTTAAACTGGACAGCAAGGATGTCTACATTCATCCTTGTCCACATTCATCCCCTTTCTCTTCATATGATAGCAAAACAAGGCAGCCCAAGAGTCCTTCTTAATTTGGACGAAAATATGACTAAATTCAACCTCAATTTGTCTAAACTAATCAGCTTTGAAGATGAGAAGAAAGGACAAAGCATTCATGTGTATTCAAGTGCATTAAGATGAGCATTCATCTTTCTTGTAACACCTTTTCATATTCTGCCTACTTCTACTATAAATAGGCATCTTTAGGATCATTGTAAGACACACTTTGAATATATAAAACATCTTTGAAAGATTGCTTTCATTCTTGTTCTCTTGTGGAACTTTATCGGCTTCAAGTTAGTCTTGTAGTCTTCATCCATTTCCCTTTTGTTATAGCGTTGGTTCCTAGCTCATCTATAGCTAGTGGGTCACGTTCCATATCCTACCACTTCATTTCCACTTTATTATATTGCTGGTTCCTAACTCTTTATAGTTAGGGGGTCACAATCCATCCTTTGAATTTCTTCATCTTAACGCCAACACCCCATCATCTTCACCTACATTTTCATCTTTTATTTTTTTTCTTCCATAATCACAACTATCACTCTTCCTACACCCCTTCTACATATCTTTCATCCCATTATTTCTATTTCTTATTTATCTATTTCTACTTACATTGTTGTTTGAGTAATTTGAAATACATTCAAAGCATCGCAGAGTTCTTACTAGAATCACGATCGGGCATTCATATATATGATTCAAAACTCATAGTCGAGATCATATCATTTGGTATCAGAGCCTAGACGATTCAGTAAGCGTATTATTTTCTCTCTCCCGGGTTAGTAAAAAAATCAAAAAAAAATCAAAAAAAAATCAAAAAAAAATCTTAAAGAGGAGGGAGCAGTCTATTCTTGTTTAAAAAAATTACAATACATCATTTCTTATTGCTGAATTACAAATTCCTTTACCTATTCTTAGTAATTCTTTCTTTTTGAAGCCATTATCCTTTTATTATTCATCATTCTCCTACCAAGCTAGAATTGTTTCAGCCAAAGTCCACGAGACACTTGTAAGCCTTGAGGAAGTTCCCAAAAGGACTTGAAAATAAAGCACGAGTGGTAAAAGGCATGAGTGTGCATTAAGGGGAAAAGCCTAACCCGAGTGAAACACGAGTGTGAGTGCATTTTCTTTGGAGTGGAAAGGTGAGATTTTGTGTTAGTAAGGTTTAATTTCTTTTGTTTCTTTATCTAACATGTCACAAAGATCTGGTCATAGTGGTGAAGGAGTTCCCAATTTGCAAAATCAGGCTATGCTTCAAGCAATGGCCAAAATGATCCAAGAGCAATTGGAGCCCCTAATTGAACGAATAGACCAGCTTGAAATTTCACAAGCTAATCAGGGTAATGAGGAGTATCCTGAAGAAGTTGAAGTAGATGATGTGCAAGATCAAGTATCCCAACATAGCATGGTACAACAAGGCCGAGAGCTCGACCACGAGTAGACGATAATCTCAAAGAACATCAAGATTACCATTCCTCCTTTTCAAGGAAGAACGGATCCTGAAACCTATCTTGCATGGGAAAAGAAGGTTGAGCACATTTTTGAGTGCCATAACTATTCAGAGCTTAAAAAGGTAAAACTCGCTGCCATTGAGTTTACGGATTATGCACTAATATGGTGGGATCAATTGACATCAAGTAGGAGACGCAATGGAGAACATCCTATCACTACATGGGATGAAATGAAAGCGGTGATGCGAAGGCGATTCATTCCAACCCACTACCATCGAGAGTTATTCAACCGTCTTCAAAATCTTTCACAAGGTAACCGAAGTGTTGAAGATTACTACAAAGAGATGGAGGTGTCCATGATTCGAGCCAACATCGACGAGGATCGAGAAGCCACAATGGCAAGATTCCTAGCGGGACTAAATCCGGACATTGCGAACGTGGTCGAGTTGCAACATTATGTGGAGATGGAAGACATGGTGCATATGGCCATGAAAGTGGAAAATCAGCTCAAAAGAAAGGGTGCCACACGATCTTATGGGAGTTCAACATCAAAATGGGGGCAAAGTTCATACAAGAAGACTCCTCCAATACCGTCCCACGAAAAAGGAGGACCACCGAAAGGAAGTAAGCCCATTGCGAAACCAGCAAGGGTAAGACTACCGCTACTCCAAATCGTTCCGTGACATACAATGTTTTAAGTGTTTGGGGCGTGGACACATTGCAAGCCAATGTCCGAACCGCAACACCATGCTTCTTCGAGATGATGGAGAAGTTGAATCGGAACAAGAAGAGGATGAGAATGAAGATGTTGCCATCGAAGAAGAAGAATTAGAGTATGGCGTGGAAGGAGAGGTTCTTGTTGTCAAAAGAAGCCTAAACGTACAATCCGTTGGAGGAAATGAACAACGAGAAAATATCTTCCATATTCGTTGCCATGTTGGAGGAAAGGTATGCTTTGTTATTATTGATGGTGGTAGTTGCACTAATGTTGCTAGTACCTTAATGGTAGATACACTTGGCTTGGCAACAACAAAGCATCCACAACCTTATAAGCTACAATGGCTCAACGATGGAGGAGAACTCAAGGTGACCAAACAAGTTCGAATTGTTTTCTCTATTGGGAAGTACAAAGACGAGGTATTATGCGATGTCGTTCCAATGCACGCAAGCCATTTATTACTTGGAAGGCCTTGGCAATTTGATAGGCGAGTGATCCATGACGGGTATACCAACCGGTATACGTTCACCCATGAAGCAAAGAAGATCACTTTAGCCCCACTTTCTCCAAAACAAATACATGAAGACCAAATTTTATTGAGAGGAAAAATTGAAAAAGCCAAAGAGAGAGAGACCAAAATGGAGGTAAAAGCAAAGGAGTGTGATCAAAATGAGGGAAGGAAAATCAGCATTCTTTCTAAAGAGAGAGAGAGTTGAAAAAGAGTTTAATGACAGCAAAGGAAGCACTTGTGCTCATGTACAAGGAAAATTTCTTGAATACTAACTACCTTGATCAAAATTTGCCTGCTTTTGTTGTGTCTTTATTGCAGGAGTTTGATGACCTATTTCCGGAGGAAATACCAAGTGGGCTGCCACCTATTCGTGGCATAGAACATCAAATAGACTTTGTTTCCGGAGCCGTCATTCCAAACCGACCAGCGTACCGAAGCAACCCCGAAGAAACTAAGGAGTTGCAAAGGCAAGTATCTGAGTTGATGTCAAAAGGCTACGTGAGGGAAAGCCTTAGCCCATGTGCCGTGCCGGTTCTACTTGTGCCAAAGAAGGATGGAACTTGGCGCATGTGTGTGGACTGCAGAGCGGTAAACAAAATTACAGTAAAGTATCGTCACCCTATTCCTCGCTTAGATGAGCTTAGTGGTTCTAACCTCTTTTCCAAGATTGATCTTAAAAGTGGTTACCACCAAATACGAATGCGGGAAGGTGATGAGTGGAAAACAGCATTCAAAACTAAGCAAGGCCTTTATGAGTGGTTGGTTATGCCTTTTGGCTTAACTAATGCTCCAAGCACGTTTATGAGGTTAATGAATCATGTTCTTAGGCCATTCTTGGGTAAGTTTTGTGTGGTTTACTTTGATGACATTCTAATCTATAGTAAAACCATGGAAGAACATGTTCAACATTTAAGGTCAGTTTTGCTAGTTTTGAGGAAGGAAAAACTGTTTGCTAACTTACAAAAATGTACATTTTGTACTTGTGAGGTTGTTTTCCTAGGTTTCGTTGTGAGTTCTGAAGGCTTGGAGGTGGACAAAGAGAAGGTTAAAGCCATTGAAGAGTGGCCACGACCAGCAAGCATTTCTCAAGTTAGGAGCTTCCATGGACTTGCAAGTTTTTATCGAAGATTCGTCCCAACTTCAGCACCATAGCCGCCCCACTAACAAGTGTTATTAAGAAGAATTCTAAATTCTTTTGGGGGAAGATCAAGAGAAGTCCTTTAATAGCATTAAAGATTGTTTAATACATGCCCCTTTACTTGCTCTACCTGATTTTAATCTAACTTTTGAAATTGAATGTGATGCATCGTGTGTAGGAATTGGAGCGGTTTTGTCTCAAGGTGGACGCCCTATAGCCTATTTCAAAGAAAAATTAAGTGGAGCTACGCTTAATTACCCTACCCATGACAAGGAGATGTATGCTCTTGTGAGGGCAATGGAAACATGGCAACATTACCTTTGGCCTAAGGAGTTCATCATTCACACTGATCATGAGGCATTGAAACATATCCGGGGCAGCATAAACTCAACAAAAGGCATGCCAAATGGGTGGAGTTTCTTGAAACTTTCCCATATGTTATCAAGTACAAGAAAGGTAAGGAGAATATAGTTGCCGATGCATTGTCACGGAGGTATATTCTTTTAAACACTTTGGAATCTAAGTTATTGGGTTTTGTTTTTATTAAAGACTTATATGTCTCGACTCTGATTTTGGAGAGATTTACAAAGCTTGTGAGAAAAGGTCAATTGAAAAATACTATAAGCATGATGGTTTCCTATTTAAGGAAGGAAGACTATGCATCCCTCAAGGTTCCATGCGTGAATTGCTAACTAAGGAAGCTTATGGAGGAGGATTAATGGGACATTTTGGGATAGCAAAGACTTTGGCTATACTTCAAGAGCACCTATATTGGCCTAAAATGAAACGAGATGTGGAGAGGTTGTGTGAGCGATGCATCACTTGCAGGAAGGCCAAATCTAAAGTCATGCCACATGGACTTTACACACCACTACCCATACCGGAAGCACCATGGATGGATATTTCAATGGATTTTGTGCTAGGGCTTCCACGTACCAAGAATAACAAAGATTCCATCTTTGTAGTTGTGGATAGATTCTCCAAAATGGCTCATTTCATTCCCTGTAACAAAACTAATGATGCCTCACATATTGCTACTTTGTTTTTCAGGGAAATCTTAAGGTTACATGGCATACCAAGAACTATTGTGTCTGATCGGGATGTGAAGTTCTTAAGTCACTTTTGGAGAGCCCTATGGAGTAAGATTGGTACTAAGTTACTATTCTCCACCACTTGCCACCCTCAAACGGATGGCCAAACTGAAGTGGTGAACCGAGTACTTTCTATGTTACTTGATCCATCATTAGGAAGAATTTGAAAACATGGGAGGAGAGTTTACCATATGTGGAGTTTGCATACAACCGTTCGATCCATAGTACTACAGGCGCACGCTTTTTGAAGTGGTGTATGGATTCAATCCATTAACACCGATAGACTTGTTACCATTACCCGCTGATCAAATTGTGAATAAAGATGGACTTAATAAAGCTGAATTTGTTAAGAAGCTTCATCAACAAGTGCGGAGAACATTGAAAAACGAACCAAGCAATATGAGCAAAGCAAGCAAATAAGGGTCGTCGTAGCGAATTTCCTTTGAGCCGTGGGATTGGGTGTGGCTGCACATGAGGAAAGAAAGGTTCCCGGCTCAACGAAAGTCCAAATTAATGCCTCGGGGAGATGGACCATTCCAAATAGTCAAGAAGATCAATGATAATGCCTATCAATTAGATCTTCCAGGTGAGTTTAATGTTAGTGCAACCTTCAATGTTGCTGACCTATCTCCTTATGATGTAGATGACGATTTGGGGACAAATCGCCTTAAAGAGGGAGGGACTGATATGAACGTCAATGGCAAAGACCCGCAGAAGTACCCGGTGGCCCCATTACTCGAGCAAGGGTCAAGGAGTTCCAAGCACCATGGAAAATATGTTTACATCAAGCTTGGGACGTGAGAAAGAAGAAATAATAAGGGAGGAACACTTTACTTTGCTTATACATGAATTTGCATGAGTATTTAAAGTTTGCATAACATTCATTGCATTCAATAAACATGTTGTTCATTAAAGCATGCGTTGCATTTAAACATGTAGTTCATTTAGTTATACACTTCATTTAACTAAGTAGTTCATTGATTAAACTAGTTCATTCAAGATTATTAGTTCATTGAATAAAGTTAGTTCATTAATTAAACTAGTTCATTCATCAAACTAGCTCATTTATTAAACTAACTCTTAATTGATTACATGCATGTTTTCAATTAAAGATTGAATAAAGTTTACCTTTGTGTCTAGGTGCATGAGGGAAGATGAACGGTTTTACGGATGCAAGAATATCAGCAGAATGTCTTCCAATTCTGGATGCGATACAGACGTGTTTGGATCCAGAAATCAATTGGACGTTATTCCTCCATCTCTTAGCTTTCCAATGCCTTTTGAATCACCTCAATCCGATATCGGGAGCTTGAGATACGAATGATTTATCAAGACAAGTGCAGGCTGAAATTTTTATTACGGGAATTTTATGCATGGATGATTTGAATGAATTTGAGCCAAGGAAGAGTTCTTTCATCTTCTACCAAGAGACAAGCAATTGATGGCCATCTTAATTCAGCAAATTCAAGGCATTCAAGGTTGATGTTATCACCATTCAAGTGGGGTTTCAAAATTCATTGAGGAGACATGAAATGAAGGCTGGATGAAACTCACCTTTTATGACATTCAAGTCATATTAATCAGCTTGGAAGATGAAGAGTTGCACTTAAACTGACAGCAAGGATGTCTACATTCATCCTTGTCCACATTCATCCCCTTTCTCTTCATATGATAGCAAAACAAGGCAGCCCAAGAGTCCTTCTTAATTTGGACGAAAATATGACTAAATTCAACCTCAATTTGTCTAAACTAATCAGCTTTGAAGATGAGAAGAAAGGACAAAGCATTCATGTGTATTCAAGTGCATTAAGATGAGCATTCATCTTTCTTGTAACACCTTTTCATATTCTGCCTACTTCTACTATAAATAGGCATCTTTAGGATCATTGTAAGACACACTTTGAATATATAAAACATCTTTGAAAGATTGCTTTCATTCTTGTTCTCTTGTGGAACTTTATCGGCTTCAAGTTAGTCTTGTAGTCTTCATCCATTTCCCTTTTGTTATAGCGTTGGTTCCTAGCTCATCTATAGCTAGTGGGTCACGTTCCATATCCTACCACTTCATTTCCACTTTATTATATTGCTGGTTCCTAACTCTTTATAGTTAGGGGGTCACAATCCATCCTTTGAATTTCTTCATCTTAACGCCAACACCCCATCATCTTCACCTACATTTTCATCTTTTATTTTTTTTTCTTCCATAATCATAACTATCACTCTTCCTACACCCCTTCTACATATCTTTCATCCCATTATTTCTATTTCTTATTTATCTATTTCTACTTACATTGTTGTTTGAGTAATTTCAGAATACATTCAAAGCACTGCAGAGTTCTTACTAGAATCACGATCGGGCATTCATATATATGATTCAAAACTCATAGTCGAGATCATATCACGTATCGATACGGTCTCTCGCATGTCGATACACTATGCCTGAAAGCTCTAACCCATATCAATACGGTCTCACACGTATCGATACACCCTGACCTCAAATGTCCAAATATGTTGTTTTAACGTACATTTATGGATTCAAACATGTCCCAAGCATTCATAATCATAAACACAACTATTCCAGAAATCATTCCATGCCAGAACTTCAAAGATACATGAAAAAATCATGGCAACATGGATCAACATGATTCTAGAGGCATGCTTCCTACAAAACATTTAGTTTAACACTCAAATAGAAATTTAAGGCATACTTCAATAATAGGCATAGCATCAACGGCCTTAAAAACGTCATTTAAAACATGCTTGAACCCCTAAGGACTTGATCTTATGCATTTACAATCAACATGCTTACTAAATCGAAAACATCAATCATAAGCTCATGCTAGCATATCATCAACATTCATGAATCAATCCAAACCATGAAAACCATCAAACCACGGCAGAAAAACCATCACAAAACAATCAAAATCCAGATTACAAATCCCCAAAAATATGGTAAACACATTGCCTTATGAACAGAATTTAAAACCAAATTTCATACTTACGAAAGTGTATTGATCTTGGACCTCCCTTGCCAAACTAATTCTACCACTCGATTTTATTGCTATGCATCAATGGAAAGAAAAGAGAGCGTAAGCACAAATGCTTAGTGAGGATGCCCATAATCAACATTGATGCAATTTGAAACCACTTTAAAAACATTAAGCCTTTCGTTACCAAATCATGCTTACTTCCCAAGCATTTCATAGGTGATTAAAACCATTTGAAAACTATTAACCATTTTGTTTTCAAAACATGCTTTATCACCCAAGAAGTATCTCATCCATTTCCACAACAAATCATGCATAACAATCATATGCATCAAATCATTTATAAACTCTTTAATCAAATATATTCATATATTCTCATATATTGACATTTATAGTGACCTCGGATAGACTCACCTCTATCACCGGATAGACTTACCTCTACCCATACATATTTGGATACACAAATTTCTCATGATGGGCTCATCTCCGTCAAATCTCACACCTTGCCAGTTAAACCGCAAGATACCATCACAATGGGCTGCCTAGTTAAACCGCATACCCAAGTGATAACCCAATACTCCGAGTAGCCTACTTAAACTGCTTTTCCTTAAGGATTATGGCATGGTCAATTTTACATATTAAATTTCACTTTAATCCTATGGCTAGCCAACTATATCTGACACTTTCTCAACACATCACATAGCCAATATATCATTTTCAAATGAGCATTTCATAAACCAATTCTTATGCAAAATTTCATTGCCCAAGGCAATAACACATTCCTTTTAGGAACAAATCTCAATGCTCAAAAGCATTTAAATAATTTTTTAATCATTACATATTTATCCAAAACAATACTTTTAGAGTAAGTAAATCAAACCATGTTCAAAACTAAAACATGTAAATCACATCATGTTTAAACCAACATGAAATCCGCAAGCTCATCTCAAAGCCAATATTCAAACAAGGTAAGAACAACTCACGCTTGAGCTTAGTGAAGCTTGTTAAGCAATAACTACACCCCCGTGATCCATCAGCCAAATCTTTAAAAGTTCTTTAACGCTTTTAAACACTCACCGATACACCTCGCCTTGCTCGCTAACGCGAATCGAGCCACTAGTAAGCAAAGTACGCAACTAGGCAACCGTGCCTTGATCGTCCCCTATTTTAATCACATAAAACTAGAAAAATATTCATCATTATGCATTCAACTTATTGCCAAAACAATGATCCCCTACATCCTTAACGTAAACCCTCTAAAAACTAGCTGAATCTATCGAAATCAACACCAAACGCCTTCCAAACCTAACCCAGCCAAAACCTATTAGTTTAATCCATCAATTATCATCAATTAACATCCAAAAACAACCTAATAACATCCTTATACCTCCAGCATACATAAACCTCCCACAACTCCTCAAAAACACATAACTAACAACCTAAAAATTAGAGATTCACCTAGTTTCGGGATTCCAATGTTAACACCACCTTATTAGCATTATCAAACATAAAAATCATGATTAAAACCAATAAAGAACTCAACAAAACAGATCCAATACGAAAATTGCATGATCTCAACAAATAAACGTTGATTTAACCAAATTTCCATTATTAAATCCTCAAAAATCATTAGAAAACATTAAACAAGGATCAAATACTTGAGAATTTCAGTAAAAAACCTTTCATTAGAGGAGAAGAACAAACCTTACCTCCAATGAGTGAATTTCCTCTCAATTGGATGTTTTACGCTTGAAAAACAAAGGAAAACAATGAGATTTTGGAAAACAAGATTGAAGAATCCATTGGAAATTAAAAGTCTAAGAAATCAAGATCAGTACCTGAAAAATCTTTGATGAAAAAGATAGTGTTTGACTGAATAGATTTCGAGAGAAAAGTTTGAGAGCAAAAGTTATGTCAAAAGTGGTTGAAGGAAATAACTACCTTCTTTTATTAAATCCCATTTTAATTCCTTAATTAAAACTCTTTAAAATCAATCCTAATTGAGAGGAAAATCTGATAAAAACATTTGGTAAATTGTCTCCTCAAAGATTCTAAGATTTGACCTTTTTTCAAAATAGTCACTAAAAACGGTTTTCATTCTTTACATTTTGGTCACTAACCCAAAATGTCAAATGTACAAAACCCATTTTCCAATATTGATTTCACCAAATATATCCATATACTAAATAGACCGTCTAATCAACCAAGCAAACTCCTAAGCCCAAAACCGGGGCGTTACAACTCTCCTTCTCGTAAGAAATTTCGTACTTGAAATTTTCTTGAAGGAAAAAGATGAGGAAACTGTTTCATCATGTCCTCTTTTGTTTCCCACGTGGCTTCCGCAACTCCTTGATGTCACCACAATATCTTAATCATCTCTATGGTATTTTCACATAGAACCTTAGTGCTCGAATCCAACACTTTCATAGGCTCCTCATCATAAGACAAATCCAGACACAATTCAATCTCCTCAACAGACACAACATGCGACGGATCCGATCTAAATTTCTGAAGCATCAACACATGGGGAACATCATCTTTCTTTTCATGCTCGGCTGGTAACTTCAATCTATACACAACCAGACCAATTCGCTCAATCACTTCATAAGGTCCAATGAACCTAGGACTAAACTTACCCTTGCTCCCAAATCTCATCACTTTCTTCCACGGCGAAACCTTTAAGAACACCTTATCATCCACATCATATTCAATCTCTTTTTGCTTCAAATCCGTATAATACTTTTGTCGACTCGATGCATCCTTAAGCCTTTCACAAATGAGTTTCACTTTGTCATTTGTATCTTTAAGTAAATTGGGTCCTGCCATATGTTTCTCTCCAGATTCTACCCAACAAATAGGTGTACGACACCTACGACCATAGAGAGCCTCATAGGGAGCCATTTGGATACTTGGCTAATAACTATTATTGTAAGCAAACTCCACCAACGGTAGTTGCTTCTCCCGTGTCCCTTGAAACTCAATTACATAACACCTCAACATATCCTCCAAAATCTGAATAACACGTTTAGATTGCCCATCCGTCTGAGAATGATAAGACATACTCAGATTAAGTCTTGTCCCAAACCCGTCTGAAAACTTTCCCAAAACCTTGATGTAAAGCGCGAATCTCTATATGATATAATTGACTTAGGAACTCTATGCAATCTCACTATCTCGGTAATATAAATATTAGCCAACTTTTCCAATGTATATGTCGCATGCACAATAAGGAAATGCGCACACTTCGTAAAGCGATCTACAATCACCCATATCAAATCCTTTCTGGACAGTGTCAAAGGCAAACTCGTCACAAAATCCATGGTGGTTCTTTCCCATTTCTGTTCCAGAATCTGAATAGGTTGCAACAACCCGGAAAGAAACTGATGTTTAGCCTTAACCCACTAACACACCATGCAACGAGCAACAAACTCAGCCACATCCTTCTTCAAACCAACCCAGTAGTATAAATCCTTCAAATCATGATACATCTTCGTACTACGCAGATGCATAGCAAAAGGACTAGCATGAGCCTCAATCAAAATAGTGCGCCTCAACTCTGGATCATTGGGCACCACTATACAACCCTTGAAGCACATAACATAATCATCATTAAAATGAAAATCTGTCAGATTACCATCTGAAATATCCTTAACATGCAGTAACAATGCATCATCATACGATTGCCTCACTTTAATCCTTTGAGATAATGTAGACCTAACTTGCAACTCAGCTAACAACCCACCTTCTCGTGTCACACTTAGTTTTGCAAACATCGCTCTAAGCTTAACGCATCATAATCACAACCCACCTTCTCGTCCGCTACCACGTTAGCCTTACCGGATGATACTCCAATGTCAAATCATAATTCTTATGGCTCAACGCGTCCGCTACCACCTTCATTGCCTAAGATTCAACTCTTTTTGAGACATCAAATACTTTATACTCTTGTGATCAGTGTGAACAATACACTTCTCACCATAAATATAATGTCTCCAAATTTTCAAGGCAAACATGACTGCCGTAAGCTCCAAATCATGGGTCGGGTAATTTCTCTCATGAACCTTCAACTGCCTTGATGCATAATCCACAACCTTACCGACTTGCATCAACACACAACCCAAATCAACATAGGACACATCATTATAGACTACAAACTCCTTACCAGACTCATGTTAAATTAGGATAGGAGCATGTGTCAAAACCTCTTTCAAATTCTCAAAACTACATTGTTAACTCTCTGTCCACACATACGTAACATTTTTTTGCAACAACTTCATCAACGGAGCAACAATACTAGAGAACCCATCCACAAAACAACTATAGTAACTAGCTAACCCAAGGAAACTACAAACCTCAGACAGTGACTTAGGTTGTTTCCAATTAAGAATAGCCTCTATCTTCTGCGAATCAACACGAATACCCTCAGCCGAAACCATATGACCAAGAAAAATCACTTTCTTTAGCCAAAATTCACACCTACTCAGCTTCGCATACAACGGATTTTCCTTCAAAGCTTGCAAAATAATCCGCAAATGCCGATCATGATCTTCCTCGGCACGTGAGTACACAAGGATGTCATCAATAAACACTACTACAAAAACGATCAAGATATTCATGGAATACCCTATTCATCATATCCATGAAAGCAGTTAGAGCATTTGTCAAACCAAACGGCCTCACCAAAAACTTATAATGCTTATATCTTGTACAAAAAGCAATCTTCTGCACATCAACATCCTTAACCTTTAATTGATAATACCCCGACCTCAAATCAATCTTGGAAAACACAACAGCCTCATGAAATTGATCAAACAAATCATCAATTTGCGGTAATGGATACTTATTCTTAACCGTCAACTTATTCAATTGCCAGTAATCAATGTACATACGCATTAGCCCATCATTCTTTTTAACAAAAAGGACCGGTGCACCCCACAGAGAAACACTAGGTCGAATAAACCCATGATCCAACAACTCTTGAAGTTGCATCTTCAATTCCTTTAATTCCTTTGGTGCCATTCGATACAGAGCGATGGACACAGGCTTTGTACCCGTATATGTCTCTATGCCAAACTCCATTTCTCTATCCGGCGGCAGACCTGACAACTCTTCAGGAAACACCTCCAGAAAATCACACACCATCCGAATATCTTGCACTCTGATAGAGTAGCGCAATCTTGGATTTGGAAGCCTTCAATCAAGTTGTAGCAAGAACTAGGAGCTCTAGACTCAATCAAGAAAGTATGGGCAGATCTGAAAATTCAAGAGAAAATAGAAGGGCTTTTCTTGAAAATTTCAGATTCGAGGCTGGAAAATTAAAGAAAGAAAGACAAGATGAAGGATTTAGATGATAAGAAATAGGAATATAAATAAAAAGATGAAAAAAGATTAAGAAGAAGATAGGTAAAACAAATCTGAAAATTCCAGTTTTGTTTATGGAATTATGGAAGATGGTTGTGAAGGTTGAAGATGAAGATGGCTTGCGAATTGTTGATGTTGTTTTGTCCTCGGCACCCTCTTAGACTCAATTATCTAAGCAAGCAACCTCAAGCGGCTCTAACCCACCCTCCTAGATGCGATTATCTAGGCAAGCAAGAGTGTGAAGATGATCTCCCACACAAGAACTCGTCGAACTTATGTTGAAGAAGACTTCGAAGGCACAAGTAATCAGCACTTGCAAAAACAAACTCACTAAATATTTCATAAATCAAAGAAAATCTGTCTTACAATGATGGAGGCTTCATCCTTTTATAGGTGAAGGATAGACAAAGTAATTTAACTTCTACTAAAACAAGGAAAACCTAATCTAATTAAAAATAATAAAAAATAACAGCCTTTAAACTCCTTGTGCTTGTGTGGCAAGGAATAGGGTGATAAGGCAAGTTATAAGCTGATAAGGGCTGGGTGGCTGGTTTCTAAAGTATATAAAACCCTAAAAACATCAATTTAAATGATAATAATACATTGGGCTAAGTTTAATTCGTTCAAAGCCTTATATTTTTGCTTTTGGGCTGAATTTTACAAAATCCCGTAATAATCCCGTATCCAGTTTTCTGCATGCGCAGACTTCAGTAAATTGGACATATCTTGAGTTCCTGATGTCCGATTGATGCGTTTCAAGATGCGTTGGAAAGGTAACTGAATGACGGATAATTTGTTAGAAGACAACTTGACTCAGAAATGCCTGGATCCCATCCAAAAACTCGTCGCAAGTTGGCTGACTTTCCAGACTTTACAAACAGATTCAATTTCTTGTCCAAGATGCATCGTTTTTGACCTCCTATGCGTGCACTGTTTTGGCTTTTATTGTTTGCATCAAACAAATTCAGCTTCTTGTCCAATATTAGTAATTTGACCCCGCTCATGCATGTATCATTCCCCCACTCCTCAAAAGGATTCGTCCTAGAATCTAAATTGGAAATGAGAGAACAATCATCAACTTCAATTGAAAAGGCTTCTTTGTTGTATGTGGAGTGATCTAATTGAGCTCCTCTCAATGGTTCAACAAAATCCTGAAAAAATAAGACAGCACTACTCGAACATTTGTAAGGATTAGTCAAAACGAAATCACTCGTCGCATTCTTTTTCTTGTCTTTTTCTTTTGGGCTTTGTGTGACTTTTACCTCATATGTATTTTCACTCACCAAATTTGGGCCATTAATTTGACTTTTTTCACTCTCGGCCTCTGTACTCTCAGTCTTTTGTATCTTACATCCCATATCCCTCTCACAAAAATTATCATCAATGTACAATTTCTGTAGAGGAAAAAGTGTTTCTAACGGAATGATAGGACAATAATCAAATGAAGGGTTAAAATTACACTTACTTTCTTTGTGGGGAGGTGATGAGAGTATAGCAAGTGGACCTACTACTTCACATGAGGGATTAGAAGCATTGTCATCTCTTCTAATGTGTTCATTATCACTATCCTCTTGTTTGAGTTTTTGTGTGTTTTCCGACAACATGGGGATTTTTGTCTTGGTTTTGTCCCGTGACTTGGATGTTTCAATTTTCTGCTTTGGTCTACTTGAGTCGAGCAAATTTTTAGAAGAATTAGAATGAGATAAAGGTTGAGTGGTACCTCTGTCATAGTGATAATTCTTCTGTCGATATCGTTGTCGATCTTTGATGTGCTTTTCGATTGTTGTGGCGAATTGGAATGCCTCTTGAAGGGTGTAGTAGGTTTTGAGTTCAAGTACCTCAAGAATGTTGTCATTGAGTCCGATAACAAACCTAGTCATTGTATCCTTTTCATCCTCTTGTATGTCAGCTTTTTGCATCAATGATTCCATTTCTTTGAGATACTCATCAACAGTTCTGCAGTCTTGTCGGATCCTTTGTAACTTTTGTTTGATCTCTCGTTGATATAATAGGGGAACAAATCGTTCTCGCATGACTTTTTTAAGTTCTCCCCATGAGGTTATCTTGGCTTCTCTATTGAGACACCGATTGCGGACCAATTGGGACCACCAAATGGATGCATATTCAGTGAATTTGAGAGTCAACAATGGAACTTGATCCTCTTCGGGACATTGATAATGCTCGAATAGAATATCAACTCGATTTTCCCAGTCGCAATAAGCATCATGGTCATACCTTCCTTGAAAAGGTGGTACAATGATCTTTGGCTTGGCTAAGGTGTTTGTTGCTCGTCTCGGTTCTATGTGATGATTGTGCCTATGTAAGGGGTTTTGGCGTCTATTCTGAATGAGAACAAGATTTGGACGCTTAGGCTCCTCAGTATCGCTTGCGATAGCAGCGGTTTCTAATCTCCCAATGGTTTGAGTGATTGCAGTCACGACTGTATCAGTGTGCTCAAGCTTGGTTGCCAATGAGGTTACAGTCCGTTCAAGTTTATTGAGAGTATCCGAAACTTCTTGAAGAGTCACCCCATGTGGTTCTTCGTCGTTACTCGTTTCTGACATCCTGAAACACTCAGATTTAAAAGGTAAAAAGCAAAAGAAAACTAGAAATCTCACTAAACACTCCAAGAATAAATATTTAGCGAGGCAAGTAAACTGATCTCGTGCTCTTTAAAGACCTTCCTGCCACAAGTCAACAAGTTACAATCGAAGTTTAATCCTAACAATGAGTCCTAATTGTACTAGGAGTCCAATGAAAAGGCTTGACACCAATTGAATATAGTTGCAAGAAAGAAGGATTGTAATGCAACTTTGTTGTCCTACTCACACCAGAAAATAGAAGGTGTTAAATTGCGTAATAGAAGAAAGAAAAATCAAAACAAAGGAACTTAAGAAACTAAGAGTTGAAAAAAATAGTAGAGAAAGATGATAACCCCAAAACCCAGAAACAACTTGAAGGAAGAAATCCAATGTTGAATCCACTTCAATGTGATGCTTGTAGTGGTTGATGATGGTGATCTTGATGATTCTTGATGGTGGTTGGTGGCTAGGTATGAGCTTTCTCACTTTTCTTTCTTTTCTTTTTTTAATTTTTTTAATTTTTAATTTGTTTTCTTTTTACAAGGTAAATAAACTGAAAATAAAAAAAATTGAAGAAAAAATAATTAAAATAGGGGGAAAACCCTAATTTGGCTGAAACTTTATCCACTTCGTTCGAGGTGTTCCCGAACTCCAAAAATTCCGAAATTTTTTGTGGTGACTCCACCAATGGTGTATATTTGATCTTGAAAGTTTCAGCTCAAAATTCACTCATTTGGTTTTGACGAATTTTCCCTAAATTTCAAGTTTTTTTTTCCAAAAACGCCAAAATCCTTGCCAAGAATCATCCCAAATCTGATACCAAATGATAGAGTAGCGCAATCTTGGATTTGGAAGCCTTCAATCAAGTTGTAGCAAGAACTAGGAGCTCTAGACTCAATCAAGAAAGTATGGGCAGATCTGAAAATTCAAGAGAAAATAGAAGGGCTTTTCTTGAAAATTTCAGATTCGAGGCTGGAAAATTAAAGAAAGAAAGACAAGATGAAGGATTAGATGATAAGAAATAGGAATATAAATAAAAAGATGAAAAAAGATTAAGAAGAAGATAGGTAAAACAATTCTGAAAATTCCAGTTTTGTTTATGGAATTATGGAAGATGGTTGTGAAGGTTGAAGATGAAGATGGCTTGCGAATTGTTGATGTTGTTTTGTCCTCGGCACCCTCTTAGACTCAATTATCTAAGCAAGCAACCTCAAGCGGCTCTAACCCACCCTCCTAGATGCGATTATCTAGGCAAGCAAGAGTGTGAAGATGATCTCCCACACAAGAACTCGTCGAACTTATGTTGAAGAAGACTTCGAAGGCACAAGTGATCAGCACTTGCAAAAACAAACTCACTAAATATTTCATAAATCAAAGAAAATCTGTCTTACAATGATGGAGGCTTCATCCTTTTATAGGTGAAGGATAGACAAAGTAATTTAACTTCTACTAAAACAAGGAAAACCTAATCTAATTAAAAATAATAAAAAATAACAGCCTTTAAACTCCTTGTGCTTGTGTGGCAAGGAATAGGGTGATAAGGCAAGTTATAAGCTGATAAGGGCTGGGTGGCTGGTTTCTAAAGTATATAAAACCCTAAAAACATCAATTTAAATGATAATAAATACATTGGGCTAAGTTTAATTCGTTCAAAGCCTTATATTTTTGCTTTTGGGCTGAATTTTACAAAATCTCGTAATAATCCCGTATCCAGTTTTCTGCATGCGCAGACTTCAGTAAATTGGACATATCTTGAGTTCCTGATGTCCGATTGATGCGTTTCAAGATGCGTTTGAAAGGTAACTGAATGACGGACAATTTGTTAGAAGACAACTTGACTCAGAAATGTCTGGATCCCATCCAAAAACTCGTCGCAAGTTGGCTGACTTTCCAGACTTTACAAACAGATTCAATTTCTTGTCCAAGATGCATCGTTTTTGACCTCCTATGCGTGCACTGTTTTGGCTTTTATTGTTTGCATCGAACAAATTCAGCTTGTTGTCCAATATTAGTAATTTGACCCCGCTCATGCATGTATCACACTGAAACCCCTTTTACCTTCAGATTCATCACAATTGCTAGGTAAGCTTGACAACCTCTTTGCATTAACTTATCAGCTTGTATTGTCGAAACAACATTAGATAAGAATTTAACATTCTCACCAACCACTACAACTTCAAAATCATCAGCAAGCCTCAAAGAAATCCTTTTGGATTCACAATCCACAACCGCTTTATGCCTACTTAACCAATCCATACCCAAAATAACATCAAAGCCATGAAATGGCTACTCCATCAAATCCGCAACAAACTCACAACCTTGAACTACCAAAGGACTTCTCCTATACAACCTTCTAATCGTAACTGTCTCACCAAAAAAACTACTTACCAACATACCCACATACAAAATCTCAGCAGGAACATTCAACAAATATTCATGCTTACTCAAGATATAGGAATAAGTAGACCCCGAATCAATTAATGAAAACAATGACAAAGATTGCAAGGTAAAGGTACCACAATTACATTTGTGTCATTACGACCCTCATGATGACCATAGATTTGTGCTGGCCCATCAATCTCTAGTCGCACAACAACTGTATGAGCAACAGTCCTCTGACCATCATCACACCTCTAAAAATTACCCCTACCACGGCCTCGGCCTCTAGCAGGTGCATCAGCCTGAACCGGTGCATCTCTTGCAACGCGAGGACAGTCACACTTTAGATGACTAGGCGATCCACACTCCCAACAAGATCTAGAAGATCCCCAACACACACCCGCATGGCATCTACCACAATGCTCACAATTAGTAGCAATCTGCACTCCCTGATTACGGCCACCGCCACCACGCTTATGATCCGGCTTGTATCGCTTATCACGCAACTTCTTGTTTTACCTTCTTGAAAAACTAGAATCCGCGGTTCTCTTTCTCGCACCTGTATTCACCAATTGTGTAGAACCACCCAAGGATTGCTCAATATCCTTAGCCTTGTTAACCAACACGTCAAAATCTGCATAATCTTTAGCCAACAAAAATGTCTTGATATCTTTAACAAGCCCATAACAGAACCTGTCACAACTATGTCTATCATTCAGAACCAGCTCAGGAGTATACTGGCTCAACTGAAAAAATTTCAACTCTTACTCGGGCACAAACATGCCATCTTGTAGCAATGACATAAACTCACGCTTCCTAGCATTTGCCTAAGAAACTCCCGCAATCATGGTTACCCACCAATGATACGCGTCACCTTGCAGCAAGAACATGGTACAACCCAACTTACACGCATCATTACAGTCCATTTGAATAAGAATATGGATAGTGCTCTCAAGGTATTCTTCTGCCGCTTCAGGACCTAATCTTCTAAATTTCGTACCTTCCAAGCTACCAAGATGCTTCAGAGGTAACCTATGATTAATAGCCACAACAGGCTCTGGTGCTTGTACATGCACCCTAGCTATTGCAGCCTGAAAAGCTCCTGTCATCCCTTGAATCAACGATGTCATATCGCCAAACATTGGCCCTTGTAGAACCTAAGGATTATGAATAGGCAGAGGAGGTAAACCATTAGGAGGAATCACACCATACTCAGGATTATGAATATTCTAAACATTACTTGCGTTACCATGCGTCTCACGTCGAGCTCCCATACTTACAAAAGCCTATTCACAAAATATAACTCAATAAAGCCAGGCTAGCATTCAGCGAAGGATCCAAGACAAATTCACAAAACATTTTAAAACCACGGTAATAGGCAATATGTTTCCAATTAATACCCCAACATGAAAATTATCCACAACATCACATATAACATGTATTCGAATATTGTGTCACCAGTTAAGCAAGCAATAACAACACCCTCCAATGGCAAACCTGACTCTGATACCATAAAATGTAACCCCTCGACCTATCCTAGATGCTAGACCGAACTAGACAAGCTACATTGGGTTTGTCGAAACAAACCCGAGAAGAGATAACTCAAATTATGTCCATTTTTTCCTTTTTATCTTGTCTAGATGCATTTTATTAACCTATGGTGAGCATGCTAGCAGCGGGTGAAAGCTCCATTGTATTAGGTGTTAGTTCGACATCCAATTACGCGTACTTACAGTTTAGGAACCAAATTTGCAAAACTGTAAAATTACAGGGACTTCTTGGTTTTAAGGTTACCTTTCCTTAATTAGTAAAATTACATGCTTGAATGCAAAATTTCAACTTAAAGCGATCATCCAATCTCATACAATTGCACTCACAACAATTAGGGCCAAAATAAATAAAACGAAAACCTTAAAAACATATTTTAACTGTTTTAACACCTATCCGTATTGATACACGAGCAAGTGTATCGGTACACCTATGCATTTTCAAAATCCTAAATTCCAGTAGCTCAAACATGTACCGATACAATTCTTCGAGTATCATTATGTTATGCCTAAAAACAGCAACCCTATCTACTTGGTCTCACGCGTATCGATGCACTATGCCTAGAAACACTAACCTGTATCAATATGGTCTCACGCGTATGGATACGCTATGACCTCAAATGTCCAATTTTTCTAGTTTAACATACATTTATGGATTCAAACATGTCCCAAGCATTCATAATCATAAACACAACCATTCTAGAGATCATTCCATGCTAGAACTTCAAAGATACATGAAAATAATCATGGCAACATGGATCAACATGATTCTAGAGGCATGCTTCCTATAAACCATTTAGCTTAACACCCAAATAGAAATTTAAGTCATACTTCAATATAGGCATAGTATCAACAGCCTTAAAAACGTCATTTAAAACATGCTTGAACCCCTAAGGACTTGATCATAAGCATTTACAATCAATATGCTTACTAAAGGGAAAAAACCAAGCATAAGCTCATGCTAGCATATCATCAACATTCATGCCTCAATCCAAACCATGAAAACCAACGAACCACGACAGAAAAACCATCACAAAACAATCAAAATCCAGATTACACATCCCATGAAATATGGTAAACACATTGCCTTATTAACCAAATTTAAACCGAATTTCATACTTAAGCAAGCGTATTAATCTTGGACATCCCTTGCCAAACCAATGCTGCCCCTCGACTCTATTGCTCTGCATAAAAGGAAAGAAAATAGAGCGTAAGTACAAATGCTTAGTGAGGATGCTCATAATCAACATTGATGCAATTGGAAACCACTTTAAAACATTAAGCCTTTTGTTACCAAATCATGCTTACTTCCCAAGCATTTCATATATGATTAAAACCATTTGAAAACTATTAACCATCTTGTTTTCAAAACAAGCTTTATCACCCAAGCATTATCTCATTTATTTCCACAACAAATCATGCATAACAATCATATGCATCAAATCATTTATATTCTTTAATCACATATATTCTCATATATTGACATTTATAGTGACCCCAAATAGACTCACCTCTATCCCCGGATAGACTCACCTCTATCCATACATGTTCGGATACAAAGATTTCTCATGATGGGTTCACCTCCATCAAACCTCATACCTTGCCTAGTTAAACCACAAGATACCATCACAATGGGCTACCTAGTTAAACTGCATACCCAAGTGATAACCCAATAGTCTGAGTAGCCTAGTTAAACCGTTTTTCCTCAAGGACTATAGCACGATCGATTTTACATATTATAGTACAATTTAATCCTATGGCTAGCCAACTATATCTGACAGTTTCTCAACACGTCACATAGCCAATATATCATTTTCAAATACATTTACTTACTGTTTTCTAATGCATTTCATAAACCAATTCTTATGCAAAATCTCATTGCCCAAGGCAACTACACATTCCTTTAAGGAACAAATATCAATGCTCAAAAGCATTCAAATACTTTGATAATCATTGTTTATTAATCCAAAACAAAGCATTTACAGTAAGTAAATCAAACTATGTTCAAACCTAAAACATGTAAATCACATCATGTTTAAACCAACATGAAATCCACAAGCTCATCTCCAGCCAATATTCAAACAAGGTCAGAACAACTTATGTTTGAGCTTAGTTAAGCTTGTTAGGCAATATCTAAACCCCCATGATCCATTGATCAAACCTTTAAAAGAGCTTTAACACGTTTAAACACTCACCGATATGCCTCGCTGTAACACCCCATCCCTGGGTTAGCCGTAATCCGATTTAGGAGTGTTACCAAAGCGAGAACAAAGCAAAAGATAGGTTACTTGTTGAACAAGTAACCTCGATATAGATAACTCGCAACGCAAGTAACCTAAACACAACCATACAAAACATACAAGTAATCCACATTAATCAAAACAAACACACTTAGCATGCTAATCTAGGTACTAATTTGTTTCATTTCATACTTATATCCTAAGTTACCACTTTTCATGCTTAATTAACAAACTTATTTACATCTCACATATACATTCCATTATCAAGAACTAAGCATAGCATTATTCTCTCAATTAGATTACTTGCATCTCAAGATACTACTTATTTAACCAAACAACATGATCAATACAAGGATTCCTTATTTATTCGACTATTTATAGCATATACAATAATGATTCATTTCATTACATTTTCAAGTTAATCAATCAAGTAGCTTCTCTAGGCATCTTCCATTTCAAGTAATTACATATGCATGTTCAATACATACCTTATCTCCAAACATTAGACATTTTCGAATCATACCAATGGCAATAAGAACAATTATGCATGGACATACATTTTTGATCTAGCATTCGAGTGATACAAGGTTCAACATTCATTGGATTATTTTCACAATATGCGCAGCATCTTACTCATTTATATACATATCAACATAGTTATATACATAGCCTAAAGTATTCAAGGTTGGTTACATGATAGGCCCAACAAAACATTACATATACTAGTCATATATATACACCCAAAATGCATGTTCAAAGCTAACTATTACAAGTTCTAGTGCCACCAAACTAGGAGCATACAAAGAGTATGAAATCATACTTTCAAGCTTGCTTCAAAACGTTGCTTCCAGTTCAAGAGATCCTCTTGAAAGAATCCTTAATCTATTATGGGAAGAATGAAGAGTGGAGTGGTAAGTACAAGTTATGTACTTAGTAAGGTAACACTAAACTAACCAATTTCAAGTATACATATCCAAATTTACAAGTATTTCAAAGAATCAAGATCATCACTACATGTCATATACTATTCGAATGCATGGGGTAAACATAGGCAAGCTTCACATGTCACACATTCAACATAGCAACATCCATCTTGTATCCATAACATATTATTCGATTTATTGCTTAAGACACAAGCAATCAAAAACACCAAGTACCAAATAGACATTCTTACACAACAAGCATCAATTATGCATAACATTCATGTGAATTAACTAGTTATACAATCATTCATGTGTTACCTTTCAAGGCAAGGATGTTCATTCAAGAATCTTACAAAACAAGTAATGTTCACATCACACAACCAAGGCAAACAATGTCCATTTCAAGTTATTAGTTCATCTTATAACACCCTTGGTAAGTAGTTCACTAGATAATCAAATCTTCAACAATATGCACCGTAGTTCCAATATACACCGTAGTGCCAATATGCAATGTCGTGCCAATATGAACTGTAGTCCCAAAATGCACCGTCGTGCCAATATGCACTGTAGTACCAATATGCACTTAGTGCCAATATGAGCTCTAGATTCTAGGCTTGCTCTCCTATCTATCCAAACTAGCTACCAAGGTTGTTGATTATCAATTTCATTCAAGCTTTATACAATTAATCAAGACATGATTATGCCATTCAAAGGCCAAGCCCTTAGGCTTATGGAGTCTTAACTCCCAAGATAAGTTCATCCATGCCATTCGATTGGCATGAATACAAGGTGGTACCATGTTCATTTCATTTCAACTAGCCATGTATATCAATCACAAACACAGTCATATGTATGCAATGTGCGTACCTTATTCTCCAAGCAAGCATGCCATTTCTTACCTTTGGCATAAGCAATGCAACATGTCAGGCATTTACTTTCATTTGCTTAACACTCAAGTAAACAAATAGATCATGGCATCAAACAAGTTGTCATTCATATCATTCTTCCCTTAATTAGCCAAATATGTATTAGGTCATGTTACATGGCAATTTCATTTAATTAACATAATAGCAAGGATTGGTTAGGACCTAAGTCCCAACCCTAAGGATGGTTACACTCACAATACTCCTAGCTAATCACTTGTCTTGTATCCGAATCCCTTTGCCTCTTGCTTTGGGATGTCCACTCTTTTCTTCCTCTTCCACAACTTGCTGCCCTTGGTCTAGCAAGCATAACACATACAATTCATCAAAACATGCACATAATGTCATACATATATAGTAACAATGCTACCACATTGTACCTAACCTTTAGCTACTGTTTTTATGCTTTCTTTTAAGCATTTCTTACTTGTTCATCATTATTTTGTTATTACCTCATTTTAGTACATAACTGGACAGATTACAATGTCCTAAAACTGTTTTGGAAACAGTTTGCTTCTAGGTGCAAAAATAGTCCCAAACTGTCCAGGACACTGCTGTTTGGCAGTTTGCACACTGTCCCTTTAAATGCTCATATCTTTTAATCTGTACGTCGAAATTTCGATTAATTTACACCGTTGAAAAGAAAACAAAATTTTATTTATGAAAATATAAGGATTGTATTTTAGTTCTTTGCCAATTAATACAATTTATTGTTCAAAGACAGGGCATTTACACTGTCTGGATAGTTTGCACTATCCAGCTATTTCTAATTACAGTTTCTAGCATAGGACACAGATTTCAGTTCTATTTTCACCTAATGAAAGTATACATACTAAGGATCATGTCACTAAAATTTTAGCCCTGAATTTGATCTATACAAATTTTGGTGAATTTTCAAAGTTACTACCCAGAACAGAGCAATTCTTGGCAGATTGCACCTACTCACATTTTAATTCCTTAAATTCATTTTAACCAATGTTTTGGCCCTAGAATTCATTACATATGAAATCCTAAACATGTTTATTCAATGTTAATTCATTTTTCAAGGTGACCAAAACAGAGTAAGTTGGTTAAGTTGCTTAATTTTGCATGTTTACACAATTTGTTCTTACTAAAACAATTTCTAGGCTATATGACTTTGTTCATACTTTTATCTTTCTTTTCCAGCATTGGTTACTAACAATTTAGCTTGTTCAACACCTTAATTACAATACTAATCATGATCATGTTCAATTCATTAGTTTCATAGCTCAATTACAAGTTCTAACAATTCAATTCTTACAACAACATCTAATTTTAAATTTCCAGCAACCTAATTTTGTTACACCATCACTTACACATAAATCCACTCTAATTCAAGTTATCCATAGTGTATACAAGTTCAATTTCATCATTATCTTCATTTCAAACAACCTAACAACTTAACTAAGCATTGTACATCATCTAAATCAGAAATTTAAGCATGAATCAGTTTGGACAACATGAATTTACCTTAGTAATGCTGCCACCAAGTTGAATTTAGCTCAATTTTAACTTTGAAACCATAGATTCAAGCTTTCTCTCACAAGAATCCCACCTCCCTAATTTTCCCTCTTCCAAACGGCCACTAGGAGAATGAAGAAGATGATGACTATGTTTAATCCAAGTTATTGGATTTATGAAATGTCTAAAATGTCCCTTAATTAATCCTTATTCTTAACTTAATCAAGGGCATTAGGGGAATCATAGAATTTAGCATGCAATCACCCAATTTTCTATGCATTTTGATTTGGTCACTTTAAATTGGTTACTTACTTCAATCATTCTTCTATTTAAGTCTTTTAATTTGGCATTCATATTTGTTAATTATTCAATTCAACCATGAATTGACTTTACTTAATTCAAGATGATTTAACTATTTAGGAATTCTAAATAGTGGTAACATTCTAAGCCCTATTTTGGGGTGTTACAATTCTCCCCCTTAAAAATTAAATTCATCCTCGAATTTACCTGAATCGAATAGATTGCTTCCTCATGACTTCTTCAGATTCTCAGGTAGCTTATTCCACCTTATGGTTTCTCCATAATATCTTAACAATGGGAACAATCTTGTTCCGAAGCTTCCTTACTTCCCGGTCAAGAACCTGAATAGGTTTTTCTTCGTAGGACAAATCAGATTCAATTCTACTTCTTCGGGCTCAAGGATGTGTGAAGGATCAGATCGATACCTTCTTAGCATTGAAATGTGGAAGACATTGTGGATTCTATCGAACTCTCTAGAAAGAGCTAGTCGATAGGCCACTGGACCAATTCTTTCAACAACTTCAAATGGTTTGATGTATCGGGGATTGAGCTTCCATTTTCTTCCAAATCTGAGTACTTTCTTCCAAGGTGAGACCTTTAGGAAGACTTTGTCTCCAATAGCATACTGGATGTCTCTTCTTTTCAAGTCAACATACAATTTCTGTCTATCAAAAGCTGCCTTTAATCGATCGTGAATGATCTTGATTTGTTCTTCGGTTTCCTGAAGCAATTGAGGTCCTAGAATCTTGTTCTCTCCCAATTCGGTCCAGCAAAGAGGATTTCTACATCTTCTACCATATAGAGCTTCGAATGGTGCCCTTTGAATAGAAGATTGATAGCTATTGTTGTAGGAAAACTCTACAAGAGGTAGGGGTTTCTCCCAATTCTTCCCGAAGTCGATAACACAAGCTCGTAGCATATCTTCTAGCACTTGAATGATTCTCTCAAATTGGCCATCCGATTGAGGATGAAAGGCCGTACTATGATGTACTTTAGCTCCTAGAGCTTTCTACAGAGAATTCCAGAATCGAGAAGCGAATCGAGGGTCACGATCGGAGATAATTGCTGCAGGTACACCATGTAAACGAATCACTTCACGGATGTATAGCTCGGCAAGGGTTTCCAAGCTCATGTTCACACGAATAGGGATGAAGTAAGTAGATTTAGTGAATCTATCAACAATCACCCATACAACATCATTCTTTCTTGGAGTAGAAGGAAGACTGGTGACAAAGTCTATAGTAATTCGATCCCACTTCCACTGGGGAAGTTCAATAGGTTGGAGTAGTCCAGTAGGGACTTGATGCTCGGCTTTGACTCTTTGACAAGTTAAGCACTTGGATATGAAGTCCGTGATTGCAAATTTCATGCATGGCCACCAGTATAGTGGCTTTAGGTCCTTATACATCTTAACCGATCCAGGGTGGATCAAGAAAGAACTTTGATGTGCTTCATACAAAATTTCCCGTTTCAATTGTTCGTTTTAGGAACACTGACTCTATCTTTGAAATAGAGGAGTCCATTTGACTTGAGGGAGAAGTCAGAGCTAGACTCAGAAGCAAGCTTAGATATGATCTTCTGAAGATTTGGATCAACTTGTTAGAGTTCTTTAATTCTCGAGATTAAATTGGATTGAACTTGAAGTTCAGCCAAAAATTTCTGGCCCTTGGATAGTCAAAAATGAGCATTGATAGCCATAGTAGCTACGAAAGAATTAACAAGGTCATTAGAATGATTTTCAATAGATTTCTTGCAATGCAAGGCACTATTCGAATTGTTTCTTGAAGAACAAGCATTATTCGAATGCTTTCTTACAAGCTAAGAAAGACTCAATTTCAATGGTTACATGTATTTAAGTACAATTCTTATTCGAATGATAGTTTACTTTTCAAGGAGTGTTCAAATGGTAACTTGTAGCTTCGGACCTCACTTACAATCTTTGGAGGTCTCTAATTTAGAATAGACTGAATCTTGGTTGGATCAAATTTGATTCCTTCAGCCGAGATAACGTGGCCGAGGAAAGAAACTTCTGGTAACCAAAATTCACATTCGGAGAACTTGGTAAACAATTGATGTTCTCGGAGTGTTTCCAAGACAATTCGGAGGTGTTTAGCATGTTCCTCCTTATTCTGAGAGTACACCACGATGTCGTCGATGAAGACAACTACGAATTTGTCGAGATAAGGCTTGAATACCCGATTCATGAGATCCATGAATGCAGCCGGAGCATTCTTTAACCCGAGTGGCATTACAAGTAATTCGAAGTGGCCATATCAAGAACGAAAGGCTGTCTTGGGCACGTCTTGTTCTTTCACTTTCATTTGATAGTACCCCGATCGAAGGTCGATCTTAGAAAATACGGAAGCATCCTTGAGTTGATAAAAAAGATCTTGAATTTTGGGCAGGGGATACCGATTCTTGATAGTGAGCTTGTTTAATTGATGATAGTCAATACAAAGCCGCATAGTCCCGTCTTTCCTTTTCACGAACATGACTAGAGCACCCCAAGGAGAAGTACTAGGCTGTATGAAGCCTTTATCTTGCAACTCTTGAAGTTGCTTCTTTAATTCTTTCAACTCGACTGGTGCCATTCTATAGGGTGTAATGGACACCGGAGCTGTTCCAGGCTGAACTTCAATCCCGAACTCTACTTCTCTGGTTGGAGGAACACTAGGGAGTTCCTCGGGAAAAACATCAATGAATTATGAAACAACAGGCGTGCTAGGCAAACTGAATTCAACTTCATCTTGAAGAATCATATTAGCAAAGATTGAGGTTGGTTTATTGTCTATTAAGAGAATGGATTCTTTCCCTAAACCCTTGGCAATCTACCCAGGCCTCGTGTTTACTTAGCCAATCTAACCCCAATATCAAGTCAAATTCACAAAATGGCAAGACATAAAGATCAATAAGAAAGGGGACGTTTCGAATGGTCAAGGCAGCTTGCTTGTGGCGCAAGTTAATGGTGTTTTTCCCCTAATGGATTCGAAACTACAAGATTTGATTCAATAGTTTCGGGTTTTAATTTTAACTTGTTGATCAAGGCAGAACAAACAAATGAATGGGTAGACCCCGAATCAATTAAAGCATATACAGGACTGGAATTTAACTCAACGGTACCTATGATAACATCAGGAGCTTCTTCATCATCTCTACCACGAGTGTGGTACATACGAGCAGGGGCTCAAGATTCCTGATAGTTTGAGCATTCGAATAGGGGCCCTTCTGTTTCCCCTGATATAATCAATTACAGAAGCCTGATTCGAAGCCTTGTTGGCATTCTGGGGACAATCCCAAATATAATGGTCTCTTGAGCTTTGCACTGGCCAGTATGATGTTTCTGGCAGAACTTGCAAAGAGGGTATTGATTAGCTTTAAGCTAATTCCCCATGCTATCAACAGAAACAATAGGGGCTGAAGTCTTTATAACTATTTGAGGTTTCGGTATGTAACTACTCTTCTAATTAGGGATATAGTTCGAAGAGTGTCCCTTGGAGTGTTTGGATTTCTTTGACTGCCAATGTGGCTTGTCATCATTCTTGGGTCGTTTGTCCTTCAAGGAGTGTCCGCTCTTGCATTAGTAAGAACTAAGCATAACATTATTCTCTCAATTAGCTTACTTGCATCTCAAGATACTACTTATTTAACCAATCAACATGATCAATACAAGGATTCCTTATTCATTCGACTAGTTATAGCATATACAAGAATGGTTCATTCATTACATTTTCAAGTTAATCAATCAAGTAGCTTTTCTAGGCATCTTCCATTTCATGTAATTACATATGCATGTTCAATACATATCTTATCTCCAAACATTAGACATTGTCGAATCATACCAATGGCAATAAGAACAATTATGCATGGACATACATTTTTGATCTAACATTCAAGTGATACAAGGTTCAACATTCATTGGATTATTTTCACAATATGCGCAAAATCTTACTCATTTATATACATGTCAACATAGTTATATACATAGCTTAAAGTATTCAAGGTTGGTTACATGATAGGCCCAACAAAACATTACATATACTAGTCATATATATACACCCAAAATGCATGTTCAAAGCTAACTATTACAAGTACTAGTGCTACCAAACTAGGAGCATACAAAGAGTATGAAATCATGCTTTCAAGCTTGCCTCAAAATGTTGCTTCGAGTTCAAGATATCCTTTTGAAAGTGTCCTTAATCTGTTATGGGAAGAATGAAGAGTAGACTGGTAAGTACAAGTTATGTACTTAGTGAGGTAACACTAAGTCTAGCCAATTTCCAAGCATACGTTTACATGTATTTCAAAGAATCAAGATCATCTCTACATGACATATACCATTCGAATGGATAGGGTAAACATAGGTAAGCTTCACATTTCACACATTCAACATTGCAACATCCATCATGTATCCATAACATACTATTCAATTTATTGCTTAAGAGACAAGCAATCAAAAACACCAAGTACCAAATAGACAGTCTTACACAACAAGCATCAATTATGCATAACTTTCATGTGAAGTAACTAGTTATATAATCATTCACGTGTTATCTTTCAAGGCAAGGATGTTCATTCAAGAATCTTACAAAATAAGTAATGTTCACATCACACAACCAAGTCAAACAATGTTCATTTTAAGTTATTAGTTCATCTTATAACACCCTTGGTAAGTAGTTCACTAGGTAATCAAATCTTCAACAATATGCATCGAAGTGCCAATATACACCGTAGTGCCAATATGCACCGTCGTGACAATATGCACCGTAGTGCCAATATGCACCGTAGTGCCAATATGAGCTCTAGATTCTAGGCATGCCCTCCTATCTATCCAAACTAGCTACCAAGGTTGTTGATTATCAATTTCATTCAAGCTTTATACAATTAATCAAGACATGATTATGCCATTCAAAGGCCAAGCCCTTAGGCTTATGGAGTCTTAACTCCCATGATAAGTTCATCCAAGTCATTCGAGTGGCATGAATATAATGTGGTACCATTGTTCATTTCTTTTCAACCAGCCATGTATATCAATCACAAACATATTCATATGTATGCAATGTGCGTACCTTATTCTCCAAGCAAGCATTGCATTTCGTACCTTTGGCATAAGCAATGAACATGTCAAGCATTCATTTCATTTGCTTAACACTCAAGTAAACAAATAGATCATGGCATCAAACAAGTTTTCATTCATATCATTCTTCCCTTAATTATCCAAATATGTATTAGGTCATGTTACATGCCAATTTCATTGAATTAACATAGTAGCAAGATTGGTTAGGACCTAAGTCCCAACCCTAAGGATGGTTACATTCACAATACTCCTAGCTAATCATTTGTCTTGTATCTGAATCCCTTTGCCTCTTGCTTTGGGATGTCCACTCTTTTCTTCCTCTTCCACAACTTGCTGCCCTTGGTCTAGCAAGCATAACACATACAATTCATCATAACTTGCACATAGTGTCATACATATATAGTAACAATGCTACCACATTGTACCTAACCTCTAGTACTGTTTTATGCTTTCTTTTAAGCATTTCTTACTTGTTCATCTTTATTTTGTTATTACCTCATTTTAGTACATAACTGGACAGATTACAATGTCCCAAAACTGTTTTGGAAATAGTTTGCTTCTAGGTGCAAAAACAGTCCCAAACTGCCCAGGACACTGCTGCCTGGCAGTTTGCACACTGTCCCTTTAAATGGTAATATCTTTTAATCCGTACATCGGAATTTTGATTAATAGACACCGTTGGAAAGCTAACAAAATTGTATTTATGAAAATATAAGGATTGTATTTTAGTTCTTAGCCAATTAATACAGTTTATTGTTCAAAGACAGAGCATTTACACTGTCTGGACAGTTTGCACTGTCTAGCTATTTTCTAATTACAGTTTCCAGCATAGGATCCAGATTTCAGTTCTGTTTTCACCTAATTAAAGTAGACATACTAAGGATCATGTCACTAAAATTTCAGCCCTGAATTTGATCTATACAAATATTTGGTGAATTTTCAAAGTTACTTCCCATAACAGAGCAATTCTGGGCAGATTGTACCTACTCACATTTTAATTCCTTAAATTCATTTTAACCAATATTTTGGCCCTAGAATTCATTTCATATGAAATCCTAAACATGTTTAGTCAATGTTAATTCATTTTTCAAGGTGACCAAAATAGAGTAAGTTGGTTAAGTTGCTTAATTTTGCATGTTTACACAATTTGTTCTTACTAAAACAGTTTCTAGGCTATATGACTTTGTTCATACTTTTATCTTTCTTTTCCAGCATTGGTTACTAACAATTTAGCTTGTTCAACACCTTAATTACATTACTAATCATGATCATGTTCAATTCATTAGTTCCATAGCTCAATTACAAGTTCTAACAATTCAATTCTTACAACAACATCTAATTTCAAATTTCCAGCAACCTAACTTTGTTACACCATCACTTACACATAAATCCACTCTAATTCAAGTTATCGATAGTGTATACAAGTTCAATTTCATCATTATCTTCATTTCAAACAACCTAACAACTTAACTAAGCATTATACATCATCTAAATAAGAAATTTAAGCATGAATCAGTTTGGACAACATGAATTTACCTTAGTAATGCTGCCACCAAGTTGAATTTAGCTCAATTTTAACTTTGACACCATATATTCAAGCTTTCTCTCACAAGAATCCTCCCTCCCTATTTTTCCCTCTTCCAAACGGCCACTAGGAGAATGAAGAAGATGATGACTATGTTTAATCCAAGTTATTGGATTTATGAAATGTCTAAAATGTCCCTTAATTAATCCTTATTCTTAACTTAATCAAGGGCATTAGGGGAATCATAGAATTTAGCATGCAATCACCCAATTTTCTATGCATTTCGATTTGGTCACTTTAAATTGGTTACTTACTTCAATCATTCTTCTGTTTAAGTCCTTTAATTTGGCATTCATATTTGTTAATTATTCAATTCAACCCTTAATTGACTTTACTTAATTCAAGATGATTTAACTATTTAGGAATTCTAAATAGTGGTAACATTCTAAGCCCTATTTTGGGGTGTTACAATTCTCCCCCCTTAAATTAAATTCATCCTCGAATTTACCTGAATCGAATAGGTGAGGACCTCATGACTTCTTCAGATTCCCAGGTAGCTTCTTCCACCTTATGGTTTCTCCATAATATCTTAACAATGGGAACAATCTTGTTCCGAAGCTTCCTTACTTCCCGGTCAAGAATCTGAATAGGTTTTTCTTCGTAAGACAAATCGGGATTCAATTCTACTTCTTCGGGCTCAAGGATGTGTGAAGGATCAGATCGATACCTTCTGAGCATTGAAACGTGGAAGACATTGTGTATTCTACCGAACTCTCTAGGAAGAGCTAGTCGATAGGCCACTGGACCAATTCTTTCAACAACTTCAAATGGTCCGATGTATCGGGGACTGAGCTTCCATTTTCTTCCAAATCTGAGCACTTTCTTCCAAGGTGAGACCTTTAGGAAGACTTTGTCTCCAATAGCATACTGGATGTCTCTCCTTTTCAAGTCAGCATAAGCTTTCTGTCTATCGAAAGCTGCCTTCAATCGATCGTGAATGATCTTGATTTGTTCTTCAGTTTCCCGAAGCAATTGAGGTCCTAGAATCTTGTTCTCTCCCAATTCAGTCCAGCATAGAGGAGTTCTACATCTTCTACCATATAGAGCTTCGAATGATGCCATTTGAATAGAAGATCGATAGCTATAGTTGTAGGCAAACTCTACAAGAGGTAGGGATTTCTCCCAATTCTTCCCGAAGTCGATAACACAAGCTCGTACCATATCTTCTAGCACTTGAATGATTCTCTCAGATTGGCCATCCGATTGAGGATAAAAGGCCGTACTAAAATGTATTTTAGCTCCTAGAGCTTTCTGCAGAGAATTCCAGAATTGAGAAGCGAATCGAGGGTCACGATCGGAGATAATTGCTGTAGGTATACCGTGTAACCGAATCACTTCACAGATGTACAACTCGGTAAGGGTTTTCAAGCTCATGTTCACACGAACAGGGATGAAGTGAGTAGATTTAGTGAATCTATCAACAATCACCCATACAACATCATTCTTTCTTGGAGTAGAAGGAAGACCGGTGACAAAGTCCATAGTAATTCGATCCCACTTCCACTGGGGAAGTTCAATAGGTTGGAGCAGTCCGGTAGGGACTTGATGCTCGGCTTTGACAAGTTAAGCACTTGGATATGAAGTCTGTGATTGCAGATTTCATGCCTGGCCACCAATATAGTGGCTTTAGGTCCTTATACATCTTAACCGATCTAGGGTGGATCGAGAAAGAACTTTGATATGCTTCATACAACATTTCCCATTTCAATTGTTCGTTGTTAGGAACACAGACTCTATCTTTGAAATAGAGGAGTCCATTTGACTTGAGGGAGAAGTCAGAGCTAGACTCAGAAGCAAGCTTAGATATGATCTTCTGAAGATCTGGATCAACTTGTTGGATTTCTTTAATTCTCGAGATTAAATTAGATTGAACTTGAAGTTCAAACAAAAATTTTCGGCCCTTGGATAGTCAGAAATGAGCATTGATAGCCATAGTAGCTACGAAAGAATTAACAAGGTCATTAGAATGATTTTCAATAGATTTCTCGCAATGCAAGGAACTATTTGAATTGTTTCTTGAAGAACAATGCATTATTTGAATGCTTTCTTACAAGCTAAGAAAGACTTAATTTCAATGGTTACATGTATTTTAAGTACAATTCTTATTCGAATGACAGTTTACTTTTCAAGGAGTGTTTGAATGGTAACTTGTAGCTTAAGGAAACTCTAGCTTCATTATTTGCAAAACAAGAAAAGGCACGATTCGAATGAATTTAATCAGAATTATAGATTTATGAGTTACCCGAGTATGGTCTGCAACTAAGGGCGTCGGCAACTACGTTTGCTTTCCCCGAATGGTAGTCGATCCTTTGCCTCAGATTCAAGTCTTTCATAGTTAGGAGGTATTTGAGACTTTTGTGATCGGTAAATAGATTGCATTTCTCCCTTATAGATAGTGTCTCCATATCTTGAGAACAAATTTGACAGCTGCTAGTTCCAGATCGTGCGTTGGATAATTAGACTCATGTGGCTTCAGTTGCCTTAAAGCGTAAGCAATTACGTTCCTATCTTACATCAGAACACAACCGAGTCCTAAATGAGAAGCATCACTGTAAACAGTGAATTCCTTGCTCGATTCTGGTTGGATGAGTACCGGGGCATGAGTCAGAGCTTGCTTAAGTTGATCAAAACTTCATTGCTGGTTCTCTGACCAAACGAAAGGCATATCTTTGTGGGTAAGCTTAGTAAGGCTTGCGGTAATGGTGTAAAAGCTCTTAACAAACTTTCTGTAATACCTGGCTAAACCAAGAAAGCTTTGGACCTCGCTTACATTCTTCGGAGGTCTCCAATTTAGAATAGACTGAATCTTGCTTGGATCGACTTTGTTTTCTTCAAACGAGATAACGTGGCCGAGGAAAGAAACTTCTAGTAACCAAAATTCACATTTGGAGAACTTGGCAAACAATTGATGTTCTCGGAGTGTTTGCAAGACAATTCGAAGGTGTTTAGCATGTTCCTCCTTATTCCGAGAGTACACCAAGATGTCGTCGATGAGGACAAGTACGAATTTGTCGAGATAGGGCTTGAATACCCGATTCATGAGATCCATGAAAGCAGCCAAAGCATTCGTTAACCCGAATGGCATTACGAGTAATTCAAAGTGGCCATATCAAGTACGAAAGGTTGTCTTGGGCACGTCTTGTTCTTTCACTTTCATTTGACAGTACCCCGATCGAAGGTCGATCTTAGAAAATATGGAAGCATCCCTGAGTTGATCAAAAAGATCTTCAATTCTGGGCAGGGGATACCGATTCTTGATAGTGAGCTTGTTTAACTAACGATAGTCAATACAAAGTCGCATAGTCTCGTCTTTCTTTTTCACGAACATGACTGGAGCACCGCAAAGAGAATCGCTAGGTCGTATGAAGCCTTTATCTTGCAACTCCTAAAGTTGCTTCTTTAATTCTTTAAACTCGACAGGTGCCATTCTATAGGGTGTAATGGACACCGGAGCTGTTCCAGGCTGAACATCAATCCCAAACTTTACTTCTCTGGTTGGAGGAACACTAGGGAGTTCCTCGGGAAAAACATCAATGAATTCAGAAACAACATGCATGCTAGGCAAACCAAATTCAATTTCATCTTGAAGAATCATATTAGGAAAGATTGAGGTTGGTTTCTTGTCTATTAAGAGAATGGATTATTTCTCTAAACCCAGAGATACAGTCTCTTATTTTGGCAATCTACCCAGGCCTCGTGCTTACTTAACCAATCTAACCCCAATATCAAGTCAATTTCACAAAATGGCAAGACATAAAGATCAATAGGAAAAGGGACATTTCGAATGGACAAGGGAGCTTGCTTGTGGCGCAAGTTAATGGGTGTTTTTCCCCCTAATGGATTCGAAACTACAATATTTGATTCAATAGTTTCAGGATTTAATTTTAACTTGTTGATCAAGGTAGAACAAACAAATGAATGGGTAGACCCCGAATCAATTAAAGCATATGCATGACTAGAATTTAACTCAACGATACTTGTGATAACATCGGCAGCTTCATCATCATCTCTACCACGAATGTTGTACATACGAGCATGGGTTCAAGATTCTTGATGAGTTTGAGCATTCGAACAGGGGCCCTTATATTTCCCCTGATTCTCGGATTGAGCTTGTCTGGGTGTTTTGTTTCGGTTAGAAGGAGCTGAGCTAGCAATTGCAGAAGCTGGATTTGAAGCCTTGTTGGGATTTTGAGGACAATCTCAGATATAATAATCAGAGGCTCCACATGAGTATCATAGATTCTGTTGAGCTATGCACTGACTAGTATGATGTTTCTGGCAGAACTTACAAAGAGGGTATTGATTAGCTTTAGCTTGATTCCCTGTGCTATCAACAGAAACAACAAGGGCTGAAGTCTTTATAACTGTTTGAGGTTTTGGTATGTAACTACTCTTCTAATTAGGGATATAGTTCGAAGAGTGTCCCTTGGAGTGTTTGGATTTCTTTGACTACTAGTGTGGCTTGTCATCGTTCCTGTGTCGTTTGTCCTTCTAGGTGTGTCTGCGCTTGTTTCTTTCCGAGGCTTTCATCTTCGCCTCAGTAGCAATGGCCCAGTTTACCAAATTTTGGAAGTCGATGATACCCAGAGCAGTGAGTACATGGCTTAATTCATCATCTAGCCCGTCGTAGAACATTTAGCACTTGTCGGCCTCGATTTTGATATATTCAGACCCATACTTGCAATACTTGCAAAAGTTGCTCACGTATTTGCTCGATAGGTCGACCATATTGTTTAAGATACAAAAATCGCTTTCGGCACTCAGCCAGATATTGTTCGCTGATATATTTCTTCCAAAACTCATCGAGGAAGAACTTCCAAGTGATAGACTCTGTAGGAGCAGTCAGGGTAGTGGTTTCCCACCAGCTCAGTGCTTCATCTGCCAACAGAGCGATGGCACACTTGAGTTTATGCTCATCAGGGCATGGCAATTATTTAGTCATAATGTGAGTAGTGGCCTCTAACCAGTACTCGGCAACTTCCAGATTAGCCTCATCGGTGCCAGTGAAGGTATAGGCCTAATGCTGAGCCAGCTTGTCAATCATGGGTTGGTTTGGCACAACAACAGTAGGAGCAATAGGATGATCTTGTTTTAAGGCAGTTAAGAGATGATTGAACATCTCCTTCATACTTAGAAGACATTCTTGCTGCACAGGATTGATAGCAAGAGCTTCTTAATGAGCCGCAGCTTGAGCTCGATGTTGAGCTTGTTGTTGAGGAGGATTCTGCTCCATCCTCACACTATCTCCTTCATTCGAGGAGCCTACGGGACTTTCATTATCTCGACCAAGTCTTGTTTCTGACATTCTAGTTCAATCAAAACAATAAAAGTTTTAGCTTTCACATTTAAGCAACAGTACAAGCTCATATCAAGTCTCCTAGGTGGCACAATATCATATATGATGTAAGTGAACTTAGTTTAGTCCTAGAACCGACTAAAAAAGCTCTAATACCAATAAATGTAACACCCTATCCCCAGGTTAGCCATAATCCGGTTTAGGAGCGTTACCAAAGTGAGAACAAAGCAAAAGATAGGTTACTTGTCAAACAAGTAACCTCGATATAGATAACTTGCAACGCAAGTAACCTAAACACAACCGTACAAAACATACAAGTAATCCACATTAATCAAAACAAACAACTTAGCATGCTAATTTAGGTACTAATTTGTTTCATTTCATACTTATATCCTAAGTTACCACTTTTCATGCTTAATTAACAAACTTATTTACATCTCACGTATACATTCAATTAGCAAGAACTAAGCATAGCATTATTCTCTCAATTAGCTTACTTGTAGCTCAAGATACTACTTATTTAACCAATTAACATGATCAATACAAGGATTCCTTATCCATTCGACTAGTTATAGCATATACAAAAATGGTTCATTTCATTACATTTTCAAGTTAATCAATCAAGTAGCTTTTATAGGCATCTTCCATTTCATGTAATTACATATGCATGTTCAATAAATACCTTATCTCCAAACATTAGACATTGCCGAATCATACCAATGTCAATAAGAACAATTATGCATGAACATACATTTTTGATCTAACATTTGAGTGATACAAGGTTCAACATTCTTTGGATTATTTTCACAATATGCGTATCATTTTACTCAATTATATACATATCAACAAGTTATATACATAGCTTAAAGTATTCAAGGTTGGTTACACGATAGGCCCAACAAAACATTACATATACTAGTCATATATATACACCCAAAATGCATGTTCAAAGCTAACTATTACAAGTTCTAGTGCCACCAAACTAGGAGCATACAAAGAGTATGAAATCATGCTTTCAAGCTTGCTTCAAAATGTTGCTTCGAGTTCAAGATATCCTCTTGAAAGTGTCCTTAATCTGTTATGGGAAGAATGAAGAGTAGAGTGGTAAGTACAAGTTATGTACTTAGTGAGGTAACACTAAGTCTAGCAAATTTCCAAGCATACATATCCAAGTTTACATGTATTTCAAAGAATCAAGATCATCTCTACATGACATATACCATTCGAATGAATAGGGTAAACATAGGCAAGCTTCACATATCACACATTCAACATTGAAACTTCCATCATGTATCCAGAACATACTATTCGATTTATTCTAAAGAGACAAGCAATCAAAAACACCAAGTACCAAATAGACATTCTTACACAACAAGCATCAATTATGCATAACTTTCATTTGAAGTAACTAGTTATACAATCATTCATGTGTTATCTTTCAAGGCAAGGATGATCATTCAAGAATCTTACAGAACAAGTAATGTCCACATCACACAACCAAGGCAAACAATGTCCATTTCAAGTTAATTAGTTCATCTTATAACACCCCTGGTAAGTAGTTCACTACATAATCAAATCTTCAACAATATGCACCGAAGTGCCAATATGCATCGTAGTGCCAATGTGCACCGAAGTGCCAATAAGCACTGTAGTGCCAGTATGCACCGTCAAGCCAATATGCACCGTAGTGCCAAAATACACCGTCGTGCCAATATGCACCGTAGCCAATATGAGCTCTCGATTCTAAGGCATGCCCTACTATCTATCCAAACTAGCTACCAAGGTTGTTGATTATCATATTTCATTCAAGCTTTATACAATTAATCAAGACATGATTATGCCATTTAAAGGCCAAGCCCTTAGGCTTATGGAGTCTTAACTCCCAAGATAAGTTCCTCCATGTCATTCGAATGGCATGAATACAAGGTGGTACCATTTTTCATTTCATTTAAACCAACCATGTATATCAATCACAAACACATTCATATGTATGCAATGTGCGTACCTTATTCTCCAAGCAAGCATGCCATTTTTTACCTTTGGCATAAGCAATGCAACATGTCAAGCATTTCATTTCATTTGCTTAACACTCAAGTAAACAAATAGATCATGGCATCAAACAAGTTGTTATTCATATCATTCTTCCCTTAATTAGACAAATATGTATTAGGTCATGTTACATGGCAATTTCATTGAATTAACATAATAGCAAGATTGGTTTGGACCTAAGTCCCAACCCTAAGGATGGTTACACTCACAATACTCTTAGCTAATCACTTGTCTTGTATCCAAATCGCTTTGCCTCTTTCTTTGGGATGTCCACTCTTTTCTTGCTCTTCCACAACTTGCTGCCCTTGGTCTAGCAAGCATAACACATACAATTCATCAAAACATGCACATAATGTCATACATATACAGTAACAATGTTACCACATTGTACCTAACCTTTAGCTACTGATTTTATGCTTTCTTTTAAGCATTTCTTACTTGTTCATCTTTATTTTGTTATTACCTCATTTTAGGACATAATTGGACAGATTACAATGTCCCAAAATTGTTTTGGAAACAGTTTGCTTCTAGGTGCAAAAATAGTCCCAAACTGCCCAGGACACTACTGCCTGGCAGTTTGCACATTGTCCCTTTAAATGGTCATATCTTTTAATCCGTACGTCTGAATTTTGATTAATTTACACCGTTGGAAAGATAACGAAATTGTATTTATGACCATATATAAAGCTTGCATTTTAGTTCTTAGCCAATTAATACATTTTATTGTTCAAAGATAGGGCATTTACACTGTCTGGACAGTTTGCACTGTACAACTATTTCTAACTACAGTTTCTAGCACAGGACCCATATTTCAGTTCTGTTTTCACCTAATGAATGTAGACATACTAAGTATCATGTCATTAAAATTCCAGCCCTTAATTTGATCTATACAAATTTTGGTGATTTTCAAAATTACTGCCCAGAACAGAGCAATTCTGGGCAGATTGCACCTACTCACATTTTAATTCCTTAAATTCACTTTAACCAATGTTTTGGCCCTAAAATTCCAGCCCTTAATTTGATCTATACAAATTTTGGTGATTTTCAAAATTATTGCCCATAATAGAGCAATTCTGGGCAGATTGCACCTACTCACATTTTAATTCCTTAAATTCACTTTAACCAATGTTTTGGCCCTAGAATTCATTTCATATGAAATCCTAAACATGTTTAGTCAATGTTAATTCATTTTTCAAGGTGACCAAAACAGAGTAAGTTGGTTAAGTTGCTTAATTTTGCATGTTTACACAATTTGTTCTTACTAAAACAGTTTCTAGGCTATTTGACTTTGTTCATACTTTTATCTTTCCTTTCCAGCATTGTTTACTAACAATTTAGCTTGTTCAACACCTTAATTACATTACCTAATCATGATCATGTTCAGTTTATTAGTTCCATAGCTCAATTACAAGTTCTAACAATTCAATTCTTACAACATCTAATTTCAAATTTCCAGCAAGCTAATTTTGTTACACCATCACTTACACATGAATTCCACTCTAATTCAAGTTATCCATAGTGTATACAAGTTCAATTTCATGATTCTCTTCATTTCAATCAACCTAACAACTTAACTAAGCATTATACATCATCTAAATCAGAAATTTAAGCATGAATTTGTTTGGACAGCATGAATTTACCTGAGTAATGCTGCCACCAAGTTGAATTTAGCTCAATTTCAACTTTGACACCATAGATTCAAGCTTTCTCTCACAAAAATCCTCTCTCCCTAATTTTCCCTCTTCCAAAAGGCAACTGGGAGAATGAAGAAGATGATGACTATGTTTAATCCAAGTTATTGGATTTATGAAATGTCTAAAATGTCCCTTAATTAATCCTTATTCTTAACTTAATCAAGGGCATTAGGGGAATCATAGAATTTAGCATTCAATCACCCAATTTGCTATGCATTTGGATTTGGTCACTTTAAATTGGTTACTTACTTCATTCATTCTTCTATTTAAGTCCTTTAATTTGGCATTCATATTTGTTAATTATTCAATTCAACCCTTAATTGACTTTACTTAATTCAAGATGATTTAACTATTTAGGAATTCTAAATAGTGGTAACATTCTAAGCCCTATTTTGGGGTGTTACACTCGCCTTGCTCGCCAATGCGAATCGAGCCACCGGTAAGCAGCATACGCAACTAGGCAACCTTGCCTTGGTCGTTGTTGTGCATAATAAGTGCTCCGCAATTGTGCAAGTGTACACGTCGCAAGTTATAGTATAAAAGATATCATATCCATAGGGATTGGTGCCACTTCAAGAATCTAGTCTCTTGCACTGTAAAAGTAAAAGAACACAAGTAGAATATTGTAGGAGTTCTAACTAACAACTAAACTAGAAAGCAATAAAGTAAAAGAAGATGTAATCAAAAGAGAGGGAATAGGCCAGGTTATCGTGAGTTGAGGTGTGATAGCCAATTGGATCGTCTTGGTAAAAGAGTGCAAGGGCAACTCAATTGCCGTGGCAACTTGCGCAGCTGGGTTGCCTTGGAAACTAATCGACGGTTGCCTGGGCAACTGTTTGGGCAGCTGGGCAGCAACTTCAAGGCTCGACAGAGCGTTCTTCAATGGTTTCTTCTTATCTCTAAGTCAAAACTCTAGCTAATTGTGCATGCCTTGACAATACATCCCTGCGTGAATCAAGGGTGAACAACAAGCAATCTTGCGCTCCTCTTAGCTATTGAAATCCTTAACTTATTCCTAAGCCAGATTAATCTTCATCAATAGATTGAATAAACACCATACTCATTCGTTTCTTGAATCTAACTTTCCCGATATTAGATAAATAGATAGAATTACGAGATCCTCTCCCAATTCACTCGCAAACAAGAATAAAAACCAAGAATGAGTAAACCTTGAATTGAAAGTGCAAACTCTTATTACCTAAACAAAACCCAATTGTTTCTCACAACCACAAAGCACAATAACCTTAGCCAAATAGATTTAGTTCATGGCTAGGTTCCAAAGAAACACAAAACAAAGAATCCCTAACATAAACCTAATTGAACAAGAAAGAAAAAGATGAAGAATAGTTGAAAGCTTCTTGCCGAAATCTCTCCCCTTTTGCACTCTTGGAGTTGACGGCTTGGTCCTCAATTTATAGGGCTAGGTCAAAGTCTTTCTTGAGGAAGAAGTTAAGTAGGAATTAAATACTTTTAAAGAATATAATTCTTTATTATATTTAAATTCCTTCTAGATCTTCTCCTATCTTCTTGGGATTTAATTTCTCTTTGACCTCTTCATGGAAATCAAACTCCTTTGGGATTTAACTTTGCTCCACGTCATCTTGGGTTTATCTATTCATCAATTTCGGCTGCCATATCATCTTATCCTTTGTCGAAAATTACCCTGGCAACTAGCTCGACATCTCCTTCATGCACTGCCCTGGCAACTAGTTCCAGCCTTGCTTAGGCAAGTGATTCTGCACACGCACAAAAACAACTATCAGCAACACCCTTTTTCCACAAAATTAAGCAAAATATGATATCAAGCTTAATCACCAAGGAAACAATGCAAACATGCATGAATGGCTAATAATCTAACTAATATGAGCCTACGTCTAGCAATAATATGAATAAAAAGGGTGAATAAAATAGTAATTTTAGACACTTAACACACCCCCAAACTCGAACTATTGCTTGTCCTCAAGCAATGCAAACTAATAATTACCCACCAAGACTTCAATTTTCACAAATTTAGCTTTGAACTTGATTTCAATCCTCATAACTGTGGCACAAAGTACTATTGGCTTTTTATTTTTTCAGACAACTTAGGAGTTACTCAGAATCAAACTATAATGCTTATGAGTGCATGCGAAGTTGTATGCAAATTGATTTTTTAGATTCTATGCAAACAAGAGGTTTTCAAATTACTTCCTTGGGTTCTTTTAACATGTTTTAACTAGAGCTGGTTTCAGGTACCTCTAGTGTTTTTTAGTTTTCTTAAGTTAATAATTTTTTATTCGACTAGAGCCAGTTTCGGGCACCTCTAGTGATCAATTTTAAGCACATACTAGAGCCAATTTTGGGCACCTCTAGCATTCATCCAATTTTTATTTTAATCCCCCAATTATTTAACTATCAACCTAAGTTCGCTAGAATTCCTTAAATCAGTCAAGCCACAATAGTGTTTCATCAAGTTTAGTATCATAGTAGGATTCTAAGTGTTTCCACAGTTATCCTAGAATAAAAGTTCTATCAGTTAAGTGCATTGGCAAAGTCATTATCGGATATTCATTATATCTAGACAATTCTTGTTCCAACTAAAGGCATGGCAAACAATTTATGTATCCCAAGCTCGAGCGAGGCATTGTCCAACTAAACATGATAACTAACTAGTAACAATCCCCCCAAACTTGAGCGAGGCATTGTCCTCAATGCATGCAAAGGAAAAAATAAAAATAAAAATAAAAAGAAAATGCAAATGATGACTTACTCTGAGAGCTCGTCATCGTGGATGATTAGTTTCCTTTTGGTCGGTGTCTTGATTCTTTTGCTTGAATGTGGTGGTTGCTTCCTTGTTGCCGATGGTGGAATCGATCCTCGTATGGGGGTGTCCTCATCGTCCTCATCATCTTTTCCTCAATCTCATTGGCTTTTTTCTTGGGCTTAGAGGATTCGACTGGTGTGGTCTTCGTTGGTGCAATGGAAGACTCGTCCAATCTAAAATATCGGACAATGATTCAGTACGAGTTGATTCGGGCATAGGCGCTTTACCTTTGGCTTTTGTAGTGGTTGTCAGGGCGTCTTTAGCTTTGGTTGTCATGGCAATAGCTTGGGCAAGCGCAATGTAGGTTGCCGCGGCATCATTTGTTGCGGTTGCCGTGGCAACTTCTTCATTGGTTGTCGTGGCAAGGATTTTGGCAAGAAAGATGGGGAATGGCACGCGGCTGTTCAGGTACTTTTCCAAGATGACTTGGGTGATGGCATTGTTGTGATCCTTCATGTATCTCATGAACATTAGTTGCCAGTCTTCAATTTGCCTAAGGCGGTTCTCCAACGATTGTAAGAGTGCTTCAAGTTGTCTTGGGGTTGCTAACCGAGTTGCCCAGGCATCAGTTGCCTGGGCAGCAGGAGTTACCGAGGCGGCGAGAGTTGCCGCAGCAACTGAAGGCGTTGGGGATTTTACCAGTACCTCTCCCATTAGCTTTTGGATTTGTGCTCGTTTCCAACCGGACTTTGGTAGGGCCTTTTTCATCGGTTGACTCACTTGGGGCATGCATCTCCTTGCAAAGATTGGAAATTAAGCAAGGGAAGAAAAGAGAACCCTTGTCTTTTGTGCTACATACAAAAATCTCATCACAAATAATTTTTCCAATGTTAATGATGCGATTATGCAAAATAGAATGTATGAGCAAAAGACGAGGTGTATCAACGGTAGTATTATGTGTGGTGGGCATTAAAGAAGTTTTAACAAACTTATTCCATAATTTTGCGTCGGGTTTAAGCTGAAGGCAATTTACCGTGCCCTTATATTTACCGTCGTTCCAATGAGTCCCGGTAAAGTGAGTTCGTGAAGCACCTTGTCGAGTTGCTTGGGCGTGAGTTGATCAACAAAGGCTTGATGCTCGTCCTTCTCAATGTAGAGACCGTAAACGGTGTTGATGCTTTCGGGGCTTATGAGGATAGCCTTGTCACGAACAAAAACATAAGGATTATCTGGGTTAGGTGAGTGAGCATAGAATTCTCTTACCCATAAGATGTTACCCGGTTCCGATTGATGGCAAAAGATTTTCCACTTTTGATGTGCAATCCTTTGGAAGATGAATGGTTCAAGGCTTAAATCTTGATGAGAGTTGGAGTATTCGAAGCCTTGTTCTTCGCAAATCTTCCGGCTTTCAAACTTGGAGTGAAACCTTTCTTGAACCGCCGGTCTAGCAAACTTCTTGTAGCTTGGTTCTTTGGAAGAACTTGGGTGCGCCAAAAACTTGATTTTGGATGCCATGGATGATCTTGGTTGTGAGTTTGATAGAAACAAAGAAAATAAAGCAAAAGAAACTAAAGAGTTGCAAGGTGAAAAGTAGGAATAGGTTTCTTGGAAGTTAAGGGTGATGGGTTATATAGAAAAGATAGGTAGTAAATATGGTGGGTGGGATTGATTGGAAAGAAAGAAAACAAGGGTTTTAATTGGGGGAGGGGGCGACAAAAGAAAATTGGGGGAGGGGAAGGGTTTGGCCGGCCATGTGGGTGAATTAGGGTAAATTGGAGGCTTAATATAAGCCTTAGATTTAGCCCAATGGTTTCTTTGTTGAAGAAACTTTCTTCTCGAATCAAATTCCCTTTTATCTTGAACTCTTTTCCTATAATTCAAAAACAAATAGAATAAGGATTAAAATTAAAGATAAACTAATAAATAAAATAAAAAGAAATAAATAAAGATGTGCAAAGAAATTCTTAAACCTAAAATTCAAAATAATTAAATAAAGATGAAAGAAAGATGTAGTCTAAATCCTAAAGAAAATAAATAAATCTATCCTAAAATAAATAAATAAATATCTGAAATTAATAAAAATATAAATATAATAAGTTCGAATAAAAGAAAAGGAAAATATCTAAAGGAGAGCATGCTCATGCATCTCCTAAGGTGACCACTTCTTCGTTACGTTCCACATGGGCACCGTTATAGTGCTTCAATCTTTGTCCATTAACTTTGAATTCATGTTCGTCAGTGGTGGATGTGGCTATCAGGGCAACATGGGAGAATGGTTTGACAACTTCGAATGGTCTCGACCATCTTGATTTCAGTTTTCCCAGGAAAAGTTTCAGCCGAGAATTGAATAAGATAACTAGTTGCCCTGGCATGAATTGACGCGGCAATAGTTTCTTGTCATGCCATTGCTTTGTTTTCTCCTTGTAGATTCGTGCATTGTCATAGGCGAGTGCATGAAATTCTTCTATCTCGTTGAGATCTAGTAAACGTTTTTGTCTGGCACTTTCCCAATCCATATTCACGGTCTTGATTGCCTAATATGCTTTGTGTTCAATTTCTACCGGTAAGTGACAAGTCTTACCATAGACAAGGCGAAACAGGGACTTTCCCAGGGGTGTTTTGAATGCAGTTCGGTAAGCCCAAAGTGCTTCGTCTAGTCTTAAAGACCAATCTTTTCAGGAAGGATTGACAACCTTCTCGAGGATATTCTTCAATTCCCGGTTAGAAATTTCTGCTTGCCCATTAGTTTGTGGATGATATGCCGTGGCAATTTTGTGTGACACGCCAAACTTTGCAACATCATGGCAATAAGTCTGTTGTCAAAGTGCTTGCCTTCATCACTGATAATTGCTCTCGGCATCCCAAACTGTGTAAATATATTGTTCTACAAGAATCGTTGCACGGTCTTGGAATCATTATTGGGAACTGCAGCTGCCTCAACCCATTTAGACACGTAGTCGACGACAAGTAGAATGTAAAGGTTCCCGAATGAAGATGGGAAAGGTCCCATAAAATCGATCCCCCATACATCGAACAATTCCACCTCGAGGATGTTTTGGAGTGGCATCTCATGTCGTCTAGAGATATTGCCCATCCTCTGGCAATGATCACATTGCTTGTAAAACTCTTGGGCATCTTTGTACAGTGTTGGCCAATACAAACTGGATTGCAAGACTTTGGCTGCGGTACGTGTTCCTCTAAAAGGTCCTCCATAGGGTAAGGAATGGCATTGCCGGAGTACATTCTGCTGCTCCTCTTCAAGGACACATCGGCGTATAATCTGATCTGCACATTGTTTAAACAAAAGAGGCTCGTCCTAGAAATAATGCTTAGCATCATGGCAGAACTGATTCTTTCCTTGGTGAGTAAGTCCATAAGGTAAAATACCACAAACAAGGAAATTAACCAAATCCGCGTACCAGGGTATTGCCGAGGCATCTATGGTTTCCGTGGCAACTGCTTTCGTGGTTGCCGAGGCGTGAACATCTAGAGTTGCCACAGCATATGCATCAAGGGTTGTCGAGGCATGCGCGTCTAGAGTTGCCGAGGCATCGAGGGTTGCTGAGGCGTCAAGGGTTGCTGAGGCATGCGCGTCCATGGTTGCCGAGGCATCAGGGGTTGCCAAGGCAACTAATACTTGCTCATCCGGGAATGCATCGCATATCTCTAAATCCGCGTCCTCCTCCTTATTGCCTTCTAAGCGTGCTAAGTGATCGACAACTTGATTTTCTGTTCCTTTTCTGTCCTTAATTTCAATGTCAAACTCTTGTAAAAGCAATATCCAACGAATCAAATGAGGTTTGGCATCCTTTTTAGCAAACAGATACTTAATTGCCGAATGGTCTGTGTGGACAATTACCTTTGTACCAATCAAATAGGATTGAAACTTGTCAAATGCAAAAACTACGGCTAGTAACTCTTTCTCCGTTGTTGTGTAATTCACTTGAGCACTATTAAGAGTTTTACTAGCGTAGTATATCACATGAAAGGTCTTACCTGTGTGTTGGCCTAAGACTGCCCCTACCGCAAAATCACTTGCATCACACATTAGCTCAAAAGGTAGCATCCAATCGGGTGGAATGATAATAGGTGTCGAGGCAAGCTTTTCCTTTAGGGTTTTGAATGCTTGAGCGCAAGAATTATCAAAGTTGAAGGTTTTATCCTATTCAAGCAAATTACACAAGGGTTTAGTAATCTTAGAAAAATTATGAATGAACCTCCTGTAAAAACCTACATGTCCAAGAAAGCTTTGGATTCCTTTAACTGAACTTGGTGGGGGTAATCTCTCGATCACGTCCATCTTGGCTTTGTCTACTTTGATTCCCTTGGATGAAATCTTGTGGCCGAGCAAAATTCCTTCATCTACCATAAAATTGCACTTCTCCCAATTAAAGACTAGATCAAATTCTTCACATCTTGCCAACACCTTCTCTAAATTGTCGAGGCAACTGTCGAAGTCATTACCAAATACTGAAAAATCGTCCATGAAGATTTCAAGAAAGTCTTCAACCATTTCTTAAAAGAGTGCCATCATGCATCTTTGGAAGGTTGCCGGGGCATTACACAATTCGAACGGCATTCTTCGAAAAGCATAAGTACCGTATGGGCATGTGAAGGTTGTCTTTTCTTGATCTTCTGGAGCTATGACAATTTGATTGTAACCTGAATAACCATCAAGAAAACAATAAAAGGGTTTACCTGCAAGACAGTCAAGCATTTGATCAATAAAGGGTAAGGGGAAGTGATCTTTCCTAGTGGCTTTGTTTAGCTTTCGGTAATCCATACAAACCCTTCAACCGGTCACAGTCCTGGCTAGAATGAGTTCATTATTTTCATTACTTACCACCGTTATACCTCCCTTCTTTGGTACACATTGTACCGGACTTACCCATGTACTATCAGAGATAGGGTACATGATGCCAGCATCAAGCCACTTGATGATTTCTTTCATTACATCCCCTTTCATGGCATGATTCAGTCTCCTCTGGGCCTCAATCGAAGGTTTGTGATCATCCTCTAACAAAATCTTATGCATGCACACGACCGGACTAATTCCCTTCAAGTCAGCAATTGTCCACCCTATCGCCTTCTTGTGTAGCATCAACATGTCGATCAGCCTCTTTTCCTGCTCAGGCTGTAACTTAGAGGAAATAATTACAGGCAGTGTATTATTGGTTCCCAAATAAGCATATTTTAGTTGCCCTAGCAATTGTTTCAACTCAAGAATCGGTGGTTGTTCAATAGAGGGTTTTTTTGAGTTTACCTTCTTTACCTGAGTATTTCAGTAGTTCAAAGTATGTACCTGGTTGATTGACTAACCAATTTGCCTCTTCTAGTTGTTCCTCATCGATCAGTTCTTCATACTCCTCAGGTTTCTCTAAATCAGCAATGTAGTTGCCAAGACAACTAAATTCCTCGTCGAAGTCAAACTCTGCTGTGGCATGAAGAAGTTGGCATTCTTCCATACCATCAACATGCCTTAGTGTTTGGAACACATTTAGTTTAACTTGCTGGTCATTCACCCTCATTGTGAGTTCTCACTTTTCAACATCAATCAAGGTTCTCCCTGTTGCTAGGAAGGGTCTCCCGAGAATGATAGGTGCATGCTCATCTGCTTCACAATCCAAAACAATAAAGTTAGCGGGAAAAATAAATTTATCAACTTTTACTAGTTTGTCTTTGATTTTTCCCTCTAGATGCACATAGAATATGTCGGCTAGCTATAGCATATCTGTTGTAGGTCTTGCCTTCCCGATTCCTAGTTTCTAGAAAACTGATTTAGGCATCAAGTTTATGCTTGCTCCAAGGTCACATAATGCTTTCCCAACATAGTGGTTTTCGATAGAACATGGTATTGTGAAACTTTCGGGATCTTTCAACTTGGGTGGCATGCGATTGTGCAACATGGCCATGCATCCCTCTGTTGCAGCAACTGTTTCAAACTCTCCTAACCTTGTTCTTTTGGACACAATGTCTTTAAGAAACTTGGATAGTTTGACATGTGTTCAATTGCCTCAACCAACAGCAAGTTGATATAGACTTGCTTTAGAATATCAAGAAACTTCTTGAATTGATATTCTTGCTTTTGTCGCTTCAACCTTTGTGGGAATGGTGGTGGAAGTCGGATATCTTCGATCCTTTCATTGGTTTGGAACCTAATTGACGGCATTGTCGGGGCAACTTAAGTTGCTAAGGCATCGTCAACTGGGGTTGCTGTGGCATCCTTATCGCTGGTTGCCGTGGCATGCTTATCGCTGGTTGCCACAATATGCTTATCATTGGTTACCGCAACATTTTAGTTCAGCATCTGAGGCCTTGCCTTGCTGCTGAGTTCCTCTTGTTCTTTTTGTGGAATTTTGTTTGATGAGCGAGCTTGAGCCTCCTTAAGTTGTCGGCCACTTCTAGTGGTGATCGCCTTACATTGCTCGTGGCCAATTCCTCTTGTGACTTCAGTATCGCTAGGTAAACCTCCTTGCGGTCTAGTATTCAAGTTTTGAGCAAATTGTCTGACTTGAGTTTCCAATGATTTGATTGCCGCCTCTTGGTTTTGCAATCTCATCTCGGTCCAGTTAATAAAAGCATTAGTCCTTTTTATGAAGTTACTCTTCTCAGCCATATAAGATTCAGTTTTCAACATAAAAGCATTGAGAGAATTTTCCAAAGAACTAGATGTTGTTGGTTGTTGCTGTGTCAACTGTTGCCATGGCATATTCTGCTGGAATCCCGATGCTTGTGCATTTTGATTGTTCTGGTTCAGAGCGTTGTTGGGATTACTCTATGAAAATTTTGGGTGCTTCTTGCAAGCTGGATTATATGTGTTGGACATCACATTGTTGTTCCGATTGTAATTCCCCACATAAAAGCTGGATTCTGGATTCTGCATACATTCAGAAGAATTATGGTTACCACCACATAACTAACAAAAGGAATCTACTACCTTGACCTCTTGTGTGTTGTTTTGTTTCTGCATGTTCTGGACCATCTTGGTTAGAGTGGCCAATTATGCCGAAATTGAATATGATGATCCTAGTTCATGTATTGTGGCTTGGCGTCTAACTCCTCCACTTCTAGCATATGGGAACTGATAATCATTCTTGGTGAGCCTGTTCAGAATTTGCATTGCTTCTTTCGGCGACTTGTCTAGGAGTATGCCATTTTTTGAGGCATCTAGCATCATCATTGTTGGTGTATTCACAACATTGTAAAACATCGTCACTTGTGTCCAAACTGGGAATCCGTGTAGGGGGTATTTGTGTAGAAGTTTTCTATATCGCTCCCAAGCCTCGTATATGGATTCATCATCTACCTGCCAAAAAGAAGTAATTTCATTATGCAGCTTATTAGTCAAATTTGTAGGATTAAATCGAGCAAGGAAATCACAACATAGATCAGTCCAAGATCCTATTAATCTGGCAGGAATACTATTCAACCATGCTTTCGTCCTATTCCTCAATGAATAGGGGAATAATCATAGTCGTAAAACATCTGGGGTAACTCCTTGTATTTTGAATGAATTGCAAATCTCGAGGAAAGATTTAAAATGTTGTCATGCATCTTCAGTTGCTGAGCTACCAAATTGACCAATTGTGTTGATCATATTGAACATCACCGGTTTCAAGTCAAAGTGGTCAGCTTCAATTTTAGGTGTGACAACTCTTGGATTAAGTCCTTCAAGATCTTCCTCAAGATAGTCTCGAATAGTTCATGCAAAAATCACTCCTCCTCCTGTTGGAACATTCTGATTCATATTGTCGTCTTGATTAGTCGTTGCTACTCTTAACCTTCGTCTAAGTCTTTGCAAGGTTCGTTCGATTTCTAGATCAAAGGGATATTCTGGTGTAATTGGTCTTGCCCTGGTCATTTACCAATGCAAAACCAAAGTTTGTTAACCCTTCGAATCTTAAGCAATAAAAATAAAAAGTGCTAGAAAATAAAAACAAAGTTGTTATTGCCAATCCCCGGCAATGGCGCCAAAAACTTGTTGCGCGTGATAAGTGCTCCACAATTGTGCAAGTGTACATGTCGCAAGTTATAGTATAAAAGATATCGTCTCCACAGGGATTTGTGCCACTTCAAGAATCTAGTTCCTTGCACTATAAAAGTAAAAGAACACAAGTAGAAGATTGTAGGAGTTCTAACTAACAATTAAACTAGAAAGCAATAAAGTAAAAGAAGATGTAATTAAAAGAGAGGGAATAGGCCAGGTTATCGTGAGTTGAGGTGTGATAGCCAATTGGGTCGTCTTGGTAAAAGAGTGCAAGGGCAACTCAGTTGCCGTGGCAACTTGCGCAGCTGGGTTGCCTTGGCAACTAATCGACGGTTGCCTGGGCAACTGTATGGGCGGCTGGGGAGCAACTTTAAGGTTCGGCAGAACGTTCTTCAATGGTTTCTTCTTATCCCTAAGTCAAAACTCTAGCTAATTGTGCATGCCCTGACAATACATCACTACTTGAATCAAGGGTGAACAACAATCAATCTTGCGCTCCTCTTAGCCGTTGAAATCCTTAACTTATTCCTAAGCCGGATTAATCTTCATCAATAGTTTGAATAAAAACCATACTCATTCGTTTCTTGAATCTAACTCTCCTGATATTAGATAAATAGATAGAATTATGAGATCCTCTCCCAATTCATTCGCAAACAAGAATAAGAATCAAGAATGATGAAAGTGCAAACTCTTATTACCTAAACAAAATCCAATTGTTTCTCACAACCACAAAACACAATAACCTTAGCCAAATAGATTTAGTTCATGGCTAGTTTCAAAGAAACACAAAATAAAGAATCCCTAACATAAACCTAATCGAACAAGAAAGAAAAAGATGAAGAATAGTTGAAAGCTTCTTGCCGAAATCTCTCCCCTCTTGCACTCTTGGAGTTGACGGCTTGGTCCTCATTTTTAGGGCTAGGTCAAGTCTTTCTTGAGGAAGAAGTTAAGTTGGAATTAAATACTTTTAAAGAATATAATTCTTTATTGTATTTAAATTCGTTCTAGATCTTCTCCTATCTTGTTGGGATTTAATTTCTCTTTGATCTCTTCATGGAAATCAAACTCCTTTGGGATTTAACTTTGCTCCACGTCATCTTGGGTTTATCTAGTCATCAATTTCGGCTGCCATATCATCTTATCCCTTGTCGACAATTGCCCTGGCAACTAGCTCGGCATCTTCTTCATGCACTGCCCTGGCAACTAGTTCCATCCTTGCTTAGGCAAGTGATTATGCACACACACAAAGAAAAATATCGGCATCACCCTTTTTACACAAAATTAAGCAAAATATGATATCAAGCTTAACCACCAAGGAAACAATGCAAACATGCTTGAATGGCTAATGATGCAACTAATATGAGCTTAAGTCTAGCAATATTATGAATAAAAAGGGTGAATAAAATAGTACTTTTAGACATTTAACAATCGCCCCTGTTTTAATCACATAAAACTAGAGTAAAAATGCATCATTATGCATTCAACTTGTTGCTAAACAAGGATCCCCTGCATCCTTAACATAAACCCTCCAAAACTAGCCGAAACTACCGAAACCAACACCGAACAACTTCCAAACTTAACCCAGCCAAAACCTACTAGTTTAATTCATCAATTACCATCAATTAACATCCAGAAATAGCGTAATAACATCCTTATGCCTCCAATATCTATAAACCCCCCACAACTCCTAAAAAACACATAACTAACAACCTAAAAATTAGAGATTCACCTAGTTTCGGGATTCAAATGTTAACACCACCTTATGAGCATTATCAAACATAAATATTATTATTAAAACCAATCAAGAACTTAACAAAATAGATCCAATACGAAAATCAAATGATCTCAACAAATAAACCTTGATTTAACCAAATTTTCATTATTAAATTATCAAAATTCATTAAAAACATTAAACAATGATCACATACTTGGGAATTTCAATAAAGAATCTTTCATTAAAGGAGAAGAACAAACCTTATCTCCAATTAGTGAATTTCTTCTCAATTGGATGTTTTACTCTTGAAAAACAAAGGAAAACAATGAGATTTTGGAAAACAAGATTGAAGAATCCACTGGAAATCAAAAGTCTAAGAAATCAAGATCATTACCTGAAATCTTTGATGAAAAAGAGACTGTTTGGTTGAATAGATTTTGAGAGAAAAGTTTGAGAGCAAAAGTTACGACAAAAGTGGTTTAAGAAAATAACTACCTTCTTTTATTAACTCCCATTTTAATTCCTTAATTAAAACTCTTTAAAATCAATCCTAATTGAGAGGAAAGTATGATAAAAACATTTGGTAAGTTTGCTCCTTAAAGATTCTAGGATTTGACCCTTTTTCAAAATAGTCACTAAAAACAGTTTTCATTCTTTTTCATTTTGGTCACTAACCTAGAATGCCAAATGTCCAAAACCAAATTTCCAAAATTGATTTCACCAAATATATTTATATACTAAATAATCATTTTAGGATATTTTCCACTATTTTTATCTCACTTAAAAATATTTATTCTGATTTTTAACCTAAATCCGACTTGAATCTCTAATCCCGGTCTACCAGATCATCTAATCATCCTAGCAAACTCCTAGGCCCAAAACTGGGGCGTTACAATGGGATCCCAAGACAAAAGAAATAAAAGAGCATGTTTAAGGTGTAACGCCCTCTATCTGGCTTGAAAGAAAACTGGGATTGAAGGTGTTACCGAAACACATTCTAGAAAATTTCAAGACTAAAATTATAAGATTTGGTCCAATGTCATTTACAAGTTAAGAAGTTCAGGGTAATTTAAAACCTTTTCAACTACAGATACATACAACATGATTCCAACTAAATTGGTAACCAAATCACATACCGAGAAATGATTATGCAATTACAAGAGTGACTCTACTCCAAAACGAAATATACTCCGAAGTATGAATTCTCCATAGATCAATTTTACTTGATCTGAATAACAATGCCACAATTTTCAAACTCTCAAAACGATTTCAAGCTCACATTACTTAATGCTTGAATAATGATTCTCTTCACAATACTTGCAACCAAGATTATTCGTCAATGAGCATAATCATTCAATTATTCATAGTATCAATGACTAGATACTAAGCCAACCTAAACAACATCCGTCAATCTGTCGATTAAAGTGATATGTCAATTATACTAGCAATTTGCCATCAAACAAGTCTGAATTACTACAAAACCTATGATATTAATTCCTAGATACAAGAATTTATCTCCTTAATATCATAAATCTTTATACGTCTTCCTACGTCCTCACGTAAAAGCTGATTCAAGGATTTACCTTAATAATAGATGTCTATCCTATTATTGCTCCAGCAATTATGAATAGATTCCTATTTCTAACAATCTTTCGTAATTATGATAGGTTGATTACTTAAGCATAGATTTGTCTTCTTAACACAAGCCTTATTAGTTCGGTTCCTAATGAATCAGTCAAAATCATCCAACCATCATAAAACTCAAATCAAGATATTAAATGGCCTATTACAAACCAAAATTAATGCATAAGCATAAAAATATACAAGCAGAAAGCGAGAGAATGATCAAATACATGATGAGTATAAGAAATCTATGTGCCACCATCTAGGAGTTCTAAAACTTGGCTTCAACCACACTTGAGAGCCCATGATTGAGTCCAAGCTTGAGTGGTAGAAAATGAGAGTATAAAATCCCTGAAAGTATAGAAAGATAAGGAGATTAAGAATAGCATAGTGAGGTAGTTTGAAACCTTACAATGACTCTTAAGTATTTATCGTAACTTTAGACTGTTGCCTGTTTAACCATATTAACTTCTAGATAAGTATTATTATGATCAATTGATCCTTTATCACCTTGCAAGGTTTCAACTGTTGTTATTCTAGAGATGAGATCATGACTCCTCATCTAGAGATTACTTGACTCTTAAGTCATTTTAACCCAACAATCATCCAATATTTTATTTGAGCATTTTAACATTCTTTTTTCACATCACAAGTCTCGGTTATTAAGATTCATATTACCCCAACTCTAAATTATATTCATTAAATCAAGTCATCCAAGCTTAATAAATCATCCTTCCCAAAGTTGTCCTCCCTTTAAAGGTTAGTTGATACCAACAATTCATCTTACTTATTATATAAGTCATTTCTACAATTCTTGTATGATTTCAAAACAATTCCCATATTTTCATGTTTTTCAATGATATTTTCTAATATCCTATAGAGCTGCTGCTATCAGGCAGACTGAGTCTCACTCAGTTAAAAATTCATATCTTTCATTCCGTATATTAGAATTTCAAACCGTTTACAGCGTTGGAAAGCTAACTCAATTATCTTTTTAACCATATAAGCCTTATATTTTTACTCCTTAAGAATTAATACAGAATTTAGTAACAATCACGCCCAGTTCTGCCACCGGGCAGAATACACTATCCTTAAGAAATCGTCTCTATACTCTATTCTATATCTCGGAATTCAATTTCCGTTTGTTTTTAAAAAAAACTAGACATTATATTATTTCTAAACATATAAATTGTAACCTCCAATTCAACTTGTACAAATTATAGCGAATTTTCAAAGTTACAACTAATACAGATTTTAAAACAGTTTAACAAGTCAGTCGTAACAATATTATAGTTACTTCTTCCATACTACCAAACTGTCTAATTTTCTAGTAACCAACATTTTACTTAATTAACATTTGATCAAGCATTCATGCTAAACTAACATTTAATCAACGAGCATCTCCTTGCCCTACCTATACCCATTCGAGCAAGTCATAATCATCTTCCTTCAGTACATATTCTCTAAATATCATTCAAATCCCATCATTATCGCATGAATATAAATATAATTGTATCCAAGCATGACATTTGGTTTACATCCCTGAAGCATCACAAATTTATCAAAGCAAGACATTTGATTCACACCATTCAAGCATACATAAATTTATCAAGGCTTGTCATTTGATTCACACCATTCAAACATACATAAATTTATACCTTAGTTATGTTTAGTTTAATTTAATTATCATTATTTATAGCAACTCTCCTTTATAAGAGACTTATCGAAGAATTAATATGCATCAAGCTGCTATATTCAAGTTGTTTTTAACAAACTACATTCAAATTTGTTATTGTAACATAGCCTTGATACTCGACCTCAGCCTAGATACGCGAATCCACTAAATACAATATCAAACAGGGGTACACCAAGTACCAAAATAGGGGAATACTAGATACCAAAACAGGGGTATACAAAGTACCATTTAACCATTACCGAACAAGGGTACTAATGGTACCAACAAATCATTTGATCTTTATCAACAAGGGACCTAAGTCATGGACTGTAGTCCACACTAGCGATCTTGACGGGCTCTATGGCATGCCAACTGTACCTACGTCTGACTCGAGACCAAGGCTTTTCACTTTTATTTATTTATTTGGTTAATAACATTTTAAACATAACTTCTAGTCAATATCAAGTCACATCGCATATTGCCTTTCAATTTAAGCAAGATTCACCACATGTGAATTTTATATTCAAGATGAGCCTTGCTCATAATCTTATCAACATGGCCATCAAGGCTTAAATACTAATCAATGAATCAAGAGTCACCATATATACTCTTTACAAAAAATATTTCATTTATTTATTCCTTTTCAATATATTCGAATGAACACCTTAAGTAACAATGGGTTCTTTAAGGTATGTATCATTCGATGTAATATATACTTTATAACAATCCATTCAAACAACCACTTCTAATTTCCAAAACTAACATGAATTATCATGACATTCAAGCTTATTTAATAGTCAACAAGACCTTTATTTTCTTTAACAATTCTCTTTTGATCTATAGTCGAATATGTATATATATAATCTAATCACCAATAATACTATCAACTTACTCATTTTATCACAAGGTACTTTTTTATATAAAAGTACTTACCTCGGATCCCAAGCTTAAATGCACATTGTTACATAAGTTATCTAGCAAGCAAATAAATTAAAGCAATTAAGGGTGCTCGAGATGGATTTCTCATATCTCGAGACTTTAAACTACCCCCACCTTTTATCTCGATGTTATAGGATACCTGAGTCCTCGCTCCTTCATGCCACTTATCAAATCCATTCCTAGCTTTCTCATGGTCTATGCATAGCAAAAATTATAACTATATATATTATATTCAATTCACTCCTTCACATATACCAAGCAAGGAAGCTTAATCACACGCATTTTGTCACACAAACATGCCCTTTTTAATCTTTGGATTTAACCCAATTTTGCCTTGTTAACATGTATACTCAAACACACAGCAAAAATAGTCCTTTAACATTCCTTCATACATTCATAAAATAACATCTCATGCATCTATGCTCTTCTATGATTTCCAAGACTGTTTCTGCCCATCTATACATTTATGACACTCAAACTGCATGTATTTTACATAAAATAGAGCAGCCCCTAGCTGATATGCACATTCTTACAAATGTATCAACCAATTCAATGTATGTTCACTAAACTCAAATAATTCATTCACACACCATAAAACAAGGCATTCTCATACAAACATATATTTACTCATTCGAGCCAAACTATTGGATGTTTAGATACTCTCAATTCAATCTCTACAAACCATTATTCTCACAAAGTAGTCCACAGAAATTATTATACATTCAAACAGCTCACTTATGATTTTATTTCACATTAAGCAATCCATTATCCCGATGTTACAATAACAACCCTTAACACTTATATACATACTCTAAGCAGCCTTAGATCAATCGAGTTGTCCTTGATTAGCCTCAATTTTAATAAAAACATTCTTTAAATCAAGCTTCACTCCATTAACAACTTCTTAAGCTCTCTAATTGCATCCAAATTAACAAAGTAAGCTCGTTATTCGTAAATATTGAATTACTAAAACAGGGCAGCCCTTTTATTATCTAGATTCCTTGGATTAGAACAGCCCATGAATATATATATATATAAACACATAACAAGCATTGCATACATTAAATTTTTATATTCGGTTCAAAATCAACAATTTACACTTATGAGTTTAACAAGTATTCCATGCATTCCACCATCCATTCTAAACATTCAAACAACAATCAAAGCAAAGAACAACCAAAAGGGATATGAGATTAATATACCTCCACTTCAATATCTAACCAAGAACATCCAAACTGAGCCTAGATTAAACCTTTAAAGGCTGAAATTTAGGCCTACGTTTTTATCTCTTCCCTCCCTTTTCTTTCGGTTAAAACCAAATGAAGAAGATGATCAAATGAGCCTTAGTTTGGCTTCAACCCTCTCAAGCCTAATATGGACTCCCACAATGCCACATGGACGTTTTACTATAATGACACATCATATAACCACTTTCATCTTTATGTTTTGCATGCAATGGAATAAGTTCTAATCTTTAACTAATTAGTCACTTAAAATTAGTTACTACTTTTAAAAGTCTTATCTTAGAAGCATTTAATTCTTGTTTCATTCAATTGGCCTCATAATTAAGTTCTAAACTTACACATAACAACATAATTCTCCTAGACCCCATTTCGGGGTGTTACATAAGGTACTATTATTAATTGTAATAAGGCAAAGAGGGTAGAATATTGGGATGAATTGTTTTATTTAGGGAATGATAACTTGATTGATTGTATATTACATTAGATGATGGTTGTATTTAATGATTAACATTTTGGTTTTATTTTAATGCTTTGTATCCTTGGTAGTTATGATCAAATGATTTAAATGGTTTAAATAATGATTCGATTGATTTACTTGTGTTCAATGAGTACATAGATCATATGCTTTAATTCCTTAATTATTCTATAGCCTACATTGATGTCTTGGCCATTTGGTGCTTGTTGGATAATGTTATATATTGTTAGGAAGCATGCCACTAGTTTACTTGCATAAATATGAATTGTGTTGAATAATTGGTATGTGATTATTTGAGTTTATGTGTTTAATGGTGATACAATTTTAGAAGCATGTCAATGTTGGTTGAAAACTTTTGGATAAGTTTGAGTTGGGATTCAAATCCCCAAAATGAATTTACTGGAGCATGTGAATCTGTATGGCTGGTGGTTAATTCGGTTAATGGATTTTACTGAGTTTAGATTCTTTGCATTTTGGTCACCGTATGATGTTGTATCAATTGAATAAGTAAATGATGTCCGTTTGACATGATATTTTTCAAGCATGCTTTTAATGTATCTAATTTTTGTAAGAAACTGTTACAAATATGTTAGTCTTTGTAATTTGGTTGTTTTACGGTTTAATCCTTAATTTCGTATTTTGTGAAATTGGATGCTTATTTGTTATCCGTTGAAGCTGAAATTTGACATGTTGACATAGAATATGATCAATTAACAATTGGTAACCTAAAACTTGTATAAGTCCTGTAATTCTTCAAATTTACATTTTGGTCCCTAGAATGCTTGTGTTTGCATTTAAATGCCATATCGATGTTCATATCGAATGAAAATTGAACCGTTGTTTGTATGAACACCTTAGGTATTAATAATGCATCTAGAAAAGTTGAAAGAAAATAATGGAGCATAATTCGAGTAAGATTGTCCGGGTTTGATTCGGTAGTCCTAATGTAATCTTCTTGGTTCGGGTCTAACAACTAGGCCGGGTCTAGGGGGTTACAAAATCTTTGATGAAAAGAGAGTGTTTGGCTGAAGAAATTTTGAGAGAAAATCTTGAGAGAAAATGTTACGTCAAAAATGGATTTTAGGCAAATAACTACCTTTCCTTAATTAAATTCCCTTTAATTCACTAATTAAAACTCATTTAAAATAAACCAAAATAAGAGAAAAATAAGATTAAAAAATTTGGTAAATTAGCTCCTTAAGGATTCTAAGATTCGACCCTTCTTCAAAATAGTCACTAAAAACAGTTTTTCACTCTTTACATTGTGGTCACTAGCCAAAATGTCCAATTTCCAAATTCCACTTTTCAAAATTGACTTTACCAAAAATATCCATATATTATAAATAATGATTTTAGGATATTTTCCCATATATTTTCTCACACAATAATATTTTTTCCGATTTTTATCCCGAATCCGACTTGAATCTCTAATCTCGGTCCATCGGACCGTATAATCAACCTAGAAACACCTAGGCCAAAAATAGGGGCGTTACAACTCTCTCACACTTAGGAAATTTCATCCTCGAAATTTACCTGAAGGAAATAAATGTGGAAACTGTTTCATTTGCCTGCCTCACTCTTTCGCGTGGCCTCCTCAACTCTATGGTGTTGCCACAACACCTTCACAAGCTCGATTGTTTTGCTACAAAGAACCTTATTACTAGAATCAAGGATCTCTACAGGTTCCTTGTCATAAGATAAATCTGGTTATAACTCAATGTCCTCCACCAACATAACATACGATGGATCCAACCGGTACTTCTGCAACATCGACGCATGAAACATGTCATGAATCCTCTCTAACTCAAGAGGCAACCTCAAACAATAGGCTATAGGACCTACAAACTTCATAACCTCATACGGTCCAATGAATCTCGGACTAAGCTTTCCCTTACACCCGAACCGCATTACCTTCTTCCAAGGTGACACATTCAAGAACAGGTGATCACCAATAGCATACTCAATCTCTCTATGCTTCAAATCCACATAGGATTTCTGACGATTAGAGGACACTTTCAAGCAATCACAAATAAGCTTCACTTTCTCATTCGTGCCTTTCAACACATCCAACATAGAATTCTCTCGTGCTGGACTGGATGCTACAACATTCATTGTAAAGTTGGAGGAAAATCTTGGATCCTTTAATATGATTTAATGCATGGTCCCCTCTCCTTTATTGAGCCATTAATGAAGTTGAAGGCAAAGATTCTCTTTTCTGGATCACATGACAATTTATTAAAAGCACGTGATATTCTTTTATTGAGCATTTAATGACGCATAAAAGTAAGATCCTCATTAAAAGATTACTTGCACTTTAAGGTTTTTAATACCGTAGAAGAGCCATCTCTATAAAAAGACATCAAGGGAAACAATTAAAAGAGGCTGCACTTAACGCAAAAATACGCATAGAAGCTTTTATTCAAGGTAGAAAATCCCTCTTTCTTCTTCATCGGAGAACCACCATTGTCGAAGGTTAAGAGGAATCTCCAAATGACGAAAAGCTATTGAGAGAGGCTTTAGGAGTTTGGAGCACTATAGCAACAATTTGAGGGCACAAAGAAGAAATCTTAGGACGATTTGATTCTCCTTCTCCCTTGCTTTATCAACTGCCATATTTTTAATTATTTTTATTTGGATGTTATTTTCTCAAACATGAGCTAAATACTTTTTTTGGGTTTTATTGTTTCAAGATTCTATTTTTATTTATTTGTTCAATGTTATAGCTTTTTCCTTTATCTATCTCGTTCATTGTTCTTCATGCATAATTATTGTAAGAGGTATCGAGAGAGACCTTTTATTTATTGATCTATGGCTTAATATCTAGAGAGTTAAGTTAGACAAACATGAATAGTGAGGGGTAAACTGATAACTTGGTTCTAATCCAGCTTAGTCATAAGTTTAGGATTTCAACGACTAATAAGGGGAACTTGAATAAACAATAAGCTAGGGTTCACACATACATGTATTACCGTAGCTTCTTGTTGTTATTTCTAGGTATCGAAAGAGTCTAGGAGTAATTAGAAAACCCTGTCAGATAGATAAAGATCTAATTGGTTTACACGAACATGTATTGCCAGCTGTTATAACATTCGAATGGTAATTAGCATAATTCTTAAGCAATAAACCCAACATCCATAATTATCTGAATCTATGCTATAACATTTGTTTGTCCTTTGATCATTGCTTCATTTTTACTTTTTATTATTGCATTTAGTTTATAATTCCATTCACTACACATCATTATTTTACTAACTCTTTTGTGCAATTGCTTTGAGTTTACCACTCCAATCCTTGTGGGTTCGACACTCTACTTATCATTTTATTACTTGTACGCCGAGTATAATAGCTCTTAGTTGTGCATACTATATTTTACGCATCATGCATCACTATTCGGCAAGCATAAAAAATCTTGCCACTTGCCTGTTGAGCAAGAACACAAGGCTATGTGGTCTTTGAAACAAGTATATCTAGAGTATGAGGCAGCGGGGAAGAAACGATTGTTGGATATCACTGAATTGGAAGAAACTCGCCACAACACTTATGAAAATGCCTCTATTTACAAGGACAAGAGTAAACATTGGCATGATAAAATCATATTGCAGGGACAATTTAAAGTTGCACAACTGGTTTTTCTATTTAATTCAAGATGGAAGTTGCACCCAAGCAAGTTGCGATCACGATGGTTGGGACATTTTAAAGTTATGGATGTGTTTCCACATGGTGCGGTCACAATCAAGGATATTAAAGAATGGATCCCATTCAAAGTCAATGGACATAGACTCAAGCTTTATTTTAGTGACTTTAACTCTAAGAATGTTGACCCGTTAAATTGGTCAATTTTTTGATGGTTTTTTTTAATTTCTTTGATAGATGTAGATTTAGTTTCTTTTTATTTATTTGATTATTTTTATTTTAAATGTTTCTTTTCCTTTTCGCAGAATAATTCTCCTTTATTTTGGTATAGAATCTTCTTCCAAAGGATGGTATGACAATAAGGCTCACATGTTATGTGTGATTTTGGGGGCATATCAGGTAATTTAATTACACTAATTTATCCACCCAATAACAGCCTTTGATTTGTGAGAGCGGGAGATGAATCAGACGGGTGTGATTTTACACCACAATCTGAACCGTCAAAAGTCATCACATCAGACAGTAAAGATTACCCCTCTTCACTTCTTTCTTTTTCTTTCTTTTTTATTTACAAACCTTGGATTCACTAACTCCTTTCACTTAGTGCTTTGTTTTCTTCTTTGATTCATCAAAGCTCCAAATTTTTTTGCAATTGTTTTCCGTCTTTATCTCTATTATCTCATGGAAAAGACAAGAGCATTGATGACTGTTGTTGCGCGTAATAAGTGCTATGCAATTGTGCAAGTATACACGTCGCAAGTTATAATATAAAAGATATCATCTCCACAGGGATTGGTGCCACTTCAAGAATCTAATCTCTTGCACTATAAAAAGTAAAAACACAAGTAGAAGATTATGGGAGTTTTAACTAACAACTAAACTAAGAAAGCAAATAAGTAAAAGAAGATGTAATTAAATGAGAGAAAATAGGCCAGGTTATCATGAGTTGAGTGATAGCCAATTGGATCGTCTTTGTAAAAAAGTGCAAGGGCAACTCAGTTGCCATGGCAACTAATCAATGGTTGCCTGGGCGACTAGTTGGGCAACTACTTGGGCGTCTGGGCAGCAACTTCAAGGTTCGGCAGAGCGTTCTTCAATGGTTTCTTCTTATCCCTAACTCAAAACTCTAGCTATTTGTGCATGCCTTGATAATACATCCCTGCGTGAATCAAGGGTGAACAACAACCACTCTTGCGCTCCTCTTAGCCGTTGAAATCCTTAACTTATTCATAAGCCGGATTAATCTTCACCATCAATAGATTGAATAAAGATCATACTCATTCGTTTCTTGAATCTAACTCTTCCGATATAAGATAAATAGATGAAGTTACGAGATCCTCTCCCAATTCACTCGCAAACAAGAATAAGAACCAAGAATGAGTAAACCTTGAATAGAAAGTGCAAACTCTTATTACCTAAACAAAATCCAATTGTTTCTCACAACCACAAGACACAATAACCTTAGCCAAATAGATTTAGTTCATGGCTAGGTTCCAAAGAAACACAAGATAAAGAATTCCTAGCATAAACCTAATAGAACAAGGAAAGAAAAAGATGAAGAATGGATGAAGCCTTGTAGTCGATATCTCCCCCTTGAAGCTTGTCAAAAATTCTCTCCTCTCTCTTTCTTTGGAGTTGACGGCATGGCCTCTAATTTATAGGGCTAGGTCAAAGTCTTTCTTTGAGGAGGAAGTTAAGCTGGAATTAAATTATCTTTAAAGAATATAATTCTTTATTATATTTATATTCCTTCTAGAACTTCTCCTATCTTCTTGGGATTTAATTCCTCTTTAACCTCTTCATGGAAATCAAACTCCTTTGGGATTTAGCTTTGCTCCACGTCACTTTGGGCTTGTCTAGTCATCAATTTCGACTACCATATCACCTTATTCTTTGTCGAAAATTGCTCTGGCAACTAGCTCGACATCTCCTTCATGCATTGCCCTTGCAACTAGCTCGGCATCTCTTTCATGCAATGGCCCTGGCAACTGGTTCTAGCCTTGCTTTGGCAAGTGATTATGCACACACACACAAAAACACACCGAAGCAGCATCTTTTCCCACAAAAATCACCAAGTTATATAATCAAGCTCACCGATGGAAAGAAACATGAATTAATGCATGAATGACTAATTATGCAACTAATATGAGCCTAAGTCTAACAATAATATGAGTAAAAATGGGTAAGAAAAATAGTACTTTTGAACACTTATCACACCCCCAAACTCGAACTATTGCTTGTCCTCAAGCAATGCAAACTAATAATTACCTGCCAAGACTTCAATTTTCACAAACTTAGCTTTGAACATGATTTCAATTCTCATAACCGGGGCACAAAGTATTATTGGCTTTTCATTTTTTGGAAAACTTAGGAGTTACTCGGAATCAAACTATAATGCTTGTGAGTGTGTGCAGAGTTGTGTGAAAGTTGATTTTTCGGATTCTATGCAAACAAGAGGTTTTCAAATTACTTTATTGGGTTCTTTTAACATGTTTTAACTAGAGCCGGTTTCGGGCACCTCTAGTGTTTAGTTTTTTTTTTCTTAAGTTAATTAATTTATTGGACTAGAGCCGGTTTTGGGCACCTCTAGCTATCAATTTTTAGTACATACTAGAGCCAATTTCGGGCACCTCTAGTGATCAATTTTTAGTGCATACTAGAACCAATTTCGGGCACCTCTAGCATTCATCCAATTTTTTATTCTAATCCCCCAAATTTTTAACTATCAACCTAAGTTCGCTAGAATTCCTTAAATCAATCAAGCCACACAGTGTTTCATCAAGTTTATACTAGAATAAAAAGTTCTAACAATTAAGTACATTGGCAAAGTCATCATCGGATATTCATCCAATCTAGGCAATTATTGTTCCAACTAAAGGCATGGCAAGCAATTTATGTATCCTAAATGCAATACTTAAGTTGAATGCAACTAAACATGGTAACTAACTAATAACAATCCCCCCAAACTCGAGTGAGGCATTGTCCTCAATGTATGCAATAAAGAAAAATAAAAATAAAGAAAAGTAAAATGCAAAAGAGGACTTACTCCGAGAGTTTGTCATCGTGGATGATTAGTTTCCTTTTGGTCGGTGTCTTGATTCTTTTTCTTGAACGCAGTGTTTGCTTCCTTGTTGCTGATGGTGGAATCGATCCTTGTACGGGGTTGTCCTCATCATCCTCTTCATCAATGTCATTGGCTTTTCGCTTGGGCTTGGAGGATTCGATTGGTGCGGTCTTTGTTGGTGCAATGGAGGACTCGTCCGAATCTGAAAAATCAGACAATGATTCCATATGAGTTGATTCGAGCATAGGTGCTTTACCTTTGGCTTTTGCAGTGGTTGCCAGGACGTCTTTGGCTTTGGTTGCCGTGGCATCTTCAGGGTTGGTTACCGTGGCATCTGCTTGGGCAGGCATGGTGTAGGTTGCCGCGGCATCATCTGTTGCAGTTGCCGTGGCTACTGCTTCATTGGTTGTCGTGGCAAGGATCTCGACAGGAAAGATTGGGAACAGCACGCGGTTGTCCGGGTACTTTTCTAGCATGATTTGGGTGATGGCATTGTTGTGCTTCTTCATGTACCGCATGGACATTAGTTGCCGATATTCAATTTACCTAAGGCAGTTCACCAACAGTTGTAAGAGTGCTTCAAGTTATCCCGGGGCTGCTGTTCGAGTTGCCCAGGCATTAGGTGCTTGGGTATTAGGCATTGCCAAGGCGGCAGGGGTTGCCGCGACAATTGGAGGCATTGAGGATTTTACTGGTGCCTCTCCCATTAGCTTTCAGATTTGTGCTCGATTCCAACCGGACTTTGGTAGGGCCTTTTCATCAGTGGACTCACTTGGGACATGCATCTCCTTGCAAAGATTAGAAATTAAGTAAGGGAAGAAAAGAGAACCCTTGTCTTTTGAGCTAATACAAAAATCTCATCACAAATAATTTTTCCAATGTTAATGATACGATCATGCAAGATAGAATGTATGAGCAAAAGACGAGCTGTATCAACGGTAGTATTGTGTGTGGTGGGCATTAATGAAGTTTTAACAAACTTATTCCATAATTTTGCCTCGGGTTTAAACTGAAGGCGAGCCCTTGTATTTATCGTCGTTCCATTGAGTTCCCAGTAAAGTGAGTTCTTGAAGCACCTTATCGAGTTGCTTGGATTTGAGTTGATCAACAAAGGCTTGATGCTCGTCATTCTCAACGTAGAGCCCGTAAAAGGTGTTGATGTTTTCGGGGCTTATGAGTATGGCCTTGTCACGAACAAAAACATAAGGATTATCCGGGTTTAGGTGAGTGAGCATAGAATTCTCTTACCCATGAGATGTTACCCGGTTCCGATTGATGGCAAAAGATTTGCCACTTTTGATGTGCAATCCTTTCGAAGATGAATAGTTCAAGGCCGAAATCTTGATGAGAGTTGGAGTATTCAAAGCCTTGTTCTTTGCAAATCTTCCGGCTTTCAAACTTGGCGTGAAATCTTTCTTGAACCACCGGTGTAGCAAACTTCTTGTATCTTGGTTCTTTGGAGGAACTTGGATGAACCAAAAATTCAATTTTGGATGCCATGGATGATCTTGGTTGTAAGTTTTGTAAAAACAAAGAAAAGAAAACAAAAGAAACTAAAGAGTTGCAAGATGAAAAGTAGGAATAGGTTTCTTGGAAGTTAAGGGTGATGGGTTATATAGAAAAGTTAGGTAGTAAATATGGTGGGTGGGATTAATTTTGGAAAGAAGAAAAAAAAGATTTCGGTTTAGGGGAAGGGTGAAGGCTAGGGGGTTTATTTAGGGTAAGTTGGAGGCTTTATATAAGCCTTAGATTCAGCCCATTAATTTCCTTGTTGAAGAAGTTTCCTTCTTGAATCAAAATTTCTCTTTATCTTTAACTCTTTTCCTACAATTCAAAGACAAAAAAATAAGGATTAAAATTAAAGATAAACTAATAAAAGAAAATAAATAAAGATGTGTAAAGAAATTCTTAAACTTAAAAAGATAAATATGAAAGAAAGATGTAGTTTTAATCTTAAAGAAAATAAATCTATCCTAAAAAACAAATAATCGAAAATAATAAAAAAAATAAAAATTAATTAGTTCGAAAAAAATTAAAATTAAAAATAAAAATAAAAAATAAAAAATCGAAAGGAGAGCATGCTCATGCATCTCCTAAGGTGACCACTTCTTTGTTACGTTCCACATGGGCACCGTTGTAGTGCTTTAATCTTTGTCCATTAGCTTTGAATTTATGTTTGTCAGTGATGGACTTGATTATCACGACACCATGGGAGAATGGTTTGACAACTTCGAATGGTCCTGACCATCTTGATTTTAGTTTTCTCGGGAAAAGTTTTATCCGAGAATTGAATAAGAGAACTAGTTGCCCTGGCATGAATTGCCGCGACAATAGTTTCTTCTCATGCCATTGCTTTGTTTTCTCCTTGTAGATTTGTGCATTGTTATAGGCGAGTGCACGTAATTCTTCTATCTCATTGAGGTCCAACAAACGCTTTTGTCCGGCACTTTCCCAATCCATATTCACGGTCTTGATTGCCCAATACGCCTTGTGTTCGATTTCCACCGGTAGATGGCATGTTTTGCCATAGACAAGTCGGAAGGGGACATACCTAAGGGTGTTTTGAATGGAGTGCGATATGCCCAAAGTGCGTCATCTAGTCTTACTGACCAATCCTTCCTAGAGGGATTTACAACTTTCTCGAGTATACCCTTCAATTCTCGGTTGGAAATTTCTGCTTGCCCATTGGTTTGTGGGTGATATGTCGTGGCAATCTTGTGCGATACACCGAAGTGTTGCAACGTCTTTGCAATAAGACTGTTGTCAAAATGCTTGCCTTCATCACTGATAAGTGCTCTCGGCATCCCAAACCGTGTAAATATATTTTTCTGCAAGAATCGTTGCACGATCTTGGAATCGTTATTGGGAACTGCAGCTGCTTCAACCCATTTAGACACGTAGTCGACGGCAAGTAGAATGTAGAGGTTGCCGAATGAAGATAGGAAAGGTCCTATAAAATCAATCCCCCATACATCGAACAATTCCACCTCAATGATGCTTTGGAGCGGCATCTCATGTCGTCTAGAAATATTGCCCGTCCTCTGGCAACGATCACATTGCTTGTAAAACTCTTGGGCATCTTTGTATAGTGTTGGCCAATACAAACTGGATTGCAAAACTTTGGCCGCGGTACGAGTTCCTCCAAAATGTCCTCCATAGGGTGAAGAATGGCATTGTCGGAGTACATTCTGCTGCTCCTCTTCAGGGACACATCGGCGTATAACCTGATCTGCACATTGTTTAAACAAAAGAGGCTCATCCAAAAAGTAATGCTTAGCATTATGGCAGAACTGCTTCTTCCCTTGGTGAGTAAGGCCATAAGGTAAAATACCACAAACAAGGAAATTAACTAAATTCGTGTACCAGGGTATTGCCGAGGCATGTGCTGCCGTGGCAACTGCTTCCATGGTTGCCAAGGTGTGTGCGTCTAGAGTTGCCGTGGCATCGCGTCCATGGTTGCTGAGGCGTGCGCGTCATGAGTTGCTGAAGCGTCGAGGGTTGCCAAGGCATGCGCGTCGATGGTTACCGAGGTGTGTGCCTCAAGAGCTGCTGCGGCGTCAAGGGTTGCTGAGGCATGCGCGTCCATGGTTGCCGAGGCGTCAGGGGTTGCTGAGGCGTGTGCATCCATGGTTGCCGAGGCGTGCGCGTCAGTTGCTCAGCCAGGAATGCATCGCATATCTCTAAATCCGTGTCTCCTCCTCCCTATTGCGTTCTAAACGTGATAAGTGATCGGACACTTGATTTTCTATTCCTTTCCTGTCCTTAATTTCAATATCAAATTCTTCTAAAAGTAATATCCAATGAATCAAATGAGGTTTGGCATCCTTTTTAGCAAATAGATACTTAATTGCCGAATGGTCCGTATGAACAATTACCTTTGTACCAATCAAATAGGATCGGAACTTGTCAAATGCGAAAACTACGGGTAGTAACTCTTTCTCAATTGTTGTGTAGTTCGCTTGAGCACTATTAAGTGTTTTACTAGCGTAGTATATCACATGATAGGTCTTACCTGTGCGTTGGCCTAGGAATGCTCCTACCGCAAAATCACTTGCATCACACATGAGCTCAAAAGGTAGCGTCCAATCGGGTGGAATGACAATGGGTGCCGAGGCAAGCTTTTCCTTTAGGGTTTCGAATGATTGGGCGCAAGAGTCAACAAAATTGAAGACTTTATCATGTTCAAGCAAATTGCACAAGGGTTTAGTAACCTTAGAAAAATTATGAATGAACCTCCTGTAAAAACCTGCATGTCCAAGAAAGCTTCAGATTCCTTTAACCGAACTTGGTGGGGGTAATCTCTCGACCACGTCCACATTGGCTTTGTCTACCATAAAATGGCACTTCTCCCAATTAAGGACTAAATCGGTTTCTTCACATATTGCCAATACCTTCTCTAAATTGCTGAGGCAACTGTCGAAGTCATTACCAAAAACGGAAAAATCATCCATGAAGATCTCAAGGAAGTCTTCAACCATGTCTGAAAAGAGTGCCATCGTGCATCTTTGGAAGGTTGCCGGGGCATTACACAATCCGAACGGCATCCTTCTGAAAGCATAAGTACCGTATGGGCATGTGAAGGTTGTCTTTTCTTGGTCTTCTGGTGCTATGGCAATTTGATTGTAACCTGAATAACCATCAAGATAACAATAAAAGGGTTTACCTGCAAGACGGTCAAGAATTTGATCAATAAAGGGTAATGGGAAGTGATCTTTCCTAGTGGCTTTGTTTAGCTTTCGATAATCCATACAAACCCTCCAACCGGTCACAATCCTGGTTGGAATGAGTTCATTGTTTTCATTACTTACCACTGTTATACCTCCCTTTTTCGGTACACATTGTACCGGACTTACCCATGTACTATCAGAGATAGGGTATATAATACTGGCGTCAAGCCACTTGATGATTTCTTTCATTACAACCCCTTTCATGGCATGATTCAGTCTCCTCTGGGCCTCAATCGAAGGTTTGTGATCATCTTCCAACAAAATCTTGTGCATGCACACTGCCGGGCTAATTCCCTTTAAGTCGGCAATTGTCCACCCTATTGCCTTCTTGTGTAGCATCAACATTTTGAACAGCTTCTTTTCCTGCTCAGGCTATAACTTAGAGGAAATAATTACAGGTAATGTATTATCGGTTCCTAAGTATGCATATTTTAGTTGCTCTAGCAACTGTTTCAACTCAAGAATCGGTGGTTGTTCAATAGAGGGCTTTTCGAGCTTACCTTCCTTACCTGAGTAATCCAATGGTTCAAAGTATGTACCTGGTCGATTAACTAACCAATTTGCCTCTTCTTGTTGTTCATCATCAATCAATTCTTCATACTCCTCAGGTTCCTCTTAATCGGCAATGTAGTTGCCGAGGCAACTAAATTCCTCATCGAAGTTAAACTCTGTCGTGGCATGAAGAAATTGGCATCTTCTGGATCATCGGTGTGCCTTAGTGTTTGGAACACATTTAGTTTAACTTGCTGGTCATTCACCCTAATCGTGAGTTCTCCCTTTTCAACATCGATCAAGGTTCTCCCTGTTGCTAGGAAGGGTCTCCCGAGAATGATAGGTGCATGTTCATCTGCTTCACAATCCAAAACAATAAAGTCAGCGGGAAAAATAAATTTATCAACTTTTACCAGTATGTCTTCGATTTTTTCTTCTGGATGCACCTAGGATCTGTCGGCTAGCTATAGCATAACTGTTGTAGGTCGTGCCTTCCCGATTCCTAGTTTTTGGAAAACCGATTTAGGCATCAAGTTTATACTTGCTCCAAGGTTACATAATGCTTTCCTGACATAGTGGTTTCCAATGGAACAGGGTATTGTGAAACTTTCGGGATCCTTCAACTTGGGTGGCATGCGATTGTGCAACATGGCCATGCATCCCTCTATTACGGCAACTGTTTCAAACTCTCCTAGCCTTGTTCTCTTGGACACAATGTCTTTAAGAAACTTGGCATAGTTCGGCATTTGTTCAATTGCTTCAACCAATGGCAAGTTGATGTGGACTTGCTTTAGGATATCAAGAAACTTCTTGAATTGATATTCTTGCTTTAGTCGCTTCAACCTTTGTGGGAATGGTGGTGGAAGTCAGATATCTTCGATCCTTTCATTGGTTTGGAACCTGATTGACGGAATTGCTGAGGTAATTGGGGTTGCTGAGGTAATTGGGGTTGCTGAGGCATTATCGACTGGGGTTGTCGTGGCGTGCCTATCGTTGGTTGTCGAGGCATGCTTATCGCAGGTTGCCGCGGCATGCTTATCCCAGGTTGCCGCGGCAATTCTTGGTTCAGCATCTGAAGCTTTGCCGCTGAGTTCGTCTTGATCTTTTTGTGGAGTTTTGTTTGATGAGCGAGCTTGAGCCTCTTTAAGTTGTTGGCCACTTCTAGTGGTGATCGCCTTACATTGCTCATGGCCAGTTCCTCTTGTGACTTCAGTATCGCTAGGTAAGCCTCCTTGCGGTCTAGTATTCAGGTTTTGAGCAAATTGTCCGACTTGATTTTCCAATGATTTGATTGTTGCCTCTTGGTTTTGCAATCTCATCTCGGTCCTGTTAATAAAATCATCAGTTCTTTTTATGAAGTTACTATTCTCATCCATATAAGATTCAGTTTTCAACATAAAAGCATTGAGAGAATTTTCCAAAGGACTAGATGTTGTCGGTTGTTGCTGCGACAACTGTTGTCGTGGCATATTCTGCTAGAATCTCGATGCTTGTGCATTTTGATTGTTATGGTTTAGAGCATTGTTGGGATTACTCCATGAAAAATTTGGGTGCTTTTTCCAAGCTGAATTGTATGTATTGGACATCACATTGTTGTTCCGGTTGTAATTCCCCACATAAAAGCTGGATTCCGAATTCTGCATACATTCAGAAGAATCATGGTTACCACCACATAACTCACAAAAGGAATCCATTACCTTGACTTCCTGTGTGTTGTTTAGTTTCTGCATGTTCTGGACCATCTTAGTTAGAGTGGCCAATTGTGCCGAAATTGAGTCTGATGATCCCAGTTCATGTATTGTGGCTTGGCTTCTAACTCCTCCTCTTATAGCGGAGGGGAATTGATAATCATTCTTGGCAAGCCTGTTTAGAATTTGCATTGCTTCCTCCGGTGACTTATCTAGGAGTATGTCGTTTGCCGAGGCATCTAGCATCATCCTTGTTGGTGTATTCACAGCGTTGTAAAACATTGTTACTTGTATTCACACTGGGAATCCGTGTATGGGGCATTTGTGTAGAAGTTCTCTATATCGCTCCCAAGCCTCGTACATGGATTCATCATCTGCCTACCGAAAAGAAGTAATTTCGTTACGAAGCCTATTAGTCAAATTTGTAGGATTAAATCGAGCAAGGAAATCACGACAAAGATCGGTCCAAGATCCTATTGATCCGGCAAGAATACTATTCAACTATGCTTTCGCCCTATCCCTCAGTGAATAGGGGAATAATCTTAGTCGTAAAACATCGGGGGTGACTCATTGTATTTTGAATGAGTTACAAATCTCGAGGAAAGATTTAAGATGTTGTCGTGCATCTTCAGTTGCTGAGCCGCCAAATTGACCAATTGTGTTGATCATATTAAAAATCACCGGTTTCAACTCAAAGTGGTCAGCTTCAATTTTAGGCGTGACAACTCCTGGATGTCCATCAAGATCTTCTTCAAGATAGTCTCGAATAGTTCTGTTTCGTGCAAGAATCACTCCTCCTCCTGCTGGAACATCTTGATTCATATTGTCGTCTTGATTAGCCATTGCTACTCTTAACCTTTGTCTAAGTCTTTGCAAGGTTCGTTCGATTTCTGGATCAAAGGGATATTCTGGTGTAATTGGTCTCGCCCTGGTCATATACCACTGCAAAACCAAAGTTTGTTAGCCCTTTGAATCTTAAACAAGAAAAATAAAAAGTGCAAGAAAATAAAAACAAAGTTGCTATTGCTAATCCCCGCCAACGGCGCCAAAAACTTGTTGCGCGTAATAAGTGCTATGCAATTGTGCAAGTATACACGTCGCAAGTTATAGTATAAAAGATATTGTCTCCACAGGGATTGGTGCCACTTCAAGAATCTAATCTCTTGCACTGTAAAAAGTAAAAACACAAGTAGAAGATTATGGGAGTTTTAACTAACAACTAAACTAAGAAAGCAAATAAGTAAAAGAAGATGTAATTAAATGAGAGAGAATAGGCTAGGTTATCATGAGTTGAGGAGTGATAGCCGATTGGATCGTCTTTGTAAACGAGTGCAAGGGCAACTCAGTTGCCGTGGCAACTTGCACAGCGGTGTTGCCTTGGCAACTAATCAATGGTTGCCTGGGCGACTAGCTAGGCAACTACTTGGGCGTTTGGGCAGCAACTTCAAGGTTCGGCGGAGGGTTCTTCAATGGTTTCTTCTTATCCCTAAGTCAAAACTCTAGATATTTGTGCATGCCTTGATAATACATCCCTGCGTGAATCAAGGGTGAACAACAACCAATCTTGCGCTCCTCTTAGCCATTGAAATCCTTAACTTATTCCTAAGCCGGATTAATCTTCACCATCAATAGATTGAATAAAGATCATACTCATTCGTTTCTTGAATCTAACTCTCTCAATATTAGATAAATAGATGAAGTTACAAGATCCTCTCCCAATTCACTCGCAAACAAGAATAAGAACCAAGAATGAGTAAACCTTGAATAGAAAGTGCAAACTCTTATTACCTAAACAAAATCCGATTGTTTCTCACAACCACAAGACACAATAACCTTAGCCAAATAGATTTAGTTCGTGGCTAGGTTCCAAAGAAACAGAAGATAAAGAATTCCTAGCATAAACCTAATAGAACAAGGAAAGAAAAAGATGAAGAATGGATGAAGCCTTGTAGTCGATATCTCCCCTTGAAGCTTGTCGAAAATTCTCTCCTCTCTCTCCCCTTGGAGTTGTCGAAATTCCTCTCCCCTCTCTCTCCTTTGGAGTTGACGGCATGGCCTCTAATTTATAGGGCTAGGTCAAAGTCTTTCTTTGAGGAGGAAGTTAAGTTGGAATTAAATTATCTTTAAAGAATATAATTCTTTATTATATTTATATTCCTTCTAAAACTTCTCCTATCTTCTTGGGATTTCATTCCTCTTAACCTCTTCATGGAAATCAAACTCCTTTGGGATTTAGCTTTGCTCCACGTCATCTTGGCCTTGTCTAATCATCAATTTCGACTACCATATCACCTTATTCATTGTCGAAAATTGCCATGGCAACTAGCTCGGCATCTCCTTCATGCATTGCCCTGGCAACTAGCTCGGCATCTCTTTCATGCATTGCCCTGGCAACTGGTTCTAGCCTTGCTTTGCCAAGTGATTCTACACACACACAAAAAAACACACCAAAGCAGCATCTTTTCCCACAAAAATCACCAAGTTATATAATCAAGCTCACCGATGGAAAGAAACATGAATTAATGCATGAATGACTAATTATGCAACTAATATGAGCCTAAGTCTAACAATAATATGAGTAAAAAGGGTAAGAAAATAGTACTTTTGAACACTTATCAACTGCGTAGATATCCTGTTTTGCATACCCTTTTTACTTGACTTTTGCATGCGTTCAAGCTCATTTAGTTGCATTTAGAGTAGTTTGCATATAATTTGCATGTAGATATGGAGTTACACTGCGTGTGCTTAATTGTTATATATTTTGGTGCTTTTAATTGGAAAGGTAGTATATTGTGGTGCATGTGTAGAATCTACTAGAGCTGGAGGAATATTAGAGCAAAAGGATAGAAAATCTCTCGGTTGTAGCTGACGAGGTAAGAAGAGTTAGAGATAAATATGCCTTTGAACCACGTGGACTCTCCTTAGATATAGAACAATTAAAGATAGCGGGAAAGTAAAGGTACTCATAAAGGAGGCCACATGCTTTAGGGTTACAAACACCTAGCTTTCTCGCCTATATAAAGAAGACTTGGACAACAATTAAAGAGAGTTGGATCATAGACGACAATACTTAGTCTTCAGCTATCGAAGAACCACTAGATTCGAAGTTCTAGAGGAGTCTCCATACGACAGAAGCCATCGAGAGAGGCTAAAGGAGTGCGAGACCTAAAATAATAGTTGGAAAGCTTGAAGGAGATCGTCGAGGATGCTTGACCCTTTTCTATCCCTTACTTGATAAACGGCTATACTTTTATCTTTTATTATGGATGTTTTAAGCTCAGATATGAGCTAAATACTTTTGGTTGGGTTTATTGCTTATTAGGATTTTATGTTTTGAATACTTTATTCTAATGCTACAGTTCTTTTCCCTTTATCTTTTATGTTTATCGTTCCTCATGCGTAGTTATTGTAAGAGCTATCGAGAGAGGCCTTTTTAACTATTAATTTGTGGCTTAATATCGAGAGAGTTAGGTTAAACAAACGTGAACAGTGGGGCTAAGATGTTAACTTCGTCTTAATCCGGCTTAGACATAAGCTTAGGGTTTCAACGACTAATAAGGAGAACTTGAATAAATAATGGAGTTGTTAGGGTTTACGAAGACATGTATTACCTCAGCTTCGTTGTTATTAGCTTCTAGGCATCGATAGAGTCAGAAGTTCATTAGAAAATCATGATGAGTAGATAAAGATCTTAAATGGTTTACGCACATATGTATTGCCAACCGCTATAGCATGGAAATAAGTAATCAAGCATAAATCCTAGGCAATAAACCTAGCTTCCATAATTATTTGTTATTTGTCACAGCATCTGTTTGTCTTGATCATACTTTAGTTTGTTTTGCAATTAGTTTTGATAATCATCATCAATCAATACTTGCTCAACCATTCTTAAGTACGATTATTTCGTAATTATTGATCCAATCCTTGTGGGCTCAGCACTCTACTCTATCACTTTATTACTTGATCGACGACTATACTTGCTCTAAAGTGCATCACTATTTGACAAAAAACAAGTTTTTGGTTCCTTTTCCGAGGATTTATAATTGATAAGTATGTTGTAATTGCACTTTAGATTTTACTTTATTTGCATTTAATTTTTTTTGCTTTTATTTACTTTTTCAAGTGCATTCCAGTGTATGACCAGATACATAAACTTGGAACCTATTCTTCCACATAATCCAAAGATCAAGAAAACTTTGCGAGATTTACACAAAGATCGAAGGATAATGGTGGATGGGAACAGAGAGGACAACCTGAACAACGCACGTAATAATGGCATACCACAGGTGGTGGTTGTTGAGAATGCATCCCATAATGAAGGACATGTAAGATATGAGGCTCCTCCACCTTCAAGAGCTAGAAGACCCATTCGTGGTAATATGGAGCCTGTTATCAACAACCACAACCCATCGATAATTGTGCTAGATCTGGGGACCGCTCACTTTGAGTTGAATCACGTTATGTTCAACATGCTCAACTCCATTGAACAATTTGAAGGATCGACAAGAGAGGATGCTAAATAACATATTCAAGCTTTCTTGAAAGTTTGTGATTGTTTTAAACAACCAAAATTTCCGAATGATGTATTGTGAATTAAACTATTCCCCTACTCGTTGCGAGATCGAGCAGAGCATGGTTGAAAACTATATCCTTAAGATCTATTAGGTCCTGGGATGACTTATGCAAGAGCTTTCTACACAAATATGATTCACTAGATGTACACAATCAAAAGTGAAGTGAGATCATTGCATTCACGCAACCAAATGATGAATCTATGTATGAATGTTGGGACAGATACAAACACATGTTATGCAAGTGCTCGATTCTTGGATTCCATGATTGGCTACAAATAATGATGTTCTATAATGGAATCAATGCACCAACAAAGATGATGATTGATGTTTTATCCAATGGAATTTTGCTCGACAAAGATCCTAAAGAGGCTTTCGAACTACTTGATCTGATAGCCAATGATGACTACCAGTTTCCTAGGGGCAGCTTGAAGCCCGGTCCTAAATATTCTAAAACAATCCAGTTGGATGATTCTCAGAGTATGGCAGCTCAACTCTCCACCATTACAAGTTTGCTCAAGACCATGCATTTGATATCCAATACACGGGAGGCTAAGGTATTCAATATACATGTGAGCATTGTGATGGGGAAAATAAGTCGAATCAATGCCCCCCAAAACAAGAATCTGGATGTTATGTAGAGAATGCCAACCGCAACAATAATCCCTACTCGAACACCTAAAACCCACGGTGGCACAACATCCAAATTTTGCTTGGCAAGGTAACACATATAATTTAGGAGTGCAACAGAATGCTACAACAGAACCTCCTGGATTCCAGCAAAAGACTCAGAAATAGAACCAGTGAGTTTCCAAATCTAATTTTTTTTATTCTTGGAAACACAAGTTGGGTAGATTGCCCAAGTCTTGAAGATGTGACCGTAAGGCAGTTTACCTAGTGATACCGAAGTCACTAAAACTTTTAGTGTAGAGAAATGCAATGTCATCACACTGTGTAGTGGCACCCAATTGACCAGAGATGACAAGTTTGGGGGAGGTTCCCTTGTTGATTCCACTCCAACCAAGCCATCCACCGATGCTCCTGCACTTAAGGATACAACTATGTGTCTGATACAGTGAGAGACATTCCTACTGATGGCAAGAACACAAGACCAAGAATGCTCTTGCATCCAGTAAACCACATGATGAGCCTAGACCACCACCTCTTTTTCTGCAATGATTGAAGGCTAAGAAACAAGATGTCCAGTTCCATAAGTTTTTGGATATGCTGAAAAAGTTGCACATCAATGTCCTATTCTCAGAGGCCATTGATCGGATGCCAATATATGCAAAGTTTCTAAAAGAAATCGTGACCAAGAAGAGTATCAATTTCACTATAAGTGAAGTTTGTGCAATGTTGCGTACAATTAGTACTTAATGACCTTAGAGAATTTCAAGGATTGCTCTCTATTTTTGCCCTAGCATTTTATTTTCTTTTAAGCACTTTTGTTTTACTCCCTTAATTATTTTTAGTTCATTAAACAATATCCTTCAGACTTTAGCTTATCACACCTACTCTTCAGGCCTAAATATAAATTTGAGCAAAAACCCCATCCTCGAACCCTACGAGAAGAGTCATCTTGTGAAGATTTTCATTCACTCTTATGCTACTACTACTGTTCCTATAACCTCTTGACCAAGTCTAGACGCAAGACCGAATCGAGCGAGCTACATTGGGTTTGCCAAAATAAACCCGTAAAGATTAAACTCGAATTATGTCCATTTTTTATTTTATCTTATCTAGGTGCATCATAGTAACCTATAGTGTACATACTAACAACTAGTAAAATCTCAACTCAATCGGGCGTCAAATCGACATCCAATTGCACATAATTGCAATTTAGGGACTAAATAGCAATTCTAGAAAATTATAGTAACTTAATCTGTAACACCATCAATTGTTTAGTAAAGAAAAGTATTATGTGTTAGGTATGGAAATAAGTCTAGATAATTAAATCTGGAGTTCTTTGATTTGGACCGATTTGAATTATAAAGAAATTTAAAGGAACATATGCAAGGTGACCATTTTGTGCACTAATTGAAAGCATGATCTTGCATGATAAAATAATTATCACTTGTGGTTAGATGAGATGGCAATGTGCCAAGAGTACACGTGTGAATGCATAATAAACTAAGCCTTGACACAGCCAAACAAATATCACCTTCTATTTTCATTCTCCTTAAACCAAAACTAGAAGCTTGAGAGAATAGGAGGATAATTTGCTTTCATGACCAAAACTTTGATTGGGGTCCGTATGTATCAAAGCTTAATTGGTGATTGTTATCTTGAAATTGTAAGTCCTAAATGAAATCCTTTCTATTTGAAGCTTAATTTCATAGCAAACTAGTTGAACCAATGTTTGCATGACCAAGTTAATTGTTGTCTCGATGAAATGTTGGTTAGATTGAGAATTGAGAATTGAAGTAGATATTGTTCAAGATTAAGTAGCCTATAAAGTTGAATTATGAACTTGAAATTAGGCAATGTATATAGGCAATGTTTGGGTGCTAAAATGCATCAATTTCAAGTCGGATTGTTGTGTATCAGTTGAATAAATTTGGGAATAGAATTTGCCCTGTTCGATTTCTTACTTAGATGAATCAATTTTGATGAAATTGAAGTGAAATGGATGTTTAAACTATGCTTTGGTGACTAGAATTGATGTCAAGATGTTTAACTCTATAATATTGTAAAAGAACTATAGAAAGAGATTAAATGAGAGTTCTAATGGTTAATGTATGAGTTTTATGGGGACTAGAAACTGCCCTACTCAAGCAGTTTCTTTAGGGGATTGTTTTGAGGGAAAAAGTAACTATTAATAAGATACATTTTAGCTACAAGTAAGGAAATTAGAATATTGTAAGTTACTTGAATGTTTAATGGGCTTATATGCTAGATAAAAAGGTGTTAAACACATTATAAGGGGTAAGGACTAGTATGTGGGCAAATTTAAACCTTCTTGGTTTAAGATGGACAGTTTTGTAGCATAAAGGTAATTGACCAATGTTATGCTTGTCAAGGAGTTGGGTGACTATAACTTGATAATTATATACATTCTTGAAAGGAACTTATGAGGTTCTTGGACTTTAGAAACTACTGGAATTGAAGTTTGATAAATGAGTTAGTTTCTAATGTTATACATCGTTGATTTGTGAATCAAAGGTGACAAGAAGGAAGTAGATCCAGGGGCTGTTAAACAGATGGGCTTGGTGATTCATGATCAGGAGTAAATCCTTATAACTATGAGTGTAATTGTATTGGTTAACTCGGAATTGTAGGTTGATTTTCTTTAAGATTTATGAATAGTTGTTTAAGGCTAAGGATGCTTATGTATGCTTTTGTTGATTGAGCTACATAAGGTAAGTACACCACGATAAATGGTGCTTGTTTACTAAATTCTTACATAATGTTGATTGTGAACAATTTGGGTTGTCGTAGTTACTATCATTGGTTGCTTGTGTATCTAGGTAGAGTAATTAATGAAATAAAAACTTACATTAAGCCTTGATTAGTATTGGTCCTAGCTTGTTTGGCATGCCAAAGTTCCTGAGCTCAGCTTGTCATGGACTACGGTCCTTTGATGGTACTATGGTACCCTTGAATATAATTAATCTATGAAAATATCAATGGTAATGTCCACCATTGCTTGTGATTTGCTTCGAATAAAGGATTGTTCCTAGGCAATTATCTAATCAAGGCTAATAATAACAACAAATAGTTGCTTGAATTTAGTGAATCAATGAGTAATTGATGTACATGATTTATTCATGATTGATATATTGATCAATTTCCCCACGTGAATCTTGTGCCGAAAATGGATTTTCCTTGGAAGCTAAGGAATACTTGTTAATGTCTTGGTATGGCCTATTGAGCTCTGAAACATGAGTTGTTTCTAATGTTGTCTCGAGCTTGTTAGACTCTTCTTGTATAATCAATATTATGTAGATAAGTTGCTTGTTTTAATAGTTTACACTCATATTGTAAAATAAATTATCAAAGCCGAGATTCTAATAGCTCACCTTGATCTTTTTAGGAGAAGTTGATATCTGATTTAGTCTTGGGAAGTTGCACATGGTCTCAAGAAGATATTTGAAAGTATGTTTTGTATTTAGATTATGGACTCCTAGGAGGTGGCACTAGAATGTAAATCTAAGTTATGTTATTAAGATCGTGTATATGATATGTCTGACCTTGTAGCTTTGTTTGATTATGGTTAATCTTGGTAGTGAATGCTATCGATGTGTGTTAGATTTGAATAGTTGGGGCATGCATTGATATGATATTAGTAACCCTATTGATAGTGCTTGATATTTTCAAGTAGGACTTCTAATGAATCATGAATTAATTTGTGATTAATCTAGAAGTTAGGAATTGAATTTGGTTGATAAGATTAGAACTATTTATGAATAACTATTGCTTTAAAATTAGATGTTGGGTTGAGATACATGTTATAATTGTCATCCATTTTAGAATATTACATAGAACTATAATAGGGATTATATATATATATAATCGAAGTACCCTAAAAGAAGTTATCAGCATCCTTTCTTGAGGTTCCCATGTATGCTAGAAATTTTCTTTATCCAATTCGATCAAGATGCTAAGGAAATCTTATGCATTAAGTAAGTTTAGACAGCCCTTTCTTTTATGATTCGATTGATTAATAACAATATCATTAGAATCTTTATTAATTCAGACTTTTGAGTTGCTTGATTTGTTCTACAATTCCTCTAGAAGTTCGAATATTGGCTTGGATGTTATGTTACTTTGTTTTCCTCCTTTAGTTAGTTAATACCTTCTAGGTTCTTTGTGAAGGTATTACAATTTTGGTATCAGAGCTAAGGTTTAGTCGATCCTTAGACTAAACCGGTTTAGGTTGTGACACTTAGGAGTTGAATTTAAAGCATGCTTGTGACAATATATAATTAAGCCTTCCTTGAATGTTTATTTCAGATGTCTGAAACATATTTGTCCCGGGATAGAAATAGCTCGACTGGCTCCTCCAATGAAGGACGAAGTGTTAGATTAAATAAAGAACAAACAAATCCTTAGAAGGCTGCGGAACCACAGCCTGAGGCTCCTCAAATGAATCAGATCCAAAGAGAGTGCTTCCTAAGCATGACAAAAATGTTTAATCAATTTGTTACTACCTTGAAACAAAATGATCCCCCAGCACCTATAGGGATTCAAACTAGGGCCCCGATTGATAAATTGGCTCAACATCGAGGCTATACCTTTGCGGGATTTGATGACAAAAATCCCAAAGTGCAGAATATTGGTTCGAAACTACCATTAGAATTCTAACCAAAGAACTCATGTGTTCAGATGAACACAAGTTAGAGTGTGTTGAAGCTCTATTAGCCGATGAAGCTTTGAGTTGGTGGGAGACTACAATTCTCACGGCCCCGAATGAGGCAATTACATAGGATTTCTTCTTGAAAGAGTTTCGAAAGAAGTATGTGAGCGAGCAATATTTAGCCGAAAAGAGAAGATATTTCTTGTACTTGAAGAAAGGGGGAAGACCAATTGAGCAATATGTTAGTGACTTCTATAAATCTGCAAATATAGGTCGGAGTACATCAAGAAAGAAGAGGATAAGTGCATAATGTTTATCAAGGGGTTGAATGATGAACTAAGTCCAATGTTTATGGCTTTCGGAATTATCGACTTCCAAGATCTGGTGAACCGAGCAATCGCTACGGAAGCTAAGTTAAAAGCTGCCGACAAAAGGAAGGAGAACTACTCCAGAAAAGGTAAGAGACCGAGTGATAGAGTAGCGCAATCTTGGATTTGGAAGCCTTCAATCAAGTTGTTGCAAGAACTAGGAGCTCTAGACTCAATCAAGGAAGTTTGGGCAGATCTGAAAATTCAAGAGAAAAGAGAAGGGATTTTCTTGAAATTTTCAGATTTAAGGCTGGAAATTTAAAGAAAGAAAGACAAGATGAAGGATTAGATGATAAGAAATAAGAATATAAATAAAAAGATGAGAAAAGATTAAGAAGAAGATAGGTAAAACAAATCTGAAAATTCTAGTTTTGTTTATGGAATTATGGAAGATGGTGTGAAGGTTGAAGATGAAGATGGCTTGCGAATTGTTGATGTTGTTTTGTCCTCGGTACCCTCTTAGACTCAATTATCTATGCAAGCAACCTCAAGCGGCTCTAACCCACCCTCCTAGATACAAGTACCTAGGCAAGCAAGAGTGTGAAGATGATCTCCCTCACAAGAACTCGATGATCTTATGTTGAAGATGGCTTCTAGACAAGTTTACCGAACACTTGCAAACTCAAAGAATACTAAAATCTCCAAAGAGAACTTTTTATTAATCAATGAAATCTCTCTTACAATGATGGAGGCTTCATCCTTGTATAGGTGAAGGATAGACAAAGTAATTTAACTTCTACTAAAACAAGGAAAACCTAATCTAATAAAAAAATAACAGCCTTTAAACTCCTTGTGCTTGTGTGGCAAGGAATAGAGTGATAAGGCAAGTGATAAGCTGATAAGGGCTGGGTGGCTGGTTCCTAAAGTATATAAAACCCTAAAAACATCATTTAAATGTTAATAATTAGGTTGGGTTAAGTTTAATTAGTCCAAAGCCTTATATGTTAGCTTTTGGGCTGAATTTTACAAAATCTCGTAATAATCCCGTATCCAATTTTCTGCATGCGCAGTCTTCAGTAAATTGGATGTACCTTGAGTTCCCCCGATGTCTGATTGATGCGTTTCAAGATGCGTTGGAAAGTTAACTGAATGATGGGAAATTTGTTAGGAGACAACTCGACCCAGAAATGCCTGGATCCCATCCGAAAACCCGTCGCAAGCTAGCTAACTTTCCAGACTTCACAAACAGATTCAGTTTCTTGTCCAAGATGCATTGTTTTTGACCTCCTATGCGTGCATTGTTTTGGCCATTATTGTTTGCATCGAACAAATTCAGCTTCTTGTCCAATATGAGTAATTTAACCCCGCTCATGCATGTATCACCGAGGAACGACAACAAGACCTTTTGGTCATCTAAGAAATCCAAAAGTTAAGGAGGAAACTATTCCAATCAAACTCCTTCTCAAAAGGGGAATTTCATACCCAAGCCCCAGTCTATGATCAGAAACTCGACATCGGCCATGTCTATTGTTAGCTCGGGAAACTCAGTTAGAGAATTCTAATCTCGCCTTTGCCAACATTGCCAGAATTTCCATTCGGGTCTTTGTAGGAAGAAATCGAATGCTTGCTACCAATGTGGAAGTTTGGATCATTTTGTTAGAGATTGCCCTCAAATTGGGAACAAGACTTCGGTTAAGGTAGCTTACAATTCTATGCATGTTCAATCACCCAAAGGCAAAGGACCAAAGCAAGCTTACTCAGGGAATTTGGGAAGGACCCAAGGTCAAGCTCCTACATCTACACATCAAGAATCTCGAGCCCCTACTCGCGTATATCACATCAAAGGACGAGACGAGGAAGATACACCTGATGTTATCGCAGGTACAATTGAACTCAATAATAATTCTGTTTATGCTTTGGTTGACCCGGGATCTACCCATTCATTTATTTGCTCTCCCTTGCTTGAAAGGCTTAACATGAAATTTGAATTAGTTGAACAAGGGTTAGAGGTTTCTAATCCTTTAGGAGGTATTGTAATCTTAAAACTCATTTGTAAAAATTGTTCCCTTTCCATACAAAATATTTCCTTTCCAATAGATCTTTATGCCTTACCTTATTGTGAATTTGACTTGATCTTGGGGTTAGACTAGTTAGGGAAGCATAGAGCTTGGGTTGATTGTCAAAACAGAAAACTATATCTTAGGGGGTTAGAAAGAGAATAAATACTCCTTCTTCACTCGAAACCCAAACAGTCGAACCCCCTAATTGCTAATATACTTGGAGTTGTTAAAACCGAATTTGATGTTAATTCGTTACCAATTGTGTCTGATTTTGCTGATGTTTTTCCTGAGGAACTTCCGAGATTGCTCCCCAACCTAAGAGGTGGAATTTAGAATCGAGACTCAACCTGGAATCAACCCTATATCCATTACTCCTTATAGGATGGCCCCAGTTGAATTGAAAGAACTTCAAAAGCGATTGCAAGATAAATGATTTATTCAACCTAGTTCGTCTCCGTGAGGAGCTCCGATTCTCTTTGTTAAGAAGAAGGATGGTTCTATAAGGCTTGCATAGATTATCGACAACTTAATCAAGTTACAATCAAGAACAAGTACCTCTTCCCAAGATTGAAGACTTGTTTGATCAGTTGAAAGGTGCATCTGTGTTTTCCAAGATCGATCTAAGATCTGGATATTATCAAATGAAGGTTAAGGAATATGATATACCCAATACTGCTTTCTGGACTCGATACGGCCATTACGAGTTCTTTGTAATGCCTTTTGGCTTAACAAATGCCCCTGCTGCATTTATGGATCTCATGAATCGAGTCTTTAAACCTTATCTAGACAAGTTTGTTGTAGTTTTCATCGATGACATCCTCGTCTATTCAAAGGATAAATCTAAACAGTCGAAACATCTTGAGATAGTCCTGCAAACTCTCAGGGAGAATAAACTCTTTGCCAAGCTATCTAAGTGTGAGTTTTGGTTACCCGATGTATCTTTTCTAGGGTATGTGATTCTTCTGTAGGGATTAAGGTTGACCCGAAAAAGATTCAATCGATAACTGAATTGAGATCTCCAAGGAATGTTATTGAAGTTCAGAGTTTCCTTGGTTTAGCTGATTATTATCGAAGATTTGTGAAAGGCTTTTCTATCCTTGCCGCCCCATTAACCAAATTGCTTCGTAAGGAAACACCATTTGTTTGGTCAGAAAAACAACAAAGAAGTTTTGACTAATTGAAGGAGGTACTTACTTGAGCCCCAATTTTGACCCAACCAAAATCGGGAAAAGAATTTACCGTATTTAGTGAGGCATCTCACTTGGGTTTGGGTTGTGTTCTTATGCAAGACAACAACGTTGTACTTATGCTTCCCAATAGTTAAAATCTCACGAGCTCAATTATCCAACTCACAATCTCGAGTTAGCTGCAGTAATCTTTGCCTTGAAGATATGGAGACATTATTTATATAGAGAGAAATGTTATTTGTTCACCGATCATAAAAGTTTGAAATACTTCCTAACTCAAAAGAGCTCAATCTTCGACGACGAAGATGGATCGAACTGCTAAAAGACTATGATTTGGTCATAGATTATCACCCGGGCAAAGCCAATGTTGTAGCTGATGCACTTAGTCGACAACATTTTAGTGGTAATTTTTGAACAAACTACTTCCCTTCCTTCTATCTTTCGAAAGATTAAAATGGTCTTTGTCTAAAAGCTTGTCTTACCCTTTTGTAGCTTCAAACTCTATAAACGCCCATTTTTAAGTGTCCAAAATGCAAGGATCAATGGCCATCATTCGAATTCAATCAGACCATGTACCTAGAATTCGATTACTTCAACAATCGTATCCTAAACTACAAGAAATTGAGCTTAAACTTAAGAATGGTACCAAATCAGATTTATCTTTAAGAGAGGATGCATTAGTTTATTTCCGGAATAGAGTATGTATTCCTAATAATCCTGCATTGAGAAAAGAAATTTTACAAGAGGCTTACAATAGCCATTTCTTAATACATATGGGATCAGTGAAGATGTATAAAGATCTCATGGACTTGTATTGGTGGCCAAGAATGAAATCCGCTATTACGGACTTTGTATGTAAATGCTTAGTTTGTCAAAAAGTAAAAGCCGAACACCAAGTTCCTTCGGGTTTGTTGCAACCTATTGATATACCTCAATGGAAATGGGAGCAGATCACGATGGATTTTGTTAGTGGATTGCCCTTGTCCCCAAAGAAAAACGGTGTCATTTGGGTGATGTGGATAGATTTTCAAAATTAGCTCACTTCCTCCCTGTTCGAATGAGCATGAGTTTGGAACAATTAGCAGAGTTGTACATTCAGGAAATAATAAGACTTCATGGCATTCCTATTTCCATCATCTCAGACCGAGACTCTAGATTCACTTCTAGATTTAGGAAGTCCTTGCAAAAAGCTCTCGTTCAAAAATTAAACTCAGTACGGCCTTTCACCCCAAATAGATTGTCAGTCTGAAATAATCATTCAAGTTTTGGAGGATATATTCAGGGCTTGCATACTTGATTTTGACAAGAGTTGGGAGAAAATCTTGCCTTTAGCCGAATTTTCCTACAACAATAGTCACCAATCTTCTATTCGAATGGCACCTTTTGAAGCTTTATATGGACGGAAATTTAGAACCCCTTTATGTTGGTCGGAGTTGGGTGAGAACAAAACCTTGGGACCGGAACTACTCCGTGAAACAAAAGAGCAAATAAAAGTCATTTGTAGTCGATTAAAAGAAGCCTTTGACCGGCAAAAAGCTTATGTTGATCGTAAGAGAAGGGACATTCAATATCAAGTGGGAGATAGAGTGTTTCTTAAAGTCTCACCTTGGAAGAAGATCTTTAGATTTGGGAAAAAGGGCAAACTCAGTCCTCGTTTTATCAGACCTTTCGAAGTTGTAGAAAGGATAGGCCCTGTTGCTTATCGAATATCCTTACCTAAAGAATTCAACATAATACATAATGTATTTCATGTGTCCATGCTACGTAGCTACCGGTCTGATCCATCACATATTCTCGAGCCTGATGAAGTAGGAATTGAATCCCAACATGACGTATGATGAAGAGCCTATTCAATTTATTGATCAAAAGAATAGAAGGCTTCGAAATAGAAATATATCTCTTGTCAAAGTGTTAATTTACGAGTTTTATGGGGGCTGGAAACTGCCCTGCTCAAGCAGTTTCTTTAGAGGACTGCTTTAAGGGAAAAATAACTATTAATAAGATACATTTTAGGTGCAAGTAAGGAAATTAGAATATGGTAAGTTACTTGAATGTTTAGTGGGCTTATAAGCTTGATAAAAAAGGTGTTAAACACATTATAAGGGGTAAGGACTAGTATGTGGGCAGATTCGAACCTTTTTGGTTTAAGATGGATAGCTTTGTAACATAAAGGTAATTGACCAATGTTATGCTTGTCAAGGAGTTGGGTGACTATAACTTGATAATTATATGTAGATACATTCTTGAAAGGAACTTATGAGGTTCTTGGACTTTAGAAACTGCTAGAATTGATGTTTGATAAATGAGTTAGTTTCTAATGCTATACACGTTGATTTGTGAATCAAAGGTGACAAGAAGGAAGCAGATCCCGGGGATCATGAGTAAATCCTCATAACTGTGAGTGTAACTGTATTGGTTAACTCGGAATTGTAGGGTGATTTTCTTTAAGAATTACGAATTGTTGTTTAAGGCTAAGGATGCTTATGTGTGCTTTTGTTGATTGAGATACATAAGGTAAGTACACCAAGGTAAATTGATAAATGCATGAGCGGGGTCAAATTACTAATATTGGACAAGAAGCTGAATTTGTTCGATGCAAACAATAAAAGCCAAAACAGCGCACGCATAGGAGGTCAAAAACGATGCATCTTGGACAAGAAATTGAATCTGTTTGTAAAGTCTGGAAAGTCAGCCAACTTGCGACGAGTTTTTGGATGGGATCCGGGCATTTCTGAGTCAAGTTGACTTCTAACAAATTGTCCGACATTCAGTTACCTTTCCAGCACATCTTAAAACGCGTCAATCAAACATCAGGAACTCAAGATACGTCCAATTTACTGAAGACTACGCATGCAGAAAACTGGATACGGGATTATTACGGGATTTTGTAAAATTCAGCCCAAAAGCTGACATATAAGCTTTGGGCGAATTAAACTTAGCCCAATATATTTATTATCATTTAAATTGATGTTTTTAGGGTTTTATATACTTTAGGAACCAGCCACCCAGCCCTTATCAGCTTATCACTTGCCTTATCACCCTATTCCTTGCCACATAAGCACAAGGAGTTTAAAGGCTGTTATTTTTTATTATTTTTAATTAGATTAGGTTTTCCTTGTTTTAGTAGAAGTTAAATTACTTTGTCTATCCTTCACCTATAAAAGGATGAAGCCTCCATCATTGTAAGGGAGATTTTCTTTGATTTATGAAATATTTAGTGAGTTTGTTTTTACAAGTGTTGATTACTTGTGCCTTCGAAGTCTTCTTCAACAAAAGTTCGACGAGTTCTTGTGAGGGAGATCATCTTCACACTCTTGCTTGCCTAGATAATCGCGTCTAGGAGGGTGGGTTAGAGCCGCTTGAGGTTGCTTGCTTAGATAATTGAGTCTAAGAGGGTGCCGAGGAAAAAACAACATCAACAATTCACAAGCCATCTTCATCTTCAACCTTCACACCATCTTCCATAATTCCATAAACAAAGCTGGAATTTTCATATTTGTTTTACCTATCTTCTTCTTAATCTTTTCTCATCTTTTTATTTATATTCTTATTTCTTATCATCTAATCCTTCATCTTGTCTTTCTTTCTTTAAATTTCCAGCCTTGAATCTGAAAAATTCAAGAAAATCCCTTCTCTATTCTCTTGAATTTTCAGATCTACCCAAACTTCATTGATTGAGTCTAGAGCTCCTAGTTCTTGCAACAACTTGATTGAAGGCTTCCAAATCCAAGATTGCGCTACTCTATCATTTGGTATCAGAGTTGGGACGATTCTTGACAAGAATTTTGGCGTTTTTGGGTGAAAAACTCGAAAATTAGGGAAAATTCGTCAAATTCAAACGAGCGAATTTTGAGCTGAAAATTTCCAGATCAGATCTACACATTTGGAGGAGTCACCACATAAAATTTTAGAATTTTTTGACATCGGGAACACTTCGAACGAAGTAGATTAAGTTGCTGCAAAATTCTAGGGTTTTCGGGGGTTTTCTAATTTTCTTTCATTCTTAGCCATTAGTTTTCGTTTGTTTTAGCTTTTATTGCTTCTTACACATCTTCTAACACCTTATTGTTTCCTTTGTGTTAGTAGGACTAAAAGTTGCATACTCTTCTTTCTCCTTGCAACTATAATTCTATTGGTGTCTAACCTTTTCTTTGGATTCTTAAAGCAATTAGGATGTTTTATTCTCTTTTCAACACGCGTTATTGTATACCAATAAATATTTTTCGGTCACGATGTAGGATACAAGGTAATCTATGTTCTTTAATTATTGATGGTGATAGTCGTGTAAACTTAGTGAGCAGCTTCATTGTTGATGCACTCAATCTACCATGCCAAGAACACCCTAAGCCGTATCATCTTCAAGAGTTTAATAGTGGACCGGATATGAAGGTAACCGAACGTTGTTTAATCTCTTTTACTCTTGGAAGCTATTGCGATGATGTGTGGTGTGACGTGGTTCCTATGGAAGTCACCCACTTGCTATTAGGAAGACCTTGGAAAAATGATCGTGGCGCTGTCCATCGAATCAATACAAATGGATACTCGGTTGTGCACCAAGGCTAGAAGCTCTCGTTTGCTACAATAGAGCCGGAAAAAGTAGATGAAGAAATAGCGAAAGCAAAAAAACAATGTGAGAGGATAAAACGAAAAAGATTGGAAGCACAAAAGGCTGAATCAATTGACAACACGAATGCAACCGACCATGAAGACATCCCAAAACCATAAGGTACACATGATTCTCTTCGTACTTCTACTTCTAGCATTTGTGCAAATGTTGATATTGGATAAGGACCATCTCCCAAACAAAAGGATAGTGATAGTGATAGTGAACACATTAGACAAGATGACAATGCTTCTAATCCCTCATGTGAAGTAGCAGGTCCACTTGCTATACTCTCATCACCTCCCCACAAAGAAAGTAAGTATAATTCTAACCCTTCATTTGATTATTGTCCTATCGTTTCGTTAGAAACACTTTCTCCTCTACAGAAATTGTACATTGATGATAATTTTTGTGAGGGATATGGGATGTGAGATACAAAAGACTGAGAGTGAAAAAAGTCAAATTAACGGCCCAAATTTGGTGAGTGAAAATACATATGAGGTAAAAGTCACACAAAGCCCAAAAGAAAAAGACAAGAAAAAGAATACGATGAGTGATTTTGTTTTGACTAATCCTTACAAATGTTCGAGTAGTGTTGTCTTATTTTTTCAGGATTTTGTTGAACCATTGAGAGGAGCTCAATTAGATCACTCCACATACAACAAAGAAGCCTTTTCAATTGAAGTTGATGATTGTTCTCTCATTGCCGATTTAGATTCGAGGACGAATCCTTTTGAGGAGTGGGGGAATGATACATGCATGAGCGGGGTCAAATTACTAATATTGGAGAAGAAGTTGAATTTGTTCGATGCAAACAATAAAAGCCAAAACAGCGCACGCATAGGAGGTCAAAAACGATGCATCTTGGACAAGAAATTGAATCTGTTTGTAAAAAGTCTGGAAAGTCAGCCAACTTGCGACGAGTTTTTGGATGGGATCCGGGCATTTCAGAGTCAAGTTGTCTTCTAACAAATTGTCCACCATTCAGTTACCTTTCCAACGCATCTTGAAACGCGTCAATCGGACATCAGGAACTCAAGATGAGTCCAATTTACTGAAGACTGCGCATGTAGAAAACTGGATACGGGATTATTACGGGATTTTGTAAAATTCAGCCCAAAAGCTGACATATAAGGCTTTGGACGAATTAAACTTAGCCCAATATATTTATTATCATTTAAATTGATGTTTTTAGGGTTTTATATACTTTAGGAACCAGCCACCCAACCCTTATCAGCTTATCACTTGCCTTATCACCCTATTCCTTGCCACACAAACACAAGGAGTTCAAAGGCTGTTATTTTTTATTATTTTTAATTAGATTAGGTTTTCCTTGTTTTAGTAGAAGTTAAATTACTGTCTATCCTTCACCTATAAAAGGATGAAGCCTCCATCATTGTAAGGGAGATTTTCTTTGATTTATGAAATATTTAGTGAGTTTGTTTTTACAAGTGTTGATTACTTGTGCCTTCGAAGTCTTCTTCAACATAAGTTCGACGAGTTCTTGTGAGGGAGATCATCTTCACACTCTTGCTTGCCTAGATAATCGTGTCGAGGAGGGTGGTTTAGAGCCGCTTGAGGTTGCTTGCTTAGATAATTGAGTCTAAGAGGGTGCCGAGGACAAAACAACATCAACAATTCACAAGCCATCTTCATCTTCAAGCTTCACACCATCTTCCATAATTCCATAAACAAAGCTGGAATTTTCATATTTGTTTTACCTATCTTCTTCTTAATCTTTTCTCATCTTTTTATTTATATTCTTATTTCTTATCATCTAATCCTTCATCTTGTCTTTCTTTCTTTAAATTTCCAGCCTTGAATCTAAAAAATTCAAGAAAATCCCTTCTTTATTCTCTTGAATTTTCAGATCTACCCAAACTTCATTGATTGAGTCTAGAGCTCCTAGTTCTTGCAACAACTTGATTGAAGGCTTCCAAATCCAAGATTGCGCTACTCTATCATAAATGGTGCTTGTTTAATAAATTCTTACATAATGTTGATTGTGAACAGTTTAGGTTGTTGTAGTTAACCAATAGGAACTATCATTCGGTTCTTGTGTATCTAGGTAGAGTAATTAATGAAATAAAAACTTACATTAAGCCTTGATTAGTATTGGTCCTAGATTGTTTGGCATGCCAAAGTTCCTGAGCTCATCTTGTTATGGACTACGGTCCTTTGATGGTACTATGGTACCCTTCAATATAATTGATCTATGAAAATATCAATGGTAATGTCCACCATTGCTTGTGATTTGCTTCGAATAGAAGATAGTTCTTAGGCAATTATCTAATCAAGGCTCATAATAACAACAAATAGTAGCTTGAATTTAGTGAATCAATGAGTAATTGATGTACATGATTTATTCATGATTGATATATTGGTCAATTTCCCCACATGAATCTTGTGCCGAAATTGGATTTTCCTTGGAAGCTAAGGAATACTTGTTAATGTCTTGTTATGGCCTATTGAGCTCCGAAACGTGAGTTGTTTCTAATGTTGTCTCGACCTTGTTAGACTTTTCTTGTATAATCAATGTTATGTAGATAAGTTGCTTGTTTTAATAGTTTGCACTCATATTGTCAAATAAATTATCAAAGCCAAGATTCTAAAAGCTCACCTTGATCTTTTTAGGAGAAGTTGATATCTAATTTAGTCTTGGGAAGTTGCACAAAGTCGCAAGAATATATTTGAAAGTATGTTTTGTATTTAGATTATGGACTCCTATAAGGTGGCATTAGAATGTAAATCTAAGTTATTTTATATTGAGTACTTTTGGATGCTTGTATATGGCCCTTAAGATCATGTATATGATATGTCTGACCTTGTATCTTTGTTTGATTATGGTTAATCTTGGTAGTGAGTGCTATCGATGTGTGTTAGATTTGCATAGTTGGGGCATGCATTGATATGATAGTAGTAACCCTATTGATAGTTCTTGATGTTTTTAAGTAGGACTTCTAATGAATCATGAATTAATATGTGATTAATCTAGAAGTTAGGAATTGAATTTGGTTGATAAGATTAGAATTGTTTATGAATAACTATTGCTTTAAAATTAGATGTTGGGTTGAGATACATGTTATAATTGTCATCCATTTTAGAAGATTACATTGAACGATAATAGGGATTATATATATATATATAATCGAAGTACCCTAAAAGAAGTTATCAGCATCCTTGCTTGTGGTTCCCATGTATGCTAGAAATTTTCTTTATCCAATTCGATCAAGATGCTAAAGAAATCTTATGCATTGAGTAAGTTTAGACAGCCCTTTCTTTTATGATTCGATTGATCAATAGCAATATCATTAGCATCTTTATTAATTCAGACTTTTGAGTTGCTTGATTTGTTCTACAATTCCTCTAGTAGTTCGAATATTGGCTTGGATGTTATGTTACTTTGTTTTCCTCCTTTCGTTAGTTAATAACTTCTAGGTTCTTTGTGAGGGTATTACATAATCCATTTTGAAGTTAACAATCCTTAATTAGTTAGGTTTCATGCTCAGATGTCAAATTTCAACTTAAAATGACCATCCGAACTCATTTAATTGTATGCAGAACAATTAGGGACAAGAATAGAAGAATCTAAAACCTTTCATATAAAAAATAATAGACATAATGACCTGGCGTAAATATATGGTCCTAATGTGTACAGATATGCGCGGGGCATATCGATACGGTCCCTAGGCGTATTGATACACCTCTACCTATACCGATACACAGCCCAAAAATACACTTACCCGTATCGATACACTTTTACCCGTAACGATACGTAGGCCAAAAATACAGTTACCTGTATCGATACACCTCTACCCGTACAAATACAACCGGGCCTAAAATGCCTAATTTTGCTATTTTTTTGTACAATCAAGGGTCCAAACATGTTCTATCAAACCCCAAATATATACACAACAATTCTAAAGATTAAACCATGTTAAAACATCACAGAAACATGATCAAATCATGGCATCTTACTTCAAACAGAAATCTAGAGGCATGCTTCCTAGAAAACAACCAACCACCATACGAAACATAATTCCAAGGCAACAACCAAGCATATAAGGCCAATTACAATCCAAAACAAAAATACAAACTTGCTCAAATAGGGAGTTTAGGAAAACCCTCCTAAAACAACATTGAACCTCATTGCCTTTATTACTACTAGTCTAAAGTAAGATCATACTTTCAAATAGTCGAAGCCCTTGGTTTTCCCCTCGCTTGCTCGCTACCTCCAACCTTTAATTCTCTGTTTGATGGACAAATAGAGCGTAAGCACACAAGGCTTAGTGAGGAGTGCTCAAAATACACACCATCAATGCAATTAAAACCGGTTTCCAACTCACAAAGAGTCCATCATTTAAAACCACTTTCAAAACATTATCATGCCTTTTAAGCCAAAACATGCTTACAAGCACTTCACATATAATTAAAAATCCATTTGAAAACAATAAACCATCTTGTTTTCAAAACATTCTTTACTACCGAAGCACTGTCTCACTTGTTTCGACAACAAATCATTCATAACAACCATATGCATCAAAGTCATTTATAACTCTTTATCACATTTAACTCATATCCCTGGATAGACTTGCCTCTATCCTTACATGTTCGAATACACAGATTTCTCATGGTGGGCTCACCTCTACCAAATCTCATACCTTGATTTTTAGTTAAACCGCAAGATACCATCACAATGGGCTACCTAGTTAAACCACATACCCAAGTGATAACCCAATAGTCCGAGTAGCCTAGTTAAACCTCCTTTCCTCAAGGACCATGGCACAATCGATTTTGTATATTATAGTGCACTTTAATCCTATGCCTAGCCAACTATATCTGACACTTTCACAATACGTCACATAGCCAATATATCATTTCCAAATACACTTACTTACTGTTTTCCAATGCATTTCTCAAAATCATTTCATATGCAAAACCACATTGCCAAAAGCAGCAACACATTCCTTTCAAGGACTGAATCTCAATGCTCATAGGCATTCATCAATTTGTTTAAAACATAACATATTAATCCAAAACAATGTATTTGGAGTAAGTAAATCAATCCACGTTTAAAACCAAAACATGAAAAATCAACCATGTTTGAACCAACATGAAATCCACAAGCTCATCTCGAAACCAATAACCAAGCAAAGTAAAAACGACTTACGCTTGAGCTTAGTTAAGCTTGTTAGGCTATAACTAAACCCCCACAATCCAATGATCACACCTTTAAAGTGCTTTAACGCGTTTAAACACTCGCTAACAACGCAAAGCCTCATTCGTTGATACAAATTATCCTTCCAAAGCTTCTTAAGCGACACTTCAAACTCGAGGATCAACCTCCCCTGATTCCACCACACAAAAATAGAGGATCCAATGCATCAAAATGCATTCACAAACCCAGCAACATCAAGACACAACAATCCTCTACAAACACTAGCCAAAACCTTTCCAAAACTACCGAAAATAACATCAAAAACCTTCTACACTTAACCAAACAAAAACCTAAAGGTTTAATCCATCAATTAACTTCCATTGACATCCAAAAGCAACCTAACATCATCCTTATACTTCCAGCATTCATTAATCAACCAAAACTCACCAAAAACACAACACTAGCAACCTAACCAATTAGAGATTCACATAGTTTTAGGATTCCAATGTTAAAGACAACTTATTAACATTAAAAAAACATCAAAATTATGATTATAATCAATCAAGAACTCGATAAAATAGATCTAAAACGAAAATCACTTAATCTCATCAATTAAACCTTAATTTAACCAATTTCCATAATTAAATCCTTAAAACTCCTTAGAAAAGAAGCTCACCTCTAATGTTGACTTTCCCCCTTAATTGTATTGATTTACATGAGAAAACAAGATTAAAAAATAAGGTTTTGATAGGAAGCAATTAAGAACTCATTTGACATTTAAAGATTGAAGAAATCAAGAAGTTACCTAAAGATTTTGAAGAAGAGAAGAGTGTTTGGCTGAAGAGAATTTGAGAGAAAATCTTTTAGAGAAAAGTTAGTTAGGTAAAGTTTACTTAGGGAATTAATTATAAAATTAATTTCCAAAATCTATATATACTCTTCTCAAATGTTTTAAAATAGACAATTAAGGAGAAAATTCTAATATTAGACTTTGGGCAAATAGCTCCTTAAAGATTCAAAGTTTTGACCCTTTTCAAAACAGTCACTAAAAATAGTTTTCACTCTTTACATTTTGGTCACTAGCCAAAATGTCAACTTTCCAAATTCTATTCTTCAAAACTAACTTTACCAAAAATATTTATATATTAAATAGTTATTTTTAGATATTTTTCCCAAATATTTTCTCACTCAAAAATATTTATTTCAATTTTAATCCAAAAACTGACTCAAATCTCTAATCCAGTCCACTGGACCGTCTAATCAACCTCGAAACTCTAGGCCCAAAACTGGGGCGTTAAAGTTCCTACCAGGGAAAGTTAAATGGAGCAAACACAACTCACCTAGTGTACCCAACTAGCAAAACATATTAAAGTGTCCCTCAATAGTTTGCCTTTGGCATCGAGTTAAAATATAAATTCATCTTTTTTCATTCTTTTTGTCAATTTTTATTGGAGATTTTAGCCTTTATTCTAACATTGAGCATTTAGTTAATTTTTTCATTAATTTTTGCTAAGGCATAAGAGAGTCGACCTAGAATATCCTAAGGCTTCTTAATCTTTTAGAAGCATGCAACGTGTCAAATATAAGCTACAACCGTTTCAACCCTGAGATCAAATCACTAGAGCTCTTAACATATTGCAAACACATTAAGCATAAGTTCATCATAGGAATATCATCATCCATGCATCAGTAATTTCGTCACAATAGAACCATAGCAGAGAGAACCTAAAAACCAACAAAGTATATACAAATCTAATTTTGTCTTACCTAAGACAATATATTAAAGGAATTTCTTTTACCTAAGACAATCTCCCCCAAACTTAAGAGAAGCATTGTCCTCAATGCAAACAAAATATACACATGAAAAATTAAAAAAAAATAAAATGTAAAAAATAAAACTAAAAAAATTACCCAAGGAGTTATTGGGCGTGAGAAGGTGGAGTGCGTTCTTGGTACATGTGACCCTTGCCTTTGTCCCTAGCAGTCAATGCCCGTTTGGCAGGACGATTGGAGGAAGCAACATCTAGGTCAAGTCTCCGCCAGCGTGTGTGTGGCAGGGCAGGGGAATGGTGTCTTCGCCTCCTTGTTGCATGGGTGGTGGATGCATAGTGGAAGGAGGGGTGTCGAGGTCAACAATATATTGTAGGGGGCTGTGGGAAAGCCACTTGTGATTCTAGAAGTAGCTCATTAAAAAGAGCTCTCACAGCCATATCTCTATCTTGAACATACAAGAAATATGGCTGGGGATAACCATCTATAACTTCCGGCATGGTAGTAATAGGGCTTGGCCATGTGGCCTGTTTGCTTGGCATGAGAGCCCTTTTAGTTCTAGCACTCTAGAAGATAGCATACCTGTTGGAGCCTCGAGGATAATATCCTTGGCCCACTCTCTCACCCGATCCTTCTTTGTAACATCCTAAAACTAGTCTAGGAGAATTCATTCAGTAAGAAGCCATTAATCAAGGAGATAATGAACAGATACAAGCATTCGATTTAAAAAGAATATTTCTTGGTGAACAAGTTTTCATTCGAACAATGAAGAGTTGCTCAAGGGCTCTAGCCAATCGTATTTAATTATTAAGCATTTAGTTATAGCCGAGCATAAGTATTTTAGAAATGTTAAGATATTCACATTTAAGAGACAAAAGGCTAACTTAAAACTATGATTAATCATCCAGTATATCAACATGTCACATATAAGAAAAGAAACCAACCACTATAAGGCAATACAATAATAACAAGGTTCTAAACTTGATTAAAGATTTGCTCTCAAAGTATCTAAAAGAAGTCACTAGTTCCACTACTCAATTCCACCATGCAACAATCGATCACTAAGCCAAAGCATTTTCTTTTCTATATACAATTCCTTAGTCTTATTAATGATTCGGCCCAAATCAGTGCTTAACAAGAGACATCTTTACCAATTATTCCTATCTTAATTAATTTAGTGAATTAAAAACATTTCAATGCACATATTCCATACTAAGACAATCTAAATGATCACTAAAGGCAGCTTGATGATACAATTCTAAGCTCGATCAAGTAGATAATAAGAACACAAGAAATAAACTAGTAACAATCATTCTACCACAACAACCAAAACAACCACAAACATATTAGAGGTTATTTACATACCATAACTATTATGGCCTTACAAAACCAGACAATGACCACAAAATACATACTTTAGTGCCACCATCCTAGGAGTTCTAAACAAAAAGTAATTACACTCTTAACTCCAATAGGTGACTTGATCAAGCTCCTTGAGATTTCAAAGTCCGAATGTTAACCTAAGATGAAGTGAAAGAACATAATTAAGCAATAGCTTAGTAAGTGAGTTCAAGATACAATAAAAAGTTTTCATGGCAACAAAATCATTCACTACCACCCACTTCTATTAGATTCCATAGAATCACACCACTAAAAGCTTATAGAATTCGAACAATTTAATAAATCTCTACAGAAATATCAATTCATTTAAGCTTATTGAATGATGCATAGTTATATATGTTCATACCAAGTAGGAGAAAATAGATATCACAATAATCAAGGGTTTTGAATGCCATGAAGGCTTGTTCATGTCTTATAAACGTATAGTAACCAATCTATTACTAACTCAGTATTGAAATTTCAATACGTTAACAAACCATTTGGTTGTAATACAATACATTTCTTTCAATATAATTGAAGTTAGAATATGTTATTAAACATATCTTAATGATTATAACATTTTGCATTTAACAATTCTTTCTTCTATTTTTTTAACTTTGATTTAGCCTTGAGACTCGACACCTCAGTTTAGATACACGAGTCCCCAACCAAACCGTCGCTTGAAAACAATATGGTACTCAACGTACCGGTCAATCCTTCCTACTGTCGCCAGACGAACAAAAACATACTTCCCTCCTACTGTCACCAAATAGGGACCATTGTCCCTGACTGTAGTCCACCCCGACACCGAGCTCTATGGACTCTATGGCATGTGAACTATATCTATAACGGACTCGAGACAAAGGCTTTCAATATTTGTCATTCTCATCATTTTTATAATATCATTCAAACAATATGCACTTCATGTGCCAATATCCATTTTTCACTAGGGGTCCAATGTTAATTTTACTTACCAGTAATTCAATGTCAATGTTCCCATTCAATACTCAATAACAAATCTTTCAACACTAATATATATATATATATATATATATATATATATATATATTCATTGACCATGTGGATATGCCCCTAAAACTTATCAATAAAATCAATGATTCATTTGGCTACTGATTCGCACTTTTCAACCATAACATTTTTCTATCAATCTTTCATTCCCAATCAATAAATAACATGTTATTTAAATTATTACTTCACTTAGCAAGGATTTCATCATGGCAATTCAATGTACACTAACATGCTTTCAAACAATTTGAAATTATAAGCATTTCCAAGGAAATACTTACCTCAATCCCATGCTTTTTAGCCATGATTAAACATACCATTTTCTCATCAATTATGGCTTAAAGTAACAAACAAAATTTAAAGCTCAGAAAGGTGATACTCCTTTCTGATTCTTTAAACTACACTCACAATTAACTCCAAGCTACTATCGATACCGAATTACGACTCCCTTAATCCTATCAGGTTGTTGATCAACGTGAGCCTTTTTATCTTCAATGTCTTCCCGGTCTATCATGTTTCAATATATATATATATTAGACATTTAACTCAAACAATTTACCTATTCACAATTGTTCATTTAATAACAATACTTTGTAAGATCAATACAACCTAATTAACTCTAATAATAGTCCCAATTTAAAACATGTACAGGCAGTATATATCTTAAGTTAAAACATTCAAATCCTATCATTTTTATATAGCCAATTGTGACCATAATTATAACTCCTTCTAATCTATTTACAAACTCTGCTTTTTTCATGTTTCATTCGAACAAAACTGCCCAATTAGGATGGCATACAACATGTAAAATTTCTAATTGTAATCTAGCCTTATTATCAATTTTAACCATAACAATCGAATCAAACCAACTCTCATCTACCATAGAACATAGTACCATTTCGAAAACACCAATCAATCTATGAAATTTCTCAAGAATTTCATGTATTCCCTTACTCATAACCAATATTTCTTTAATTTAAACTCACTATTTCATTCATCTATTCCAGCCAAGCATTGAATCACAATTTCATTCAATAATTCTTAAGATTCGATAACAATGTCTATTAATCAATCTTGCAATGCTATGAGGAAGGAAGTTTTACATTCTTTAAGATTGATGGAGTTCAATTCTTTAGGACACCAACCCACAAATCTAAAATCGGCAAAGACTCTATTTCTATTCTCACTCTAATCCTTACTATTCAGCCAAGGAGATACAAAGAAGCGTATGACTCCTTTTGAGTCTAGCTGAGTCTCTTTAGGAGACATGTGTAATTACCCTTAAACTCCTAGAGAGTTTACATGTAAAACCACTAATAATTAGTTATGACATAATGATCCTTTATCAAATAGTCTCACAAGTGAACTCTTATTCGATTTTAGTCCCTTAGACAAAATGATTTAGGTAAGTTTTTGGTGTCTCTATCTATTCTTAAATACATTTTCATTCTAATTGATAAATTTTTGAGGTATCACTACTCCCTCCCCCTTAAGAGAAAAATTTGTCCCCGAATTTACCAGCGGAAAAGAGATGCGAGTATTGTCTTTACATAACAGCTTCAGGTTCCCACTTAGCCTCTTCAACGTTGTGATTTCTCCATAAAACTTTAACCAAAGGTACTATCTTATTGCGAAGTCTCTTATTTTCAGTATCAAGTATTTAGACTGGTTCTTCATCATATGATAGATCAGGTTTAAGTTTGACTTCATCAGGCTCCAGAATATGTGAGGGATTAGATCGATATCTTCTTAACGTTGATACATGGAAGACGTTATGAATTATATCAAATTCCTTGGGAAGTGCCAACTTGTAAGCAACTGGACCAATCCTTTCTACAATTTCAAAAGGTCCAATGAAAAGAGGACTTAATTTGCCTTTCTTCCTGAATCTAAAAATTTTCTTCCATAGAGTTACCTTCAAAAATACACGATCCCCTACTTCATGTTGAACATCCCTTCTCGTGGTATCAGCATAAGCTTTCTGTCTGTCAAAAGCTTCCTTCAATCTGTTATGTATTATCTAAACTTGAGATTCTGTTTGTCGAAGTAATTCAGGCCCTAAGACCTTGCTTTCACCCAGTTCAGACCAGAATAATGGAGTTCTGCATTTCCTCCCATATAAGGCTTCGAATGGTTCCATTTTGATGGATGATTTATAACTATTATTGTAAGCAAATTCAACCAATGATAGAGATTTCTCCCAATTTTTTCCGAAGTCGATCACACAAGCTCTGAGCATATCTTCTAAGAACTGAATTACTCTTTCTGATTGTCCATTAGATTAGGGATGGAAGGTAGTACTAAGGTTCAATTTAGTCTCAAAAGCTTTCTAAAGTGTTTTCCAAAATCGAGAGGTAAATCGAGAGTCTCGATCTGATATAATAGATACAGGAACACCATGGAGTCTAATTACTTCCTTTATATATAACTCGGCTAGCTGTCAAGTGTCATATTCATTCGAACAGGTAGAAAATGGGCCGATTTTGAAAATCTATCAACAATTACTAAAATAGCATCATTCTTCCTTGTGAAAGAGGCAATCCCGATACAAAGTCCATTGTTATTCCCTCCCACTTCCACTGAGGGAATTCTATTGGTTGGAGGAGTCCCATAGGCACTCAATGTTCTGCTTTCACCTTTTGACAGGTAAGACACTTGGTCACATAATCAATAATATCAATTTTCATTCTGGTCACCTGTAGACTTCTTTTAAGGCCTTATACATTTTAACTGATTCTGAATGTACAAAAAATGGCTATTATGAGCTTCTTGCAATATTTCTTTCTTCAAGGCATGATCATTGGGCACACAAACTCTATTCCTAAAATAGAGGATACCATTTGGCTTCAGAGAGAATTCAAAGTTCGCTTTGGATTCAATTTTTCTTAGTATTTCCTGAAGCTCAGTGCAACATCGTAATATTCGAACTATGGCTTATTACTTGATAAAAAAGATAGTAATTAGGGTTATAGCTATTGAACTTGGGACTTAATCGAATGAATCAAGACTAGAGGGATATTTCTTTCTGGGAACTAAAATGGAAAGCGAGGAAAACTAGAGTTTTGCATGGCTATCATGAAATATAAAGGGGGCTATACACATGTCTCCTTCCACATGGGAGACCGGTTAATGGAAACAAACAAATATTGTTTGTTTTCTTCATTTGAGACAATGCCGAGACTTATAGAGAGTGAGAGTGAGTTAGAAAAACTTGAAATTTCAAAAGGAGAATCACATGTTGAGGCGATTAGAGAATTGCTAAGATTGTAATGATTTAGACAAGAAGGTAAATGTTATTCTCCATTGTTTGAATCCTAGATTATATAGTTGTTAGGATGAATTATTACCTTTATGATGATTTCTTTAAATTTTCTCATTTTGAAGGTCGAAATTCTTGAATGGTGAAATAGATTGTAAATTAAGGTGTTAAAATGAATAAGAATAGTTTGGTCATTGTATCCTAGATGTTAGTATGTTAGGAAGTTAGTTGCAATTGGGATCATGAATTAAACTCCTGGATTGATCAAGAAGAGATTGTGAATTATAGTTACCAAATAGTTGTAATGCCTGATTAATTAGAGATTTCTCTTGGAGAAATTGTTGGTAGAACTTAAATGTTTGGGGTTGCTTGTTTGAAATACTAATGGAGTGCTGGAATTGTGTTCATAGTATGGATTAAGAAAAGGGTTTAACTATGAGTGTTTAGGGACATTTGAGTTATCAATGAAAGTATTAATTCAAAAAGGGGCTGCCTTGTTTCGATAGCCTTCCAAGGACTGCTATAGAGTCCAAAGTCGACTAGTAAAGGGCTTGTTGAGTAGCATGATATTATAAGAGAGATAACATACATTATCGAACTTAGTAAGAAATAAAATAGGATCTTGATTTATAGTTTATAATGGCTGAATTAAACGATTGATTAAATTATATGAGACTTAAATTCTTGGTAGTGATAATTGGAAATTGAGGCAATGTACACCTGATTTGTTCAAATGGTCTAATAATTTTATTATTATGGTAGACCAAGAAGTAATCGAAGGAAAGAGGGCTGTGGAAGATCAAATTGACACTAGACAAAAGGGGATATCAATCCAAGACCAACCTTAGCTTGGAAGGGAACTTGTGAGTGTAATTTATAGATTAATTTAAGCATAAGGCCATTATAGATTATAAGTTGATCAATATTGTTTTGAGGCTTGCCGCTTTGCTTTCTTATATTTAATTACATTCCGTGTAAGATAAAGACTCAGGTGAGTACTACTTCACTTAAGATGGTTTATTCGATTAAATATAGTCTATTACAAGCTTGTGTATTTTAATAGGACTTGTGATCATAGAATGGTTAAAATAGAACAATTAAATAACATCATTGACTCAAAAATCCATATGAGATTCTGAAATTTAATACAAAGCCTTGATTAGTATTTTCCTAGCTTGTTTGGCATGCCAATTTTCTGAGCTCAGCTTGTTCCGGACTACGGTCCCTTGTCGGTACTAGAGTACCCTTGTTTTAAATCGTCATAAGATGAGATCTCAATGGTTATATTTACCGTTGTTTGTTGATAGTCTATATATGAGAATTGTTTTCTTCCTAGGAATTGTGCTAGTCAAGGCTATTGTCATACAACTCTCGAGTTGCTTGATTAAAAAGAAATTGAACTAGATATTGTAATCAATGGAATACGCTTATTGAGATTTTCAAAATTGTTACTCCTATTAAGAAGCTTGTTATAGATTGAAACACTAAAGAATGTTATGAGAAATTAGTATTATTTGGTGGATGAGTCGAGAGCTTATTTGAAAGTATATACATTAAAGATATGTGATCTTGTAACTACATTACCATGCACCTATCGACTTGATTTAGGGATAACTTAGTTAAACTGCATACACTCATATTGCTATTGATGTAAGGTTTACGATATTAATAACTCACCTCGTGTTTCAGGTCACTTTGAGGCTCGTCAAAGTTCGGGAGTACATCAAGATCACTAAATTTATATATTTTGTATGTTTTGTACCTACATTTTGGACTCCTAGAAGGTGGCACTAGTCTATAATTAGTATGGTTTATTTCATTATCTCCTTCTATGGCTTGTAAATACTAAATTAAGAACTGTGGTTTGGTCGTATGCTTTTAATGTTTAAGGTATGTCTTGAGGAAACTTATTGTCTCTAATTACCACATGCTTGCTTGATTGTCAAATTGGACTCATACTTTCATTCAAATATTCCAAGTAAAGTGGTGGGATTTACATTGACATGGTTATGAGTAGACTCTAGTAGTATGCTTCTTTTTTAAGGATTCGAATTTCATGACTAGTTGTTTGAATGATACATTTAGTTGAATAGCTAAATGATTCACTCCATGTAATTGATAGAGATATAAAACGTAATGTTATTTCCGACTTTGGTGATGTGTTAAAGAAAGCTAATTTTGTGATTCTTCATTGTTTCTATTCGAATAATTGGATCTCTCATACTAGAATGGTTGAGTGTTGGATAATTGTTTGTGCTAGAGGAAGAATCCATCCAATAATTTCTTTGTAACTACAAATGAGTAGATGTTATAGTTGCTTGATATATATATAGTCATAAAAGAATAAATGATCGGACTGTATGATTGTTGGATCCTAAATCTCCTTGCTTCCAATTAAGTTTGTGAGTCCCATAGTTTGATTATTATTGATCAATGTTACCTGAAATAGACTTTTTAATGTTTCAAAATTAGGACCTGATTTACTTAATCGAAATGTATCAAATGTTGATTTTCTTGTTTCTTTGTTGATTGTTTTGAAAGACTTAAGGACCTTTGCATCTAGCCTTAATGGTTAAGCCTCTAACTTGTATCATAAGATACTTGTTTGTTTGATCTTAAAACCTTAGATTGTATCATATCTAAGATGGGCTAGGGGGTATATTACACTCGGGATCATTCTTTTGAAGCATTTTGATTCTTGAATTCAATTCTGAGTGGATTTGGAGCTCAGCTAAGAACTTCTGATTCTTTAGGAGCTTAAAATGGGCATTGAAAGTTGTTGGAGCTACAATCCAAGAGACATTATTAGAGAAGTTAAACACAATGTCCGAATAAGGCAAAATTAATTATGGATAGAATGTGATCTTACCAATAGAACATTTGCAACTGAGTGGGCATAATCTTTAAGCAATTCTACCCACCTTCTTTGTCGGGGATTTAAATCCTTCTGAGTTAAAATGTACTTTAAGCTTTTGTGATCTGTAAATAGGTGACATTTTTCTCCGTACAAGTAATGCCTCCAGATTTTTAAAGCAAACACAACTACAGCGAATTCCAAATCATGTGTCGGGTAGTTTAATTCATGTGGCTTTAATTGCCAGGAAGCATAAACAATTACTTTATCATCTTGCATTAAAACACACCCTAAACTGAGGTGGGAAGCATCACTAAAGACTGTAAAATCTTTTCCCGGTTCAGGTTGATTTAGAACGGAAGCTCAAGTAAGAACCTGTTTCAATTGATCAAAGCTCCTCTGTTGGTTCTTAGCCCATTCGAATGGGATATCCTTCCTTAGGAGTCGAGTTAATGGTGCAGCCAAAATCGAGAACCCTTTTACAAATTTTCTATAATACTTGGCTAAAGCGAGAAAACTTCTAACCTTTCCAATATTTTTTGGTGGTTTCCAATCGACAATGGACTGAATTTTCTTTGAGTCAACCTAATACCTTCTACAGATATCACATGTCCAAGAAAGGACACTTCTAGAAGCCAAAATTTACATTTGTTGAATTTAGCATACAATTGTTTATCCCGAAGAGTTTGCAGTACAATTTTCAAATGACCTGAATGTTCTTCTTTAGTTTTTGAATAGACAAGAATGTCATATATGAAGACTACAACAAACTTGTCTAAATAAGGTTTAAAAACTCGATTCATGAGGTCCATGAAGGCTGCAGGTGCATTTGTTAAGCCAAAAGGCATCACTAAGAATTCATAGTGACCATAACTAGTTCAGAAAGCAATTTTTGGAACATCAACTTCATTGACTTTCAATTGATAATATCCTGACCGTAAATCAATTTTAGAAAATACGATAGCACCCCTTAATTGATCAAATAAGTCTTCAATTCTCGGCAAGGGATATTTATTCTTAATAGTGAGCTGATTAAGCTGCCAGTAATCGATACAGAGTCTCATCGATCCATCCTTCTTCTTTACAAATAAAACTGGGGCTCCCCAAGGAGAAGAACTAGGTCTAATGAAGCCCTTGTCTTGAAGTTCTTGCAATTGGCTCTTGATTTCTTTAAGCTCAACCGGGGCCATACGGTAAGGTGTAGTGGGAACTGATGTTGATCCTGGTTGAACTTCAATGCCGAATTCCATTTCTCTTGATGGAGGTAATCCCAACAATTCCTCAGGAAAAACATGAGGAAATTTGAATACATTTAAAAGGGATTCAATAAACAATGTAGATTCATTCAAGCTAGACATAGGGGCAAATGAGGCTTTTGATTCGAAAGGTTCCTTTCTTAGCAAGGTGGTGGATTCTTTTCCTAAATCGAGAAGATACAATCGTTTCCTATTACAATCAACCCGAGCCTTGTGTTTTCCCAACCAATCTAAGCCTAAGATGAGATCAAAATCAAAGAAGGACAAGGCTAAAAGATTGGCAGGAAAAGGTATGCCTTGTATGAACAAAGGGCAATTTCTACAAATTTGATTTACCCTCACTCTATCACCAATATGGTTTGTAGCTATAAGTTTATTATTTGTGTTTTCAAGCTTTAGGTTCAATCTTTTAATCAATAGATGGCTTATAAAAGAGTGGGTTGAACCCGAATCAAAAAGAGCATAAACATGTTGTGAATCAAAGTAAATTGTACCTGCAATTACTTCGAGTGATTCCTCATCCTCTCGACCCCGTATATGATGGACTCGAGCAGGGGCCCGAGACTCCTGATAGGTAGCATTTGACCCTTGGCCTTTACTCTTTCCATAATTCCAGAGTTGGATTGCTTCGGTCCCTTTCCTCTAGGTGACTGGTTTTGGTTTGAACTCTTGGACACATGAGAAGGTAGTTTGTTCGGGTTTTGAATACAGTCTTTGACATAATGAGTTGTGTCTCCACACAAATTACAAGCATTGGTTAACTTTCTGCACTGTCCCGTATGATTCTTCTGACAAATTTTAAAAGCAGGGATCTGAGTCTCTCTTCTTGTATTCCCAGTGCTATTCAAGGACATTCAGGGTGTACATGTTTTAGCCACTGATTGAGGCTTAGGTATGTAATTACCTTTTGAGAAGCTGCTATAGCTAGAAGAGTTTCCTCCTTGATGTTTTTGCTTCTTATTCTGCCAAAGAGGTTTGTGGTCCTCCCTCGATCTTTTATCACCTCGAGATTGATTGTCTTTTCTTTTTCCATAGGTCTTCATTTTAACTTCAGTAGCTATGGCTTGGTTGACCAAATCTTGGAAAACATTAATTCCCAAAGCAGTGAACATGGGGCCTAACTCATCATTGAGTCCATCTATGAACATTCGACATTTATCCTCCTTTTTCTTTATAAACTCTGACCCATACTTGCAATATTTGCAGAACTCGTTAACATAATGCTCAACGGGCTTTCCTCCTTGTTTCAAATACAAGAATTTCTTCTCTCGTTCAGCAAGATATTGATCACTGATATACTTCTTTTTCAACTCTTTGAGGAAAAAATCCCATGTAACAGCTTCCTCCGACGCTGCAAGAGTAGTAGTCTCCCACCAGTTAAGTGTTTCCTTAGCCAAAAGGGCTACTACACACTCCAGTTTATGTTCATTTGAACATTGTAACTACTTAGTTAAAATTCTTGTTGTAGCTTCCAACCAATATTCAGCTTCCTCCGACTTCTCTTCACTTGCTCCGGTGAAAGTATAGGCTTGATGTTGAGCTAATTTGTCGATTGGGGCTCTTGTCAGTTTAACTATTGAAGAGTCGGGAAGGGTTGGAGGATTTTGTCTCATAGAGGCAACCATCTGATCGAACATCTCTTTTAAACTGGAGAAGCATTCTCATTGTATGGGATGGATTGTAAGAGCTTCCTCCTGAACTTGTTGAGGTTCGACATGCTTTTGAGGATCTTGATTCAACCTCACGCTTCCTCCTTCATTGGAGGAGCCAGTTGGACTTTCATTATCTTTAGCCAACCTTGTTTTAGACATTCTATAATGAGAAGAAGAGCTTGATCAATTCAAGTCGCAAAGAGTATTTAATTAACTCCTAGGTGGCACTAAAGTCATCAATAACAATACAATTATAAAATGCAAATCATCAATAACAATGTAATCATACAATGGTCCTAGAATCATGTAACCTTTAGCTTTGATTACCAATCTGTAACATCCTAAAACTAGTCTGGGGGAATTCATTCAGTAAGAAGAAGCCACTAATCAAGGAGATAATCAACAGATACAAGCATTCGATTTAAAAAGAATATTTCTTGGTGAACAAGTTTTCATTCGAACAATGAAGAGTGGCTCAAAGGCTCTAGCCAGTCGTATTAAATTATAAAGAATTTAGTTATAGCCGAGCATAAGTTTTTTAGAAATGTTAAGATATTCACATTTAAGAGACAAAAGACTAACATAATACAATGATTAATCATCTAGTATATCAACATGTCACACATAAGAAAAGAAACCAACCACTATAATGTAATACAATAATAACAAGGTTCTAAACTTGATTAAAGATTTGCTCTCAAAGTATCTAAAAGAAGTCACTAGTTCCACTACTCAATTCCACCATGCAACAATCGATCACTAAGCCAAAGCATTTTCTTTTCTATATACAATTCCTTAGTCTTATTAATGATTCGACCCAAATCAGTGCTTAACAAGAGATATCTCTACCAATTATTCCTATCTTAATTAATTTAGTGAATTAAAAACATTTCAATGCACATATTCCATACTAAGACAATCTAAATGATCACTAAAGGCAGCTTGATGATACAATTCTAAGCTCGATCAAGTAGATAATAAGAACACAAGAAATAAACTAGTAACAATCATTCTACCACAACAACCAAAACAACCACAAACATATTAGAGGTTATTTACATACCATAACTATTATGGCCTTACAAAACCAGACAATGACCACAAAATTCATACTTTAGTGCCACCATCCTAGGAGTTCTAAACAAAAAGTAATTACATACTCTTAACTCCAATAGGTGACTTGATCAAGCTCCTTGAGATTTCAAAGTCCGAATGTTAACCTAAGATGAAGTGAAAGAACATAATTAAGCAATAGCTTAGTAAGTGAGTTCAAGATACAATAAAAAGTTTTCATGGCAACAAAATCATTCACTACCACCCACTTCTATTAGATTCCATAGAATCACACCACTAAAAGCTTATAGAATTCGAACAATTTAATAAATCTCCATATAAATATCAATTCTTTTAAGCTTATTGAATGATGCATATTTATATATGTTCATACCAAGTAGGAGAAAATAGATATCACAATAATCAAGGGTTTTGAATGCCATGAAGGCTTGTTCATGTCTTATAAACGTATAGTAACCAATCTATTACTAACTCACAATTGAAATTTCAATACGTTAACAAACCATTTGGTTGCAATACAATACAATTCTTTCAATATAATTGAATTTAGAATATGCTATTAAACATATCTCAAAGATTATAACATTTTGCATTTAACAATTATTTCTTCTATTTTCTTTTTAACTTTGATTTAGCCTTAAGACTCGACACCTCAGTTTAGATACATGACTCCCCAACCAAACTGTCACCTGAAAACAATATGGTACTCAACGTACCGGTCAATCCCTCATACTATCGCTAGATGACCAAAAACATACTTCCCTCCTACTGTCGCCAAATAAGGACCACTGTCCCGGACCGTAGTCCACCCCGACACCGAGCTCTATGGACACTATGACATGCGAACTATATCTATAACTGACTTGAGACAAAGGCTTTAAATATTTTTCATTCTCATCATTTTTAGAATATCATTCGAACAATATGCACTTCATGTGCCAATATCCCTTTTCACTAGGGATCCAATGTCAATTTTACTTACCAGTAATTCAATGTCAATGTTCCCATTCAATACTCAATAGCAAATCTTTCAACATTAATATATATATATATATAAATTCATTGACCATGTCGATATGCCCCTAAAACTTATCAATAAAATCAATGATTCATTAGGCTACTGATTCGCACCTTACAACCATAACATTTTTCTATTAATCTTTCATTCTCAATCAATAAATAACATGTTATTTAAATTATTACTTCACTTAGCAAGGATTTCATCATGGCAATTCAATGTACACTAACATGCTTTCAAACAATTCAAAATTATAAGCATTTCCAAGGAAATACTTACATCAATCCCATGCTTTTAGCCATAGATCAAACATACCATTTTCTCATCAATTATGGCTTAAAGTAAAAAAATAGAATTTAAAGCTCGAAAAGGTGATACTCTTTTCTAATTCTTTAAACTACACTCACAATTAACTCCAAGCTACTATCGATACCGAATTACGACTCCCTTAATCCTATCAGCTTGCATCAACGTGAGCCTTTTTATCTTCAATTTCTTCCTAGTCTATCATGTTTCAATATATTTATTAGACATTTAACTCAAACAATTTACCTATTCACAATTGTTCATTTAATAACAATACTTTGTAAGATCAATACAACCTAATTAACTCTAATAATAGTCCCAATTTAAAACATGTACAGATTGTATATATCTTAAGTTAAAACATTCAAATCCTATCGTTTTTATATAGCCAATTGTGACCAAAATTATAACTCCTTCTAATCTATTTACAAACTCTGCTTTTGTCATGTTTCATTCGAACAAAACTGCCCAATTTGGATGGCATACAACATGTAAAATTTCTAACTGTAATCTAGCCTTATTATCAATTTTAACATCACAATCGAATCAAACCAACTCTCATCTACCATAGAACATAGTACCATTTCGAAAACACCAATCAATCTATGAAATTTCTCAAGAATTTCATGTATTCCCTAACTCATAACCGATGTTTTTTTAAATTTAAACTCACTATTTCATTCATCTATTCCAACTAAGCATTTAATCACAATTTCATTCAATAATTCTTAAGATTTGATAACAATGTCTATTAATCAATCATGCAATGCTATGAGGAAGGAAGTTTTACCTTCTTTAAGATTGATGGAGTGCAATTCGTTAGGACAACAACCCACAAATCTAAAATCGGCAAAGACTCCATTTCTATTCTCACTCTAATCCTTACTATTCGGCGAAAGAGATACAAAGAAGAAGATGACTCATTTTGAGTCTAGCTGAGTCTCTTTAGGAGACATGTGTAATTACCCTTAAACTCTTAGAGAAGTTACATGCAAAACCACTAATAATTAGTTATGACATAATGATCCTTTATTAAATAGGCTCATAAGTGAACTCTTCTTCCATTTTAGTCCTCTGGACAAAACGATTTAGGTAAGCTCTTGGTGTCTCTATCTATTCTTAAATACATGTTCATTCTAATTGATAAATTTTTGAGGTATCACATTCTTATAGAGGGGAGTGATAAGATTAGGAAGTCATAAAGTCAAAAAATACCCCCAATGTTTGACTAAATAGTCACTTTGGCCCATTTTCTTTTTTTTTCTGAGCAATTCAACCCTCAACATTTCATTTTGGATCAAAACGGCCCTTTGCGGATGAAAATTGTTAGATAACTCACAGTAAACAGTTTGAAATAACTTGATATAATGATAAGTCAACGGAAAAATATTTTATATTTTATATAATTTTATAAAATTATTTATTGATTGATATAATGCTTTTTCAAGTCAACACATTCGTCTATATGATATTGCCAAGTCAGCATACACTGCCATATAGGTTTGTCATGTCATTTCAAGCCATTTACCATAAGTTGACTGACTGTTTTCATCCATAGAGGTGCCATTTTGACCAAAAATGAAACTTTGAGGGTTGAAATACTCAAAAAAGAATAGGGGCCAAAGTGACTATTTTGTCAAACGTTGGGGGCATTTTTTAACTTTATGTTGATTAGGAAATATTAAGTCCTTCTAGCAACTCCCCGACATTTCCCTTGCAACAATTGCTTCATGAATTAGCTCTGCATGATTTGTATCAAGCCCACTCGCCAGAGTGTAACAACAACATTCGTCTATGTGAGACAGTGGCATGATTTCTTATTGAAAGGAGCCAGTTGTTGATGAAGTGGGCCCAAAACATGGAGTTTGGTGTTAAGGTCCTCTAGTGCACTGCCCTAGCATGGGATGTCGTCCTTACCCATGGCGTCCCAAGGATGCACAAGTCTCGCAACACTTGGGTATAAATCTCTTTGGTGGTTGTGGCCACGAAGTTAGAATGGTTATTCCCTCTCAAAGGGTACTGAAAGTTGGCGTCTATCGTAGCAATGGAGAAGTCGACATTATTTCCTTGAACATATGTCCACCTTTCTCCAGGGTGACCAATATGGGTGTAGAATTCCTACACCCATGAGACATTGACAGGGCCCGACTACTACATGTAGATCTACCAACCATGTGTGGTGATGATGGCGAGTACGTCATCGTCAAACTCTGCATGATATGTGGGAGTAAAATCCAACCCTTCTTCCAAGATGAGTACTTGGTCGTACATGTTCTTGTAGCATTTTCTAAATTGTCTAGAGAGTAAGTGTCGGAGGGTTAGGCATGGTCAACTGCTGAGTAGAAAGTGGATTTTTAGGGGAGGTGGATTCTGAAGGGGTTGGTGATTGGGATGATGATGGCGAAGGGTTGACAACCCTCAATTGGTGAGGAACCTGTGAGAATGGCAATTGAGAATATGCGTGCGAATCATTTTTTAGATGAAGGATTGAAGGAAGATGAATGCAATGATGTAGTTTAAGGTTTCTAGGAGATAGCTAGTAGGCAGTATGGTTCTTCTAAAAGAATTCTTCTCTTATATATTAGGTTAGGGAATGGGCAATTGAAAAGAAAAAGGAAGATGGAATGGTTGAAAAGTAAATGGGTTATCTTTTTGGAAGGAAAGCAACATTTAATGAGGGGTTTATGGGTTATTGGAAAAGTGAAGACATATGTGTCGTATTGATGGGGAAAAGACGTGTGGCGGCATGGGGAAGTGGTGAATGGTAAATTAGGAGGGAGAAGGTAGGGTATAATCATTAAGGAAAAAGGTGAATATTTGTAATAAATTACAAATATACTTCTTCCTTTATTCTTGTGTCTGCCAGAATTCCCTTCTTTAAGACAAGCCATATCTACCCAAAAGTCATTTTTCCAAGATCCTAGGAGGACTTCCTTTCTTAGTCTTGCTTAATAACTGCCAAAAATAAAAGAATAAAATGAAATAAAATAAAAATAGACTAAATTAAGAAATTTAAAATACTGGAAACCTAAATTAATGTTTAAAATAAAATAAATGCAAAAAATAAAAGGGATAGAACAAGATGCTTAAGCATCCTATAGCATGACTGAAAATTTGTCACAAGGAACCGGTGTTCCTTTGTAGGCCTTGAGTCTTTGACAATTAACTTTGAAGATTGGGCTGTCTTTCAAATCTTTGATGTCTATAACACCGTTTGGATACACCTTGATATAACCTCAAATGGGTCAGACCAACAAGATTTCAACTTGCCCATAAAGAGTTTGAGGCGAGAATTGTAGAGTAGGATTTTTTTACCTTAAAAAAATGTTGAGGCATCAATTTTGCATCATGTCACTTCCTTGTTTTCTCCTTGTAGATCTTGGCATTCTCGTAAGCATCTAGACGGTGTTCTTCCAACTCATTCAATTCCAGCAGTCGCCTATCGCCAACTCGCTAGCAATCATGTTGACATTTTTTATAGCCCAAAAGGCTATGTGTTATAGCTCAACAGGTAAGTGGCACGCCTTGCCATAGAGGAGTCTATAGGGTGACATGACCTAAGGTGTTTTGAACGCTGTTCGGTAGGCCCACAAGGCTTCATCTAGGTTCAACAATCTTTGCAGTTTGGCTTGACCACCTTTTCAAGGATTTGCTTTATTTCTCGCTTGGACACTTCGACTTGCCCATTGGTCTGCTGATGGTATGTTGTGGCAATCTTATGGTGGACTCAATACCCAAGTACTGCCTTAGCAATCAATTTGTTGTTGAAGTGGTTGCCCTCATCACTGATGATAGCTCGAGGAACTCCAAACTGAGTGAAGATGTTCTTGTGCAAAAACTTTAAGATTGTTTTTGCATCATTCTTTGTTGTCGCAATCGCTTCAACCCATTTGGATACATAATCAACTGTCAGCAATATGTACAAGTGTCCACAAGATGATAGAAAAGGTCCCATGAATTTGATGCCCCAAACATCGAATATCTCGACTTCAAGGATGACTTCTATGGGTAGCTCATTCCTTCAAGAGATGTTCTCCATTCGTTGGCATCTATCACAGGCTTTGTAGTATGCATGGGCATCCTTAAACAAAGTGGGACAATAAAACCTGACTGTAGGACCTTTGCAGGAGTCCTATGTCCTCCAAAATGCCCTCCAATAGAGTGGAATGACAATGGAAATGATGTCTTCCTATTCTTCCGCGGGTACATGTCTTTGTAGCATTTTCTTAACACATTGTTTGAAGAGGTAGGGCTCACCCCAATAGTAGTAGCGTGCATTGTGTCAAAATTTCTTCCCTCTTTGTCTATTCAAATCAGATGGAAAAATTCCACTAGCAAGACATTTAACAATATCAACATACCAAGGTAAAGCTATAGAAGTAATTTCTCATTAGGAAATTCATCTTTAATATCAAGTGTAACATGCTCACATTCATTTTCTAGCCTAGAGAGGTGATCAACAACTTGATTTTTAGTGCTCTTTCTATCTACGACCTCAATGTCAAATTCTTGCAATATTAAAACCGACCAAATAAGTCTAGGTTTAACATCCTTCTTAATCACTAAATATTTGATAGTTGAGTGATCAATGTGTACAATGACTTTAGTTCCTATAAGGTATGCCCTAAATTTATCAAGTGCAAATACTACAACAAACAATTCTTTTTTATTTTTAATATAGTTCAACTGTGCATCATTCAGGGTGCAGCTAATATAGTAAATAACATGAAAGATCTTACTCCATCATTGACCAAGAACGGCACCGACGAAATAATTACTAGCATCACACATTAGCTCAAAGGGATATGACCACTCAGGAGGTACTACAATCGATGCAAAAATAAGTTCTTTCCTCAACGTTTCGCAAGCTGCACGTCATTGCTCATCTAACTTTAATACATGATTCTACTCCAACAACGAGCACAACAGCTTCAAGATCTTGGAGAAATTATAACACCTCAGTTTTGGGCCTAGGAGTTTCTAGGTTGATTAAACGGTCAGGTGGACTGGGATTAGAGATTTGAGTTAGATTCGAGATAGAAATCGAAATAAATATTTTTGTGTCGACAAACCCAATATAGCTCACTCGATTCTGTCGGGCGTCTAGGCCGGGTCGAGGGGATTACATTTGGTGGTATCAGAGACATGTTTGCAATAATTGGGTGAGGTTATGATGGTTGTTAACTGATTACTGTTTGTTATGCACAGTGATTGCTATGTATACATTGATTGTTATATGCCATGTTGGGGGATGTCTTGTGGGACATATTGCCTTATTACTACAGTTTGAAATGATTGATTTGAAATGGAAGTCTTGGATTCATGCTTGAAGTTGGCCTGAATGTTTTTTTTTGTTTTGGTGTAATTATCATGCCTTAAATATAGTTAAATGATACGACCGAGGAGAGAATTGAGGGCTAGCACGAATGTTGTTGTCATTGTGCAGGGAGATTAGGAGAATGTTATACCTCATGGGGGTTTGCCACCTCCTTCGCCGAATCCACCTGTAGGAGTGGAGCAAGCACCACCTACGCCAGCTAAGCCAGTGTTGGGTGATATGACGCCTTTGATTCAGGCAAAGACCGGAGCATTTCAAGCTGTTGTCATTGGAATGCATGTGCCTGCACCAGTTGCTGGATAGACGGGGTTGCCGTTGGCACCTGAGGCATTCGAAGAGTGGATTGCCAGTACTGATAAGCTTTTGGAGCAAATAGGGTACAATGATGCCTGTAAGCTAGGATGTCTTGTATCTCTAGTATATGGAGATGTTTATAGTTGGTGGACTACCGTGACCTGAGATTTCTTTCGAGCTGCCTTTAAGTAGAAGTATCTGGGAGTTAGATACTTGGATGAGAAGAAGCGCGAGTTCATGGCCTTGGTTCAGGGTAGTATGTCCGTAGTAGAGTATATGGTACAGTTTGTTCGGTTAAGCCAGTATGCTCCTGAACTGGTATTGAATGAGAGGTGTCGCTGTGATCATTTTTGTTTAGATTGGTACATGATGTTAAGACATATATGTTAGCTTCTGATTACACCAATTTCGACGTGTTGGTTACACGGGCAACGGATATTGCGTAGAACCTAGGTTTATCAACTATTATGTGAGGTTCTGGCTCTGGCAAGAGAGTCACAGATTCTGGTTCCAGTGATGGTCAATTTAAGAAGCATCGTGATAGAAGGTATCTCCCTGATCTGAGGTGAGGTAGAGGTAGTGCTAGATGAGGATCGAAGGGTCAATGTACCCAGGCTAGAGCAACACATAATACATGTTGGGTTTGTGGATTGAGAGATCATTTGAGATGCAATTGCACATTGTTGGTGGCAGGTGGACAGGACAGGGCACTTGCGGTTGCATCACAAAGTGGTCGTGGTCATGGCTGAGGACAGTTTCAGCGCAGGGATGAGGGTCTAAGGATGGTGGCTCATACAGTTGCGATCCAGCCAGAGGGTGGTGGTTCCGCTATGGTGTATGCCACATCGCGAGGGGCGTAATGACACAAACGTGATTGCAGGTGTAACCCCCTCGACCCGGCCTAGCTGCAAGACCGAACTAAGCGAGCTACATTGGGTTTGCCAAAACAAATCCATATAGATTAACTCGAATTACATCTCTTGTTTTTTCTTTTTATCTTATCTAGATGCAACATATTAACCTATGATGTGTATACTAGCAGCGGGTCAAAACTCAGCTCAATTGGCCATCAAATCAATATCAGATTGCTCACAATTGGAATTAGGGTCCAAATTGCAATTCTGGAAAACTATACAGAGTTAACTTATTTTGGAGTTACCGATCCTTAATTAATCAGGTTTCATGCTCACATGCTAGAAATTAGCTCAAAACGACCATTCAAACTCATGCAATTGCATACATAACATACAAGGACCAAAACGAAAGTAATAGAAACTTCCAAACATCACAATAATTGAATTATCAGCTGCCCGTATCGAACACGAGCAACTGTATCAGTACGCTTTGGCATTTCACAAAAACTAGATTCCAGTGGCCTAAATCAGTATCAATACGCCTTGCCTAAATGCCCTTGCCCATACCAAAGCACTTTCTCATGTACCGAAACACAAACCCATAATAGCTTACCTGTATCGGTATAGGGACACGTGTACCGATACGCTTGGACTTGTAATATCCAATTTTGTTGATTTATTAAGCTTTCTAAGATACCATAACATTCCAACATACTTCTAACATAATCACAACATTACCAAGGATCAATACACAACAACTTATCACAGAATCACCAACCAATCATGGTATTATGCTTCAATGAGATAACTAGAGGCATGCTTCCTAAAAACCCAATCATCCCAAGCATGAATTCATAAATCCAAGCAATACCAAGCATTAAAGGCCATTTACAACCCAAAAGCAGCATAACAAACATGCTAAAATAGGGAGCTTATCAAAACGCCTCCCAAACAAAAAATGAACCCCATTGCCTTTATTACTACAAGTCTAAATTGAAATCATAATTTCAAATCCCGAAGTCCTTGGTATTCACTTGTCCGTACGCTGCCCTGCAACCTTTAAATCTTTGCATTGATGGACAAAAAGATCGTAAGCACACAAGGCTTAGTGAGGAGTGCTCAAACCACAAACCATCAATGCTTTTTTAAACCATTTTCCAAACCACATTGAAATCTCCATTTCAATCGTCATTTAAAACACCATGCCTTGAAAATCATGCACTTAACACTTTCTAAAACCAACATATTAAACCATATGCTACATGTATCATGGATCAACAGCATGTCCCAATGCTAACCCTTAATATAAGCCTTCCCATACATAACAAACATATGCAAAGCTTAAAGAGTAAAACATGTATAAACCAACATTATACATAAACTTTCACCAACATGATACATCATCAATTATATTGGCTTTCAAGAGATAATAAACCAATTTCCACTTTCCAAAATATTACATCGGATACACAGATTCAACTAGTGTCCTCTCAACACTTCATGCCATCTCAACTGGAATTATGGTACCACTTACAACCCGGGGACACCGACCCCATTCATCGGTTAGATGCATAATCCCCTAATGGGAGTTTTAAGTACCATATAACCCCTCAACCGTTAGGGTACTTGGATGGAATATTCGGTACACCATATAAACCCCTTGACATCCAAGTTGACTTTTTATAGAACAAATTTTATTATTATGTTTTTATTATTATAGATCAAACCAAGTTTACAGAACAAATTTTATTATTATGTTTTTTCGGATTATTATCAAAAGATCAACCAAACAATAAGAAGAAAAATTATCAAACACAAAATTTAATTTCCAACACCAAATTGTAACCTAAAAACATGAACAAAACAAGAAATTAACCAGAAAAATCAGATTAAAAGAGTATAAAGAAATAAAATTTTTACCGTTAAAGAAGAAAATTCAAACTTGAACCGACCCAAATTGGCACCAGAAAAAGCTTGATTCCTCTTCAAGAATTCGAACTGAAGCTCCTCCAAACTCGAACCAACTTCCACAATTTTTTAGCAATTTTTAGTGAATTTTTAGAATTTTTTGAAGGGTGATATTCTTGGTGAATTGGTGAAGAACACAATGAAAGGGGGTATTTATACTAGAGCTAGGGCTTGCAATTCAAGGAAAAATCAGGATTCATTCCCAAAATTGAAGCCATAATCCGACAAGGGGCTTGATCCTCGGTTGAAACCCTGAAAATCATCTGATTTGGTTTAGATTTAAGATGGATTTTATCCTAGATTTGAGCCTAGGATTTTGACTCTCCCCCTCTTTATTTCGCAGATATCGGCGACGGCAGATGGCATTGGTGCCATTGGAATGGCGGCGGCGGAACGGACTAGCCAGTGGCTTCAGCGGCGGTAACCGAGTGCAGCAGGCGAGCTGGTGCAGCGACAGCCGCGCCCTTGGGGTTTTGGGGGGGTTGCCTCGCACCCGTGTAGCGCACGCGCCAGCTGCATGGCAACCCTTTTTTACAGCCTTTTTCTTTTTCTTTTTGCCTTAATTAGGGCCATTCGATTGAAATACCCTAGATTCGACAACTCCGGTTTAACCTGCTTATTGGAAAAAAGGTTATTTGGGCTCTTTTGGATATTTTTTACTTTTAAATTAATTAAAAATGGATTTTAACTATAATAAATATAATAATAATAATAAATGAGGTAAAAATCTAGTGACAACAACTTGTTTGATTGTATTGTGGATTGATTGTGAATTAGTGAAATGTTTGATGGATTTACTTGCTTGGAATGAAAATGCCGAATGAAATTGGTAATATTGTGGTATTGAATGATGCTTGTTAAGTTTGATCTAATGTGTAATGAACTAAGGTACAATTGGCCTAAGGGTCTAAAATGAATTAATCTTGAATTACTTGATAACCAAGTAACTTGTGTGATTGCTTGATAATGGATCAAACAATAAGTCCTTCATTTCTAGTTGATCATAGGTAGAAGGGCATGCCTTAGAGTCTAGAGCTCGATTATTTTGGTACGTTAGTGTACCCTACTGATTGGTGTTGAAGACACCCTACTGTTAGATACCTTTAGTATCATATTGATTTGGTACGTTGTGTACCCTACTAATTGGTGTTGTGAACCTATTGTTAATATGTGACTCGATTACCTAGTCATACTACCTACCAAGGCAAAATAAACTATTAAGCTTGAATAAGACATGTCACATGATTAATGAATGAGCAATGTAATACCTGATATTGAGCTTTTATTGAAATGAAATTTCATGTATAAGATGATAGAAATGCTATTCTGATTTGCTCATTATTTGCAAGACAAGCCTTATTGAATAATGATCCCATTCGAATAAGGGATTGATGAAGATTGTGCTCATTTGCTTGATTTTTGATGGACTTTGATGCTTGATTGTTTGAAATAGTAATTGGCTATTTGTATAAAGTGTGTAATGTGGACCTTGAATTGAAATTTGATTCCCTTAATGTGTACACTTGATTGATGCTTGAAACTAGCTAGATCACACTTTAATTGAATTGAAGACTAACTAGGTTGATATAGAATAAATGAATTAAAAACCCTTAAAGTAATTAACTTGATAATATGCTAGTTTTAGGAACTACCTCACTAAGTACCATGTGTACTTATTACTCTTGTTTCCTTCATCCCAAACCACAAATCCTAAAGTTATCAAAGCTTCCTGATCTTGAGCCGAGCATTATACAAGTGAAGATTGAGAGTATGCCTTGTTTCTGTCTTGTTGCACTCCTAGTTGGTGGCTTAGTTTTGTGTCTAGTTGTACAAGTTTCATGCATTTGGCTTAGCTTGAAGATGTATATGAAATTTTTGTAAAAACTTAAGGTTTAGAATGTAATGTTTTATGGTACTTGGTTATGTAAATATATCTGAACTAGTTGTAAGACTTGAATGGCTTAATAGCCCTTATAATATGCATATATGAATGATGTTTGAGTAAAGGTTTGAATTGAATGTTATATTGAATCTTGCTTGAAATGTAAATGTTTATGACCATCCTTGTTTAAGATGTAACCCATTCGAATGATATTGGGGGTTTCTTAGTTAATCTAGTTTGAATTTAAATGAATTGGGATTATCTATATGGTGCTCGAATGAGACTAAATTGGTAAAGGAAAAATATAGTTTCTTGGTTAGTAAGTAACCTATTCGAATATTATGGAAATGTTAACTTGATGACTAGGTAAATTGTAAGAAAGGTTCAAATTGGCCCTAAAATTTATATGTCATTGTTTGTTCACATGCATCGACACTCCTCGCTCCTAACCCGACCGGGGGGTGTTACATAAACTGGTATCAGAGCTAAAGGTTTAGATCCTCAGACTAAACCGAGTCTTCATGCAACACATAGGATTGAGTACAGCCACCTGGGAGTCGTATTCTTGATATGCTTGTATTTTTACTCATCTAACTCCTTCCTGTTTACCCAATCGTAGTATGTCCGAGACGAGACTTGGTCGAGACGATGAAAGTCCCCAAGGATTCTCTAATGAAGGAGGTAGCGTGAGGATGGAACCGAATCCTCCAAGACAAATTGAACCCCAAGAAAAAGCTCAACCCCAGCAGGAAGCTCCTGCTATCCAAGCTGTCCAAAGAGAATGTCTCCTTAGCATGAAGGAGATGTTCGATCAACTTGTATCAAATCTCAAACGAAATCAACCTGTTGCTCCTCCTGCTGCTACATCAAGTAGAGCCCCTATTGAAAAACTTGCCCAACATCGAGCCTATACCTTTATTGGTATAAATGATGAGAAACCTGAGGATGTTGAGTATTGGCTCGAGAATACTATTAAGGTTGTGACTAAACAATTGCAATTCTCGGATGAGCACAAGCTTGAATGTACTATAGCACTCTTAGCAGACGAAGCTCGGAGCTGGTGGGAGACCACTACCCTGACTGCTCCAGCTGAAGCTGTTATATGGAAATTCTTTATGGATGAGTTTAAGAAGAAATATATCAGTGAGCAATATCTGGCCGAAACATCAAAGACGTATCTTGCACCTCAAGCAAGCTAATCGAACAATTGAATAGTATGTAGCTAATTTTTGCAAGTACTGTAAATACGGCTCAGAATATATTAAAACCGAAAAAAAAGAGCCATATGTTCATTGATGGCCTGAATGATGAGCTTAGTCCCATATTGACAGCTCTAGGCAACACTGACTTTCAGAACCTTGTCAACCGAGCTATCACAACCGAGGCTAAAATGAAAGCCGCGTGATACGAGCATGAGAGGGGTCAAAATAATCATCTTGGAAAAGAAGTTGAAACTGGTTTGCAAGTCAGAATCATCAGTCAACTTGCGAAGCATTTTTGGATGGGATCCAGGCATTTATGGGTCAACATGTCTTCTTAGAACTTGTCCGGCTGCAAATTAGCTTTCCAACGCATCTTGAAACGCCTCAATCGGACATCTGGCTCTCAAGATACGTCTATTTTAGCGAAGACAGCGCATGCAGAAATTCCTGTACGGGATTAATACGGGATTTTTGGATAATTACGAATTTTCAAGATTTTATTTGATTATTTGTAATTTAAATCAACATAGGATTCTGCAATATCTATTAGGATCAGATTTATTTAATTAAGATTTTATTTTTAGCATTTATTTATTATTAGAAGTTACTTATCTAATTAGGAGATTAGATTTTAACATTTATTTATTGTATTTAATTCCTAAGTTTAGTAGGATTAAAACTTCTCCATGGCCTATATAAAGGAGGCTTCACCCACATTGTAATTCCGATTTTATTGATTAATAAAAAGTTATCTTTGGAGATTTTAGTATTCTTTGAGTTTGCAAGTGTTCGGTAAACTTGTCTAGAAGCCATCTTCAACATAAGATCATCGAGTTCTTGTGAGGTAGATCATCTTCACACTCTTGCTTGCCTAGATAATCGCGTCTAGGAGGGTGGTTTAGAGCCGCTTGAGGTTGCTTGCTTAGATAATTGAGTCTAAGAGGGTGCCGAGGACGAAACAACATCAACAATTCGCAAGCCATCTTCATCTTCATCTTCAACCTTCACACCATCTTCCATAATTCCATAAACAAAACTGGAATTTTCAGATCTGTTTTATCTATCTTCTTCTTAATCTTTTCTCATCTTTTTATTTATATTCTTATTTCTTATCATCTAATCCTTCATCTCGTCTTTCTTTAAATTTCCAGCCTTGAATCTGAAAAATTCAAGAAAATTCCTTCTCTTTTCTCTTGAATTTTCAGATCTGCCCAAACTTCCTTGATTGAGTCTAGAGCTCCTAATTCTTGCAACAACTTGATTGAAGGCTTCCAAATCCAAGATTGCGCTACTCTATCACCGCGAAAAGGAGAAAGAGCAGAAACTGAAACGACAAGAAATAAAAGCGTGACGATAAACCTCATTGGCAATCTAAGAAAGCCAAATTTTAGAAAGAAGGCTCTTCGACTTATACTTCTACTCCAAGAAGCAATTTCACACTGAGACCCAATCGATGAACAAGTTCGCAGTCCCGGTTGTTTTAGTTAATTGCAGGGAAATTCTGAGAAAATGCCCACTTGCAAGTTTTGTCGAAAACCTCACCATGGCCAATGCCGAGTTCAATCCAACTTATGCTTTGCGTGTGGTGGTGATGACCATTATATTAAAGATTGTCCTCGAAAGGCTGAACAAGCTCTAGCTCGGAACTCAGTAAATCCTAATCCAACACCATTCAACCGAAACAAAAGTTCCAAACAAGCTCTATCGAGCAATCAAGGGAGTGGCAAAGGCACCTATTCGAATGCCCCTACCCACCAGGAGTCCCGAGCCCCTGCTCGTATTTACCACATTCGTGGTAAGGAGGACGGGGAATCTCCTAATGTAATCGTAGGTACCGTTGAACTAAACTCAAACTCTGCTTATGCTTTGATTGATTCAAGGTCTACCCATTCTTTTATATGTTCAACTTTGCTTATTAAACTAAAAATGAAACCTGAACTAAATAAGTCGAACCTTATAGTATCGAACCCTATATGTGGAAAAATGTCGATCAATTTGATTTGTAGAAATTGTCCAATTGCTATTTGAAACATTCCCTTCCCAATAGACCTTTATATTTTGCCAAATTGTGAGTTTGATCTAGTGTTAGGACTAGATTGGTTGGGTAAACACCAAGCCTAGATTGATTGTCAAAACAAAAGATTGTACCTTCGGGGTTTGGGCAAAGAATCTATCTTGCTTATCGATAAAAAGCCCACTTCAATCTTTGCTTCCATGGTCTTACGAGATGAATATGATTTTGGTTTGCCATCTATACCTGTTGTATCTGAATTTGTCGATGTTTTTCCTGAGGAACTTCTTGGTCTTCCTCCGACCCGTGAAGTGGAATTCAGGATTAACGTTCAACCTGGAACCAACCCGGTGTCAATTACACCATATCAAATAGCACAAATAGAGTTGAAGGAACTCAAGAAGCAACTTCAAGAACTACAAGACAAAGGCTTCATTCGGCCTAGCACATCTCCCTGTGGTGCACCTGTCTTGTTCATAAAGAAAAAGGATGGTACGATGCGGCTTTGTATCGACTATCGTCATTTGAATTAGCTTACCATCAAGAACAAGTATCCTTTGCCAAGGATAGAAGATCTCTTCGATCAACTTAGAGATGCTTCGGTGTTTTCAAAGATCGATCTTTGATCGGGTTACTACCAAATGAAGGTGAAAGATGAAGACGTGCCTAAAACATCCTTTCAAACTCGTTACGGCCATTACGAGTTCCTTGTAATGCCATTTGGGTTAACTAATGCCTTGGCCGCATTCATGGATCTTATGAATCGAGTATTCAAGCCTTTTCTTGACAAATTTGTGGGTGTCTTTATTGATGACATCTTGGTCTACTCTCGTAACAAGGAGGAACATGTCGAACACCTCCGAATTGTCTTACAAACTCTCCAAGAACGTCAGTTGTGTGCTAAATTCTCCAAGTGAAGTTCTGGCTATCGGAAGTTTCATTTCTCGGTCATGTAATCTCATTCGAAGGAATTAAAGTAGATCCAAAGAAAATCCAGTCAATTCTTGATTGGAGACCTTCGAGGAATGTTGGTGAGGTCCGAAGCTTTCTCAATTTAGCCGAATATTATCAAAGATTCGTTAAAGGATTTTCTACTACTGCCTTGCTACTAACTAAGCTCCTTCAAAAGGATCAACCATTCGAGTGGTCTGAGAATCAACAACGAAGCTTTGATCAACTCAAGCAAGCCTTGACTCATTCCCCGATTCTTATCCAACAAAAATCAGGCAAAGAATTCACTGTTTATAGTGATGCTTCACATTCGGGGCTAGGTTGTGTTTTGATGCAAGGAGATAATGTGGTAGCGTATGCATCAAGGCAATTAAAACCTCATAAGATAAACTATCCAACTCACGATCTCGAACTTGCTGCCATTGTCTTCGCTCTCAAAATCTGGAGACACTACTTGTACGGTGAAAAATGCCACATGTTCACTGATCATAAAAGCCTCAAATATCTCCTAACCCAAAAGATCTCAATTTGAGACAAAGAAGATGGATGGAACTCTTGAAAGATTGTGATTTGATCATCGACTACCATCCCAAAAAAGCCAACATGGTTGCGGATGCTATCAGTCGTAAATCAACCTTAGGTAAGCCAATCTAAATCCTTGAAAATTTTGAATTGAAACTAGTCTTTCTTGCTATGCAAGTAACCATTCGAACACTTGCCTTGATCTGCAAGTAACCATTCGACTTCCACCTAAACTATCTTTTGTTCATCTTGTAGCTTCGAATGCTATTAATGCTCACCTTCGAATATATCAAAAACGAGGATTTTTGTCTGAACTACAAGTTCAATCCAACCTAATCTCGAGAATCAAAGAATTACAGCAAACCAATTTTGAACTTCAAGCTATCATTTCGAAGCTTGATTCAAAAGCCAACCAAGATTTCTCTATTCATTCAAATGGCATGCTCTATTTCAAGAATAGAGTGTGTATTCCGAACAATGATGACCTAAAGAATGAAATTTTGCAAGAAGCTCATCAAAGCCCATTCTTGATACATCCAGGATCTGTCAAGATGTATAAAGATCTTAAATCCTTGTACTGGTAGCCTAGCATGAAGTCAGCAATCACTGATTATGTATCTAAGTGTTTGAATTCTCAAAGAATCAAAGCTGAACATTGAACTCCCACCAGATTACTCCAGCCTATTGAATTCCCTTAGTGGATATGGGATCGATTACTATGGATTTCGTAATCGGTCTTCCTTGTACTCCAAGAAAGTGTGATGTTGTATGAGTGATTGTAGATCGATTCACAAAATCAGCTCATTTCATCCATGTTCAAATAACTTATAGTCTGGAAACCCTAGCCAACTTGTACATTCAAGAGGTGATTCGTTTGCACGAAGTCCCTACTTCAATCATCTCCGATCGAGATCCTCGATTCACAGCTCGATTCTGGAGAACCTTGCAACGATCTCTTAGAACTAAATTGAATCTAAGCACGGACTTCCATCCTCAAAGTGATGGCCAATCCGAAAGAGTAATACAAGTGCTCGAAGACATACTTAGAGCTTGTGTTATTGACTTCGGGAAAAATTGGGAGAAATCTATACCTCTTGTCGAATTTGCCAACAACAACAGTTATCAATCTTCGATTCAAATGGCACCATTCGAAGCCTTGTATGGTAGAAGATGTAGAACTCCATTACGTTGGTCCGAATATAGAGAAAACAAAGTTCTGGGACCTCAAATGCTCAAAGAAACCGAAGAAGAAGTTCAAATTATCCATAGTAGATTGAAACAAGCTTTGATAGGTAGAAGTCCTATGCAGACTTGAAACGAAGGGACATTCAATACGATGTTAGAGATAAAGTGTTCTTTAAAGTTTCTCCTTGGAAAAAAGTATTCTGGTTTGGAAAAAAGGGGAAACTCAGCCCCCGATTCATTAGACCTTTCGAAGTTGTTGAAAGGATCGGTCTAGTGGCTTATCGACTAGCACTCTCCAGTGAGTTCGATAAGATTCACAATGTATTCAGTGTCTCAATGCTCCGAAAGTATCGATCTGATCCATCTCACATTCTAGAGCCAGAAGAGGTGGAATTGAATCCCGATCTATCCTATGAAGAACCTATCCAAATCCTTGATAAAGAAGTAAGAGACTTCGAAACAAGAACATTTCCCTAGTGAAGGTCTTATGGAGGAATCACAAGATGGAGGAAGCCACTTGGGAACCCGAGGATACAATGAGAAAACAATATCCCCATCTGTTCAATTCAGGTAAAATTCGAGGACGAATTTCCTTTTAAGGAGGGGAGAATTATGATACCCCAAATCCTAGCTTAGTAGTAATAGAACCAATTGCTTAAGTTAATAGCCTAATTGAACCTTGTATCTAGTTAATTAGATTAGTTAAAGGGCTTAATTGAAAGAAAGAACGAAATTAGTGACTAATTTAAAGTGATCCATTTGAATTACATAAGAAATTTATAGATTGCATGCTAAATTGCACTATTCCAAAGGATGTCCTTGATTAAGATATTAAATAAAGACTAATTAAGGTTAGTTTAGTAAATTCATAAATCCACTAATTAGATGACAACTATGTCATCTTCCTCCTTTGGTCTTCTTTACCCGAAATGAAGAAGGAAATAGAGAGCGTGAGAAAATTAAAGGAAAAACATTGTTGAAGCATGAATTGAGCTTGCATGTATAGAGATTTTCCATTGAAATTAAAGTTAGAAGCAAAGTATGAATTTACTCTTGTTCAATCGAATAGGCAACTATACTTATTGAATTGGGCTGTTTTGATGATTATAGACGAAATTAACTATTGAATATGTTGTTAGATGATTGAGTTGTTGTAGAATTATACAAATTTGGAGAATGAACACTAGGTATTATGTTGGAAATTATGTGTATGTGATAGTGTAACAAAGCTAGGTTGCTGGAAAATTGAAATGAGATGTTGTTGTAGGAATTGAATTGTTAGAACTTGTAATTGAGCTATGGAATTAATGAATTGAACATGATCATGATTAGATAATGTAATTAAGGTGTTAAACAAGTTAAATTGTTAGTAACTTGCTGGAAAATGTGACTACACCTAATTGAACTAGTTAAATTAGGTAATGGACAACCTAGTGGATGAATTGATGTACAAATGTGGTCAGATAGATCAAACTAGATTAAATATGATTATGCCCTATTTTGAGAACATTGTTAGGTGAAATAGGGCCAAAACATTGGTTAAAATGAATTTAAGGAATTAAAATGTGAATATGTGCAATCTGCCCAGAATTGCTCTGTTATGGGAAGTAACTTTGAAAATTCACCAAACTTTGTATAGATCAAATTCAGGGATGAAATTTTAGTGACATGATCCTTAGTATGTCTACTTTCATTAGGTGAAAACAGAACTGAAAATTGGGTCCTGTTCTGGAAACTGTAAATAGAAAATTGCTGGACAGTGCAAACTGTCCAAACAGTGTAAATGCCCTGTCTTTGAACAATAAACTGTATTAATTGGCTCAGAAATAAAATGCAAGCCTTATATGATCATCTAGAAAATTTTGTTAGCTTTCCAACGGTGTATAGTAATCGAAATTTACGGATTAAACGATATGACCATTTAAAGGGATAATGTCAAACTGCCAGACAACAGTGTCCTGGGCAGTTTGGGACTATTTTTGCACCTAGAAGCAAACTGTTTCCAAAACAGTTTTGGGACATTATAACATGTCTAGTTATGTCTTAAAATGAGGTAATAACAAAATTAAGATGAGCTAGTAAGTAATGCTTAAAAGAAAGCATAAAAACAGTAGCTAAATGTTAGGGTTGGATTCAAGACATCCCAAAGCACAAAATAGCAGCAAGTTGTGGAAGAAGAAGATAAGAGTGGACATTCCAAAGCAAGAGGCAAAGGGATTTGGATACAAGACAAGTGATTGGCTTGGAGTATTGTGAGGGTAGTTATTTTAGGGTTGGGACTGAGGTCCTAACTAACCTTACATGTCTAAATTCTTGTTTGAATTTCATGCTATGAAATGAAACTAAATCATACTTGGTAATTGATCAATAGGAAGAAAGGACTGAATGATTAAGTAATTTAATTTGCTTGTTTGATTGTATTGTGGATTGATTGTGAATTAGTGAAATGTTTGATGGATTTACTTGCTTGGAATGAAAATGCCGAATGAAATTGGTAATATTGTTGTACTGAATGATGCTTGTTAAGTTTGATCTAATGTGTAATGATCTAAGGTACAATTGGCCTAAGGGTCTAAAATGAATTGATCTTCAATTACTTGATAACTAAGTAACTTGTGTGATTGCTTGATAATGGATCAAACAATAAGTCCTTGGTTTCTAGTTGGTCATAGGTAGAAGGGCAAGCCTTAGAGTCTAGAGCTCGATTATTTTGGTACGTTAGTGTACCATACTGATTGGTGTTGAAGACACCCTACTGTTAGATACCTTGAGTATCTGATTGATTTGGTACGTTGTGTACCCTACTGATTGGTGTTGTGAACACCCTACTGTTAATATGTGATTCGATTACCTAGTCCTACTACCTACCAAGGCAAAATAAACTATTAAGCTTGAATAAGACATGTCACATGATTAATGAATGAGCAATGTAATACTTGATATTGAGCTTTTATTGAAATGAAATTTCATGTATAAGATGATAGAAATGATATTCTGATTTGCTCATTATTTGCAAGACAAGCCTTATGGAATAATGACCACATTCGAATAAGGGATTGATGAACATTGTGCTCATTTGCTTGATTTTTGATGGACTTTGACGCTTGATTGTTTGAAATAGTAATTGGCTATTTGAATAAATTGTATATTGTGGACCTTGAATTTAATTTTGATTCCTTAATGTGTACACATGATTGATGCTTGAAACTAGCTAGATCACACTTTAATTAAATTGAAGCCTAACTAGGTTGATATAGAATAAATGAATTAAAAACCCCTAAAGTAATTAACTTGATAATATGTTAGTTCTAGGAACTACCTCACTAATTACCATGTGTACTTATCACTCTTGTTTCCTTCTTCCCAAACCACAGATCCTAAAGTGATCAAAGCTTCCTGATAGTATGCCTTGTTTCTGTCTTGTTGCATTCCTAGTTGGTGGCTTAGTTTTGTGTCTAGTTGTACATGTTTCATGCATTTGGCTTATCTTGATGATGTATATGAAATGTTTGTAAAAACTTAAGGTTTAGAATGTAATGTTTTATGGTACTTGGTTATGTAAATATATCTGAATTAGTTGTAAGACTTGAATGGCTTAATATCCCTTATAATATGCATATATGAATGATGTTTTGAGTAAAAGTTTGAATTGAATGTTATATTGAATCTTGCTCGAAATGTAAATGTTTATGACCATCCTTGTTTAAGATGTAACCCATTTGAATGATACTAGGGGTTTCTTAGTTAATCTAGTTTGAATTTAAATGAATTGGGCCCTAATTATCTATATGGTGTTCGAATGAGACTAAATTGGTAAAGGAAAAATATAGTTTCTTGGTTAGTAAGTAACCTATTTGAATAAGATGGAAATGTTAACTTGATGACTAAGTAAATTGTAATAAAGGTTCAAGTTGGCCCTAAAATTTATATTTCATTGTTTGTTCACATGCATCGACACTCCTCGCTCCTAACCCGGGCGGGGGTTGTTACAATTATGTTATGAACTTGAGATGTGTTCAAAACATCCATACAGTATGTGAGTTTTTGGGTGTTTTCTGGAGGAATTGTCGGGTTTGCCTCCAGATAGGGAAGTAGAGTTTGGCATTAAGTTATATGCAAATACAACTCCAGTGTCTATTGCTTCCTATCGTATGGCTCCAAAGGAGTTGAAGGCACAAATCTAAGAGTTGCTTGATCAAGGGTTTATTAGGACTAGTGTTTCACCATGGGGTGTTGCTGGTGTTGTTTGTGAAAAAAGAAGGATGGCACGATGTGTATGTGTATTGATTATCGATAATTGAACAAGTGGACAATTAAGAATAAGTATCATTTGCCACAGATTGTTGATTTGTTTGATTAGTTAAGAGGTGCTTCTGTGTTCTCTAAGATTTATTTGTGATCCGGGTATTATCAGTTGAAAGTAAAGGATGTGGATGAGCATAAGACTGCTTTTCGTACGAGGTACATGCATTATGAGTTTTAGGGGATGCCGTTTGGTTTGACCAATGCACCGAATACGTTTATAGATATGATGAATCGGTATTCCTAGAGTTTTTGGACCAGTTCATAGTTGTGTTTATTGATGTTATTCTTGTGTGCTCTCATACCGAGGAGGATCATGATAAACACTTGCGGATTGTGCTTCAGGCATTGTTGTGTAATCAGTTGTATGCCAAGTTAAGCAAGTGTGAGTTTTGGCTTAGGGAGGCTATCTTTCTTGGGCATGTTGTGTGAGCCAGAGGAATTTAGGTTGACCTAGACTAGATTGAGGTAGTGATAGGTTGGAAGTCACCTAAGTCTATGTCGGACGTTCGTAGTTTCCTTGGGTTGGTAGGTTATTAATGTCAGTTTGTGGATGGGTTTTCAAGGATTGTTGCTTCTTTGACCAAGTTGTTGCAAAAGTTTTTTAAGGATTGTTGCTTCTTTGACCAAGTTGTTGTAGAAGAACATCCGTTTTTAGTGGACAGAGGATAAACAACGTGCTTTCAAAAAGGTAAAGGAGGCTTTGACGCAAGCTCTAATTTTGATTCAGCCCGAGTCAGGTAAAGAGTTTGTTGTTTATAGTGATGTATCATATGTAGGCTTGGGTTGTGTGTTGATGCAAGGAAGAAAAGTTGTGGCTTATGCATCTAGATAGTTGAAGGAGCACGAGTGCAATTATTCTACGCATGACCTTGAGCTTTCCACGGTTGTGTTTGCATTGAAGATCTGGAGGCACTATCTTTATGGTGAGAAATATGTTGTGTACATGGATCACAAGAGTTTGAAATACTTGATGGCGCAAAAGGATTTGAATCTTAGGCAACATAGATGATTGAATTTGCTTAAGGATTATGATTTGACAATTGAGTATCATCCAGGAAAGGCTAATGTTGTGGCTGATGCCTTGAGTAGGAAGGCTGCGGTAGAGTTGAGGGTGATGTTTGCGCAGTTAAGTGTGACGCAGATGGAGGCTTGTTGGCTGAGTTGCAAGTAAAGCCATCTTTTTCATAGTTGATCAAGGACAAGCAACCTTTTGATGAGGCGTTGGTATTGCATGTTAAGTATATCATGGATGGAAATCTGACGGATTTTCACTTTAACGATCATGGGGTGTTGTGTTTCAAAGACCAGATCGTGGTACCTAATGATGATGAGTTGAGGCGTACCATTTTGACCGAAACGCATACTAGTCCTTTTGTTATGCATCCTAATAGTTGAGGAGTACTATTGGATTGGATTGAAGAATGATGTGGCTGATTTTGTTGGTAGATGTATGGTATGACAGTGTGTCAAGGCTGAGCATCAGTTTCCTTCTGGGTTGTTGCAACTGTTAAGGATACCGGAATGGAAGTAGGAGAGAATCACCATGGATTTTGTGTTTGGGCTGCTGTTGACGCCAACTAAGAAGGATTCCATTTTGGTGATTGTTGATCTGTTTACAAAGTGTGCACATTTTGTGCTAGTGCATACAACATATACCTCGGATAAGTTGGCAAATCTGTATATTGCTGAGATTGTGCGTTTGCACGGGGTGCCCAAGTCCATAGTTTCAGTTAGGGATCCATGGTTTACAGTGAGGTTTTGGGAGTGCTTACATCAGGCTTTGGGTACATGGCTGAATTTCAATACTTTGTATCATCCTCAGATGGATGGTCAGTCTGAGCTTGTGATCCAGGTCTTGGAGGATAAGTTGAGATGTTGCATCATTGCGTTCCAAGGAACTTGGGTGAAATAGTTGCCTTTGGTGGAGTTTGCTTATAATAATAGTTATCGAGCTAGTATATAGATGGCACCGTGTGAGGCCTTGTATGGTAGGAAGTATCGTACGCTTTTGTGTTGGGCTGAGGTTGGGGAAAAGTATATTTCTATGCCGAATGTGTTGAAAGGCATGAATGAGAAAGTGAAGCTTATTTGTGATCACTAGAAAGCGGCCTCGGAACATTAGAAATCCTAGGCGGATTTGAAGCGTAGAGAGATTGAGTATGATGTTGGTGATTGCGTGTTCTTGAAGGTGTCACCTTGGAAGAAGGTGATGCGGTTCAGGCATAAGGGAAAGCTCAGTCCGAGATTCAATAGATCGTATATTTCTTTGCACTGTCCCTAGTGTTTCTTCTCTACATTTCATTCTACAATCCATAATTTAGTTCTGTTTTCTCCTAATGAATTTAGACATATCAAGGTGTTGTCCATAAAAATTTCAGCCTTAAATTCATTTTATACAATTTATGGTGATTTTTCAAAGTAACTGCCCAAAATAGAGTATTCTGGGCAGATTACACTAGGTTGAGTTTCTAGCTTCATAACTCATCTAAACAAGATTCTAACATTGCAATTCAACTTATTTTCATGTTCTTACATGTCTAGGTCAGTCTAATTCACTTAGCAATGTGCTTAAAATAGGGCATTATAATGTTAAGTTCAATTTGATCTATTTGATCAACAACATTCATCCAATTCACCATTTGAGCAGTCCATTACCTAGTTTTAACTAATCCAATGTTATGCATTCATTTTCCAGCAACTTATTTACTCTATTCAAGCCTCAATTCACCTACCAACATGATCAAAACAGGGCTTTATATACAATTAGCCTATTCACACATTTTCACCTAGCTAAACAGTCCCTATTCTCAATTTCCAGCAACCATACACATTCTCATTAGCAATTTAGCTACTAGCATTCACAATTTCAAGTACTACTAGAAGCTAACATGATCCTAACATACATAACAATCATCCTAATCAATTTTGGCAACAAGAACATCAAAATCTCAAGATTTAAGCATCCTATAACATGTAGGAATCAAGCAATTTACCTTCTCCTAAGTTAATTTGATCAAAGCTAAATCAAGAAGCTTGAATTGAAGATGATCTATGAAGCTTTCTCCCCCCCTTTCTCTCTCAAGCAATTCGGCAATGGGATGATTTTGGGGGAAGAAGATGATACAATTTTTGTTCATCTTTCCCTTCATGTATGCTGTGAGTCACCATTGCATAAGGAACATGTTCTCATCAAATGAGAACATGATTATAATGCAATTTGCATGCAATCTCTAGAGTTTTGCATGTTCACATTTTCATCCTTCCATTTAAGCCTTCTAGTTTTAATTTCATTTCAATTTGGTTCTAATTTCACTTATTTGATCTTAAAGATAGTTAATGTTCTTTCTTCTTTAATTTGATTAGCTCATATATTCAATTAGCCTATAGTTTAGATTGTGGTAACCTTCCTAGGCCAAGTTTAGGGTGTTACGACCAGAATCGGGGAAGGATTTTATAATATATAGGGATGCATCCCATAATGGTTTGGGATGTGTATTAGCGCAAGAAGGGAATGTGGTAGCATACGCTTCTCGAAAACTCAAAACTCCTGAAAGAAATTATCCCACCCATGATTTAGAGTTGGCTGAAGTAGTGTTTGCATTAAAGATTTGGCGTCACTACTTATATGGTGAAAAGTGTTATATCTACAATGATCATAAAAGTTTAAAATACTTGTATCTCAAAATGAGCTTAATTTGTAATGTCCCGAAATTAGGCCTAGAAGTATGTTACCACTTTTAATTGCTAAGAAATTTTAGTTCATTATGAATTAAGCTGGCTAATTTTAAAAGCTAAGGACCAAAAAGAAAGAATTTAAAAAAGGGAAAGTTTGGAATGGTATATATAACCAATTGCTATGTTGTTGTGAAATTTTGGTTGACTTGTATGTAGTCACTTTGTTTGGTAAGTATCTATTTAGGGGCTGTTGTGATGAAATGAATGAATTAAGGGACTAATTTGATCATCAAGAATCACTTTGAAACTGTTTTTATTTTTCTAGAATAGGGGAGGGTTGTTTAGCAGTTTTAAAGAAGTTTAGGGACTGTTTTGAAGGGTTTAAGGTACTATTTTCTAAGCTGGAAGTCAGGGACTGTTTTTTATAAAATATTAGGACTGTTTTGTATGGAATAGAGACTGTTTTAAAGGACTGGAATGCAAACTGGAATTTAATTAAAATTGCTTTACACTGAATAAGTGGACTGTTTTAAGTTTTAAAAGAAAAAAAATGTATACATGTAATTTGGATAGTTTTGAAAGTAAATGAAAGTAATTAGACTGTTTTGACTTGTAATTGTGTATACATGTTTTTGCTGGGCAATTTTGCATGAATATGTAAATATTTGGGCTGATTTAGATGCGTAATTATGCGTACATGCTTAACTGGACAGTTTTGTATAAGTATGAAAGCATACGAGACTGTTTTGTTGTACCAATGTGTGTATATGTATAATTGGACTGCTTATATATGTATGGGATCATGAATTGCCTTGTTTTTGATGAGTTTACATGTACACGTGTAATTAGGGACTGCCTTTGTGAGTGTTGGGACTGTTTTGCAATGATATGAATACTTGGTGAGCTGTTTTGATATGCTTCGGTTTGTATACTTATATTAGTGGATTGTTTTGTGTAAAATATTGGTATATACATGACCAATTGAGTAGTTGACAAATGTATGTTACTAAAAAAGTGGTTCTAATACATGTAAATTTATTCTTTGTTAATCTTAGACCAATAAGAAGATAGGAAAGGATTGGATAAGTAGCAAGATATGATTGAGGATTCAGGAATCCAATAACTTCGGGATAAGAGGTGAGTGTAGTTAAAGTCTTGGGATAGGCTAAAAACCTTCCCGAGCATTGCTTTCTAGTTTTGATTTCTTTGAATTAATTAATTTATTGTACGAATGCGCAAGCTTGGAGGCAAAGGTGAGTACTTTAGTAAAAAGTACTTTGTGTTATGAACATTTGGTGGAAAGCATGACTATGATTTTAATTTGCTAAATATGTTTGTAATGCTTGTTAGAGTTGAAAGACACATATACGAAAAGAATGGTTTGTTGTGGAATAATAAACAAATCTTGATTATGCTTAACTTCATGTGATCTTGATGACTTGACTACAAAGAAAGAAAAATATTTATGATTTAACAAAGGTGAACTTGGCTATGTGCCAATCGATCAATAAGAATGAAATATTGAGATTCACAGGAGGTGAATATGTGTATCCGATTGAAAAAGGGTTCAGAGATATTGATATGATTTTATGATATGGAGCTATGCTCACTATGTTTTAAATAAAAGATGATAAATGTTTAAAGCCTTGGTCTCGAGTTAGTCTTAGGTATAGTTGGCATGCCATAGAGTCCATTGAGCTCATATTTGTGGTGGACTACGGTCCTTATCTGGCGACAGTAGGAGGGAAGTTTGTGGTCACTTTGCGACAGTAGAAGGGATTGACTGGTACTGCGAGTACCATTTTTTGGGCGATAGTTGGTTGGGGATTCGAGTACCTAGGCTGAAATTCGATTCTCAAGGCTATGATAAAACGAGAACATGAGATTATAAGTTATAATAATAAAGAGTTGAGATAACTTGTTTGTTTAATTAATATGTTTCAAATGAAAGTTTGGTATTCTTCTCTAATATGTTTATTTGCTTCGAATGGAGGGCAATGTGAATAAAAATGCATGTGATTAATAGTAAATTTAAAGATGAGTTATGGCACTTTGCTTAATAAGCAATGTAATTCCAATGGAATCAAGTATTTAAATGAATATATATATATATATATATATATATATATATATATATATATATATATATATATATATATATATATATATATATATGTGTGTGCATGCTTCAAATGGAATTTGTTTGTTGGCATGAATTGAGTGTTTACTTAATTGATGATTAATCCTATATGGTTATTGAGTGATTTTGTTCGAATGGATTGTCATATAAGATATGTTATGCCTTGAAACTTATGTGATAAGTAGTTACACATAAGATATGTTATGCCTTGAAACTTATGTGATAAGTAGTTACACATAAGATATGTTATGTCTTGAAACTTATGTGATAAGTAGTTACACATAAGATATGTTATTCCTTGAAACTTATGTGATAAGTTGTTACATATAAAATATGTTATGCCTTGGTAATTTATATGATAAATAGTTACATATAAGAGATGTTATGCCCTGATAACCTACGTGATAAGTAGGTTATGTATGTATATATGATCTGATATAGTTGGTAAATTATATGAGAAGAAATACACGCATACGTGGTGCCATGAATCAAAATCTTGTAGACTGTTGGTATGTAAACAAGTTGTTCACATGTGTTAGTGGGCGGTTTTGAATAAAACTGGAAATGCTGGACTGTCTTGAATAAAACTTGAAATCTTGGACTGTTTTGAATAAAACTGGAAATACTGGACTGTTTTGAATAAAACTTAAAATGCCGGACTGTTTTGAATAAAACTGGAAATACTGGATTATTTTGAAGAAAACTGAAAATGCTGGACTGTCTTGAATAAAACTGGAAATACTGGACTGTTTTGAATAAAACTGAAAATACTGGACTGTTTTGAATAAAACTGAAAATACTGGACTGTTTTGAATAAAACTGAAAATACTGGACTGTTTTTATTAAAACTAGATATACTGGATTGTTTTGAATGAAATTGAGTATACTGGACTGTTTTGGAGTATATATAAATATATGGACTGTTTTGAGGTATATACAACTATATGTACTGTTTTTCAATATAAAAGTATATACATGTTTTGAGAACAAATTTGGGTATAGTATAAATATTTATGAACTGTTTTGGATGTATAAATATATATACACATTTTGGGGACAGGTTTATATATAAAATAAGTATACGAGGACTGCTTGAAGGTATAAATGTAAATACTTGATGGTTTGAAATAAAATATAAGAAATCATGGTTAGTTTCGAATATATAAATGAATACTCATGAATTAGAAGCATTGTTAGATGTTTAAACAAGTGATGTGTAAATGAATTAGGTCACTTGATCATCAAGACTTTGTTTAAGTTGAAGTAGGAAATACCAAAGTAAATTTAAAGACTACCTTGACAATTTATATGAAGTGTAGTTAATGAATACGATATGCTTGGCTTTGACATACTTGTTAAAGATAAATTTGCTTACTGCCTTGCGTGACAAGAAACGTATGACTATGATATGTTTTGTAATGCATATTACGATATCTTATGACAAGCAATGCTTGTTTAGAGCTACTATAATAAATCAATTGAAGTGTTATGATTGGAATCTTGATGCTATGTTGTGTGATCATATTGGTTCTATTATGGACCTTGATTAGCTTTGATGAAAGAATAGTAATAGGCTATCTATGGTTGGTTTATTATATTGTTTTTAGAATTATAGTATTACTTCACTAAGCGTTAGCTTACTCTATTCCTTTATCACCTTTCAGGGTATCAATGTTCCTGATTATCTATCGAGCTTGGATGGGATCACAAGTGTTAGAAAGTACGTTTGTAACTTCTTAAGTGCTCCCAGATGGTGGCACATAATTGATATGTATGCATTGTGCATTTAAGAGCATCTTTTAACATATATGTATATATATGATGCTCTAAAAAGTGATTTAAGTTTGTAATTTTAATTATTTCTTTAATTGCTTGTTGTTTATAATTTTAATGGTTAGTATGGTTGAGTAGTTGCTTGATAGCTAAGCTATGATCCAGAAATATTCAAATGGTCTCATGGTAATTAAGTTATATTAGTTATGATGCTTAAAAGGGTTAAGATTACGATTGCTTGGTAAGACACCTTACATTTCGAATAAGATTAAAGGTCGTAAACAAAATGTTTGTTATGCTAAGATATGTTTAACAAAATTTAGGTTGTTTCTTGATTTGAATCCTTGATTTGGTTTTCACGAACAAATGCTTAGTGAAAGTCCTAATTGGATTATAATTTGGAAGGGTTAGGTAAAAGAATAATTTGTATGCTTCTATATATCATGTTTCATATGTTAAAAAATTGATGTTAAGGGGTAGCTTAAGTGCTTAGTGGTTAGTTCTATATATTAATCAAGTTATATGATTATGAACTCACTCCTAATGCGATTAGGCGAATGAGTTTGGTATCTAGTTTTTTCATGGCCTGTTACAACGATTTATTCCTAAACATGTTTTACACTTTGAATCTAAGACTAAATACTTGGTAATGCCTAAGTAGACATTATTTGGTTTGAATGATTAGTAACCCGAGAGTTAGGGCCTTAAACGTTGGTTTGAAAATAGCTACATCGATCGAATAAATCTTTTCTATGTGTTTAACTGCTTGCCATATCTGCGAGATGATTGTGTGTTCATGAGGATACAACCCTTGGTATGTTTAATTTGAATAGTATTGTGATGTAAGTTGTGAACCTTGGTTCTCTATGAGATGAAGATGCATACCATAAAAGATGAGTGTTCATAAATGATAGAGTTTATAGGCATGCTACGAAATAGTTTAAGTTTGTTGTTTAATTGTATGACCGTTCATTTGCATGGGAATTAAATTGATAATAAACATATGAATAATCTAAAAGTTTTAAATTACTCTGACTTTTAAAATAATGTCATTCATGTTCAGCCGATTGAACTAAATTATTCAAGATTCTTGTTTGTGTTTGTTTTAAAAACACTTCCTAATTTCGGTTTACTCCTAAGCCGGGTTAGGGGTGTTATAGTTTGGTATCAGAGTTTAGGTTTAGCCGATTCTCGGACTAAATTAGAACTCTTTGCATCATCATTTGTTATATGTGCCACCTAGGAGTTAAATTTGATAAGTACTTGTGATCTACATCTAATAAAAGCTCCCTTTTATGCGTTATTGGCTTAATATCAAAGCTTATACCATCGTGAGTACGATTGAGTAGTATTCAAATCTTGTATGTGTCTTGTTCTATTCTGAATCAACTCTTTCCTTTTATGATGTGCCTTCATTGAGAATTCTCGAATTCTGAGGCGGCTATAAGAACCTTATCCTCATCTACTCACCTTAGGAAATTCGAGGGCGAATTTCTTTTAGGGGAGGAGAATTGTAATGTCCCAGAATTAGGCCTAGAAGCATGTTACCACTTTTAATTGCTAAGAAATTTTAGTTCATTATGAATTAAGGTGGCTAATTTTAAAAGCTAAGGACCAAAAAGAAAGGATTTAAAAAAGGGTTGCTCTTTGGCTAATGATTAAATCGAATAATGCTTTAAACTTGAAGTCTGCATGGTAAACAAAAAAATTAAAGGAGAACTTGTACATGTGTTACCTTAGGAGAAGGAAAGAGTACATGTGGATGGGAGGGAAAAAGGCACGGTTTGGGAGAAAAGATGACCAAGGTTGGTCATGATCTTCTTCCTCGTAGCTACTAAAGAACTGAATCCCCTAATGTTGTGATAGAGTGGAGAGAAAGTTTACAATCCATGGTGAACCTAGCCCAATTTTTTTATTCTTGATCGGGTTACTTTAGGAGAAAGGTAAATTACCTTTCTTTTCCTCCTCATTCAAGCTAAGTTGTATTAATTTGTAAGTTGTTGTGAATTTTGGTAAATTGTTGAAGAGTGCTTTTTGTTTGTAATTGGATTTTGCAATGAAAAACATGTTTAGGATGATCATGTTAGTGTATAAATTATATTAGGAATTCCCTTGGTTGTTTCGAATGGTATATATGCCCCATTGCTATGTTGTTGTGAAATTTTGTTTGACTTGTATGTAGTCACTTTGTTTGGTAAGTATCTATTTAGGGGTTGTTGTGATGAAAGAATGATTTAATGGACTAATTTGATCATCAAGAATCACTTTGAAACTGTTTTTATTTTTCTAGAATAAGGGAGGGGTTGTTTAGCAGTTTTAAAGAAGTTTAGGGACTGTTTTGAAGGGTTTAAGGTACTGTTTTCTAAGCTGGAAGTCGGAGACTATTTTTATAAAATATTGGGACTGTTTTCTATAGAACAGGGACTGTTTTAAAGGACTAGAATACAAACTGGAATTTTATTAAAATTGCCTTACACTGAATAAGTGGTCTGTTTTAAGTTTTAAAAGAAAAATGTATACGTGTAATTTGGATAGTTTTGAAAGTAAATGAAAGAAATTAGACTGTTTTGACTTGTAACTGTGTATATATGTTTTGTTGGGCAGTTTTGCATGAATATGAAAATATTTAGGCTAATTTGGATGCGTAATTATGTGTACATGCTTAACTGGACAGTTTTGTATAAGTATGAAAGCATACGAGACTGTTTTGTTGTACCAATGTGTGTATATGTATAATTGGACTGCTTATATATGTATGGGATCGTGAATTGCCTTGTTTTTTATGAGTTTACATGTACAAATGTAATTAGGGACTGCCTTTGTGAGTGTTGGGACTGTTTTGCAATGATATGAATGATTGGTGAGCTGTTTTAATATGCTTAGATATGTATACTTATATTAGTGGATTGTTTTGTGTAAAATATTGGTATATACATGACCAATTGAGTAGTTGACAAATGTATGTTACTAAAAAAAAGTGGTTCTAGTACATGTAAATTTATTCTTTGTTAATGTTAGACCAAGAAGAAGATAGGAAAGGATTGGAAAAGTAGCAAGATATGATTGAGGATTCACGAATCCAATAACTTCGGGATAAGAGGTGAGTGTAGTTAAAGTCTCGGGATAGGCTAAAAACCTTCCCGAGCATTGCTTTCTAGTTTTGATTGCTTTGAATTAATTAATTTATTGTACGAATATGCAAGCTTGGAGGCAAATGTGAGTACTTTAGTAAAAAGTACTTTGTGTTATGAACATTTGGTGGAAAGCATGACTATGATTTTAATTTACTAAATATGTTTGTAATGCTTGTTAGACTTGAAAGACACATATATGAAAAGAATGGTAGGTTATGGACTAATAAACAAATCTTGATTATGCTTAACTTCATGTGATCTTAATGACTTGAATACAAAGAAAGAAACATATTTATGATTTAACAAAGGTGAACTCGGCTATATGCCAATCGATCAATAAGAATGAAATATTGAGATTCACAAGAAGTGAATATGTGTACCCCATTGAAAAAGGGGTTAAGAGATATTAATATGATTCTATGATATGGAGCTATGCTCACTATGTTTTAAATAAAAATGATAAATGTTTAAAGCTGTAACACCCCTCACCCGGGTTAGTAGTAACCCAGCCAAGGAGCGTTACTACAAGGAAACAAGCAAGCAAACAAGAAGCAAATAGGCAAAGCCAATTAAATTTTTTTTGAACTCATCATTGGAAGATGAATTGTTCAACTAGCTTGATCATAAACTAGAAAGCTTCCATTCGAATTAGGCATGGACATCAAGCAATTTCAAGCAATAAGTACATACATGGTATTCGAATCAAGCAACCAAGAACATGTAGAACATAACAAGTAATCAATCAAGCATGTACTTGAGGACAATACTAAATCGAAAAGGGTCACTTGATTTACAAGACATGTTTAGGATAGCCTACTACTCATTCAAGGTCACTAGATACATTCGATGAAGCATGTATTTCATGGTTTCATTTCAAGATTTGTTACATCCTATACAAGTAATTCTTCTTTCATTTGAACACGACAATGCATAAGAAATTCAATCAACCTAGACATGATACTAGTTTGTATATTCAAATTTGGTCATATATATATATATATATTAGTTAATCATGTAGGCATTCGAGTACTATAACTAGTTCCAAGTCAAATCATCATTTACAAGTATGTGCAGCTTATATACATTTCAAGGCAAGAAACAATCATGAAACAAGGTCATACTTAAGCCCAATTAACTTAGCATATCTTCTAGCATTATCTACTTAGAATATGCAAACATAGCATGCTTATTCTACTATCCATACCATATGTACTTACATCCAAACCAAGACTCAGACAAGTATGATCTCAACAAGAACTACCTCCCATGATAATCTATGCTACCTCCCAAGCATATTTTGATCATGGCAAGTATATATATACAAGTATCAAGATCATCAACTTATCAAGACATGATAGTAACAAGTTAAGCATTCGATAACAAGGTATAAACAATGCCATTTAAGTCTTTACAGCTCCTTAAAGGTCATAATCAAATATATACAAACTTCCAACAATTCAAAATGCGTGAGCTAGCATGATCTATATACATATCTAGGTGACACCAACTAGGAGTGTTACAAAAAGTATGGAATCGTACTTCTAGCTCGGTTGTCTCTTACTTCAAGCTCAAGAAAGGTGGTTCAAAATCCTTTTAACCTGTAGATTGGGAAGAATGGAAACAAGAGTGATAAGTACATCATGTACTTAGTGAGGTAGTCCCAGCATAGGACCCATTTTTCAGTTCTGTTTTCACCTAATGAAAGTATACATACTAAGGATCATGTCATTAAAATTTCAGCCCTGAATTTGATCTATAAAAGTTTGGCGAATTTTCAAAGTAACTGCCCAGAACAGAGCAATTCTGGGCAGATTGCACCTAATCACATTTTAATGCCTTAATTTCATTTTAACCAATGTTTTGGTCCTATAATTCATTTCATATGACATCCTAAACATGTTTAGTCAACGTTAATCCATTATTCAAGGCAGCCAAAACAGAGTAAGTTGGTTACAATGCTTAATTTTGCATGTTTACTCAATTTCAATTCAACAAAACAGTTTCTATGTTATGTGAGTATGTTCATACTTTTATCTTTCATTTCCAGCATTGGTTACTAACAATTCAACTTCTTTAACACCTTAATTAACTTACCTAATCATGATCATAATCAATTCATTAATTCCATAGCTCAATTTCAAATTCTAACCATTCAATTTTTACATCAACATCTAATTTCAAATTTCCAGCAACCTAGTTTTATTACACAATTCCTTACACATGAATTCTACTCTAATTCAAGTCATCCATGATATATACATGTTCAATTTCATCATTCTCTTCATTTCAAACAACCTAATAACTCAACTAAGCATTTAAACATCATCAAAATCAGAATTTCAAACATAAATCAGTTTGGACAGCATGAATTTACCTTAGTAATGCTGCCAACAAGTTGAATTTAGCTCAAATTCAACCTTAACACCATGGATTTAAGCTTTCTCTCACAAGAACACTCTCTCCTTATTTTTCCCTCTTCAAATTGGTATAATGGAGAAATGAATGAAGATGACATCCTTGTAATGGATTTAGGAATTTACTATCTTATCCTTGATTAGTTGTTTATTATAGAATTAATCAAGGGCATTAGGGGAAATGAGAAATTTAGCATGCAATACTTATCTTTCTCATTTAATTCAATGTAGTCACTTTAAATTGATCACTCATTTCATTCATTCTTTCAATTAGACCCTTGACTAATCAATTTAGCTTAATTCTAAATTCAATTAAGCTATCAACTTATGCAAATTGATTCCAATACTTCTAGGGTAGGATTTGGGTGTTACAAAAGCCTTGGTCTTGAGTCAGTCTTAGGTATAGTTGGCATTGTCATAGAATCCATAGAGCTCATGTTTGGGGTGGACTACGTTCCTTATTTGGCAACAGTAGGAGGGAAGTTTGTGGTCACTTGGCGACAGTAGGAGGGATTGACCGGTATTGCGAGTACCATTTTATGGGCGACAGTTGTTGGGGATTCGAGTACCTAGGCTAAAGTTCGATTCTCAAGGCTGTGATAAAATGAGAACATGAGATTATAAGTTATAATAATAAAGAGTTGAGATAACTTGTTGTTAAGTAATATGTTTCACATGAAAGTTTGGTATTCTTCTCTAATATGTTTATTTGCATCGAATGGAGGGCAATGTGAATAAAATTGCATGTGATTAATAGTAAATTTAAAGATGAGTTATGGCACTTTGCTTAATAAGTAATGTAATTCCAATGGAATCCAAGTATTTAAATTAATATATTTATATATGCATGCTTCGAATGGAATTTGTTTGTTGGCATGAATTGATTGTTTACTTAATTGATGATTAATCCTATATGGTTATTGAGTGATTTTGTTCGAATGGATTGTCATATAAGATATGTTATGCCTTGAAACTTATGTGATAAGTAGTTAAACATAAGATATGTTTTGCCTTGAAACTTACGTGATAAGTAGTTACATATAAGATATGTTATGTCTTGAAACTTATGTGATAAGTAGTTACACATAAGATATGTTATGCCTTGAAACTTATGTGATAAGTTGTTACATATAAAATATGTTATGCCTTGGTAATTTATATGATAAATAGTTACATTAAGAGATGTTATGCTCTGATAACTTATGCGATAAGTAGGTTATGTATGTATATATGATCTAATATAGTTGGTAACTTATGCGATAAATAGTTACATATAAAATACGTGATGCCATGAACCGAAATCTTGTAGACTGTTGGTATGTAAACAAGTATGTATGTTCACATGATCTAATATAGTTGGTAACTTGTTATAGAATGTTTGAATATTGAATTGATGATGTTCTTGTTGCTTAGATTGATTTAGATGATTTTTTTGTGTATTAGGATCATGCTAGCTTCTAATTGAACTTGAAATGGTGAATGCTAGTAGCCAATTTGATAAAGACAATGTATATGATTGAATGCAGTGTTGGATTGGGACTGTTTTGATAGAGAAAATGTTTAAGCATGCTAATTGAATATAGAACCCTGTTTTGATCATGTTGGTAGGTGAACTGAGAATTGAATAGAGTAGATATGTTGCTGGAAAATGAATGCACCTAATTGGATTAGTTAAATTAGGTAATGGACTGCTCAATTGGTAAATTGGATGTGTAATGTTGATCAAATAGATCAAATTGGGCTCAACATGATAATGCCCTATTTTCAGCACATTGCTAGGTGTATTAGACTGACCTAGACATGTAAGAACATGAAAGTGAATTAAATTTCCATGTTAGAACATTGTTAAAATGAGTTAAGAAGCTAGAAATTCAACCTAGTGTAATCTGCTCATAATTCTCTGTTCTGGGTAGTAACTTTGAAAAATCACCATAAATTGTATAAAATGAATTTAAATCTGAAATTTTTACGGACAACACCTTGATATGTCTAAATTCATTAGGATAAAACAGAACTAAATTCTGGATTTTAGAATGAAATGTAGAGAAGAAACACTAGGGACAGTGCAAACTGTCCAGTGTAGCAAATTACCCTGTCTTTAAGTTAAAAACTGTATTAATTGGAAAATAACTAAAATACAAGCCTTATATGTTTATAAAGACAATTACGTTAGCTTTCCAACGGTGTAAACCAATTGAAATTTTGACGTACGAAATGAAAATTATGCATGATTAAGTGAATAGAGTGCAAGCTGCCTGGCAGCAGTATAGGTAACTGTACACTGTTTTGTGGCAATTTGTAAACTATTTTGTAAATAGTTTTAGGACATTGATTCTGCCCTATTTTACATGAACTAGAGTATAGATAAGTGTAGTTAAGTTATGCAGAATGTATATGAACATGCTGCCAAATTTGTGTATGTTGTATACTTTTGTAACCTTGGCTTGATTGAATGACTTTGTGAACTTGTTTTGATATGTGTTTGCTTGTAATGTGTTAGAACCAGGATTGAACTTGGTGGAAGAGGAAAGATTGGAACAATCTAAAGCTAAGAACAAAGGAGTGTGGATCCAAGACTAGCTAAGCTTGGAGTATTGTGAGTGCAGTTATTTCTAAGGTTAGGACTAGGTCCTAACCAATGCTTGCATGTCTATATTTTTGTAATGTTTAAATGAACTTAATATGGACTTGACCTAGTAAGGGAAGAATGATTAAAGTAATGCATGAAACTTGATCACATCCTTGAATACATGTTCAATTTGATTGCTAAGCATGTTTAAGTGGTACATTGGTGCTTGTATGTGTCATTGTAACACCCCCTACCCGGGTTAGTAGTAACTCAGTTTAGGAGCGTTACTTAGCAAGCAAGCAAGACAAGTACAAGACATGGCATTCGGCAATTTACAACCAAGAAGAAACAACTAATTCATACTTGTTTACTTATCTATCAAGAAAGCCCATACTTGACTCCTAAAACATCAAACATTCGAATTAAGCAAGCAATCTATCACTCATGCTTTCTTAACATACAAGAAATGCACATTTGACTCCTATTCATTCATACCAATCAAACTAGACCAAGCAAGGAGGAAGCATTCATTCAAACAAGGCAAAGGCAACCATTCATACATTACTTATCATGTAAGTAACCACAAAATTGATTCTTAATCTAAACTATTTATTCGGATAGATCACCAAACTTAACTTAATTCATGCTTACAATACAAACAAGCAATACACATTTGTGCCTTAAACATTATACATTCGAATAAGACCAAAGCAGGGGACATGGCAAAGCAAGCAATAGCAACCAATCATACATTTCTTAGTATACAAGAAATCACATAAGTGAGTTCAATTTCTTCCTAAGGCATTCAGGCATAACCACAATACCACTAGATTAGCTCCCTTTCATGTTTACATTTCAAGGTATCATTTACAAGATATTACATTAGCAATACACTTTAATTTCTTTTTCCTTACTATTTGAATGATTCTATATGTGTCATGTTTCCATTCAATTCTAGATTCCTTATCTTGCATACTTTTAGTCATTTCTTTCCTAGCTTACTAAGCAAAATTAACTAATCTTTAATAGCATATATCTAGTTTCATTCAAACCTATTACAATACCTATCCATTCGGCCAAGTACATGCTAGAAACTAAACACTTGAATCATGTTATAAACAAACACAAGTGATCATAAGTATTGCATGGCAATCGAATGGAATACAAGCAACATGGTTTGGTTAACTTATTTTCTATTCAAGCAATCCATATACAAAATCATAGCATTCAAAGGTCATCAAGATAGCTAGATTAACATTAAGTACAAAAATGTACTTAGTGAGGTAGTAACTAGTCTATCCATTTTGTTATTTCATGTATCATGTCTTTTAGATCAAGTGTAAACCTAGCTAAGGCTTCCAAGCATTAGAGTAGGCGTATCTAGTCTTTCAAGTATCAAGAGTGACCTTATCTAGTCTTTCAAACATCAAGAATATCCTATCTAGGATAACATGCAATCGGACATAAAGGTTTGGCATCAAGGAAACATAAATCATGAATCAAGCAACATGCTTGTAAAACAAGTAACCAAGGAGTCATGCTTCCAAATCAAGCAACATACATTTCATGACAATACAAAACAAGTATCATGTATAATTGAATCTTATTTCATTTGTTATTTCATTAAACAACCCCATTGGTACTTAGTTTGTATAGGTAATCGAGTCTCCAACCAACTGCCGCAACAATATGCACCATAGTGCTAGTCAACCCTTCTACTGTCGCCAAAGACCACATACGTACCCTTCGTCTGTAGCCAAATAGGGGCCTTAGCCCTGGACCGTAGTCCACTCGTACACAATGAGCTCTAGACTCTAAGGCATGCCTTTCTACCTAATCCAACTAACTACCAAGGTTGTTCGAATTACCAATCATTCAAGTTATCAAGTTCAAGATCATGTTCATGTCAAACAACATCAATTCATGTTAAGCCCTTAGGCTATTAGCCTTAGCTCACAAGTCAAGGGGTTTCAAGATCCATTTCATCAAATCGAGATAACAATCATATCTCAACCAAGTCATTTGCATTCAATCATGTTGCATCATAGGATCATGTTTCATGTGTATCTTTAATCATCCTTCCCTTATTAAGTCAAGTTCTCATGCTTAGATTCATTATCATGACAAGAATGTAATAAGAATGCAATGGTTAGGACCTAGTCCTAACCCTAAAGATAACTACACTCACAATACAATCCAAGCAAGCTAGCAATTATCTTGAATGGCTATCCCCTTGTTCTTAGCCCTTGAATGATTTCCTTTTTCTTCCTCAAATTGCTGCCCTTGATCTAGCAAGCATAATACACATACATTTCATCAAAACAAGCACAATGTATCATACTATCATAGTAGCAATGTTATCAAAATGTACCTAAAATTTAGCTATTGTTTTATACTTCATTTTAAGCATTTCTTACCAATTCATCTTCACATTGTTATTACTTTATTTTAAGACATAATTGGACAGGTTACAGTGTCCCAAAACTGTTTTGGAAACAGTTTACAACTAGGTGCAAAAACAGTCCCAAACTGCCTAGGACACTGCTGCTTGGCAGTTTGCACACTGTCCCTTTAAATGGTCATATCTTTTAATCCGTATGTCAGAATTTCAATTGCTATACACCTTTGGAAAGCTAACAAAATTTAATATAAGACCATGTAATACTTGCATTTTATTTCTTTGCCAATTAATATAGTTTATTGTTCAAATACAGGGCATTTACACTGTCTAGCAATTCCTATTTACAGTTTCCAGCATAGGAACCAGTTTTCAGTTCTGTTTTCACATAATGAAAATAGACATTCTAAGGATCATGTCATTAAAATTTCAGCCCTGAATTCAATCTATATAATCTTTGGTGAATTTTCAAAGTGACTGCCCAGAACAGAGCAATTCTGGGCAGATTGCATCTAATCACATTTTAATGCCTTTAATTCATTTTAACCAATGTCTTGGCCCTATAATTCATTTCATATGATATCCTAAACATGTTAGGTCCATCTTAGTTCATTAAACAAGGCTGCCAAAACAGGGTAAGTTGGTTATAATGCCTAATCTTGCATGTTTACTCAATTTCAATTCCACAAAACAATTTCTATGTTGTGTGACTATGTTTATATTCTTATCCTTCATTTCCAGCATTGTTTGCTATCAATTCAATTTGTTTAACACCTTCAATACATTACCCATTCATGATCATCATCAATCCATTAATTCCACAGCTCAATTTTATGTTCTAATCATTCAATTCCCACTTTAACATCACAATACAAATTTCCAGCAACCTAGGTTTGTTACTCTATCACATACACATGATTTCAGCTTTGTACCTAATGTTCATTCTTCAATTTAGCATAACTGAACAACCATTCAATCATCTAACAACACATTCAATATCTAATTCCATCAATAATCATCAAAAACAGTCCAATTCCACAATCACAGTTGCCTATTCAATTAAACACAAGAAGAATTACACTTACTTTTCTTCTAGCTTAATTTCAATGAAAATTTCCTACACATGCAAGCTTTATTTCTTCTTCAATGGCTGAATTTCCTAGCTTTCTCTCACTCTCCTTTGATAGAGTAGCGCAATCTTGGATTTGGAAGCGTTCAATCAAGTTGTTGCAAGAACTAGGAGCTCTAGACTCAATCAAGAAAGTTATGGGCAGATTTGAAAATTCAAGAGAAAAGAAAATGGCTTTTCTTGAAAATTTCAGATTCAAGGTTGGAAATTCAAAGAAACAAAGATAAGAAGGAAAATTAGAAGATGATTAATAAGAACAAAAGTAAAAAGATTGAAAAAGATTAAGATGAGGATAGATAAAACAAATCTGAAATTCCAGCTTTGTTTATGGAATTATGGAAGATGGTGTGAAGGTTGAAGACGAAGATGGCTTGCGAATTGTTGATTTTGTTTTGTCCTCGGCACCCTCTTAGACGCAATTATCTAAGCAAGCAACCTCAAGCGGCTCTAACCCACCCTCCTAGACGCGATTATCTAGGCAAGGAAGAGTGTGAAGATGATCTCCCTCACAAGAACTCGTCGAACTTATGTTGAAGAAGATTTCGAAGGCACAAGTAATCAGCATTTGAAAAAACAAACTCACTAAATATTTCATAAATCAAAGAAAATCTGTCTTACAATGATGGAGGCTTCATCCTTTTATAGGTGAAGGATAGACAAAGTAATTTAACTTCTACTAAAACAAGAAAAACCTAATCTAATTAAAAATAATAATAAAATAACAGCCTTTAAACTCCTTGTGCTTGTGTGGCAAAGGATGGGGTGATAAGGCAAGTTATAAGCTGATAAGGGCTGGTTGCTTGGGCAGCAAGTAAACTTGATGAAGGCTGGTTTGCTTGGGTATCAAGTAATGGGCTGATAAGAGCTGTTTTGATTAGGCAGCAAGTAAAAGTTGATAGGGCCTTTATTTGGACGAATTTAAGGGTATTTGGGCTGGTTTAGATGATAAGAAATTGGTTCTTGGGCAAGGAGGCATGTGTGGGCTGTTTAAAAAGCTAACTAGGCCTAAAAACACTTGTAAATCCTAATTTGGGCTAAAAATAAAAATCTGACCCAATCTTTTATAGTAACAACTATTGGGTCTAATTACAATAAAAAGGGCTAATTAATGGACATCTAAAGGCTCATAGATATCCATCTCCAAAGGTGCAGCAAGTTGAGTTTTTGTGACCCAATTATTCTTGAAGGATGTTAAGTGTGGACTTCCTTCAAGAAATTCTTCTTTCTTCATGGCAGCTTGTAATCCTTGGCTCACGAATACTTGGACGGTCGAATTCAGCTTGTCCTTGATTAGCTTAAACTTGGCTCGGGTTATTGGGCCAAGTGGAAAAGTAAGCCCATCTTGTCCTTGGAATTGCCTTGTGGTACATGTATCATCCACTCCCTCCTCAAAAGGATTCGTCCACGAATCTGAAACATCAAAGGGAGAAAGATCAGAAACATTAAAAGTTGTACTCACATTATACTCACCTGGTAGATCAATTCGATATGCATTGTTGTTGATCCTTTCAAGGACTTGGAATGGTCCATCTCCTCGTGGATCCAATTTGGGTTTCCTATGGTTCGAAAATCTTTCTTTACGCATGTGCAACCAAACCCAATCTCCTGGTTCAAAGACAACTTGGCGTCGGCCTTTGTTGACTTTGGCAGCAACATTTTCATATGTTTTCTCCATTCTTTGCTTTGCCTTAGTGTGAATGGATTTAACTAACTCCGCTGTCTTTTCGCCATCTAAGCTGCTAATATTATTAATAGGTAAAGGAACAAGGTCTAATGTAGTTAAGGGGTTAAAACCATAACCTACTTCAAATGGAGAATAACCGGTGGATGAATGAATAGAACGGTTGTAGGCAAACTCTACAAAAGGTAGATATTCTTCCCAAGTTTTTGTGTTCTTACCGACAATAGTTTTGAGTAATGCACCTAAGATTCGATTTGTTACCTCGGTTTGTCCATCCGTCTATGGGTGACAAATAGTAGAATAAAGAAGTTTGGTACCTATCTTTCCCCACAAAACCTTCCAAAAATGACTTATGAACTTTACATCTCTATCAGAAACGATGGTGCGTGGAATTCCATGAAGTCGTACTACTTCTCTAAAAAAGAGATCGGCTACATGTGTTGCATCATCCGTTTTATGGCATGGTATGAAGTGAGCCTTCTTTGAAAACCTGTCGACCACAACAAAAATACTATCTCGACCCTTTTTGGTACGAGGTAATCCAAGAATAAAGTCCATAGATAAATCGACCCAAGGGAAAGAAGGGATAGGAAGGGGTGTATATAAACCATTAGGACTTACCTTGGATTTTGCTTGTTTACATACGATGCAAGATGCGCATACCTTTTCCACGGTTTTCCTCATACGTGGCAAAAAAAATGCTCCATTACCATGTCTAACGTTTTGGAGATGCCAAAGTGCCCCATTAAGCCTCCGGAGTGTTATTCATGGACTAGCAATTCTCTAATGGAGCCTTGTGGTATACACAACCTGTTTATTCGGAAAAGAAACCCATCTACAAGATAAAACTTGTTAAAAGCACCTTTTAAACAATGAGTATAAATTTCCTTGAAATCTGGATCATTAGGATACAATTGCTTTATATGTTCGAATCCCAATATAGTAGCATGCATTTGAGTAATTAGGGTATACCTTCTAGATAGTGCATCTGCTACTACATTATCCTTACCTTTTTGTACTTGATCACATAAGGGAATGTTTCAATAAACTCCACCCACCGAGCATGTCTCTTGCTCAAATTACCTTGGCCGTTTAGCCACTTCAATGATTCGTGGTCAGTGTGTATGATGAACTCCTTTGGAAGAAGGTAGTGTTGCCAAACTTCAAGTGCACGAACTAATGCAAGGAGCTCTTTATCATAAGTTGAGTAGTTCAAATGTGCTCCTTTTAACTTCTCGCTAAAGTAAGCGATTGGTTGTTTTTCCTGTAAAAGAATTGCGCCTATGCCTATACCGGAGGCATCACATTCTAACTCAAAAGTTTTAGAAAAATCGGGAAGACGAAGAATTGGGGCAGTACAAAGTTTACCTTTTAGTGTTTGGAAGGCTTGTTCTTGTGCCTCACCCCAATGAAAACCTACCGTTTTTTTGATGATATCTGTCAATGGTGCGGCAATGGTAGAGAAATCCTTGACAAAGCGACGGTAGAAGCTTGCTAGGCCATGGAAGGATCTCATCTCGGTTATGGATGATGGAGTGGGCCATTCTTGAATTGCTTTGACTTTTTCATTGTCAACATGGATACCCTGTGCACTTACTATAAAGCCTAGAAAACTAAGACTTTCACTACAAAACACGCACTTTTCCATGTTAGCATATAATTGTTCTCTTCAGAGAACTTCGAAGACCAATCTCACGTGAAAGATATGTAAATCGAAAGAAGAAGAGTAGATAAGAATATCATTGAAATAAACAACAACAAACTTACCTCTAAACTCCCGAAGGACATGGTTCATCAATCTCATGAATGTGCTAGGGGCATTGGTCAAACCAAATGGCATAACTGTCCATTCATATAAACCGAACTTTGCCTTGAAAGTGGTTTTCCATTCATCTCCTTCTTTCATTCGAATTTGATGATAACCACACTTCAAATCAATCTTGGTGAAGATGCATGCACCGTAGAGTTCATCAAGCATGTCATCTAATCGTGGAATAGGATGCCTATACTTGATTGTTATTCGGTTGATCGGCCGACAATCGACACACATTCTATATGAACCATCTTTCTTTGGAACCAAAAGTACTGGAACGGCACAAGGGCTTAAACTCTCACGAATGTAGCCTTTGTTGAGTAGTTCTTCCACTTGCTTGTCTAACTCCTTGGTTTCGTCGGGATTACATCTATATGCTGGTCTATTTGGAATAGAAGAACCCAGAATTAGGTCAATTTGATGTTCAATTCCTCTTAAGGGTGGCAAACCGTTAGGTGGATCACCTAAAACATCATTGAAGTCCTGCAAAAGAAAAACAAACACACTAGGCAAACTTTTGTTATTGTTAGTGATAGAAAAAAATTGTTCCCTAAAGCGGATGAGGATGCAAGGCTGTTTAAGGAAGGGGGCTTGCCTCACTTCTTTTTCTCTCGCATAAATATTTTGAGACACTCTTTTTTTTCTCACATTTAGAATCACTCACCACCCCTGGGCCTATACTTATTTGGCTTTTATCACTACTGGCCTCTTTTGTATTTGCCTTTTGTTTTTCATTCTTTTTTTCTTTTTCATTTTTTTATTCCCACCTCCTCACAAAACTTCTTCATTTGCATCTGATCTTTGTACACCTCTTTTGGATCGAGTGGAGCCAAGGTATACTTTTTGCCATGGTATACAAAGGAATACTTATTTAACTTACCATGGTGAGTCACATCACGGTCATACTGCCACGGTCGTCCTAAAAGTAAGTGAGATGCTTGCATAGGGATAACATCACACCAAACGTCATCACAATATTTACCCCATAGTAAAAGTGATTAAGGCACGTTTGTTTACCTTTAATTCTGACCCTTCATGAAGCCATTGGAGATAATATGGCTTTGGATGGCGTTGACAAGGTAGGTCAAGTGCATCAACTAGATAGCTGCTCACCACATTCGCACAACTTCCGCTATCAATGATGACAGAATATAGTTTGCCTCTGATCAAACATCTTGTGTGGAAAATATTTGTTCTTTGCATCTCCGTATCGTCGATTGCTTGGATATTAAGTGAACGTTGAATCACCAAGCTTTTAGGATCAAGTTCATCACTGGAGTAACCACCAGCGATGAATTCATTGTCGGACAATTCCTCCTCCGACTCGGATGAGTAGCTCCCATATTCTCGAATAAGAAAGAGTCTTGTATTTGGGCAGTCTCTTTTATAGTGTCCATGACCGTTGCACTTGAAGCATACAATCTCCCGAGTTTGTTTGAGTGTTTGTGTGTTTTCCGCCAACATGGGGGTTTTTGTCTTGGTTTTGTCCAGTGACTTGGATGTTTCAATTTTCTGCTTTGGTCTACTTGAGTCGAGCAAAGGTTTAGAAGAATTAGAATGAGATAAAGGTTGAGTGATACCTTTGTCATAGTGATAATTCTTTTGTCGATATCGTTGTCGATCTTTGATGCGTTTTTCAATTGTCGTGGCGAATTGGAATGCCTCTTGAAGGGTGTAGTAGGTTTTGAGTCTGACAACAAACTTAGTCACTGTATCCTCTTCATCCTCTTGGATATCGGCTCTTTGCATCAATGATTCCATCTCTTTGAGATACTCATCAACAGTCCTGTAGCCTTGTCGGATTCTTTGTAACTTTTGTTTGATCTCTCACCGATATAATGGGGGAACGAATCGTTCTCGCATGACTTCTTTAAGTTCTCCCCATGAGGTTATCTTGGCTTCTCCATTGAGATGCCGACTGCGAACCAATTGGGACCACCAAATGGATGCGTATTCAGTGAATTCGAGAGTCAACAGTGGAACTTGATCCTCTTCGAGGCATTGATAATACTCGAATAGAAGATCAACTCGATTTTCCCAGTCACAATAAGCATCAGGGTCATACCTTCCTTGAAAAGGTGGTATAGTGATTTTTGGTTTGGCTAAGGTGTTTGTTGCTTGTCTCGGCTCTATGCGAGGATTGTGTCCATGCAGGGGGTTTTGGCGTCTATTCTGAATGGGAACAAGATTTGGACGCCTAGGCTCTTCAGTATCGCTTGCAATTGCAGTGGTTTCTAATCTCCCAATGGTTTGAATGATTGCGGTTACGACTGTATCGGTGTGCTCAAGCTTGGCTGCCAAAGAGGTTACAATCCGTTCAAGTTTATTGAGAGTATTCGAAACTTCTTGAAGAGTCACTTCATGTGGTTCTTCGTCGTTACTTGTTTCTGACATCCTGAAACACTCAGATTTAAAAAGGTGAAAAGCAAAAGAAAACTAGAAATCTCACTAAATACTCCAACGAATAAATATTTAGCGAGGCAAGTAAACCGATCTCGTGCTCTTTAAAGACCTTCCTGCCACAAGTCAACAAGTTACAATCAGAGTTTAATCCTAACAATGAGTCCTAATTGTACTAGGAGTCCAATGAAAAGACTTGACACCAATTGAATATAGTTGCAAGAAAGAAGGATTGTAATGCAACTTTGTTGTCCTACTCACACCAGAAAAGAGGTGTTAAATTGCGTAATAGAAGAAAGAAAAAGCAAAACAAAGGAACTTAAGAAACTAAGAGTAGAAAAAAATTAGTAGAGAAAGATGATAACCCCAAAACCCAGAAACAACTTGAAGGAAGAAATCCAATGTTGAATCCACTTCAGTGTGATGCTTGTGGTGGTTGATGATGGTGATCTTGATGATTCTTGATGGTGGTTGGTGGCTAGGTATAAGCTTTCTCACTTTTCTTTCTTTTCTTTTCTTTTCTTTTTAATTTTTTTCTTTTTTTTTTTCTTTTTACAAGGTAAATAAACTGAAAATAACGAAAATTGAAGAAAAAATAATGAAAATAGGGTTAAAGAAGGGGGAAAACCCTAATTTGGCTGAAACTTTATCCACTTCGTTCGAGGTGTTCCCGAACTCCAAAAATTCTGAAATTTTGTGTGGTGACTCCACCAATGGTGTATATCTGATCTGGAAAATTTCAGCTCAAAATTCACTCGTTTGGTTTTGACGAATTTTCCCTAATTTTCGAGTTTTTTTTCCCCAAAAACGCCAAAATTCTTGCCAAGAATCGTCCCAAATCTGATACCCAAATGATAGAGTAGCTCAATCTTGGATTTGGAAGCCTTCAATCAAGTTGTTGCAAGAACTAGGAGCTCTAGACGCAATCAAGAAAGTTATGGGCAGATTTGAAAATTCAAGAGAAAAGAAAATGGCTTTTCTTGAAAATTTCAGATTCAAGGTTGGAAATTCAAAGAAACAAAGATAAGAAGGAAAATTAGAAGATGATTAATAAGAACAAAAGTAAAAAGATTGAAAAAGATTAAGATGAGGATAGATAAAACAAATCTGAAATTCCAGCTTTGTTTATGGAATTATGGAAGATGGTGTGAAGGTTGAAGACGAAGATGGCTTGCGAATTGTTGATTTTGTTTTGTCCTCGGCACCCTCTTAGACGCAATTATCTAAGCAAGCAACCTCAAGCGGCTCTAACCCACCCTCCTAGACGCGATTATCTAGGCAAGGAAGAGTGTGAAGATGATCTCCCTCACAAGAACTCGTCGAACTTATGTTGAAGAAGACTTCGAAGGCACAAGTAATCAGCACTTGCAAAAACAAACTCACTAAATATTTCATAAATCAAAGAAAATCTGTCTTACAATGATGGAGCCTTCATCTTTTTATAGGTGAAGGATAGACAAAGTAATTTAACTTCTACTAAAACAAGGAAAACCTAATCTAATTAAAAATAATAATAAAATAACAGCCTTTAAACTCCTTGTGCTTGTGTGGCAAGGGATAGGGTGATAAGGCAAGTTATAAGCTGATAAGGGCTGGTTGCTTGGGCAGCAAGTGATATGATCTCGACTATGAGTTTTGAATCATATATGTGAATGCCCGATCGTGATTCTAGTAAGAACTCTGCAGTGCTTTGAATGTATTCTGAAATTACTCAAACAACAATGTAAGTAGAAATAGATAAATAAGAAATAGAAATAATGGGATGAAAGATATGTAGAAGGGGTGTAGGAAGAGTGATAGTTGTGATTATGGAAGAAAAAAAAATAAAAGATGAAAATGTAGGTGAAGATGATGGGGTGTTGGCGTTAAGATGAAGAAATTCAAAGGATGGATTGTGACCCCCTAACTATAAAGAGTTAGGAACCAGCAATATAATAAAGTGGAAATGAAGTGGTAGGATATGGAACGTGACCCACTAGCTATAGATGAGCTAGGAACCAACGCTATAACAAAAGGGAAATGGATGAAGACTACAAGACTAACTTGAAGCCGATAAAGTTCCACAAGAGAACAAGAATGAAAGCAATCTTTCAAAGATGTTTTATATATTCAAAAGTGTCTCTTACAATGATCCTAAAGATGCCTATTTATAGTAGAAGTAGGCAGAATATGAAAATGTGTTACAAGAAAGATGAATGCTCATCTTAATGCACTTGAATACACATGAATGCTTTGTCCTTTCTTCTCATCTTCAAAGCTGATTAGTTTAGACAAATTGAGGTTGAATTTAGTCATATTTTCGTCCAAATTAAGAAGGACTCTTGGGCTGCCTTGTTTTGCTATCATATGAAGAGAAAGGGGATGAATGTGGACAGGGATGAATGTAGACATCCTTGCTGTCCAGCTTAAGTGCAACTCTTCATCTTCCAAGCTGATTAATATGACTTGAATGTCATAAAAAGGTGAGTTTCATCCAGCCTTCATTTCATGTCTCCTCAATGAATTTTGAAACCCCACTTGAATGGTGATAACATCAACCTTGAATGCCTTGAATTTGCTGCTGAATTAAGATGGCCATCAATTGCTTGTCTCTTGGTAGAAGATGAAAGAACTCTTCCTTGGCTCAAATTCATTCAAATCATCCATGCATAAAATTCCCGTAATAAAAATTTCAGCCTGCACTGTCTTCAGTAAATCATTCGTATCTCAAGCTCCCGATATCGGATTGAGGTGATTCAAAAGGCATTGGAAAGCTAAGAGATGGAGGAATAACGTCCAATTGATTTCTGGATCCAAACACGTCTGTATCGCATCCAGAATTGGAAGACATTCTGCTGATATTCTTGCATCTGGTAAAACCGTTCATCTTCCCTCATGCACCTAGACACAAAGGTAAACTTTATTCAATCTTTAATTGAAAACATGCATGTAAACAATTAAGAGTTAGTTTAATAAATGAGCTAGTTTGATGAATGAACTAGTTTAATTAATGAACTAACTTTATTCAATGAACTAATAATCTTGAATGAACTAGTTTAATCAATGAACTACTTAGTTAAATGAAGTGTATAACTAAATGAACTACATGTTTAAATGCAACGCATGCTTTAATGAACAACATGTTTATTGAATGCAATGAATGTTATGCAAACTTTAAATACTCATGCAAATTCATGCATAAGCAAAGTAAAGTGTTCCTCCCTTATTATTTCTTCTTTCTCACGTCCCAAGCTTGATGTAAACATATTTTCCATGGCTGCTTGGAACTCCTTGGCCCTTGCTCGAGTAATGGGGCCACCTGGGTACTTCTCTGGGTCTTTGCCATTGACGTTCATATCAGTCCCTCCCTCTTTAAGGCGATTTGTCCCCAAATCGTCATCTACATCATAAGGAGATAGGTCAGCAACATTGAAGGTTGCACTCACCTGGAAGATCTAATTGATAGGCATTGTCATTGATCTTCTTGACTATTTGGAATGGTCCATCTCCCCGAGGCATTAATTTGGACTTTCGTTGAGCCGGGAACCTTTCTTTCCTCATGTGCAGCCACACCCAATCCCCTGGCTCAAAGGAAATTCGCCTACGACCCTTATTTGCTTGCTGCTCATATTGCTTGGTTCGTTTTTCAATGTTCTCCCGCACTTGTTGATGAAGCTTCTTAACAAATTCAGCTTTATTAAGTCCATCTTTATTCACAATTTGATCAGCGGGTAATGGTAACAAGTCTATCGGTGTTAATGGATTGAATCCATACACCACTTCAAAAGGCGTGCGCTGTAGTACTATGGATCGAACGGTTGTATGCAAACTCCACATGTGGTAAACTCTCCTCCCATGTTTTCAAATTCTTCCTAATGATGGATCAAGTAACATAGAAAGTACTCGGTTCACCACTTCAGTTTGGCCATCCGTTTGAGGGTGGCAAGTGGTGGAGAATAGTAACTTAGTACCAATCTTACTCCATAGGGCTCTCCAAAAGTGACTTAAGAACTTCACATCCCGATCAGACACAATAGTTCTTGGTATGCCATGTAACCTTAAGATTTCCCTGAAAAACAAAGTAGCAATATGTGAGGCATCATTAGTTTTGTTACAGGGAATGAAATGAGCCATTTTGGAGAATCTATCCACAACTACAAAGATGGAATCTTTGTTATTCTTGGTACGTGGAAGCCCTAGCACAAAATCCATTGAAATATCCATCCATGGTGCTTCCGGTATGGGTAGTGGTGTGTAAAGTCCATGTGGCATGACTTTAGATTTGGCCTTCCTGCAAGTGATGCATCGCTCACACAACCTCTCCACATCTCGTTTCATTTTAGGCCAATATAGGTGCTCTTGAAGTATAGCCAAAGTCTTTGCTATCCCAAAATGTCCCATTAATCCTCCTCCATGAGCTTCCTTAGTTAGCAATTCACGCATGGAACCTTGAGGGATGCATAGTCTTCCTTCCTTAAATAGGAAACCATCATGCTTATAGTATTTTTCAATTGACCCTTTCTCACAAGCTTTGTAAATCTCTCCAAAATCAGAGTCGAGACATATAAGTCTTTAATAAAAACAAAACCCAATAACTTAGATTCCAAAGTGTTTAAAAGAATATACCTCCGTGACAATGCATCGGCAACTATATTCTCCTTACCTTTCTTGTACTTGATAACATATGGGAAAGTTTCAAGAAACTCCACCCATTTGGCATGCCTTTTGTTGAGTTTATGCTGCCCCCGGATATGTTTCAATGCCTCATGATCAATGTGAATGATGAACTCCTTAGGCCAAAGGTAATGTTGCCATGTTTCCATTGCCCTCACAAGAGCATACATCTCCTTGTCATAGGTAGGGTAATTAAGCGTAGCTCCACTTAATTTTTCACTGAAATAGGCTATAGGACGTCCACCTTGAGACAAAACTGCTCCAATTCCTACACCTGATGCATCACATTCAATTTCAAAAGTTAGATTAAAATTAGGTAGAGCAAGTAAAGGGGCATGTATTAAACAATCTTTAATGCTATTAAAGGACTTCTCTTGATCTTCCCCCCAAAAGAATTTAGAATTCTTCTTAATAACACTTGTTAGTGGGGCGGCTATGGTGCTGAAGTTGGGGACGAATCTTCGATAAAAACTTGCAAGTCCATGGAAGCTCCTAACTTGAGAAATGCTTGCTGGTCGTGGCCACTCTTCAATGGCTTTAACCTTCTCTTTGTCCACCTCCAAGCCTTCAGAACTCACAACGAAACCTAGGAAAACAACCCTGTCAAGACAAAATGTACATTTTTGTAAGTTAGCAAACAGTTTTTCCTTCCTCAAAACTAGCAAAACTGACCTTAAATGTTGAACATGTTCTTCCATGGTTTTACTATAGATTAGAATGTCATCAAAGTAAACCACACAAAACTTACCCAAGAATGGCCTAAGAACATGATTCATTAACCTCATAAACGTGCTTGGAGCATTAGTTAAGCCAAAAGGCATAACCAACCACTCATAAAGGCCTTGCTTAGTTTTGAATGCTGTTTTCCACTCATCACCTTCCCGATTCGTATTTGGTGGTAACCACTTTTAAGATCAATCTTGGAAAAGAGGTTAGAACCACTAAGCTCATCTAACATGTCATCTAAGCGAGGAATAGGGTGACGATACTTTACCGTAATTTTGTTTACCGCTCGGCAGTCCACACACATGCGCCAAGTTCCATCCTTCTTTGGCACAAGTAGAACCGCACGGCACATGGGCTAAGGCTTTCCCTCACGTAGCCTTTTGACATCAACTCAGATACTTGCCTTTGCAACTCCTTAGTTTCTTCGGGGTTGCTTCGCACGCTGGTCGGTTTGGAATGACGGCTCGGGAACAAAGTCTATTTGATGTTCTATGCCACGAATAGGTGGCAGCCCACTTGGTATTTCCTCCGAAATAGGTCATCAAACTCCTGCAATAAAGACACAACAAAAAAGCAGGCAAATTTTGATCAAGGTAGTTAGTATTCAAGAAATTTTCCTTGTACATGAGCACAAGTGCTTCCTTTGCTGTCATTAAACTCTTTTCAACTCTCTCTTTTAGAAAGAATGCTGATTTTCCTTCCCTCATTTTGATCACACTCCTTTGCTTTTACCTCCATTTTGGTCTCTCTCTTTTTGGCTTTTTCAATTTTTCCTCTCAATAAAATTTGGTCTTCATGTATTTGTTTTGGAGAAAGTGGGGCTAAAGTGATCTTCTTTGCTTCATGGGTGAACGATATACCGGTTGGTATACCCGTCATGGATCACTCGCCTATCAAATTGCCAAGGCCTTCCAAGTAATAAATGGCTTGCGTGCATTGGAACGACATCGCATAATACCTCGTCTTTGTACTTCCCAATAGAGAAAACAATTCGAACTTGTTTGGTCACCTTGAGTTCTCATCCATCGTTGAGCCATTGTAGCTTATAAGGTTGTGGATGCTTTGTTGTTGCCAAGCCAAGTGTATCTACCATTAAGGTACTAGCAACATTAGTGCAACTACCACCATCAATAATAACAAAGCATACCTTTCCTCCAACATGGCAACGAGTATGGAAGATATTTTCTCGTTGTTCATTTCCTCCAACGGATTGTACGTTTAGGCTTCTTTTGACAACAAGAACCTCTCCTTCCACGCCATACTCTAATTCTTCTTCTTCGATGGCAACATCTTCATTCTCATCCTCTTCTTGTTCCGATTCAACTTCTCCATCATCTCGAAGAAGCATGGTGTTGCGGTTCGGACATTGGCTTGCAATGTGTCCACGCCCCAAACACTTAAAACATTGTATGTCACGGAACGATTTGGAGTAGCGGTAGTCTTACCCTTGCTGGTTTCGCAATGGGCTTACTTCCTTTCGGTGGTCCTCCTTTTTCGTGGGACGGTAATGGAGGAGTCTTCTTGTATGAACTTTGCCCCCATTTTGATGTTGAACTCCCATAAGATCGTGTGGCACCCTTTCTTTTGAGCTGTTTTTCCACTTTCATGGCCATATGCACCATGTCTTCCATCTCCACATAATGTTGCAACTCGACCACGTTCGCAATGTCCGGATTTAGTCCCGCTAGGAATCTTGCCATTGTGGCTTCTCGATCCTCGTCGATGTTGGCTCGAATCATGGACACCTCCATCTCTTTGTAGTAATCTTCAACACTTCGGTTACCTTGTGAAAGATTTTGAAGACGGTTGAATAACTCTCGATGGTAGTGGGTTGGAATGAATCGCCTTCGCATCACCGCTTTCATTTCATCCCATGTAGTGATAGGATGTTCTCCATTGCGTCTCCTACTTGATGTCAATTGATCCCACCATATTAGTGCATAATCCGTAAACTCAATGGCAGCGAGTTTTACCTTTTAAGCTCTGAATAGTTATGGCACTCAAAAATGTGCTCAACCTTCTTTTCCCATGCAAGATAGGTTTCAGGATCCGCTCTTCCTTGAAAAGGAGGAATGGTAATCTTGATGTTGCTGAGATTATCGCTACTCGTGGTCGAGCTCTCTGGCCTTGTTGTACCATGCTATGTTGGGATACTTGATCTTGCACATCATCTACTTCAACTTCTTCAGATACTCCTCATTACCCCGATTAGCTTGTGAAATTTCAAGCTGGTCTATTCGCTCAATTAGGGGCTCCAATTGCTCTTGGATCATTTTGGCCATTGCTTGAAGCATAGCCTGATTTTGCAAATTGGGAACTCCTTCACCACTATGACCAGATCTTTGTGACATGTTAGATAAAGAAACAAAAGAAATTAAACCTTACTAACACAAAATCTCACCTTTCCACTCCAATGAAAATGCACTCACACTCGTGTTTCACTCGGGTTAGGCTTTTCCCCTTAATGCACACTCATGCCTTTTACCACTGTGCTTTATTTTCAAGTCCTTTTGGGAACTTCCTCAAGGCTTACAAGTGTCTCGTGGACTTCGGCTGAAACAATTCTAGCTTGGTAGGAGAATGATGAATAATAAAAGGATAATGGCTTCAAAAAGAAAGAATTACTAAGAATAGGTAAAGGAATTTGTAATTCAGCAATAAGAAATGATGTATTGTAATTTTTTAAACAAGAATAGATTGCTCCCTCCCTCTTTAAGATTTTTTTTTGATTTTTTTGATTTTTTTACTAACCCGGGAGAGAAAAAATAATACGCTTACTGAATCGTCTACGCTCTGATACCAAATGATATGATCTCGACTATGAGTTTTGAATCATATATGTGAATGCCCGATCGTGATTCTAGTAAGAACTCTGCAGTGCTTTGAATGTATTCTGAAATTACTCAAACAACAATGTAAGTAGAAATAGATAAATAAGAAATAGAAATAATGGGATGAAAGATATGTAGAAGGGGTGTAGGAAGAGTGATAGTTGTGATTATGGAAAAAAAAAAAAAAAAAGATGAAAATGTAGGTGAAGATGATGGGGTGTTGGCGTTAAGATGAAGAAATTCAAAGGATGGATTGTGACCCCTAACTATAAAGAGTTAGGAACCAGCAATATAATAAAGTGGAAATGAAGTGGTAGGATATGGAACGTGACCCACTAGCTATAGATGAGCTAGGAACCAACGCTATAACAAAAGGGAAATGGATGAAGACTACAAGACTAACTTGAAGCCGATAAAGTTCCACAAGAGAACAAGAATGAAAGCAATCTTTCAAAGATGTTTTATATATTCAAAAGTGTCTCTTACAATGATCCTAAAGATGCCTATTTATAGTAGAAGTAGGCAGAATATGAAAAGGTGTTACAAGAAAGATGAATGCTCATCTTAATGCACTTGAATACACATGAATGCTTTGTCCTTTCTTCTCATCTTCAAAGCTGATTAGTTTAGACAAATTGAGGTTGAATTTAGTCATATTTTCGTCCAAATTAAGAAGGACTCTTGGGCTGCCTTGTTTTGCTATCATATGAAGAGAAAGGGGATGAATGTGGACAGGGATGAATGTAGACATCCTTGCTGTCCAGCTTAAGTGCAACTCTTCATCTTCCAAGCTGATTAATATGACTTGAATGTCATAAAAAGGTGAGTTTCATCCAGCCTTCATTTCATGTCTCCTCAATGAATTTTGAAACCCCACTTGAATGGTGATAACATCAACCTTGAATGCCTTGAATTTGCTGAATTAAGATGGCCATCAATTGCTTGTCTCTTGGTAGAAGATGAAAGAACTCTTCCTTGGCTCAAATTCATTCAAATCATCCATGCATAAAATTCCCGTAATAAAAATTTCAGCCTGCACTGTCTTCAGTAAATCATTCGTATCTCAAGCTCCCGATATCGGATTGAGGTGATTCAAAAGGCATTGGAAAGCTAAGAGATGGAGGAATAACGTCCAATTGATTTCTGGATCCAAACACGTCTGTATCGCATCCAGAATTGGAAGACATTCTGCTGATATTCTTGCATCTGGTAAAACCGTTCATCTTCCCTCATGCACCTAGACACAAAGGTAAACTTTATTCAATCTTTAATTGAAAACATGCATGTAAACAATTAAGAGTTAGTTTAATAAATGAGCTAGTTTGATGAATGAACTAGTTTAATTAATGAACTAACTTTATTCAATGAACTAATAATCTTGAATGAACTAGTTTAATCAATGAACTACTTAGTTAAATGAAGTGTATAACTAAATGAACTACATGTTTAAATGCAACGCATGCTTTAATGAACAACATGTTTATTGAATGCAATGAATGTTATGCAAACTTTAAATACTCATGCAAATTCATGCATAAGCAAAGTAAAGTGTTCCTCCCTTATTATTTCTTCTTTCTCACGTCCCAAGCTTGATGTAAACATATTTTCCATGGCTGCTTGGAACTCCTTGGCCCTTGCTCGAGTAATGGGGCCACCTGGGTACTTCTCTGGGTCTTTGCCATTGACGTTCATATCAGCAAGTAAACTTGATGAAGGCTGGTTTGCTTGGGTATCAAGTAATGGGCTGATAAGAGCTGTTTTGATTGGGCAGCAAGTAAAAGTTGATAGGGCCTTTGTTTGGACGAATTTAAGGGTATTTGGGCTGGTTTAGATGATAATAAATTGGTTCTTGGGCAAGGAGGCATGTGTTGGCTGTTTAAAAAGCTAACTAGGCCTAAAAACACTTGTAAATCCTAATTTGGGCTAAAAATAAAAATCTGACCCAATCTTTTATAGTAACAACTATTGGGTCTAATTACAATAAAAAGGGCTAATTAATGGACATCTAAAGGCTCATGGATATCCATCTCCAAAGGTGCAGCAAGTTGAGTTTTTGTGACCCAATTATTCTTGAAGGATGTTAAGTGTGGACTTCCTTCAAGAAATTCTTCTTTCTTCATGGCAGCTTGTAATCCTTGGCTCACGAATACTTGGACGGTCGAATTCAGCTTGTCCTTGATTAGCTTAGACTTGGCTCGGGTTATTGGGCCAAGTGGAAAAGTAAGCCCATCTTGTCCTTGGAATTGCCTTGTGGTACATGTATCATCCTTTCTCTACGATATTCAGCCAACATAATGAAATGAAGAAGATGATGGCATTTGGTTATCCACATTAGTGGAATTAGGATTTTACTAATCTATCCCTTAATTAGTTACTAATCATGTAATTAGTCAAGGGCAAATAAGAGATTCATGATATTTATCATGCAATCTCAATCTTTCTCCTTTAATTCAATGTACTCATTCTAATTTAGTCACTTATTTCATTCATTCTTTCAATTAGGCCCTTGACTATTCAATTTAGCTTAATTATAAATTCAACAACCATTCAATCATCTAACAACACATTCAATATCTAATTCCATCAATAATCATCAAAAATAGTCCAAAATTCCACAATCACAGTTGCCTATTCAATTAAACACAAGAAGAATTACACTTACTTTGCTTCTAGCTTAATTTCAATGAAAATTTCCTACACATGCAAGCTTGATTTCTTCTTCAATGGCTGAATTTCCTAGCTTTCTCTCACTCTCCTTTCTCTATGATATTCAGCCAACATAATGAAATGAAGAAAATGATGGCATTTGGTTATCCACATTAGTGGAATTAGGATTTCACTAATCTATCCCTTAATTAGTTACTAATCATGTAATTAGTCAAGGGCAAATAAGAGATTCATGATATTTATCATGCAATCTCAATCTTTCTCCTTTAATTCAATGTACTCATTCTAATTTAGTCACTTATTTCATTCATTCTTTCAATTAGGCCCTTGACTATTCAATTTAGCTTAATTATAAATTCAATTAAGCTATTCACTTATTCAATTTGGTTCCAATAATTCTAAGATAGGATTTGGGGTGTTACAGTCATGTTGCTTGTGATCGAATAATAAAGAACTTGCTTGAGATATTATCTCATCTTGATGAAATAAAACATGAGAATTACATGATATGTGAGCTATGGCTCAATTGGCCTAAGGGCCTAGCATGAAATGAACTTGCTACTTGACATGATATTGAACTTGATAAGCTTGTATAAATGGTAAATCGAACAACCTTGGTAGCTAGTTGGACTAGGTAGAAGGGCATGCCTTAGAGTCTAGAGCTCATTGTGTCAAGGTGGACTACGGTCCAGGGCTAAGGCCCCTATTTGGCGACAGACGGAGGGTACATACGTGGTCTTTAGCGACAGTAGGATGGTTGACCAGCACTACGGTGCATGTTGTGGTGACAGTTGGTTGGAGACTCGATTACCTGTACAAACTAAGTACCAAAGGGGTTGTTTATTTGATAACACATGAAATAACAATCCAATAACACATGTTACTTGACATGAAAGCCATGAATTGTATGTTACTTGTTTTGTAAGCACGATGCACTTGATTCTTGATATGAAAACATGAAGTATGATTTCTTGTTTCTTGTTCCTTGATAGCCGAATGCTTGAAATCCTTAGCTAGGATTATCTTAATGCTTAAAAGCCTTAGCTAGGATTATCTTAATGCTTGAAATCCTTAGCTAGGATTATACTTGATTAAATGACACAAAACTTGATAAAATAAATGGTTAGATCTAGTACTACCTCACTAAGCACATTCTTGTACTTATCATTATCGTTTTCATTCTTCCCAGCATACAAGATAAAGGATTCGAGTGTTGCTTGATCTTGAAGCCTGTTACCATGAGCTAGAAGCAAGTCACACAAGCATTGCCTAAGTATGGTTTCATACTTGTTTTGTATATCTCCTAGAATGGTGGCACTAGATCGTATAGAGTTTATCTCGATCATGCATTTTGGAAGACTTGAACTTGTATATATATGTATGTTCTTGAATGGGCCTACTGTGTCATAAGCTTGGTTGACAATGTGAACAATGATGTGTAATGAACTTAAATTTCATATATTGGAATGATGATTGCTGCGCATAAATGAGTTTGTATTGAAATGATTAAGTGTTTGATCTAGTTTACCTTGGAACATTCGAACGCTTTGTTTATATACATGTCTTGCTTGAATTGAAAGTAGGATGATCGAACCATGCTTGCTTGTAAACCATTCGAACTGTCTTGGGAACTATATGGTCATTTGTGTGTGTGAATAAACCATGTTGTATGTATATTGTGTGTTTGAATAGGATCGTCGAATGGTCTATATGTATCAAAATAAGTGACACTAAATTGTATGTTAACATAGTCATGTTTATTGTGTTTAGGTATGACATTAGTACATGTAACAAATTAAGGAACATTAAAATGTAATGGAATTATGTTCCATACTAGGGTCATTCGAATGATTAAGGTATAAGATGAAGTTAATTGATTCATGAAATAGTAACTTGTAATGAAAGCATCAAAGGAAAATAATTTAGTGGTCTATTCGAATGCTTTAGGATGAACTCGAAATCTAAATATGAGTTGTGTACATTTGATTGATGCCTGAAACTAGCTAGATCACACTCTAATCGATTTGAAGCCTAACTAGGTTGATCTAGAATAAATGAATTATAATCCCCTAAAGTAATCAACTCGATAACATGCTAGTTCTAGAAACTACCTCACTAAGTACCATGTGTACTTATCACTCTTGTTTCCTTCTTCCCAAAACACAGGTTTTAAAGAGATTAAAGAATCCCAATCTTGAGCTGAGTTTATCAAGAGAAGATTGAGAGTATGCCTTGCTTTTGTCTTGTTGCACTCCTAGTTGGTGGCCTAGTTTCATGTCTAGTTGTACAAGTCTCATGCATTTGGCTCATCTTGAAGATGTATATGAGATGTTTATAAAAACTTGATGAAATGGTTTGTAATGTTTTGAGTACATATGGAACCTAATGTATAACCTTAAGGGCACCTTTTGATATGTAAATTTGTAGGTAAAGTTTGTAAGGCTTATGGACCTTTCTATTAGTATATATCAATGTTATCTTGAATCATGCTTGTCAATTTGAAATACTATGACTTATTGCTTGCCTTAAATCTTGTACACTATTCGAATTGACATAGTTGGTACTTAGTATAATTTAATTGTTTGAAACATGCTCAAATGATCATTATAGGTAACCAGGATTAGTAAATGAACATAAATGGTCATGCTTGTATATATGTATGAATTTTGAATTCTTTATTGTCTTACAAGTAGATTGTTCGAATGGTTTATGGTATATGTATATATTTTTGAATGCTTCCTTGTTTAAGTTGTAATTCCATTCGAATGAAACTAGGAATTGTTTAAGTTAATCTAGTTTGAATTTAAATGAATTGAGCCCTAATTATCTATATGGTGTTCGAATGAGACTAAATTGGTAAATGACTAATATAGTTTCTTGGTCTGTAAGTAATCTATTCGAATAAGATTGAAATGTTATCTTGATGTCTAAGTAAATTGTAAGAAAAGTTCAAATTGACCCCTAATTTTATGTGTCCTTGTTTGATTGTTTGCATCCGGCACTCCTCACCCCTAACCCGGGCTAGGGGTGTTACACCTACAAACTCCTAGAATGGTGGCAAAGTAGTTATACTAGTTATCTTTAGCCCTTTTGTTGTGTATATGTTGCCTATGGCATGTATAAGTGTTAAAGGCCCTAAATGTTGTTTTGAAATTGGCTAAAAGTGAAAAAAAAAAACATGCATTTTTGTGCTAAGAATGTAAAAACCTAGTAAATGGGTTCATATAGCTATGAAAATTGGCATGATAGTAGATTATGATATTGTAGACTTGTCTGCAAAATTTCATAGAATTTAGACATTGTATGATAAGTCAATATGGATAAATACCAGACTAAATCTGTCATTACAGACCCTATCGTACCTTTACTGGTGATGGTGTATCAGTACGGTATTTCATATTTAGGCCAAGTCTGTAACACCCTAAAATTGGCCTAGGAATGTTACCACAATCTAAACTGTAGGCTAATTGAATTCATAAGCTAATCAATTTAAAGAAGAAAGAACATTAGCCATCCTTAAGATCAAATACGTGAAATTAGAACCAAATTGAATTGAAATTAAAACTAGAAGGCTTAAATGAAAGGATGAAATTGTGATCAAGCAAAACTTTATAGATTGCATTTAAAATTGAAATTAAATCAAGGCCTTGACACATGTTCTCAATTGATGAGAACATGTGTCTTGTTGAAGGGTGACTCACGGCTAAGGGGGGAAGAATAACAAAAATATTATCATCTTCCTCCCTAATTCATCCACCTTGGCCGATTGGTAGAGATAGAAAGGGGAGAGAAAAGCTTCATTGATCACCTTCAAATTCAAGCTTCTTAATTTAGCCTTGATCAAATTTAGCTTGGAGAAGGTATAATGCTTGATTTCAACTTGTTATAGATTGTTTGAACCTTGAGATTTTGATGTTCTTCTTGCCTAGATTGATTAGGATGATTGTTATGTGTGTTAGGATCATGTTAGCTTCAATTTGAACTTAAAATTGTGAATACTAGTAGCCAATTTGATAAAGGAAATATATATGGTTGATGGAAATTTGAGAAATGTGTATATGGTTGAAAACAGTTTGATTAGGGACTATTTTACTAGTGAAAATATTTAAGCATGTTAATTGAATATAGAACCCTATTTTGATCAAGTTGGTAGATGAATTGAAGATTGAATAGAATAGATAAGTTGCTGGAAAATGAATGCACCTAATTGGATTAGTTAAATTAGGTAATGGACTGCTCAATTGGTAAATTGGATGTGTAATGTTGATCAAATAGATCAAATTGGGTTCAACCTGATAATGCCCTGTTTTAAGCTCATTGCTAGGTGAATTAGATTGACCTAGACAGGTAAGAACATGAAAATGAATTGAATTGCCATGTTAGAACCTTGTTAAAATGAGTTAAGAAGCTAGAAATTCAACTTGTGTAATCTGTCGAGAATGCTCTGCTCTGGGCAATAACTTTGAAAAATCACTAGAAATTGTATAAAATGAATTTAAGGCTAAATTTTTTATGGACAACACCTTGATATGTCTAAATTCATTAGGAGAAAATAGAACTGAATTCTGGGTTTTAGAATGAATTGTAGAGAAGAAACACTAGGACAGTGCAAACTGTCCAGTGTAGCAAATTACCCTGTCTTTAAGTTAAAAACTGTATTAATTGGAAAGAACTAAAATGCAAGCCTTATATGGTTATAAATACAATTACGTTAGCTTTCCAACGGTGTAAACCAATTGAAATTTCAACGTACGGAATGAAAATTATGCATGATTAAGTGAATAGAGTGCAAGCTACCTGGCAGAGTAGTATAGGTAATTGTACATTGTTTTGTGGCAATTTGAAAACTATTTTGTGAAAAGTTTAGGACATTGATTCTGCCCTGTTTTACATGGATTAGAGTATAGATAACTGTAGTTAAGTGTAGTAAAGAATGTATATGAACATGCTGCCAGATTTGTATATGTTATGTGCTTGTAACATTGCTTTGATTGGATGATCTTGTTTTGACATGTAATTGTTGTGTAATGTGATATAACCAGGAGTAAACTTGGTGGAAGAGGATAGAGTGGATCATCCTAAAGCCAAGAACAAAGAAGTGTGGATCCAAGACTAGCTAAGCTTGGAGTATTGTGAGTGTAGTTATCTCTACAGTTTGGACTAGGTCCTAACCTGATACATGCATGGGCGGGGTTAAATTACTCATATTGGACAAGAAGCTGAATTTGTTCGATGCAAACAATAATGGACAAACCAATGCACGAATAGGAAGTCAAAAACGATGCATCTTGGACAAGAAACTGAATCTGTTTGTGAAGTCTGGAAAGTCAGCTAACTTGCGACGAATTTTTGGATGGGATCCAGGCATTTATGGGTCAACATGTCTTATTAAAACTTGTCCGGCTGCAAATTATCTTTCCAACGCATCTTGAAACGCCTCAATCGGACATCTGGATCTCAAGATACGTCTATTTTAGCGAAGACAGCGCATGCAGAAATTCCTATACGGGATTTTTGGATAACTACGAATTTTCAAGATTTTATTTGATTATTTGTAATTTAAATCAATATAGGATCCTACAATATCTATTAGGATCAGATTTATTTAACTAGGATTTTATTTTTAGCATTTATTTATTATTAGAAGTTACTTATCTAATTAGGAGATTAGATTTTAGCATTTATTTATTATATTTAATTCCTAAGTTTAGTAGGATTAAAACTTCTCCATGGCCTATATAAAGGAGGCTTCACCCACATTGTAATCTAGATTTCATTGATTAATAAAAAGTTCTCTTTAGAGATTTTAGTATTCTTTGAGTTTGCATGTGCTGATTACTTGTTCCTTCGAAGTCTTCTTCAACATAAGTTCGACGAGTTCTTGTGAGGGAGATCATCTTCACACTCTTGCTTGCCTAGATAATCGCGTCTAGGAGGGTGGGTTAGAGCCGCTTGAGGTTGCTTGCTTAGATAATTATGTCTAAGAGGGTGCTCGAGGACAAAACAACAACAATAAATCGCAAGCCATCTCCACCTTCACACCATGTTCCATAATTCCATAAACAAAGCTGGAATTTTCAGATTTGTTTTACCTTTCTCTTTCACAATCTTTTTTTAATCTTTTTATTTATATTCTTATTTCTTATCATCTAATCATTCATCTTGTCTTTCTTTCTTTAATTTTCCAGCCTCGAATCTGAAATTTTCAAGAAACCCCCAACTAGATTCTCTTGAATTTTCAGATCTTCCCATACTTTTCTTGATTGAGTCTAGAGCTCCTAGTTCTTGCAACAACTTGACTGAAGGCTTCCAAATCCAAGATTGCGCTACTCTATAATTTGGTATCAGATTTTGGACGATTCTTGACAAGAATTTTGGCGTTTTCGGGTGAAAAACTCGAAAATTAGGGAAAATTCGTCAAATTCAAAAGAGCGAATTTTGAGCTAAAAATTTCCAGATCAGATTTACACCTTTGGAGAAGTCACCACATAAAATTTCAGAATTTTTTGACATCGGGGACACGTCGAACGAAGTAGATCAAGTTGCTGCAAAATTCTAGGGTTTTCGGGGTTTTCGTTTGTTTTAGCTTTTATTGCTTCTTACACATCTTCTAACACCTTCTTGTTTCCTTGTGTTAGTAGGACTAAAAGTTGCATACTCTTCTTTCTCCTTGCAACTATAATTCTATTGGTGTCTAAGCTTTTCTTTGGATTCTTAAAGCAATTAGGATGTTTTATTCTCTTTTCAACACTCGTTATCTTATACCAATAAATATTTTTCAGTCACGATGTAAGATACAAGGTAATATATGTTCTTTAATTATTGATGGTGATAGTCGTCTAAACTTAGTGAGTAGCTTCATTGTTGATGCACTCGATCTACCATGCCAAGAACACCCTAAGTCGTATCATCTTCAAGGGTTTAATAGTGGTCCGGATATGAAGGTAACCGAACGTTGTGTAATCTCTTTTACTCTTGGAAGCTATTGTGATGATGTATGGTGTGACGTGGTTCATATGGAAGTCACCCACTTGCTATTAGGAAGACCTTGGAAAAATGATCGGGGCGCCGTCCATCGAATCAATACAAATGGATACTTGGTTGTGCACCAAGGCCAGAAGCTCTCGTTTGCTACAATAGAGCCGGAAAAAGTAGATGAAGAAATAGCAAAAGCAAAAAAACAGTGTGAGAGGATAAAACGAAAAAGATTGGAAGCGCAAAAGGCTGAATCAATTGACCACACAAAGGCAACCAACCATGAAGACATCCTAAAACCAGAAGGTACACATGATTCTCTTCGTACTTCTACTTCTAGCATTTGTGAAAATGTTGATATTGGAGAAGAACCATCTCCCAAACAAAAGGATAGTGATAGTGAACACATTAGACAAGAAGACAATGCTTATAATCTCTCGTGTGAAGTAGTAGGTCCACTTGCTATACTCTCATCACCTCCCCACGAAGAAAGTAAGTGTAATTCTAACCCTTCATTTGATTCTTGTCCTATCATTCTGTTAGAAACACTTTCTCCTCTACAGAAATTGTACATTGATGATAAATTTTACGAGAGGGATATGGGATGTGAGATACAAAAGACTGAGAGTAAAGAGGCCGAGAGTGAAAAAAGTCAAATTAATGGCCCAAATTTGGTGAGTGAAAATATATATGAGGTAAAAGTCACACAAAGCCCAAAAGAAAAAGACAAGAAAAAGAACGCGACGAGTGATTTTGTTTTGACTAATCATTACAAATGTTCGAGTAGTGTTGTCTTATTTTTTTCAGAATTTTGTTGAACCATTGAGAGGAGCTCAATTAGATCATTCCACATACAACAAAGAAGCCTTTTTCAACTGAAGTTGATGATTGTTCTCTCATTGCCGATTTAGATTCGAGGACGAATCCTTTTGAGGAGTGGGGGAATGATACATGCATGAGCGGGGTTAAATTATTCATATTGGACAAGAAGCTGAATTTGTTTGATGCAAACAATAATGGCCAAAACAATGCACGAATAGGAAGTCAAAAACGATGCATCTTGGACAATAAACTGAATATGTTTGTGAAGTCTGGAAAGTCAGCTAACTTGCGATGAATTTTTGGATGGGATCCAGACATTTATGGGTCAACATGTCTTCTTAAAACTTGTCCGGCTGAAAATTAGCTTTTCAACGCATCTTGAAACGCCTCAATCGGACATCTGGATCTCAAGATACGTCTATTTTAGCGAAGACAGCGCATGCAGAAATTCCTATACGGGATTAATATGGGATTTTTGGATAACTACGAATTTTCAAGATTTTATTTGATTATTTGTAATTTAAATCAATATAGGATTATGCAATATCTATTAGGATCAGATTTATTTAACTAGGATTTTATTTTTAGCATTTATTTATTATTAGAAGTTACTTATCTAATTAGGAGATTAGATTTTAGCATTTATTTATTGTATTTAATTCCTAAGTTTAGTAGGATTAAAACTTCTCCATGACCTATATAAAGGAGGCTTCACCCACATTGTAATCCAGATTTCATTGATTAATAAAAAAGTTCTCTTTAGAGATTTTAGTATTCTTTGAGTTTGCAAGTGCTAATTACTTGTTCCTTCGAAGTCTTCTTCAACATAAGTTCGACGAGTTCTTGTGAGGGAGATCATCTTCACACTCTTGCTTGCCTAGATAATCGCGTCTAGGAGGGTGGGTTAGAGCCGCTTGAGGTTGCTTGCTTAGATAATTGAGTCTAAGAGGGTGTCGAGGACAAAACAACATCAATAATTCGCAAGCCATCTTCATCTTCAACCTTCACTCCATCTTCCATAATTCCATAAACAAAGCTAGAATTTTCAGATTTGTTTTACTTATCTCTTTCTCAATCTTTTTTAATCTTATTTTTATATTCTTATTTCTTATCATATAATCCTTCGTCTTATCTTTCTTTCTTTAAATTTTCAGCCTTGAATCTGAAAATTTCAAGAAAATCCCTTCTATTTTCTCTTGAATTTTCAGATCTGCTCAAACTTCCTTGATTGAGTCTAGAGCTCCTAGTTCTTGCAACAACTTGATTGAAGGCTTCCAAATCCATGATTGCGCTACTCTATCATAACCAATGCATACTTGTTTACATTCTTGTAATGTTAAATGAACCTAATTATGGACTTGACTTAATAAGGGAATAATGACTAGTAATGAATGAAGTTTGATCACATCTTGAATACATGTTTTATTCGAATGCTAAGCATGTTTAAGTGGTACATTGGTGCTTATATGTGACATGTTGCATGTGATCGAATGCTAAAGAACTTGCTTGAGATATCATCTCATCTTGATGAAATGAAACATGAGAATTATATGATATGCGAGCTATGGCTCAATTGGTCTAAGGGCCTAAAATGAAATGAACTTGCTTGACATGATCTTGAACTTGATAAACTTGTATAAATGGTAAATCAAACAACCTTGGTAGCTAGTTGGACTAGGTAGAAGGGCATGCCTTAGAATCTAGAGCTCATTGTGTCATGGTGGACTACAGTCCAGGGCTAAGGCCCCTATTTGGCGACAGACGGAGGGTACGTATGTGGTCTTTGGCGATAGTAGGAGGGTTGACCAGCACTACGGTGCATCTTGTGGCTACAGTTGGTTGGTTACTCGATTACCTATACAAACTAAGTACCAAAGGGTTGTTTAATTGATAACAAATGTAATAACAATCCTAAAACACATGTGACTTGTCTTGAAAGCTATGAATAGTATGTTACTTGACATGAAAGCCATGAATTGTATGTTACTTGTCATGTAAGCATGACTTTCTTGATTACTTGTTCTGTAAGCATGATGTGCTTGATTTTTTATATGAATACATAAAGTATGATTCCATGTTCTTGTTCCTTGATAGCCGAATGTTTGAAATCCTTAGCCATGATTATCTTGATGCTTGAAAGCCTTAGCTAGGATCATTCTAATGCTTGAAACCCCTAGCTAGGTTCATTCTTGTTTAAATGACACAAAACTTGATACAATAAATGGTTAGAACTAGTACTACCTCACTAAGTACATTCTTGTACTTATCACTCCTGTTTCATTCTTCCCAACTACATGATAAAGGATTCGAGTGTTGCTTGATCTTGAAGCCTGATTACTTGAGCTCAAAGCAAGTCACAAGCATTGTCTAAGTATGGTTTCATACTTGTTTTGTATATCTCCTAGATTTGTGGCACTAGATTGTATAGAGTCTAGCTTGATCATGCATTTTGGTACTTGTATATATTGTTCTAGTATGGGCCTATTATGTCATGATCTTGGATGACATTATGAAACATGTAATGAAATTAAATTTCATGTAATGGAATGTTTTTTTTTGCTGCGCACATATTGAATATACATTGAAATGATCAAGTGTTGATCTAGTGTGCTTTGGAACAATCGAATGCCTTGCTTAATGTACATGTGTATGCTTGAATTGAAAGTACTATGAATCGAACCTTGCTTGCTTGCCTTCCATTCTATTGTCTTTGAAATTATATGGTCATATATGTATGAATATACCTTGATCAAAGTGTTATCTTGTGTTAATTGATGATTGTCGAATGGTCTATAGGTGTTGGGAAACTAGTTACATGCAATGGCATGTTTACATAAGCATGTTTAGTAAAATAGGTAAGAGATGTTACATGTATGCATCTAGGATCAATGAAATGAATTGGAAGTATATTGCACACTTAGGCAAATCGAATTGGTAGTGGTATAAGATGAAGCTATTGAATCATGAAAGTAGTAAATTGTAATGAAAGCATAAATGAGTTTGCTTGTATGATAAGTAATGAATACTTGGTTGCTTGTTAGTTAAGTAACTCATCTAATAGGGACGAGTTATCAATGTCTTGCCTTGTATTTTATTGCTTGTATTGCTTGCCTTGTCCTTGTCCATGATTGGTAACGCTCCCGAGCCAGTTTTCTACTAGCCCGGGGTAGGGGTGTTACAAAGTCAACACTGGTTAATAAGGCGTATTGATACGGGCTGGTGTATCGATATGAAAAGTAAACACTGGAATTTGGGTTGCAAAAGTGCATCGGTACGGTTTCAAGGCATACCAAAACTGGTCCATCTCTAAGGCTGTACCGATACGAGTTTTGATCAATGTCTTATGGAAATTTAAATAATGTACATGGCGTATCGATACGACCTCTGGAGTATCGGTATCAATACAAGTAATTCGGCTATAAGCTATTTTTGATTGGCTTAATTGAAGGGATAAATGGGATTTGTTTAGCCTAAAAATTTACATGCACACTGATTATAGGTTGAGTTTCATTGTGGTATAGTTAATTTAAGTAAATGACCCATAATTTACTAAATCTGCAAATTAGTCCCAAAAACTTTTAAAAGTTTAAAATTGGTCCTATATTCAAGATTATTGAGTCATATCGAATCACTGTATAGACTAGTATTGTACTGGAACATTGGAATAATCTTTGTATGGTTTTAGCTCACTAAATCATTAAACAACATCAAAATATTGTATCGATCATCATTTTGAACTTTGATAACATACTTTAACACGGTTCTCGACCAGGCCAGGAATGGGGTGTTACATTTGTGGAATTAGAGCTAGATTTTAGTCGACTCTAGGACTAAATCTACGCTTATTGTATTGTCGTTGCATTGTATTTGCCACCTAGGAGTTATGTATTGTGCATACAGTGACTTGCTGACTAACCCAATTTCCCTCATTTATATTATAGAAATGTCTGACTCAAACGAAGTTCACATTAATGAGCCCGCTACCGGATCCTCAACTCATGGTGAGGAGATAAGAGGAGACCCTTTGAATCTACAAAATCGAATTGCTCAGGGCACTAAGCATGAAGCACAGACTTCTCAAGTTGAATGTTATAGGAATATGACTGATATGTTCAAGAAATTCATGACCTCAATGAAAGCTGAGCAAACTGTGCCCCTTCTACCACTGATATTTCTTATGCACAGGCCCCTATAGATAAGCTATCTCAGCACCAAGCTTATACCTTTACTAGTTAGGATGATGACCATCTTGAAACTGCTGAATATTGGCTAGATAGCATGTTGAGAATTATGAATAAACAACTACAGTGTTCGGATAAGCACTTTACTAGTGGGAGACTACTATTCTTAAGGTCTCCAAAGAAACAATAACTTGGGAGTTCTTCCTTCAATAATTTCGAAAGAAAGATATTAGCGAGTGCTATCTCATAGAAAGGCGTAGTATCTTCCTCCATCTCAAGCAAGATGGACGACCTGTCGAGCAGTGCATTCATGATTTCTGTAAGAACTACAAATATGGTGCCGAGTATATCAAGAATAAGGAAAAGAAGTGCAGAATATTCATTGTTGGGCTCAATGATGAGCTACGCCCTATGTTTACAGCATTAGGTATCATTGATTTCCAAGATCTTATGAATAGAGTCAAGGCCACTAAAGCAACACAAAAAGCCTAGAGGACCAGTGTGTCGGGCAAGTCTAACAAAAGATTTCGAGATGATTCTCGACCTCCCAAATGTATCAAGAAAGGAAAGTGTCAAGGCCCTATGCAGAATATGTACTCACAACCTCCCGTTCAAGGAATATCGATAGGCCACAGACTATGACTCAGTCCTTTGTTAAAGCGGCCTCAATTGATAGCGTTAGAGGTTCTAATCGAAGCTCTCAGTACCCCACTTGTAACTATTGTCAGAACAGGCATTCAATATATTTCAAATAGTGTGGAGCTTGCTTCTACTGTGGCGAACAAGGCCACTTCACTCGAGATTGCCCTCTCAATGCTACCAAGTCTACAGCTGCACTGACTAACACATATCCCCTGCTCAAACTTTCCAAGGCAATTGATAGAGTAGTGCAAATTCGAATAAAGAGAAAAACAAAACAAACCAAAATAAAGAACAAATCTAAAAATTCAGATTTGCTTATGGTGGTGGCATTAATGGAGGAAGCTTGAATATGTGGAGATGGCGTGATGAATTGATAGTTGTTGTTTTGTCCTCGGCACCCTCTTAGACGCAATTATCTAAGCAAGCAACCTCAAGCGGCTCTAACCCACCCTCCTAGATGCAATTACCTAGGCAAGCAAGAGTGTGAAGATGATCTCACTCACAAGAACTCGATGATCTTATGTTGAAGATGGCTTCTAGACAAGTTTACCGAACACTTGCAAACTCAAAGAATACTAAAATCTCCAAAGAGAACTTTTTACTAATCAATGAAATCTGAATTACAATGTGAGTGAAACCTCCTTTATATAGGCCATGGAGAAATTTTAATCCTACTAAACTTAGGAATTAAATACAATAAATAAATGTTAAAATCTAATCTCCTAATTAGATAAGTAACTTTTAATAATAAATAAATGCTAAAAATAAAATCTTAATTAAATAAATCTGATCCTAATAGATATTGCAGAATCCTATGTTGATTTAAATTACAAATAATCAAATAAAATCATGAAAATTCGTAATTATCCAAAAATCCGGTATTAATCCCGTATAGGAATTTCTGCATGCGCTGTATTCGCTAAAATAGACGTATCTTGAGATCTAGATGTCCGATTGAGGCGTTTCAAGATGCGTTGGAAAGCTAATTTACAGCCGGACAAGTTTTAAGAAGACATGTTGACCCATAAATGCCTGGATCCCATCCAAAAATGCTTCTCAAGTTGACTGATGTTTCTGACTTGCAAAGCAGTTTCAACTTCTTTTCCAAGATGATTATTTTAACCCCTCTCATGCTCGTATCAAGTATGGGGGGCTAAAATGATGCATTGTAGCCAAAGAGTTGAAGCTGTTTTATAAGTCTGGAATTTCAGCCGACTTGCATCGAAGTTTCGGATGGGATCCGGGCACTTCTGAGTCTACATGTCTTCTTCAAACATATTTGTCTGTCTCTTAGCTTTCCAACGCATCTTGAAACGCATCAATCCGACATTGGGAGCTCAAGTTATGTCCATTTTAGTGAAGACTATGCGAGCAGAAATCTCTATACGATTTTATCACGGGAAATATTATTTATTACGAATTTTCAATAATTTTATTGATTATTTGTACTTAAATTTAATCTAAGATTCTTTATGAAGATTTTAGATGATTTAGGATTAGATTTGTTATTTATTTATTAGTTTTTAGGTTAGATGAAATATGTTTATTTATTTTATTATTATCTTTACTTTTCCTAATTTAAGTTGAACTCTTCATTTGTAGCCTATTTAAAGGCATATTTGCTTCACTAATAAGAACAACATCATGAATTTATGAGTTGCAAAAACCTTTGGCCATGGGCCATTTTATTTTCAAGGTAGATAGATTTGCCTTGTTATTTTTCGTATCAGAAGTCTTCTTCAAAGTAAGTTCGTCAAGTTCTTGTAATGGAGATCATCTTCAAACTCTTGCTTGCCTAGGTAATTGCATCCAGAAGGGTGGGTTAGAGCCGCTTGAGGTTGCTTGCTTAGATAATCGCGTCTAAGAGGGTGCCGAGGACAAAATATCCTACAACATCTATCTCGTCATCATCCATTCATCGGAGAGATTCATGCCGTTTGCAGGTGTTTGCCTATTCAATTGCGGTTAGGAGGGTGACAAGGACAAATCTATCCAACACCGCCACCATCAAGTTCATCCTATCTCATTTTCTACATCAAGATCATGCTTTATTATCTGTTTGCTGAACGTGGAGTATGGGTTTTCTCGGATCATATTAGTGAGTTTGCTAGATTAATTGTGATCTAGAGGGTTCCTAGATTTTGAGGTAATTCTTGGATCCTGGCTTCCGTATCAAGAATCATCTCAAATCTGATACCAAAAGATAGAGTAGCGCAATCTTGGATTTGGAAGCCTTCAATCAAGTTGTAGCAAGAACTAAGAGCTCTAGACTCAATCAAGAAAGTATGGGCAGATCTGAAAATTTAAGAGAAAATAGAAGGGCTTTTCTTGAAAATTTCAGATTCGAGGCTGGAAAATTAAAGAAAGAAAGACAAGATGAAGGATTAGATGATAAGAAATAAGAATATAAATAAAAAGATGAAAAAAGATTAAGAAGAAGATAGGTAAAACAAATCTGGAAATTTCAGCTTTGTGTATGGAATTATGGAAGATGGTGTGAAGGTTGAAGATGAAGATGGCTTTCGAATTGTTGATTTTGTTTTGACTAGTCATTACAAATGTTCGAGTAGTGTTGTCTTATTTTTTCAGGATTTTGTTGAACCATTGAGAGGAGCTCAATTAGATCACTCCACATACAACAAAGAAGCCTTTTCAATTGAAGTTGATGATTGTTCTCTCATTGCCGATTTAGATTCGAGGACGAATCCTTTTGAGGAGTGGGGGAATGATACATGCATGAGCGGGGTTAAATTACTCATATTGGACAAGAAGCTGAATTTGTTCGATGCAAACAATAATGGCCAAAACAATGCACGCATAGGAGGTCAAAAACGATGCATCTTAGACAAGAAACTGAATCTGTTTGTGAAGTCTAGAAAGTCAGCTAACTTGCGACGCATTTTTGGATGGGATCCAGGCATTTATGGGTCAACATGTCTTCTTAAAACTTGTCAGGCTGCAAATTAGCTTTCTAACGCATCTTGAAATGCCTCAATCGGACATCCGGATCTCAAGATACGTCTATTTTAGCGAAGACAGCGCATGCAGAAATTCCTATACGGGATTAATACGGGATTTTTGGATAATTAAAAATTTCTAAGATTTTATTTAATTATTTGTAATTTAAATCAACATAGGATTCTGCAATATCTATTAGGATCAGATTTATTTAATTAGGATTTTATTTTTAGCATTTATTTATTATTAGAAGTTACTTATTTAATTAGGAGATTAGATTTTAGCATTTATTTATTGTATTTAATTCCTAAGTTTAGTAGAATTAAAACTTCTCCATGGCCTATATAAAGGAGGCTTCACCCACATTGTAATTCAGATTTCATTGATTAATAAAAAGTTCTCTTTAGAGATTTTAGTATTCTTTGAGTTTGCAAGTGTTCGATAAACTTGTCTAGATGCCATCTTCAACATAAGATCATCGAGTTCTTGTGAGGGAGATCATCTTCACACTCTTTCTTGCCTAGGTAATTGCATCTAGGAGGGTGGGTTAGAGCCGCTTGAGGTTGCTTGCTTAGATAATTGCGTCTAAGAGGGTGCCGAGGACAAAACAACAACTATCAATTCATCACGCCATCTCCACATATTCAAGCTTCCTCCATTGACGCCACCACTTGGTTTTGATATATTCTGACCCATACTTGCAAAAGTCGCTTACATATTGCTCGATAGGTCGGTCAGCTTGTTTGAGATACAGGAATCATTTTCGGTGCTCGGCCAGATATTGCTCGCTAATATACTTCTTCTTGAATTCATCAATGAAGAATTTCCAAATAATAGACTCCACAGGAGCAGTCAGAGTAGTGGTTTCCCACCAGCTTAGTTCTTCATCTTCCAACAGAGCGATGGCACACTTGATTTATGTTCATCCAGACATGGCAATTGTTTCGTCAGAAAACGAGTAGTAGCCTCTAACAAGTACTCGGCTACTTTCGGATTAGCCTCATCGGTGCCAATGAAGGTATATGACCGATGTTGAGCCAGCTTGTCAATAGGGGCTCGGTTTGGCACAATAATAGTAGGAGCAATATGGTGATCTTATTTAAGGGCAGTTACGAGATGATTGAACATCTCTTTCATACTTGTAAGACTTTCTTGCTGCACAGGATTGATAGCAGGAGCTTCCTATTGAGCAGTAGCTTGACCTTGCTGTTGAGGAGGATTTTGTTCCATTCTCACACTGTCTCCTTCGTTCGAGGAGCCTAAGAGACTTCCATTATCCCCACCCAATCTTGTTTTTGCCATTCTAGTTCAATCAGAACAAATAGAATCTTAGTTATCACATTTACATATTTATGCAACAACACAAGCTTATATCAAGTCACATAGGTGGCACATATCCTATATGATGCAATTGGGCTTATAGAATCAACCAAAAAGCTCTGATACCAATAAATGTAACACCTCATCCCCGGGTTAGCTGTAACCTGGTTTGGGAGCGTTACCAAAGCAAAAATAAAGCGATAGTTAGGTTACTTGTCAAACAAGTAACCTCGGGATACTTGCCTTGTTCCGCAAGTATCCTAAACTCTAAACCTTTCAAACATACCATACATACAACATTCCACATTAAGAAAACCAACAACATTCATATCATACAATTTTTGGTACCTTTTTGTTTCATTTCATGCTTATAACCTAAGTTGCTATTGTCCTATTATCATTACATCATTCAAACAACAATCCAAGTGTGGCATACTTTACTTAAACTACTATTCAACATGTTTCAACTTTCATTCTCTCTTTAATTCCAATGCCATGTTCGATTACTCTAGGTGATCACTAAGCATATCTTAGCTAACTTACTTGCATTTCAAGAAACTAATTAATCAACCAATTAACATGTTCAACACAAAGCACCTAACATACATCTTGTTACACATTCATACATCCATTCGAACAACATGGAATCCTAATCATATTTCATTTGTTTGTTTACAATCAAGTCATCACATTACATAGCATACTTGATTAGTGCATTGATAATGCATGCTTAACGTACCTTAGCCTCAATCTTATCCTTGCCGAATCATGTCAATGGACAAAGGAGCAAATGCATGAACATACAACATAGGTTTAGCATTCAGATTAAACAAGATTTCATCACACATTGGTTCTACATTAGAATCATACATGGTTTCATTCAACAATGCATTCTTTCACAAATTTGTGCAGCTATTACTTCATATATATATACATAATATCATGGTTCAAACGTAGTTTAAGTCATCCAAATAGATTAAGTAATAGGCCCATCAAAACATTTCACAAACTAGTCTTATACACATAACCAAATGCATGATCAAAGCTACCTAACACAAAATCTAGTGCCACCAAACTAGGAGTATACAAAGAGTATGAATTCATACTTTCAAGCTTGCCTTAAGTGTTGCTTCAAACCCAAGATATCCTCTTGAAGTAATCTTTAATCTGTTATGGGAAGAATGAAGAGTAGAGTGGTAAGTACAAGATATGTACTTAGTGAGGTAACAATAAGTCTAGTCAATTTTCTCAAAGCATATAGATTCAAGTAGTCTTGTATTTCAAAGGATCAAACCCATCTTTACATCATTCATGCTTATTCGAATTGCATAGGGTAATTTAGGCAAGTTTTACATATCATACAATCAACATAACAACAATCCTTCATGACACTCAAGGCCATTCGAACAACATGCTTGGAAGACAAACAATCAATCATTCAATTCATCAAGTAGGCATTTATACATTAATCCATCATCGATACATTTCTTTCATGAGAAGAAACAAGTTTAGCAACCATTAATGTGTCATCTTTCAGAGCAAGAAAGTTTATTCATGTTTCTTATAATACAAGTAATGTTCATTAAGTCATCTTTCAACATTCCTTGGTAAGTAGCTTACTAGATAATCAAATCTTAACAATATGCACCGAAGTTCCAATATGCACCATAATGCCAATATGCACCGAAGTGCCAATATGCACCGTAGTGCCAATATACACCGTCGTACCAATATGTATCGTCGTACCAGCATGCACCGTTGTGCCAATATGCACCGTAGTGCCAATATGAGCTCAAGATTCTAAGGCATGCCCTCCTATCTATCAAATTAGCTACCAGGGTTGTTGATTATCCATTTCATTTAAGCTTTATACATTTCATGATTCAATATAACAATATGCCATTCAAAGGCCAAGCCCTTAGGCTTATGGAGTCTTAACTCCCAATACATAACTATCCATAGCATTTGAATCAAACAGCCATGTATGACATTCACAAACACAAGCATATGTATGCATTATGCGTACCTTATTCTCCAAGCAAGCATGCCATTTCATACCTTAGGCATAAGCAATGCACATGACAAGCATTTGATTACATTTGCTTAACACCCCAAGTAAACACAAGGATCATGGCATCAATCAAGTTGTCATACATTTCATTATTCACTTAATTAGCCAAATATACTTTAAGTCATGTTACATGGAATTGACATTTCATTTAAGCAATAACAAGTTTGGTTAGGACCTAAGTCCCAACCCTAAGGATAGTTACACTCACAATACTCCTAGCAATTCAACTATCTTGGATCCAAATCCCTTTGCCTCTAGCTTTGGGATGTCCACTCCTATCCTCTTCTTCCCCAATATGCTGCCCTTAGTCTAGCAAGCATAACATATACACATATCATTAAAACAAGTACAATATCACACAATCATAGTAGTAATGTTATGACAATGTACCTAACATTTTGCTACTATTTTTATGCTTCTTTTTAAGCATTTCTTACTAGTTCATTTCCATATTGTTACTACTTCATTTTAATACATAATTGGACAAATTACAATGTCCCAAAACTGTTTTGGAAAAAGTTTCTTGCTAGGTGCAAAAATAGTACCAAACTGCCCAGGACACTACTGTTTGGCAGTTTGAACACTGTCCCTTAAAATGTCCTTATCTTTTAATCTGTACGTCGGAATTTCAATTTCTATACACCGTTGGAAAGCTACAAAATTTCCTATAAGACCATGTAAGACTTGCATTTTAGTTCTTAGCCAATTAATACAGTTTATTGTTCAAAGACATGGTTATTTACACTGCCTAGAGAGTTTGCACTGTCCAGCAGTTCCTATTTACAGTTTTCAGCATAGGACCCAGTTTTTAGTTATGTTTTCACCTAATGAAAAGAGACATTCTAAGGATCATGTCATTAAAATTTCAGCCCTGAATTCAAACTATACAATTTTTGGTGAATTTTCAAAGTGACTGCCCAGAACAGAGCAATTCTTGGTAGATTGTATCTAGTCACAATTTAATGCCTTTAATTCATTTTAACCAATGTCTTAGCCCTACAATTCATTTCATATGACATTCTAAACATGTTAGGTCCATGTTAGTTCATTAATCAAGTCTGCCAAAATAGGGTAAGTTGATTACAAAGCCTAATCTTGCATGTTTACTCAATTTCAATACCACAAAACAGTTTCCATGTTACTTAACTATGTTCATGCTTTTATCTTTCATTTCCAGCATTGTTTGCATTTAATTCAATATGTTTAACACCTTCTATACATTACCTATTCATGATCATCATCAATTCATTATTTCCATAGCTCAATTTTATGTTCTAATCATTCAATTCCAACTCTAACATCACAATACCAATTTCCAGCAACCTGGGTTTGTTACACTAGCATAAATACATGATTTCCAGCCTTGTACCTAGTTTCATTCTTCAATTTAGCATAATTCAACAACCATTCTATCATCTAACAACACATTCAATATCTAATTCCATCAATAATCATCAAAAACAGTCCAATTTCACAATCATAGTTGCCTATTCAATTAAACACAAAAATAACTTTACTTACTTTGCTTCTTGCTTAATTTCAATGAAAATTTCCTACACGTACAAGCTAAAATCCCTTCTTCAATGGCTGAATTCCTTAGCTTTCTCTCCCACTTTCTTTCTCTAATATATTCGGCCAACATAGGAATAACGGAGAAGATGACAACAACAATTCCTTGTTATTGGAATTGTGTATTGTCTAAATTGTCCCTTAGTTAGTTACTAATCATGTAATTAATCAAGGGCAAATAAGAGATTCATGATATTTAGCATGCAAGCCTTATCTTTCTCCTTGAATTCAAATTCATCCTTTTAATTTGATCACTTGTTTCATACATTCTTTCAATTAGGCCCTTAACTAATCAATTTAGCTTAATTCTAAATTCAATTAAGCTATCAACTTATGCAATTTAATTCCAATACTTCTAGGCTAGAATTTGGGGTGTTACAAAACTTGTATGAACTCCCTTGCTTTGAAAGAAATGTACAGATGAATGACTTTGTGTATGAATGCCTACTTGATAATTTGAGTGTTTGGTTGCTTGTCCTCTAAGCATGATGTTCAATAGCCTATGAGAATCATGATGGATGTTGTTATGTTGATTGTATGATATGTAAAGATTTCCTAAGTTACCTTATGCAATTCGAATAAGCATGTGTCTTGTATTGATGGTCTTGATTCCTTATGTAAACTTGGATATGTATGCTTTGGAAATTGACTAGATTTAGTCTTACCTCACTAAGTACATAACTTGTTATTACCACTCTACTATTCATTCTTCCCATAACATATTAGAGATACTTCAAGAGGATATCTTGGGTTTGAAGCAACACTTGAGGCAAGCTTGAAAGTATGATTTCATACTCTTTGTATACTCCTAGTTTGATGGCACTAGATTATGTAATAAGTAGCCTTGGTCATGCATTTGAATATATGATTAAGACTAGTTTGTGTAATGTTTTGATGGGCCTATTATGTAACCTATTTGGATGATTTAATCTATGTATTTGAACCTTGATAATATGTATATATGAAGTAGATTCTATGCAATTTGTGATGGAAATCGAATGTTTGTTGAATCTTGTCTAATTTGAATGTTAGATTAATGTTGTATGATCATGCATTTGTTCCTATGTTTATTAGCATGATTCGGCTATGTGGAGTTTGAGGCTAATGTATGATTAAGCATACATTAACATGTATAAACCAAATATGCTATGAAACGAGATGACTTGATTGAAAAGTAACAAATGAAATGTGATTAGGTATCATCTAACCATTCGAATAGGATGCTTGAACATGTAAAGAATGTAAATTGGATGCTTTATAATGACCACGTTGAATGATTGAATTAGTAGTTTCTTAAAATGCAAGTAAGCTAGTTTAAGCATGTTTAGTGACCACATAGTGTTATTTGAATATGGCATAGGATTTGTAGTAAGAAGGAAAGTTGAACCATGTTTATTAGTAACTTAAAGTGAAGTATGCCACACTTGAGTTTGTTGTTTGAATGATGTATGTGATTTGAATGGAATGGTAATATGAAAATAGTAACTTAGGTTATAAGTATGAAATGAAACAAAATGGTACCTAAATTAATATGTTATGTATGTTGTTGGTTTGCTTAATGTGAATTGTGGTATGTATTGTTTGTATTGAAAGGTTTAGTGTAGGTTACTTGCGCATCAAGCCAAGTAATTCTGAGGTTACTTGTTCGACAAGTAACCTATCTATCACTTTGCTTTTGTTTCGGTAACTCTCCCGAACTGGGTTATGGCTAACCCGGGGATAGGGTGTTACATTTATTGGTAATCAAAGCTTTTTGGTTGATTCTATAAGCTCATTTGCATCATATAGGATATTGTGCCACCTAGGAGATTTGATATAAGCTTTTGTTGTTGCATAAATGTGTAAATGTGATAACTAAGACTCTATTTGTTCTGATTGAACTAGAATGTCAGAAACAATATTGGGTCGGGATAATGAAACTCCCGTAGGCTCCTCAAATGAAAGAGACAGTGTGAGGATGGAACAGAATCCTCCTCAACAACAAGCTCAACATCGAGCTCAGGTTGCTGCTCAACAAGAAGCTCCTACTATCAATCCTGTGCAGCAAGAATGTCTTACAAGTATGAAAGAGATGTTCAATCATCTCGTAACTGCCCTGAAACAAGATATACCTATTGCTCTTTCTGTTACTATGCCAAACTGAGTCGCTATTGACAAGTTGGCTCAACATTGGGCATATACCTTCGCTGGTACTGATGAGGCTAATTCGGAAGTAGCCGAGTACTGGTTAGAGGCCATTACTCACATTCTGACGAAACAATTGCAATGTCCTAACGAGAATAAACTCGAGTGTGTCATCGCTCTGTTGGCAAACGAAGCATTAAGCTAGTGGTAAACCATTACTCTGATTGCTCCTGCAGAGTCTATTACTTGGAAGTTTTTCATTGATGAGTTCATGAAGAAGTATATCAGCGAACAATATTTGGTCGAATGTCGAAAACGATTCTTGTGTCTTAAACAAGCTGGCTGACTTATCGAGCAATATGTGAGCGACTTTTGCAAGTATTGCAAGTATGTGTCCGAATATATCAAAACTGAGGCCGACAAGTGACGAATGTTCATCGATGGGTTAAATAATGAATTAAGCTCGATATTCACTACTCTGGGTATTACTGACTTCCAAAATTTGGTAAACCGGGAAATTGCTACTGAGGCAAAGATGAAAGCCTCGGAAAGAAGCAAGAGCGGACACTCTTGGAAAGACAAACGACCCAGGAACGATGATAAGCCACACTGGCAATCAAAGATGTCCAAACATTCCAGGGGACACTCTTTGAACTATACCCCTAATCAAAAGAGTAGTTACATTCTAAAACCTCAAACGACTGTAAAGACTTCAACCCCTATTGTTTCTGTTGATAGCAAAAGGAATCGGGCTAAAACTACTCAATACCCTCTTTGCAAGTTCTGTCAGAAGCATCATACTAGCCAGTGCAGAGTTCAACATAATTTATGCTTTTCATGTGGAGCCTCTGGTCATTATATCCGGGATTGTCCCCAGAATCCCAATAAGGCTTCGAATCGAACCTCTGTAATTGCTAGCTCAACTCCTTCTAATCTAAACAAAGCACCCAGACAAGCTCAGTCTAGGAATCAGGGGAAACAAAAGGGCCCCTATTCGAATGCTCCAACTCATCAAGAGTCTCGAGCCCCTACTCGTATATACCACATTCGTGGTAAAGATGATGAAGAAGCTCTCGATGTTATCGCAGGTACCGTTAAGTTAAATTTTAGTCTTGCTTATGCTTTAATTTATTCAGGGTCTACCCATTCATTTGTTTGTTCTGCCTTGATCAATAAGTTAAAATTGAAACCCAAAATTATTGAATCAAATCTTGTAGTTTTCGAATCCATTAGGGGGAAAACACCTATTAACTTGCGCCACAAGCAAGCTCCATTGACCATTTGAAACATACCCTTTCCCATTGATCTTTATGTCTTACCATATTGTGAATTTGACTTGATATTGGGGTTAGATTGGTTAAGTAAACACGAGGCCTGGGTAGATTGCCAAAATCGGAGATTGTATCTCTGGGGTTTAGGGAAAGAATCCATTCTCTTAATAGACAAGAAACCAACTTCAATCTTTGCTAAGATGATTCTCCATGATGAAATTGACTTTGGTTTGCCTAGCATGCCTGTTATTTCTAAATTCGCTGATGTTTTTCCCGAGGAACTCCCTGGTGTCCCTCCGAGCAAGATTTAGTCTATTCTGAATTGGAGACCTCCGAAGAATGTAAGCGAGGTCCAAATTTTTCTCAGTTTAGCCGGGTATTACAGAAGATTTGTTAAGGGCTTTTCCTCTATTGTCGCAAGTCTTACTAAGCTTACTCGCAAAGATACGCCTTTAGTTTGGTTGGAGAGCCAACAATGAAGCTTCGATCAACTTAAGCAAACTCTGACTCATGCCCCGGTACTCATCCAACCAGAATCGGGCAAAGAATTCAGTATTTTCAGTGATGCTTCTCATCTAGGACTCGGTTGTGTCCTGATGCAAGATGGGAAAGTAATTGCTTACGCTTCAAGGTAACTGAAGCCACACGAGTCTAATTATCCAACACACGATCTGGAACTAGCAGCTATCGTGTTTGCCCTCAAGATATGGAGACACTATTTATACGGAGAGAAATGCAATCTATTTACCGATCACAAAAGTGATAGAGTAGCGCAATATTGGATTTGGAAGCCTTCAATCAAGTTGTTGCAAGAACTAGGAGCTCTAGACTCAATCAAGGAAGTTTGGGCAGATCTGAAAATTCAAGAGAAAAGAGAAGGGATTTTCTTGAAATTTTCAGATTCAAGGCTGGAAATTTAAAGAAAGAAAGACGAGATGAAGGATTTAGATGATAAGAAGTAAGAATATAAATAAAAAAGATGAGAAAAGATTAAGAAGAAGATAGGTAAAACAAATCTGAAAATTCCAGCTTTGTTTATGGAATTATGGAAGATGGTGTGAAGGTTGAAGATGAAGATGGCTTGTGAATTGTTGATGTCGTTTTGTCCTCGGCACCCTCTTAGACTCAATTATCTAAGCAAGCAACCTCAAGCGGCTCTAACCCACCCTCCTAGACGCGATTATCTAGGCAAGCAAGAGTGTGAAGATGATCTCCCTTACAAGAACTCGTCAAACTTATGTTGAAGAAGACTTCGAAGGCACAAGTAATCAGCACTTGCAAAAACAAACTCACTAAATATTTCATAAATCAAAAAAATCTATCTTACAATGATGGAGGCTTCATCCTTTTATAGGTGAAGGGTAGACAAAGTAATTTAACTTCTACTAAAACAAGGAAAACCTAATCCAATTAAAAATAATAAAAAAAATAACAGCCTTTAAACTCCTTGTGCTTGTGTGGCAAGGAATAGGGTGATAAGGCAAGTGATAAGCTGATAAGGGCTGGGTGGCTGGTTCCTAAAGTATATAAAACCCTAAAAACATCAATTTAAATGATAATAAATATATTGGGCTAAGTTTAATTCGTCCAAAGCCTTATATGTTAGCTTTTGGGCTGAATTTTACAAAATCCCGTATCCAGTTTTCTGCATTCGCAGTCTTCAGTAAATTGGACGTATCTTGAGTTCCTAATGTCCGGTTCATGCGTTTCAAGATGTGTTGGAAACGTAACTGAATGACGGACAATTTGTTAGAAGACAACTTGACTCAGAAATGCCCGGATCCCATCCAAAAACAAGTTGCAAGTTGGCTGACTTTCCAGACTTTACAAACAGATTCAATTTCTTGTCCAAGATGCATCGTTTTTGACCACCTATGCGTGCACTGTTTTGGCTTTTATTGTTTGCATAGAACAAATTCAGCTTCTTTTCCAATATTAGTAATTTGACCCCGCTCATGCATGTATCATTCCCCAAAGTCTCAAAAGGATTCTAACACGAATCTAAATGAACAATGAGAGAACAATCATCAACTTAATTGAAAAGGATTCTTTGTTGTATGTGGATTGATCTAATTGAGCTCCTCTCAATGGTTCAACAAAATCCTGAAAAAATAAGACAGCACTACTCGAACATTTGTAAATTAGTCAAAACAAAATCAATTAAATTCATTTTTTGTCTTTTTCTTTTGTTTTGTGAAACAATGAATTTTCACTTCACCAAATTTGGGCCGTTACTATTCAAACATTTTTTGAAATATAAGTCTTTACTCTCAAGAATTTTGTTTCTAAAATCCCATATCCATTGAAAAAATTTATCATCAATTGTAAAATTTCTGAAGAACAATGCCTTTTGATACAAGAAACCATTCGACAAGAATCAAATGAAGGGAAATCTATTGAAAATCATTCTAATGACTTTGTTAATGATTTGATGAGAGTATAGCATCAATGCTCTTTCTACAACTATCCATGAGGATTAGAAATTTTGTCATCTTGTCTAATGTTTAATTATCATTATCATCTTGTTTGAATGTTTGTGTGTTTTCTCCAACAAGAGGATTTTTGTCTTGGTTTTTATCTAAGCTGACTTTTGATGTTTCAATTTTCAAGTCAAATGGACTACTTGATTTCAAGGATAGGTTTGTGTTCCTTAGAATGAGAACTAAGTTGAGTAATGTTGCAAGAAGCACATCAAAGTTCTTTCTCGATCTACCCTGGATCGGTTAAGATCTTTGATACCTTTTGGATTGTCACTATGAATTGGAATGCCTCTTGAAGGAAATATGTAGTAGGTTTTGAGTTCAAGTACCTCAAGAATGTTGTCATTGAGTCAAAAAACCTAGTCATTGTATCGCCTCATCCTCTTGTATTGCTTTTCCATCAATTGATTCCATCTAGTGAGATACTCATCAAATTACTATGGACTTTGTCACCGGATCTTCCTTCAACTTTTGTTTGAAATAATGATGTTGTAATGGGGAACGATTGTTGATATATTCACTTTAAATCTACTCAGGTTATCCTTGTTCTCCATTGAACATGAGCTTGGAAACCCTTGTCGGGACCACCATTTGTGATGTGATTATTCGGTGAATACCTACAGTCAATCTCCGATCGTGACCTCGATCCTCTCAATGGGACATTGATAAAGCTCTAGGAGCTAAAGTACATCTTAGTATGGCCTTTCATCCTCAATTTTGGCCAATCTAAAAGAATCATTCAAGTATTAGAAGATATGCTAAAGTGATATAGTGTTTATTGACTTCCTAAGAATTGTTGAGAAATCCCAACCTCTTGTAGAGTTTGCCTACAACAATAGCTATCAATCTTCTATTCAAATGAACCATTTGAAGCTCTATATGGTTGAAGATGTAGAACTCCTCTATGCTGATCCGAATCGGGAGAAAACAAAGTTTTGGGACCTCAATTGCTTCGGGAAATTGAAGAACAAATCAAGACCATTCACGATCAATTGAAGGCAGCTTTCGATAGATAGAAAGCGTATGCTGATTTGAAAAGGAGAGATATCCAGTATGCTATTGGAGACAAAGTATTCCTAAAGGTCTCACATTGGAAGAAAGTACTCAGATTTGGAAGAAAAGGGAAGCCCAGTCCCCGGTTACATCAGACCATTTGAAGTTATTGAAAGAATTGGTCCAGTGGCCTATCGACTAGCTTTTCCTAGAGAATTCGATAGAATACACAATGTCTTCCACGTTTCAATGCTTAGAAGGTATCGATCTGATCCTACACACTTTCTTGAGCCCGAAGACATAGAATTGAATCCTAATTTGTCCTACGAAGAAGAACCTATTCAGATTCTTGATCGGGAAGTAAGGAAGCTTCGGAACAAGATTGTTCCCCTTGTTAAGATCTTATGAAGAAATCATAAGGTGGAAGAAGCAACATGAGAATCTGAAGAAGTCATGAGGAAGCAGTATCCTCACCGATTCGATTCAGGTAAATTTGAGGATTAATTTAATTTAAGGGGGGATAATTGTAACATCCTAAATCCTAGCTTATAAGTATTGGAACCAAATTGAATAAGTTTATAGCTTAATTGAATTTATAATTAAGCTAAATTGATTAGTCAAGGGTCTAATTGAAAGAATGTATGAAATAAGTTATCAAATTAAAAAGGACCAATTTGAATTAAGTAAGAAAGATTAGGCTTGCATGATAAATTCTATGATTCTCTTATTTGCCCTTAACTATATGATTAGTTACTAACTAAGGTTAGTTTAGTAAAATCCTAATTCCACTAATGTGGATAACCACATTGTCATCATCTTCTTCATTCATTTGGCGGAAAGTTGAGAGAAAGGAAAGTGAGAGAGAAAGCTTGAAAATTCAGCCATTGAAGAAGGGAATTGAGCTTGCATGTTTAGAGATTTTTCATTGAAATTAAGCTAGAAGCAAAGTAAGTAAGATTCTACTTGTGTTCAATTGAATAGGTAACTGTATTGTTGAATTGGACTGTTTTAATGATGTTATACGGAATTATCTCTGGAATATGTGATTAGATGATTATATGGTTGCAAAATCATGCAAATCGAAGAATGAAAACTAGGTACACTGCTGGAAATTATGTGTTTATGATGGTGAAATAAAGTAGGTTGCTGGGAAATTGAAATGTGTTGTTGAAGTAAGAATTGAATGATTAGAACTTAAAATTGAGCTATGGAATTGTTGAATTGATTATGATCATGAACAAATATTCTAAAGGTATTAAACAAATTGAAATGTTAACAAACAATGCTGGTAATGGAAGATGAAAGTATGAACATAGTTATGTAACATAGAAACTGTTTTGTGGAATTGAAATTGAGTAAATATGCAAGATTAGGCATTGTAAACAACTTGCCCTGTTTTGGCAGCCTTGAATAATGGATTAACATTGACTTAACATGTTTAGTGATACGGAAGCCAGGATCCAAGAATTACCTCAAAATTTAGGAACCCTCTAGATCACAATTAATCTAGCAAACTCACTAATATGATCCGAGAAAACCCCAAACTCCATGTTCAGCAAACCGATAATAATGCATGATCTTGATGTAGAAAACGAGATAGGATGAATTTGACGGTAGCGGTGTTGGATAGATTTGTCCTTGGCACCCTCCTAATCGCAATTGAATAGGCAAACACCTGCAAACGGCACGAATCTCTCCAATGAATGGATGATGACGAGATAGATGTTGTAGGATATTTTGTCCTCGGCACCCTCTTAGACGCGATTATCTAAGCAAGCAACCTCAAGCGGCTCTAACCCACCCTCCTAGATGCAATTACCTAGGCAAGCAAGAGTGTGAAGATGATCTCCATTACAAGAACTTGACGAACTTACGTTGAAGAAGACTTTTGATACGAAAAATAACAAGGCAAATCTATCTACCTTGAAAATAAAATGGCCCATGGCCAAAGGTTTTTGCAACTCATAAATTCATGATGTTGTTCTTATTAATGAAGAAAATATGCCTTTAAATAGGTTACAAATGAAGAGTTCAACTTAAATTAGGAAAAGTAAACATAATAATAAAATAAATAAACATATTTTATCTAACCTAAAAAACAAATAAATAAATAAATAATCTAATCCTAAATCATCTAAATATCTTCATAAAGAATCCTAGATTAAATTTAAGTACAAATAATCAATAAAATTATTGAAAATTCGTAATAAATAATATTTCCCGTGATAAAACCGTATAGATATTTCTGCTCGAACAATCTTCACTAAAATGGACATAACTTGAGCTCCCAATGTCGGATTGATGCGTTTCAAGATGCGCTGGAAAGCTAAGATACAGAAGAATATGTTTGAAGGACATGTAGACTCAGAAGTGCCCGGATCCCATCCGAAAATTCGATGCAAGTTGGCTGAAATTCTAGACTTATAAAACAGCTTCAACTCTTTGGCTACAATGCATCATTTTAGCCCCCCATACATGTATCATTAATGATAGAGTATGCTTTGGCACGTGGTAACCTTCAATTTGATGGCTTGGAAGCAAATCTAGGGCTTTAGACTCGAACAAGGAAGTTAGGCGCAAATCTAAAAATTTAAGAGAAACTAGTTGGGGGTTTCTTGAAAATTTCAGATTTAATGCTGGAAATTCAAGAAACGAAGATAAGAGGGAAGATAAGATGATGATTAATAAGAATAAAAATAAAAGATTGAAAAAGACTAAGATAAGGAGATACGTAAAACAAATCTGAAAATTCCAGCTTTGTTTATGGAATTATGGAAGATGGTGTGAAGGTTGAAGATGGCTTGTGAATTGTTGATGTTGTTTTCTCCTCGGCACCCTCTTAGACGCAATTATCTAAGCAAGCAACCTCAAGCGGCTCTAACCCACCCTCCTAGATGCAATTACCTAGGCAAGCAAGAGTGTGAAGACGATCTCCCTCACAAGAACTCGATGATCTTATGTTGAAGATGGCTTCTAGACAAGTTTACCGAACACTTGGAAATTCAAAGAATACTAAAATCTCCAAAGATAACTTTTACTAATCAATGAAATCTGAATTACAATGTGGGTGAAGCCTCCTTTATATAGGCCATGGAGAAGTTCTAATCCTACTAAACTTAGGACTTAAATACAATAAATAAATGCTAGAATCTAATCTCCTAATTAGATAAGTAACTTCTAATAATAAATAAATGCTAAAAATAAAATCCTAATTAAATAAATCTGATCCTAATAGATATTGCAGAATCCTATATTGATTTAAATTATAAATAATCAAATAAAATCTTGAAAATTCGTAATTATCCAAAAATCCCATATTAATCCCGTATAAGAATTTCTGCATGCGCTGTCTTCGCTAAAATAGACGTATCTTGAGATCCAGATGTCCAATTGAGGCGTTTCAAGATGTGTTGGAAAGCTAATTTGCAGCCGGACAAGTTTTAAGAAGACATGTTAACCCATAAATGCCTGGATCCCATAAAAAATTCGTCGCAAGTTAGCTGACTTTCCAGACTTCACAAACAAATTCAGTTTCTTGTCCAAGATGCATCGTTTTTGACCTCCTATGCATGCATTGTTTTGGCCATTATTGTTTGCATCGAACAAATTCAGCTTCTTGTCCAATATGAGTAATTTAACCCCGCTCATGCATGTATCATTCCCCCACTCCTCAAAAGGATTCGTCCTCGAATCTAAATCGGCAATGAGAGAACAATCATCAACTTCAATTGAAAAGGCTTCTTTGTTGTATGTGGAGTGATCTAATTGAGCTCCTCTCAATGGTTCAACAAAATCCTGAAAAAAATAAGACAACACTACTCGAACATTTGTAATGACTAGTCAAAATAAAATCACTCGTCGCGTTCTTTTTCTTGTCTTTTTCTTTTGGGCTTTGTGTGACTTTTACCTCATATGTATTTTCACTCACCAAATTTGGGCCATTAATTTGACTTTTTTCACTCTCGGCCTCTTTACTCTCAGTCTTTTGTATCTCACATCTCATATCCCTCTCACAAAATTTATCATCAATGTACAATTTCTGTAGAGGAGAAAGTATTTCTAACGGAATGATAGGACAAGAATCAAATGAAGTGATAGAGTAGCGCAATCTTGGATTTGGAAGCCTTCAATCAAGTTGTTGCAAGAACTAGGAGCTCTAAGACTCAATCAAGGAAGTTTGGGCAGATCTGAAAATTCAAGAGAAAAGAGAAGGGATTTTCTTGAATTTTTCAGATTCAAGGCTGGAAATTTAAAGAAAGAAAGACGAGATGATGGATTAGATGATAAGAAATAAGAATATAAGTAAAAAGATGAGAAAAGATTAAGAAGAAGATAGGTAAAACAAATCTAAAAATTCCAGCTTTGTTTATGGAATTATGGAAGATGGTGTGAAGGTTGAAGATGAAGATGGCTTGTGAATTGTTGATGTTGTTTTGTCCTCGGCACCCTCTTAGACGCAATTATCTAAGCAAGCAACCTCAAGCGGCTCTAACCCACCCTCCTAGATGCAATTACCTAGGCAAGCAAGAGTGTGAAGATGATCTCCCTCACAAGAACTCGATGTTCTTATGTTGAAGATGGCTTCTAGACAAGTTTATCGAACACTTGCAAACTCAAAGAATACTAAAATCTCCAAAGAGAACTTTTTATTAATCAATGAAATCTGAATTACAATGTGGGTGAAGCCTCCTTTATATAGGCCATGGAGAAGTTTTAATCCTACTAAACTTAGGAATTAAATACAATAAATAAATGCTAAAATCTAATCTCCTAATTAGATAAGTAACTTCTAATAATAAATAAATGCTAAAAATAAAATCTTAATTAAATAAATCTGATCCTAATAGATATTTCATAATCCTATGTTGATTTAAATTACAAATAATCAAATAAAATCTTGAAAATTCGTAACTATCCAAAAATCCCGTATTAATCCCGTATAGGAATTTCTGCATGCGCTGTCTTCGCTAAAATAGACATATCTTGATATCCAGATGTCCGATTGAGGCGTTTCAAGATGTGTTGGAAAGCTAATTTGCAGCCGGACAAGTTTTAAGAAGACATGTTGACCCATAAATGCCTGGATCCCATCCAAAAATGCTTCGCAAGTTGTCTGATGTTTCTAACTTGCAAAGCAGTTTCAACTTCTTTTCCAAGATGATTATTTTGACCCCTCTCATGCTCGTATCCTGAAGGGTTAGAATTACACTTACTTTCTTCGTGGGGAGGTGATGAGAGTATAGCAAGTGGACCTACTACTTCACATGAGGGATTAGAAGCATTGTCATCTTGTCTAATGTGTTCGCTATCACTATCCTTTTGTTTGGGAGATGGTTCTTCTCCAATATCAACATTTGCACAAATGCTAGAAGTTGAAGTACGAAGAGAATCATGTGTACCTTCTGGTTTTGGGATGTCTTCATGGTTGGTTGCCTTTGTGTGGTCAATTGATTCAGCCTTTTGTGCTTCCAATCCTTTTCGTTTTATCCTCTCACACTATTTTCTTGCTTTTGCTATTTCTTCATCTACTTTTTCCGGATCTATTGTAGCAAATGAGAGCTTCTGGCCTTGGTGCACAACCGAGTATCCATTTGTATTGATTCGATGGACAGCGCCACGATCATTTTTCCAAGGTCTTCCTAATAGCAAATGGGTGACTTCCATAGGAACCATGTCACACCATACATCATCACAATAGCTTCCAATAGTAAAAGAGATTAAACAACGTTCGGTTACCTTCATATCCGGTCCGCTATTAAACCCTTGAAGATGATACGGCTTAGGGTGTTCTTGGCATGGTAGATCGAGTGCATCAACAATGAAGCTACTCACTAAGTTTACACGACTGTCACCATCAATAATTAAAGAACATAGATTACCTTGTATCTTACATCGTGACCGAAAAATATTTATTGGTATATGATAACGAGTGTTGAAAAGAGAATAAAACATCTTAATTGCTTTAAGAATCCAAAGAAAAGGTTAGACACCAATAGAATTATAGTTTCAAGGAGAAAGAAGAGTATGCAACTTTTAGTCCTACTAACAAAAGGAAACAAGAAGGTGTTAGAAGATGTGTAAGAAGCAATAAAAGCTAAAACAAATGAAAACTAATGGCTAAGAATGAAAGAAAATTAGAAAAACCCTGAAAACCCTAGAATTTTGCAGCAACTTGATCTACTTCGTTCGAGGTGTTCCCGATGTCAAAAAATTCTGAAATTTTATGTGGTGACTCTTCCAAAGGTGTAGATCTGATCTGGAAATTTTCAGCTTAAAATTCACTCGTTTGAATTTGACAAATTTTCCCTAATTTTCGAGTTTTTCACCCAAAACGCCAAAATTCTTGTCAAGAATCGTCCCAAATCTAATACCAAATGATAGAATATGCTTTGGCACGTGGTAAATTTCAATTTGATGGCTTGGAAGCAAATCTAGGGCTTTAGACTCGAACAAGGAAGTTAGGCGCAAATCTGAAAATTTAAGAGAAACTAGTTGGGGGTTTCTTGAAAATTTCAGATTTAATGCTGGAAATTCAAGAAACGAAGATAAGAGGGAAGATAAGATGATGATTAGTAAGAATAAAAACAAAAGATTGAAAAAGACTAAGATAAGGAGATACGTAAAACAAATCTGAAAATTCCAGCTTTGTTTATGGAATTATGGAAGATGGTGTGAAGGTTGAAGATGGCTTGCGAATTGTTGATGTTGTTTTGTCCTCGGCACCCTCTTAGACGCAATTATCTAAGCAAGCAACCTCAAGCAGCTCTAACCCACCCTCCTAGATGCAATTACCTAGGCAAGCAAGAGTGTGAAGATGATCTCCCTCACAAGAACTCATGATCTTATGTTGAAGATGGCTTCTAGACAAGTTTACCGAACACTTGCAAATTCAAAGAATACTAAAATCTCCAAAGAGAACTTTTTACTAATCAATGAAATCTGAATTACAATGTGGGTGAAGCCTCCTTTATATAGGCCATGGAGAAGTTCTAATCCTACTAAACTTAGGACTTAAATACAATAAATAAGTGCTAAAATCTAATATCCTAATTAGATAAGTAACTTCTAATAATAAATAAATGCTAAAAATAAAATCCTAATTAAATAAATCTGATCCTAATAGATATTGAAGAATCCTATATTGATTTAAATTATAAATAATCAAATAAAATCTTGAAAATTCGTAATTATCCAAAAATACAGTATAGGAATTTCTGCATGCGCTGTCTTCGCTAAAATGATGCATTGTAGCCAAAGAGTTGAAGCTGTTTTATAAGTCTAGAATTTTAGCCAACTTGCATCGAATTTTCAGATGGGATCCAGGCACTTCTGAATCTACATGTCTTCTTCAAACATATTCGTCTGTATCTTAGCTTTCCAATGCATCTTGAAACGCATCAATCCGACATCGGGAGCTCAAGTTATGTCCATTTTAGTGAAGACTGTTCGAGCAGAAATGTCTATACGGTTTTATCACGGGAAATATTATTTATTACGAATTTTCAATAATTTTATTGATTATTTGTACTTAAATTTAGTATAGGATTCTTTATGAAGATATTTAGATGATTTAGGATTAGATTTGCTATTTATTTATTAGTTTTTTAGGTTAGATAAAATATTTTTATTTATTTTATTATTATCTTTATTTGTCCTAATTTAAGTTGAACTCTTCATTTGTAGCCTATTTAAAGGCATATTTGCTTCATTAATAAGAACATCATCAATTTATGAGTTGCAAAAAACCTTTGGCCATGGGCCATTTTATTTTCAAGGTAGATAGATTTGCCTTGTTATTTTTCGTATCAGAAGTCTTCTTCAACGTAAGTTCGACAAGTTCTTGCAATGGAGATCATCTTCACACTCTTGCTTGCCTAGGTAATTGCAACTAGGAGGGTGAGTTAGAGTTGCTTGAGGTTGCTTGCTTAGATAATCGCATCTAAGAGGGTGTTGAGGACAAAATATCCTACAACATCTATCTCGTCATCATCCATTCATCGGAGAGATTCGTGCCGTTTGCAGGTGTTTGCCTATTCAATTGCGATTAGGACAAATCTATCCAACACCGCTACCGTCAAATTCATCCTATCTCGTTTTCTACATCAAGATCATGCTTTATTATCGGTTTGCTGAACGTGGAGTTTGGGGTTTTCTTGGATCATATTAGTGAGTTTGCTAGATTAATTGTGATCTAGAGGGTTCCTAGATTTTGACGTAATTCTTGGATCCTAGCTTCCGTATCAATGACTTAATAATTCAAATGAACATTGCTTGTATTGTAAGAAACTTGTATGAACTTCCTTACTTTGAATGAAATGTATAGATGCATGGCTTTGTGTATGAATGCCTACTTGATAATTTGAGTGTTTGGTTGCTTGTCCTCTAAGCATGATGTTCGAATAGCCTATGAGAATCATGATGGATGTTGTTAGTTGATCGTATGATATGTAAAGATTGCCTAAGTTACCTTATGCAATTCGAATAAGCATGTGTCTTGTATTGATGGTCTTGATTCCTTGAATTACATGTAAACTTGAATATGTACGCTTTGAGTGATACATGTATGGGGGCTAAAATGATGCATTGTAGCCAAAGAGTTGAAGCTGTTTTATAAGTCTAGAATTTCAGCCAACTTGCATCGAATTTTCGGATGGGATCCGGGCACTTCTGAGTCTACATGTCTTCTTCAAACATATTTGTCTGTATCTTAGCTTTCCAACGCGTCTTGAAACGCATCAATCCGACATCGGGAGCTCAAGTTATGTCCATTTTAGTGAAGACTGTTCGAGCAGAAATCTCTATACGGTTTTATCACGTGAAATATTATTTATTACGAATTTTCAATAATTTTATCCAACACCGCTACCGTCAAATTCATCCTATCTTGTTTTCTACATCAAGATCATGCTTTATTATCGGTTTGCTGAACTTGGAGTTTGGGGTTTTCTCGGATCATATTAGTGAGTTTGTTAGATTAGTTGTGATCTAGAGGGTTCCTAGATTTTGAGGTAATTCTTGGATCCCGGCTTCCGTATCAATTGGTAATCAGAGCCTTGGTTTAGGTGTTTGAAACAATTATCTTTTACTGTTGTTTTAGTAGTTAAGAAAAAAGAAAAAATATATATAATTTTTTATATAGATCCTAGTTTTAATATTTCATTCCTGGAGACATCTTAAGAGACTTGAAGGTTGTAATCAACAACTCTTAAGATTCGGGACGAATCGTTTTCAACAGGGGGAGAATGATACATGTATGGGGGGGGGAGGGCTAAAATGATGCATTGTAGCCAAAGGGTTGAAGCTATTTTATAAGTCTAGAATTTCAGCCAACTTGCATCGAATTTTCGGATGGGATCCGGGCACTTCTGAGTCTATATGTCTTCTTCAAACATATTCATCTGTATCTTAGCTTTCCAACACATCTTGAAACGCATCAATTCGACATCGAGAGCTCAAGTTATGTCCATTTTAGTGAAGACTGTTCGAGCAGAAATCTCTATACGGTTTTATCACGGGAAATATTATTTATTACGAATTTTCAATAATTTTATTGATTATTTGTACTTAAATTTAATCTGGGATTCTTTATGAAGATATTTAGATGATTTAGGATTAGATTTGTTATTTATTTATTAGTTTTGTAGGTTAGATAAAATATTTTTATTTATTTTATTATTATCTGTACTTTTCCTAATTTAAGTTGAACTCTTCATTTGTAGCCTATTTAAAGGCATATTTGCTTCATTAATAAGAACATCAACAATTCGCAAGCCATCTTTATCTTCAAGCTTCACTACATCTTCCATAATTCCATAAACAAAGCTGGAATTTTCAGATTTGTTTTACTTATCTCTTTCTCAATCTTCTTTTTATATTCTTATTTCTTATCATATAATCCTTCATCTTATCTTTCTTATTTCTTCTCTTTTCTCTTGAATTTTTAGATCTGCCCAAACTTCCTTGATTGAGTCTAGAGTGCTAGTTCTTGCAACAACTTGATTGAAGGCTTCCAAATCCATTGCTCTACTCTATCATTTAGTGTTACCTCATTAAGTACATAACTTGTACTTACCACTTTACTATTCATTCTTCCTATGACAGATTAGAGATACTTCAAGAGGATATCTTCAGTTTGAAGCAACACTTGAGGCAAGCTTGAAAGTATGATTTCATACTCTTTGTATACTCCTAGTTTGGTGGCACTAGATTATGTAATAGGTAGCCTTGATCATGCATTTGAACATATGATTAAGACTAGTTTGTGTAATGTTTTGGTGGGCCTATTATGTAACCTATTTGGATGATTTAATCTATGTATATGAACCTTGATAATATGTATATATGAAGTAGATGTTGCGCAATTTGTGATGGAAATCTAATGTTTGTTGAATCTTGTCTAATTTGAATGTTAGATTAATGTTGTATGAACATGCATTTGTTCCTATGTTTATTAGCATGATTCGGCTAAGGTATGATTAACCATACATTAACATGTATAAACCAAATATGCTATGAAATGAGATAACCTGATTGAAAAGAAACAAATGAAATGTGATTAGGTATCATCTAACCATTCGAATAGGATGCTTGAACATGTAAAGAATGTAAATTGGATGCTTTATAATGATCACGTTGAATGATTGAATTAGTAGTTTCTTAAGATGCAAGTAAGCTAGTTTAAGCATGTTTAGTGACCATACAGTGTTATTTGAATATGGCATAGGACTTGTAGTAAGAAGGAAAGTTGAACCATGTTTATTAGTAACTTAAAGTGAAGTATTCCACACTTGAGTTTGTTGTTTGTATGATGTATGTGATTTGAATGGAATGGTAATATGATAATAGTAACTTAGGTTATAAGTCTGAAATGAAACAAAATAGTACCTAAATTAGTATGCTATGTATGTTGTTGGTTTGCTTAATGTGAATTGTGGTATGTATTGTTTGTATTAAAAGGTTTAGTTTAGCTTACTTGCGCATCAAGCCAAGTAATTCTGAGGTTACTTGTTCGACAAGTAACCTATCTATCGCTCTTCTTTTGTTTTAGTAACGCTTCCAAACTGGGTTATGGCTAACCCGGGGATGGGGTGTTACACCATAGAATTTCCTAGCTTAGTTCTTACTGTTTTCATAGCTAAGTTACGCTTTGGAATTGGTTATTTTCATCTAAATATATTGTAATCCTTATTCCTCTATGTTTGTTAGCTCAAAAGCAATAAGGTGAGGAATTGAAAAATTCACCGAAACCAACCAATTGAAAGAACAAGGGAATTGCCATCCGGGACTATTGAAGGTTTTAGAAAATCTCGGTGAGTGTAGTTAGAGTCTCGAGAATAGACTAGGTACTTTTCCCGATTTCATTGATAATGATTTTAGCATAGCTAACATTTTGTCAAGGGGTCATAGCATCGAACCTCATTGGAGGACTTATTGGTAAGCATAGTTAAGTTATAGCATTGAAACATTAAATATAGTATCATTGATATTGTCATTGTCAACATTGTAACATTAGAATATAGAAACATTGACAATTGGATATTGATAGTGTCATTGCTATAGACAGTGGATATTGAATTAGGCATTGTTATGACTATTGATAATTGGTATTGCCATTGTTATTGACATATTGATCATGGTCATTGATATTGAAACACTGGTATGAATATTGTTATTGTCATCGAAATATTATTACTGATGTCGTCACTGATATTATTATTGAACCTTGGATTCGAAAGGACATTGCATACAATTTGCATGCCATTGAATTCATGAGCTCATTAGTATGAGTGGACTATAGCCCTTGGCAAATGACCTTTATTGTGGTGAGGCAAAGGGATGTTTGTGATACTGGTCATTTGGCGAGGCGGAGGGACTAGACCATTCATTGATTTGGTGAGGTATAGGAATTCGATATCCACTATCTTGATTCAATCTAAGGAATAATGTTGACATTTGATAATATTGCCATTGAGCATCATTCATAATATTGTTTTGACAAAAACATGTTTTGGAATGCATCTTATTGTATTTGATATTGTTTAGGACTACTTCACTAGGCAAAGTATGCCTAACGCATTTCATCTCATGCATTTTAGGTTAAGAAAGTTACCGTTGCGAGATCAGGGATTGTTAGAAGTTTTCGCAAGTCACTACAAGCTTAAAGTAATGTATATTATCCCTACAAACTCCTAGAATGGTGGCAAATTAGTTAAACTAGTTACTTTTAGCCCTTTTGTTGTGTATAAGTTGCCTATGGCATGTATAAGTGTTAAAGACCCTAAATGTTGTTTTGAAATTGGCTAAAAGTGGAAAAACATGCATATTAGGGGTAATAAGGTAAAAACCTCGTAAATGGATTCATATGACTATGAAATTTGGCATGATAGTAGATTATGATATTGTAGACTTGTCTGCAAAATTTCATAGAATTTAGACATTGTATGATAGGTCAAAATGTATAAATATCAAACTAAATCTTTCATTACAGACCCTGTCGTACCAATACAGGTGATGGTGTATCGGTACGGTATTGCATATTTGAGCCAAGTCAATGCTAGTCAACAAGGCGTATCGATATGGACTTTGGTGTATCGGTACGGAAAGTCAACACTAGAATTTGGGTTGCAAAAATGCATTGATATGGTTTCAAGGTGTACCGATACGAGTTTTGATCACTGGAATTTGGCAATTTAAACAATGTGCATGGCGTATCGATACGGCCTCTAGAGTATCAGTACTGATATAGGTAATATTACAAAGTGGTCACCTATTTTTGATTCGCTTAATTGAATGGGTAAATGGGATCATATTAGACTAAAAATTTACATGCACACTGATTAGAGGCTGAATTTCATTGTGGCATAGTTAATTTCAGTAAATGACCCCTAATTCACTGAATTTGTAGATTAGTCCCTAAAACTTCTAAAAGTTTAAAATCGATCCTATATTCAAGATTATTGAGTCATATCGAATCACTAATCCACTATATAGACATAGTATTGTATTGGAACCTTAGAATAATCTTGGTATTGTTTTTAGCTCACTGAATCATTAAACAACATCAAAATATTGTATTGATCATTGTTTCGAGCTCCGGTAACATACTCTGACCCGGTTCTCGGCCAGGCCAGGAAGAGGGTGTTACAATATTTTTCATCAAAGATTTCGGGTAATGTTCTTGATTTCTTAAATTCTTGATTTCTATTGGATTCTTCAATCTTGTTTTCCAAAATCTCATTGTTTTCCTTTGTCTTTCAAGAGTAAAACATCCAATTGAGAGGAAATTCACTTATTAGAGGTAAGGTTCATTCTTCTCCTCTAATGAATGGTTCTTTACTGAAATTCCCAAGAATTTGATCCTTGTTTAGTGTTTTCTAATGACTTTTAATGATTTAATTATGGAAAAATAGTTAAATCAATGTTTAATTGGTGAGATAAAGTGATTTTCATTTTGGATCTGTTTTGCTGAGTTCTTTATTGGTTCTAACCATAATTTTGATGGTTAATAAAGTTAATGAGTGAGTTTTAACATTGGAATCCCGAAACTATGTGAAACTCTAATTTCCTAGGTTGTTGGTGTTGTGTTTTTGGTGAGTTATGGGTGTTTTATGAATGCTGGAGGTATAAGGTTGATGTTAGGTTATTTTTGGATGTTACTTGAAAGTAATTGATGGATTAAACCTTTAGGTTTTGGCTGGGTTAAGTTTGGAAGGTGTTTGATGTTGATTTCTATTGTTGTGGACGGGTTTTGGTTAGAGTTGTTGTGGACGGGTTTTGATTAGAGTTGTTGTGGAATAATGTTGCTAAGTCTTTAAATGCAAATAGATGCATTGAATCCTTTGTTTTTGTGTGGATAAATCAGGGGTGGCTGATCCTCAAGCTCGTGGCACCGTTTTAGAAGCTTTGGAGGAGTAGTTCGCATCGGCGAATGAAGTTTTGCATAGTCGGTGAGTGAGAACGTGGAATTTAGATTTGAAATGGTTTAAAGGTTATTTTGAGAGTTTAAATTTAGCTTGAAATGCTGGTTTAAACTCAGAAGTAAGTATGATGAGATTTCTCCCTCGGTTGTGTTTCGGTGAATTTGGTTTTATGCACTTGTTTTTGAAGTACATGGTACCTACCATTTAAGCATGTTTTAAGTACGTCTTATACTGATTTTGATCACATATTGATGATAGATGCATTTGGTAAATAGTCCATGTATCTATAAGGAATACTTGTAAATGCATGGTTTAATACATAGGAAATGGCTTTGAATGTTGCATATAAAAACGGTGAGGTACATGGTTAAAAATGAATTATATTGGCAAGTGATGTGGTTTAAAATGTTCAAATATAGTTGGTCGACCATAGGATTGATAGCGCACTATAATAAGTCACCTCAAGTGTTGAGGGGTTTATGTGTACCGAATACTCTACCACGAGTACCCTAACGATCGATGGGTTACATGGTATCAAAAACTCTCGTTAGTGGATTATACATCTAACCAATGATTGGGTTGTGATGGTACCCGGTTGTGATCGTACCTTAATTTCGATTGAGATTTTATGAAGTGTTGAGAGGACACTTGTTGAATCCGTGTATCCGATGTAATATTTTGTAAAGTGAAACTTGGTTTATGATCACTTGAAAGCCGATATAATTGATAATTTATCATGTTGATGGATTATGTTTGTATAATGTTGGTTTATACATGATTACTCTTTAAGCCTTGCATACGGGTTTTTATGCATGGGAAAGCTTAAATTGAGGGATTGCAAATGGGGATTTTGTTGTTGATCCATGATACACGTTGCATATGGTTTAATATGTATATTTTTGGAAGTGTTAAGTGCATGGTTTCTAAGGCATGATGTTTTGAAAGATGTTTAAAATGATATTTTCAAGGTGGTTTTGATAACCGTTTTTAATTGCATTGATGGTGGTTTGTTTTTGAGCACTCCTCACTAAGCCTAGTGTGCTTACGCTCTCTTTATCCATCAAGGCAGAGAATTAAGGGTTGGAGGCAAGGAGCAAGCGAAGGGGAAATCCAAGGACTTGAACTATTTGAATGTATGGTTTTTGAACTAGATTAGTAGTAATAAAGGCAATGGGATTCATAGTTTTTTTTTCTGGAGGGTTATTTGCTAAACTCCCGATATGTGCAAGTTTATATTGTTGTTGTGGAGTTGTGTGAGGCTTTATATGTTCGATTTTTATCTGGATTCATGTTTTGTGCATTGGATGCATTGGTTTTTAGGGAGCATGCCTCTAGACCTATGATTGAAGTATGTGGCTATGATTTGATCATGTTTTATTGATATTCTGGCATGGTTTGATTTTTAGTTTAGTGTTCATATTCATGGTTTGTTAAAGCATGATTGAATCCATGATTGTATGCAAAACCAGCAAAATTGGACATTATAGGTTAGAGGGTATAGATACGCGGGACCTCGTATCGGTACGGGTAAGCTAGAAATAGGCCTGGGGATCGGTACACAGGAGGTCGTATCAGTATGAGGTTAATGTTTTTACAAAGGGTATCGATACGTGCTCAAGCGTGTCGATACAGGTTTTAGCTATTGGAATCCATAGTTTTACAAATGGTGCCCGTGTACCGATACGCCTAGGACTGTACCGATACCGACTGCCGTTTATTCTGTTAAAGTGATTCTTGAGGTTTCTAATTCTTTCTTTTTGGTCCCTAATGTTGGTGGATGCAATTGTATGAGTTTGGATGATCATTTTGAGCTGAAATTTGGCAAACAAGCATGTAATTTGATTAATTAAGGATCGGTAACCCAAATTTTACCTAAGTCCTTGTAATTTTCTAGATTTACATTTTAGTCCCTAAGGTGCGTATTTATGTAAGGGAACAAGCCCATAGAGCAATATGTAAGTGAGTTTTGTAAATATTTGTAAGTATGGCTCGGAATACATAAAGAAGGAGGAAGACAAATGCCGTATGGTCATAGATGGGTTAAATGATGATCTGAGCCCAATGTTTAAGGCACTTGGGATCACTGACTTTCAAGAGTTGGTGAATCGATTGGTTGCCACTGAATCGAAGTTGAAAGCTTCTGACAGAAGAAAAGAAAGCTACTCAAGAAAGGATAAGAGACAAAGAAATGACAATAAATCTTCCTGGCCTTCTAAAAAAACTAAAATATCAAGGAGTAAACTTTTCAAGTCAATCCTCTCCTCCAAAGAGTAACTATTTATCTAAACCTCAAACTGTGATTAAGACTTCAGTACCAAATGTCTCGATAAACAATTTGGGGAATTCTGGTAGAGAAACTAAATCCATGCTTTGCAAGTTTTGTCAAAATTATCATATAGGACTTTGCAGAAAGCAAAATAATGACTGCTTCCAGTGTGGTGGACTAGACCACTTTATTAAAGATTGTCCACAAGGTTCGAACAAAACCCCTACTAAAACCTCTTCTCAGGCCAATTCGAACCACCCATTCAAGGGCAAGGGAGCAAAGCAAGCTCACTCTGGAAATACTGGAGGAATCAAAATCAACCTCCAACTTCAACTCACCAAGAGTCTCGGGCCCCTGCTCGGGTTTATCATGTCCGGGGCCGTGAAGAAGATGACTCTCCCGATGTAATTACAGATACTATTAAACTTTACAATCATTCTGTCTATGCTATATTTGATTCGGGATTAACCCACTCCTTTATATGTTCTAAATTGATTGAGAAATTTCATATGAATCCTGAGCTTTTCAATTGTAATCTAATAGCTACCAACCCTTTAGGGGATATGGTTTTTGCAAACCAAATGTGTAAAGATTGTCCCTTGTTTATTCAAGGCATTCCTTTCCCTGCAGGCTTGTTAGTACTACCCTTTGATGAATTTGACCTAATTTTGAGCTTAGATTGGTTAGCCAAACATCAGGCTTGGGTAGATTGTAGTCGAAAACAACTTTATTTGCATGGATTAGTAAAAGAATCCATAATCTTGATAGACAAAATCCTACGGAATTTGAACCCCACTTTTGCCTCAATATTTGAATTCAATAAAGCTCCTTCGGGTATGGAATCTATTTTAATTGTGTTAAATTTTCCTGATGTTTTTCCTGAGGAACTCCTGAGCTTACCACCAATTTGAGAGGTAGAATTCAAGATTGAGGTTCAACCGAGATCTCATCCTGTGTCCATTACTCCCTATAAAATGGCACCGGTTGAATTAAAAGAACTCCATAAACAATTACAAGAACTTCAAGACAAAGGCTTCATTCGACCAAGCTCGTCTCCTTGGGGAGCTCCCGTTCTGTTTGTCAAAAAGAAGGATGGGTCAATGAGGCTATATGTTGATTATTGCCAACTCAATCAAATCACAATCAAGAACAAGTATCCCTTACCAAGAATTGAAGATTTGTTTGATCAGTTGAAAGATGCAAGTGTATTATCGAAGATAGATCTCCGATCCGGTTACTGTCAAATGCAAGTAAAGGAAACAGATATACCTAAACAACATTTAGGACTCGATATGGTCATTTTTAGTTTCTTGTTATGCCTTTTGGCTTGACGAATGCTCCAGCTGCTTTCATGGATCTAATGAATCGAGTATTCAAACCCTTTCTGGACAAGTTTGTTGTCGTGTTCATCGACGATATACTTGTCAACTCCAAAAACCAAGAAGATCATATTGAACACCTTCGGATAGTGTTACAGACACTACGAGAACATCAACTCTTTGCAAAATTTAGCAAATGTGAATTCTACTTACCAGAAGTATCCTTTTTAGGCCATGTGATCTCGGTCGATGGCATTAAGGTCGACCCGAATAAAGTACAAGCAATTGTTGATTGGCTACCTCCTAAAAGTGTTCGGGAAGTTAGGAGCTTCCTTGGTTTAGCCAAGTACTACCGAAGATTTGTGAAAGGGTTTTCTACCTTGGCCCTAGACTTAACCAAATTACTTAGAAAGGAAGAAAGCTTTGTCTGGACAGAAAAACAGCAAAGGAGTTTCAACCAACTCAAGCAAGCCCTTACCCATGCCTCGATTTTGATTCAACCAGAACCAAGAAATGAGTATACAATATATAGTGATGCCTCTCATCTAGGGCTCGGTTGTGTCCTTATGCAGGATGGCAAGGTGGTGGCCTATGCATCCTGGCAACTTAAGCCACATGAATCAAATTATCCGACCCATGATCTCGAATTGGCTGCAGTAGTTTTTGCTCTAAAAATTTGGAGGCACTACTTGTTCGGAGAAAAGTGTCAATTGTTTACAGACCACAAGAGTCTCAAGTATATCTTAACACAAAAGGAGTTGAATCTATGACAAAAAAGATGGCTCGAGTTGTTAAAAGATTATTATTTAGTCATAGACTATCATCCTGGGAAAGCCAACGTTGTAGCTGATGCACTCAGCCGCAAACATTTTAGTGGTAAGGGACATTATTCAAACCCTTTTTGCCTTTCATGATTTCGAATTAAAATTTGATTCAAGCTAAAATTCTTGATAGAAAATATCTTGATCAATTTCCTTACTTTTTGTAGTACCGGTGGCTATTAATACCCATTTTAAGCTCTTGAAGAATCGAAAGCTTCTATCAGAAATACAAGTTACGTCAGAACTAATGAATCAGATCAAGGCTTTACAACAAATTGATCCCGAGCTTCGAAAGTTAATGGAAGACCTGGAAACCAAATCTCATTCTGACTTCACCTTGAAGCCGAATGGAATTCTATACTTTAAGAACCGAGTTGTGTCCCTAGTAACGAGAAGTTGAGGAAGGAGATGTTAATTGAAGCTCACCAAAGTCCATTTTCAATTCACCCGGGGTCCGTTAAGGGATACAAAGATCTTAAAGACCTGTATTGGTGGCTGGGAATAAAGAAAGACGTTGTTGAATTTGTTTCTCGATGTTTATCTTGTCAATGAATTAAAGCTGAACATCAGGTTCCGTCAGGACTCTTACAACCTATTGAACTCCCTGAATGGAAGTGGGAGCACATCACCATGGATTTTGTTAGCGGTTTACCCTTGTCACCAAAAAGAAATGATTCAGTATGGGTAATTATCGATAGACTGGCGAAATCTGCTCATTTTCTACCCATTCAAAAGACTTTAAATGTAGAACAGTTGCCCAGAATTTACATCCGAGAAGTGATTAGATTGCATGGAATTCCATTTTCTATTATTTCGAATAGGGACCCCCGATTTACTTCCAAATTTTGGAAAGCTCTTCATAGAGCCTCAGGGTCAAAAATTAATTTAAGTACTGCGTTTCATCCTCAATCAGATGGACAGTCAGAAAGGGTTATTCAAATTCTTGAAGACATGCTTCGAGCCTATATTGTAGAGTTTGAAAAGGATTGGGAAAGATCCCTACCACTAGCCGAATTTGCATATAACAATAGTTCTCAAACTTCTACTCAAATGGCTCCATTTGAAGCTCTTTATGGTAGAAGATACATAACACCACTTTGTTGGTCAGAGTTGGGAGAAAACAAAATGTTGGGACCTGATCTTATGAAAGAAACTGAAGAAAAGATTAGAATTATTCAGATCGACTTAAAGAAGCTTTTGACATGCAAAAGACCTACGCTGATAAAAGGAGAAGAGAAATCTCTTATAAGTAGGTGATCGTGTTTTCCTAAAAGTCTCTCAGTGGAAGAAAGTCCTCGGATTTGGGGAAAAGGGAAAACTTAGTCCCCATTTTATTGGACCATTCGATATTGTGGAGAGAGTCAGTCCTGTAGCTTACAAATTGGCTCTTCCAAGTGAATTCGTTAAAATTCACAATGTTTTCCATGTTTCTATGTTACGCAAATATAGATTCGATCCTTCCTATATCCTTGAGCTTGAAGAGATAGAGCTAAACACTAATCTCCTACAAAGAGGAGTCGGTTCAGATACTTAATCATCAGATTAAAAGACTTAGAAACAAAATGGTACCCCTTGTCAAAGTACTTTGGAGAAATCATAAACAAGAAGAAGATACCTTGGAGCCTGAGTTGACTCTGAAAGATCAATACCCCCACTTGTTTCTCTCAGGTAAATTCGAGGACGAATTTCTTTAATGGGGGGAGGGATTTGTAACATCCCAAAATAGGGCCTAGAAGGATACTATGTTAAATTTTGATTTTTGAGCTATCATATGTTTTGATTTTGAATTAAGGGGAGTAAAGTGTGAACTTAAATAACCGAATGGCCATTTCTTAAAGGACCACTTTGCATGCATTTCTTTTTATCACGTTTGCATGCTAAAAACAACCTAATTGGAGGACCTAAGCCAAGTGTCCCTTAGGAAACTTGGTTAAAGAATTCGGTAGACCATCATCTTCTTCTTTCCTCATTAAACCGAATATTTAGAGAGAGAGGGAGCTCATGGAAAATTCCTTATTCTAGTGAGAACAAGGGATCGGTGGAAGAAACTTGGGATTGACATATAGGAAATTGTTATTTTTCGATCAAGGTAATGTTTATCTCTTAGTCCCTTTCACATTTGATTGTTGTTCGAATCATGGAATCGATTCAATTGGTGTAGGACTTATGTGTTATTGATGAACTTGAAGGTAATTGCTTCGTGACTAGTAGAATTAGAATGAACAAATAGAAAGTTAAGTTTGAAATGTTGACATGCAATTTGGTTGATAGTAGATATTCGAATGAATTGCTAAATTGCCTCTTGATTCATAACTTTGGTTATTGAAATGTATATAGGAATAATGGACTATGAGTTTCCTTTTATATGCCAAAACTGGTACAAGTAAAAGTGTGATCTATTGGGTGTAATAGGTATTAAATCGAATTGTTGGCTTGAATGTGTGATGGAATTATGAGACTGTTTCGTTGTCTTTAATTTGAGTAGTTAATTGAAAATGAAAATTATGTATAGATGAGTAGTGAAACTGCCTTGCTACTAGAGTGAATATAAAATCGGGACTGTTTGATGTTCTGAATTATGTGGTTGTTTGCTAAATTGATTAATGGGAACTATACTACTCTCGGGGCTGTTTTAGTTCAAGGAAAATGATTAATGTAATGCTGCCCTGTTTTGGCAATTAGAACATATGCTAAATTTGAAGAATAATAGCATAGTTTGTTGGGAAATCGTTAAACAAGAACTGATGTAAGATTCTTGTATTAATTGTTTATGCGTTTGAAGGTCTCCGAGATATAGAGACTAGTTGTTAACTATGAAATTGAATAGAATTGAAATGTGATCAATCGAGGTTTCTGGCTAATAAGAATTATGATGTTATATGTTAGAAAATCAGGAGGATACGGGAGAAAAAGGGGCACTCGTAGTACAAAACAACGATAAGAAAAAGGGAATTGTGATACAAGAACATCAATAGCTTGTAAACTACTGTAAGTGTAACCTTGATGTATGTATGAGTGTTGCTACCTTATTGTAGTTATACTATGCTATGCTAATACATTAAAGAAAATGTATTATGTTCCAAATTGATTGAGATATGACCGAATGCAGGTCAAGGTAAGTCTACTTGAGGTAAACTACATTAGTTATACTACTTGATCTTGTTACACTTTACTAGTGATTGTGAATTAGTAGATTGGATAAGTTGAATGATTGACTAATTAGAATAAGGCATCTAATGCCTCTTGAATTAATCAAAAACAACTTAAATAAGCAAGCCTTGATTCGAGTTAGTTAGACACAATTGGCATGCCATAGAGTAAGTCGAGCTCGTTAGTTAGGACTACGGTCCTTTGTTGTTAAGATCAGGTGATCTTTTAGTACCTTTTGTACTCTTTTTCAAAGTCGATATCAAATTGACACTTTGAGTGTCCTTGAAATGGTACTATAAGTACCCTTGTTAATGTTACCTTTATGTTGGATTCGAGTGTCTTTTAACTATCGATCAAGGCTCAAGATAATCTAATAAGAATAACAAATATCTACCTACTACAACTTACCTGAAGAAATTGTGTTGATTGGATAATGGATTGAATAGATCCCTTGAATTCGTTATAGTTTATATAACTCTTGTAAGGAACGGGTGTAACACCCTAAAATTGGCCTAGGAAAGTTATCACAATCTAAATTATAGGCTAATTGAATACATGAGCTAATCAATTTAAAGAAGAGAGAACATTGGCCATCCTTAAGATCAAATAAGTGAAATAAGAATCAAATTGAATTGAAATTAAAACTAGAAGGCTTAAATGGAAGGATGGAAATGTGAACATGCAAAGCTATAGGGATTGCATGTAAATTTCATTAGATTTAAAGGCCTTAACACATGTTCTCATTGGAAGAGAACATGTGCCTTAAGAGATGATGACTCACGGCATGCTTGGGGAAATAATGAACAAAAGTTTCATCATCTTCCTCTCATTATCCTCCATAGCCGAATTGGTAGAGAGAGAAAGGGGAAAGAAAAGCTTCATAAGATCACCTTCAATTCATGCTTTTTGATTTAGCCTTGGTCAAATTAGCTTGGAGAATGTATAATGCTTGATTTCTACATGTTATAGATTGCTTGAATCTTGTAATGATGATTGTTATGTATGTTAGGATCATGTTAGCTTCCAGTAGAACTTGAAATTGTGAATGCTAGTAGCTAAATTGCTAAATGTATATGGTTGCTGGAAATTTGAGAATAGGAAGTATGGTTGAAAACAGTTTGATTAGGGACTGTTTTACTAGTGAAAATGTTGAAGCATGCTAATTGAATGTAAAGCCCTATTTTGATCATGTTGCTAGATGAATTGAGGATTGAATAGAGTAGATAACTTTCTGGAAAATGAATGCACCTAATTGGACTAGTTAAAACTAGGTAATGGACTGCTCAAATGATGAATTGGATGTATAATGTTGATCAAGTAGATCAAATTGAATTCAACATGATAATGCCCTATTTTAAGCACATTGCTATGTGAATTAGACTGACCTAGACATGTAAGAACATGAAAATGAATTGAATTACAATGATAGATGATACATGCATGAGCGGGGTCAAATTACTAATATTGGACAAGAAGCTGAATTTGTTCGATGCAAACAATAAAAGCCAAAACAGTGCATGCATAGGATGTCAAAAACGATGCATCTTGGACAAAAAATTGAATCTGTTTGTGAAGTCTAGAAAGTCAGCCAACTTGTGACGAGTTTTCGGATGGGATCCGGGCATTTCTGAGTCAAGTTGTCTTCTAACAAATTGTCCATCATTCAGTTACCTTTCCAACGCATCTTGAAACGCGTCAATCGGAGATCAGGAACTCAAGATATGTCCAATCTACTGAAGACTGCACATGCAGAAAACTGGATTATTACGGGATTTTGTAAAATTCAGCCCAAAAGCTAACATATAAGGCTTTGGACGAATTAAACTTAGCCCAATATATTTATTATCATTTAAATTGATGTTTTTAGGGTTTTATATACTTTAGGAACCAGCCACCCAACCCTTATCAGCTTATCACTTTGCTTTATCACCCTATTCCTTGCCAGACAAGCACAAGGAGTTTAAAGGCTGTTATTTTTTTATTATTTTTAATTGGATTAGGTTTTCCTTGTTTTAGTAGAAGTTAAATTACTTTGTCTATTCTTCACCTATAAAAGGATGAAGCCTCCATCATTGTAAAATATATTTTTTTGATTTATGAAATATTTAGTGAGTTTGTTTTTGCAAGTGCTGATTACTTGTGCCTTCGAAGTCTTCTTCATCATAAGTTCGACGAGTTCTTGTGAGGGAGATCATCTTCACACTCTTGCTTGCCTAGATAATCACGTCTAGGAGGGTGGGTTAGAGCCGCTTGAGGTTGCTTGCTTAGATAATTGCGTCTAAGAGGGTGCCGAGGACAAAACAAAATCAACAATTCGCAAGCCATCTTCATCTTCAACCTTCACGCCATCTTCCATAATTCCATAAACAAAGCTGGAATTTCAGATTTGTTTTATCTATCCTCATCTTAATCTTTTTCAATCTTTTTACTTTTGTTCTTATTAATCATCTTCTAATTTTCCTTCTTATCTTTGTTTCTTTGAATTTCCAACCTTGAATCTAAAATTTTCAAGAAAAGCCATTTTCTTTTCTCTTGAATTTTCAGATCTGCCCATAAATTTCTTGATTGAGTCTAGAGCTCCTAGTTCTTGCAACAACTTGATTGAAGGCTTCCAAATCCAAGATTGCGCTACTCTATCATTTGGTATCAGATTTGGGACGATTCTTGGCAAGAATTTTGGCGTTTTTGGGGGAAAAAACTCGAAAATTAGTCAAAATCAAACGAGTGAATTTTGAGCTGAAACTTTCCAGATCAGATCTACACCATTTATGGAGTCACCACACAAAATTTCAGAATTTTTGAAGTTCGGGAACACCTCGAACGAAATGGATAAAGTTTCAGCCAAATTAGGGTTTTCCCCCTACTTTAACCCTATTTTCATTATTTTTTTCTTCAATTTTCGTTATTTTCAGTTTATTCACCTTGTGAAAAGAAAAAAAATAAAAAAAAATAAAAAAAAATAAAAAAAGTGAGAAAAGTGAGAAAGCTCATACCTAGCCACCAACCACCATCAAGAATCATCAAGATCACCATCATCAACCACCACAAGCATCACATTGAAGTGGATTCAACATTGGATTTCTCCCTTCAAGTTGTTTCTGGTTTTTGGGGTTATCATCTTTCTCTACTAATTTTTTCATACTCTTAGTTTCTTAAGTTCCTTTGTTTTGCTTTTTCTTTCTTCTATTACGCAATTTAACACCTTCTCTTTTCTGGTGTGAGTAGGACTAAAAGTTGCATTACAATCCTTCTTTCTTGCAACTATATTCAATTGGTGTCAAGCCTTTCATTGGACTCCTAATACAATTAGGACTCATTGTTAGGATTAAATTCCGATTGTAACTTGTTGACTTGTGGCAGGAAGGTCTTTAAAAAGCACGAGATCGGTTTACTTGCCTCGCTAAATATTTATTCCTTGGAGTGTTTAGTGAGATTTCTAGTTTTCTTTTGCTTTTTACCTTTTAAATTTGAGTGTTTCAGGATGTCAGAAACGAGTAACGACGAAGAACCACATGAAGTGACTCTTCAAGAAGTTTCGGATACTCTCAATAAACTTGAACGGACTGTAATCTCATTGGCAACCAAGCTTGAGCACACTGATACAGTCGTAACCACAATCTCTCAAACCATTGGGAGATTAGTAACCACTGCTATTGCAAGCGATACAGAAGAGCCTAGGCGTCCAAACCTTGTTCCCATTCAGAATAGACGCCAAAACCCCCTACATAGGCATAATCCTTGCACAGAGCCGAGACGAGCAACAAACACCTTAGCCAAACCGAAGATCACTGTACCACCTTTTCAAGGAAGGTATGACCCTGATGCTTATTGTGACTGGGAAAATCAAGTTGATCTTCTATTCGAGCATTATCAATGTCCCGAAGAGGATCAAGTTCCACTGTTGACTCTCGAATTCACTGAATATGCATCCATTTGGTGGTCCCAATTGGTCCGCAATCGGCGTCTCAATGGAGAAGCCAAGATAACCTCATGGGGAGAACTTAAAAAAGTCATACGAGAACGATTTGTTCCCCCATTTTATCAACGAGAGATCAAACAAAAGTTACAAAGGATCCAACAAGGCTGCAGAACTATTGATGAGTATCTCAAAGAGATGGTATCATTGATGCAAAAAGCCGACATACAAGAGGATGAAGAGGATACAATGACTAGATTTGTTATTGGACTCAATGACAACACTCTTGAGGTACTTAAACTCAAAACCTACTACACCCTTCAAGAGGTATTCCAATTCGCCATGACAATCGAAAAACGCATCAAAGATCGACAACGATATCGGCAGAAGAATTATCACTATAACAGAGGTACCACTCAACCTTTATCTCATTCTAATCCTTCTAAACCTTTGCCCGACTCAAGTAGACCAAAGCATAAAATTGAAACATCCAAGTCGCTGGACAAAACCAAGACAAAAATCCCCATGTTGACGGAAAACACACAAACACTCAAACAAGAGGATAGTGATAATGAAGATATTAGACAAGATGACAATGCTTCTAATCCCTCATGTGAAGTAGTAGGTGCACTTGATATACTCTCATCACCTCCCCACAAAGAAAGTAAGTGTAATTCTAACCCTTCATTTGATTCTTGTCCTATCATTCTATTAGAAACACTTTCTACTCTACAGAAATTGTACATTGATGATAATTTTTGTGAGAGGGATATGGGATTTGAGATACAAAAGCTGAGAGTAAAGAGGCCGAGAGTGAAAAAAGTCAAATTAACGGCCCAAATTTGGTGAGTGAAAATACATATGAGGTAAAAGTCACACAAAGCCAAAAAGAAAAAGAACGCGACGAGAGATTTTGTTTTGACTAATCCTTACAAATGTTCGAGTAGTGTTGTCTTATTTTTCAGGATTTTGTTGAACCATTGAGAGGAACTCAATTAGATCAATCTACATACAACAAAGAAGCCTTTTCAATTGAAGTTGATGATTGTTCTCTCATTGCCGATTTAGATTCGAGGACGAATCCTTTTGAGGAGTGGGGGAATGATACATGCATGAGCGGGGTCAAATTACTAATATTGGACAAGAAGCTGAATTTGTTCGATGTAAACAATAAAAGCCAAAACAGTGCACGCATAGGAGGTCAAAAACGATGCATCTTGGACAAAAAATTGAATCTATTTGTGAAGTCTAGAAAGTCAGCCAACTTGCGACGCGTTTTCGGATGGGATCCGCGCATTTCTGAGTCAAGTTGTCTTCTAACAAATTGTCCATCATTCAGTTACCTTTCCAACACATCTTGAAACGCGTCAATCGGACATAAGAAACTTAAGATATGTCCAATTTACTGAAGATTGCGCATGCAGAAAACTGGATTATTACGGGATTTTGTAAAATTCAGCCCGAAAGCTAACATATAAGGCTTTGGACAAATTAAACTTAGCCCAATATATTTATTATCATTTAAATTAATGTTTTTAGGGTTTTATATACTTTAGGAACCAGCCACCCAACCCTTATCAGCTTATCACTTGCCTTATCACCTTATCACTTGCCTTATCACCCTATTCCTTGCCAGACAAGCACAAGGAGTTTAAAGGCTGTTATTTTTTATTATTTTTAATTGGATTAGGTTTTCCTTGTTTTAGTAGAAGTTAAATTACTTTGTCTATCCTTCACCTATAAAAGGATGAAGCCTCCATCATTGTAAAATAGATTTTTTTGATTTATGAAATATTTAGTGAGTTTGTTTTTGCAAGTGTTGATTACTTGTGCCTTCGAAGTCTTCTTCAACATAAGTTAGACGAGTTCTTGTGAGGGAGATCATCTTCACACTCTTGCTTGCCTAGATAATCGCGTCTAGGAGGGTGGGTTAGAGCCGCTTGAGGTTGCTTGCTTAGATAATTGCGTCTAAGAGGGTGTCGAGGACAAAACAAAATCAACAATTCGCAAGCCATCTTCATCTTCAACCTTCACGCCATCTTCCATAATTCCATAAACAAAGCTGGAATTTCAGATTTGTTTTATCTATCCTCATCTTAATCTTTTTCAATCTTTTTACTTTTGTTCTTATTAATCATCTTCTAATTTTCCTTCTTATCTTTGTTTCTTTGAATTTCCAACCTTGAATCTGAAATTTTCAAGAAAAGCCATTTTCTTTTCTCTTGAATTTTCAGATCTGCCCATAAATTTCTTGATTGGGTCTAGAGCTCCTAGTTCTTGCAACAACTTGATTGAAGGCTTCCAAATCCAAGATTGCGCTACTCTATCAATAGAACCTTGTTAGAATTAATTATGAAACTAGAAACTCAACCTAGTGTAATCTGCCCAAAATACTCTATTCTGGACAGTAACTTTGAAAATTCACCATAAATTGTATAAAAGGAATTTAAGGCTGAAAATTTTATGGAAAACACCTTGATATGTATGAATTCATCAGGAGAAAACAGAACTGAATTCTGGATTGTAGAATGAATTGTAGAGAAAAAAAACTAAGGGACAGTGCAAACTGTCTAGTGTAGCAAATTTCCCTGTCTTTAAGTTAAAAACTGTATTAATTGGCAAAGAAATAAAATGCAAGGCCTATATGGTTAGAAAGAAAGTTATCTTTCCAATGGTGTAAACCAATTGAAATTCCGACGTACGGAATGAAATTTATGCATGTTTAAGTGAACTGACTACATGCTGCCTAGTAACAACAGTTTAGGTAATTTGTAAAATGTTTTAGGACATTGATTCTACCCTGTTTTACATGAATTAGAGTATAGATAAGTGTAGTTAAGTGTAGTGAATAATGTATATGAACATGCTGCCAGATTTGTATATGTTATGTACTTGTAACTTTGCCTTTTTTGAATGACTTTGTGAACTTGTTGTAACATGTATTTACTTGTGTACTGTTTTAGAACCAGGAGTGAACTTGGTGGATGAGGAAAGAGTGGAACATCCTATAGCCAAGAACAAAGGAGTGTGGATCCAAGACTAGCTAAGCTTGGAGTATTGTGAGTGTAGTTTACTTGAGAGTTAGGACTAGGTACTAACTATAGCAAGCATGTCTATATTCTTGTAATGTTTAAATAGACTTAATATGACCTTGATCTATAAGGGAAGAATGATTAAAGTAATGCCTGAAACTTGATCTCAACCTTGTATACATGTTTGATTCGATTGCTAAGCATGTTGAATGGTAACATTGGTGCTTGTATGTGCATGTGGCATGTGATCAAATGCTTAAAGAACTTGTTTGAAATGTTATCACACTAGTTGAAATGAATACATGAGAATTACATGAGATGTGAGCTATGGCTCAATTGGCCTAAGGGCCTAGTATGAAATGAACTTGCTTGACATGATCTTGAACTTGAAATACTTGCATAAATGGCTTAAATCGAACAACCTTGGTAGCTAGTTGGACTAGGTAGAAGGGCATGCCTTAGAGTCTAGAGCTCATTGTGTCATGGTGGACTACGGTACAGGGCTAAGGCCCCTATTTGGTGACAGACAGAGGGTACGTATGTGGTCTTTAGCGACAGTAGGAGGGTTGACCAGCACTACGGTGCATCTTGTGGCGACAGATGGTTGGAGACCCGATTACCTATACAAACTAAGTACCAAGGGGGTTGTTTAATTGATAACAAATGAAATAACAATCCTATATCACATGTTACTTGTCTTGAAAGTTATATATTGAATGTTATTTGACATGAAAGCCGTGAATTGTATGTTACTTGACATGAAAGCCATGAATTGTATGTTACTTGTCATGTAAGCATGACTTACTTGATTACTTGTTATGTAAGCATAATTTGCTTGATTCTTGATATGAAAGCATGAAGTATGACCCCATGTTTCTCAAGATGGTTAGAACTAGTACTACCTCACTATGTAACAGTCCTATACTAGCTGAATGCTATAATCCTTAGCTAGGATTACTCTAATGCTTGAAATCCTTAGCTAGGATTCTTGATATGAAAGTATGAAGTATGATCCCATGTTTCTCAAGATGGTTAGAACTAGTACTACCTCACTATGTAACGATCCTATACTAGCTGAATGCTATAATCCTTAGCTAGGATTACTCTAATGCTTGAAATCCTTAGCTATGATCATCCTTGTTTAATTGACACTTAACATGATATAACAAATGGTTAGAACTAGTGCTACCTCACTAAGTACATTCTTGTACATATCACTCTCGTTTTCATTCTTCCCAACCTACAGGATAAAGGATTCGAGTGTTGCTTGATCTTGAAGCCTGTTACCTTGAGCTCGAAGCAAGACACAAGCATTGCCTAAGTATGGTTTCTTCATTCTTGTTTTGTATATCTCCTAGATTGGTGGCACTAGAATGTATATAGTTTATATTGATCATGCATTTTGGAATTCTTGAAACTTGTATATATTGTCTGTGTATGGGCCTACTATGTTATGAACTTGGTTGATGATGTGAATCATGTATTGAACTCAAACTACATGTAATGGAAAGGTTTTGCCGCGCATAAATGAATTTGTATTGGAATGATTAAGTGTTTGATCTAATTTACCTTAGATCATTCGAATGCCTTGCTTAGTGTATATGTATATGATTGAATGAATATCATGAAATGCTTCATGTCTTGCTTGAATTGAAAGTAGAATGAGGTGAACCATGCTACTTGACTTACCAATCAAATTCCTTGTAGAATGTTATGGTCTTGTATGAACATATCTTAATGTAAGTGTCTTGTGTGTTTGAATAGTGGTTGTCGAATGGATAGGTTTAGTATATAGATTGTTGGAAACTTGTTGCATGAAATTTTATGTTTAATAATCATGTTAGTAATTAAGGTATGAGATGTTATATGAATCAATCTAAGGAACAATGAAATGAAATGGAATTATGTTGCACACTTAGTTCATTCGAATGATAGCGATAAAATGAAGTTAGTTGTATAGGTTAATGTAGTAACCTATGATGTCATGAAAATCAAAATGTGAGTTGCTTGTTTGTTAACTATGTGTGCTTGGTAGCTTGCTAGTTAAGTAACTCATCTAATAAAGATGAGTTAATCAATCCTTGCCTTGTTCTTGTATTGTATTGCCTTGTCCTTGCTTGGTAACGTTCCCGAGCCAGGTTGCTACTAGCCTGGGGTAGGGGGTGTTACATTTATTTGGTAATCATAGCTTTTTAGTCGGTTCTAGGACTAAACCGAGCTCTCTTGCATCATATAGGATTAATTGTGTCACCTAGGAGTTCTATTTCAAATTGCTTGTGTCCTTGCTTAAACTAAACTCTTCTTGTTCTACCTGAACTAGAAATGTTTGAAACAAGACTTGGCCACGACAATGAAAGTCCTAAAGGCTCCTCAAATGAAGGAGATAGTGTGAGGATGGAGCAGAATCCTCCACAACAACAAGCTCAACCCCGAGCCCAAGCTGTTGCTCAACAGGAAGCTCCTGCTATAAATCTTGTATAGCAGGAATGTCTCCTGAGCATGAAAGAGATGTTCAATCATCTAGTAACTGCTTTAAAACAAGATCAACACCGGGCCTATACGTTCACTAGCACTGATGACGTCAATCCCGAAGTAGATGAGTATTGGTTATAGGCCACTGCTCGAATCTTGACTAAACAACTACCTTGTCCTGATGAACACAAGCTCGAATGTGTCATAACCTTGTTGGCAAATGAAGCTCTAAGCTGGTAGGAAACCACTACACTGGCTGCTCCTACTAAAGCTGTAACTGGGAAATTTTTCCTTGAGGAATTCAGGAAGAAATACATCAGTGAACAGTGCATGGCCAAGCACCGGAAATGTTTCTTGTATCTCAAGCAAAGTGGTCGACCCATTAAATAGTACGTGAGTGATTTCTGCAAGTATTGCAAGTACGGGTCAGAATACATCAAGACCGATGCTGATAAGTGTAAAATGTTTATCGATGGACTAAATGATGAGTTGAGTCCAATATTCACTTCCCTAGGTATCACTAACTTCCAAAATTTAGTGAACTGGGCTATTGCAACCGAGGCAAAGATGAAGGCCTTTGAGAAACGTAAAAGTGGTAACTCTTGGAAAGACAAACGATCCAGAAACGATGACAAGCCTCACTGGCAGTCAAAGAAATCTAAACACTCCAAAGATCACTCCTTGAATTACTCTGTTCAAAAGAGTAACTATATACCGAGACCACAAGCGGTAACCAAGCCTTCATCCACAATCATCTATGTTGATAGTACGGGGAATTATGATAAAGCTACTCAATATCCTACTTGCAAGTTCTGTTAGAAGCACCACACCGGGCAATGCAGAACTCAACAGAATCTATGTTTCTTATGTGGAGCCTCCGATCATTATATCCGGGATTGTCCTCAGAATCCTAACAAGGTTCCAAATCGAACTTTTGCAAATGCTAGTTTAGCTCCTTCCATTCGAAACAAGGGACCTAGACAAGCTTTGTCTATAAATCAGGGAAAGAACAAAGGACCCCATTCGAATGCCCCTACACACCAGGAATCTCGGGCTCCTGCTCGAATCTACCACATCCAGGGAAAAGAGGATGAAGAATCACCCAATGTCATAGCAGGTACCGTTGAGCTAAATTCGACTCTTGTTTATGCTTTAATAGACTCGGGATCCACTCATTCATTTGTATGCTCATCTTTGATTGTAAAGTTGAATTTGAAACCTGAAATTGTAAAACAAAGTTTTGCAGTTTCGAACCCAATAGGAGGAATCACATCCATTAACTTCCTTTGCAAGGAATGTTCTATAATCATTCGAAACATACCATTTCCTATTGATCTATATGTATTGCCAAATTGTGAGTTCGATCTAGTGCTAGGACTAGATTGGTTAAGCAAACATGAAGCCTGGGTAGATTGCCTAAATAGGAGACTTTATCTCCGGGGTTTAGGAAAGGAATCTATTCTCCTAATTGATAGAAAACCGACCTCAATATTTGCTACTTGGTCTTGCAAGATGAACTTGAATTTGGCTTACCTAATATGCCAATTGTATCTGAATTCATTGATGTTTTTCCCGAGGAACTCCATGGTCTCCCTCCAACTAGAGAAGTAGAGTTCGGGATCGATGTTCAACCTGGAACAACTCCGGCGTCCATCACACCCTATTGAATGTCACCTATTGAATTGAAAGAACTCAAGAAGCAACTCCAAAAGCTACAAGACAAAGGCTTTATTCAGCCTAGCTCGTCTCCTTGGGGTGCTCCAGTCTTGTTCGTGAAGAAGAAAGAGGGGACTATGAGACTCTGTATTGACTACAGACAATGGAACAAGCTTACTATCAAGAATCGATATCCTCTCCCAAGGATAGAAGAACTCTTCAATCAACTCAAGGATGCTTCGGCGTTCTCAAAGATCGATCTTCGATCGGGATACTATCAAATGAGGGTAAAAGATGAAGATGTACACAAGACAACCTTTCGTACTCGATATGGACACTTTGAATTTCTTGTAATGCCATTCGGGTTCATGAATGCTCCAGCTGCTTTCATGGACCTCATGAACCGTGTATTCAAGCACTATCTTGACAAGTTCGTGGTCGTCTTCATCGATGACAGCTTGGTGTATTCTCAGAATAAGGAAGAACATTCCCAACACCTTCAAATTGTATTGCAAACTCTCCGAGAACGTCAATTGTTTGCCAAGTTCTCTAAGTGTGAATTTTGGCTATCAAAAGTCTCGTTCCTTGGCCATGTCATCTCGACAGAAGGGATTAAAGTAGACTCGAGCAAAATTTGATCCATCATGGATTGGAGACCTCCGAAGAATGTTGGTGAGGTCAGAAGCTTTCTCGGTTTAGCTGGGTATTATCAGCGTTTTGTCAAGGGATTCTCTCCATTGCCGCAAGCTTGACTAAGCTAACTCGTAAAGACATGCCCTTTGTTTGGTCGGAGAACCAACAACAAAGCTTCGATCAACCTAAACAAGCTCTAACTCATGGACCGATTCTCATCCAACCAAAATCGGGCAAAGAATTCACTGTCTATAGTGATGCATCTCATTTAGGACTAGGATTTGTCCTAATGCAAGATGGAAAAGTGGTAGCTTACGCTTCAAGGCAACTAAAACCACACGAGTCTAACTACCCTACACACGATCTAGAATTGGTAGCTATCGTGTTTGCTCTCAAAATATGGAGACATTACATGTATGAGGAGAAATGTAAGTTGTTCGCAGACCACAAAAGTCTCAAATACCTCCTGACTCAAAAAGACTTGAATCTGAGGCAAATGAGATGGCTATAATTGTTTAAAGACTACGATTTGGTTATCGACTACCATCCAGGGAAAGCAAACGTAGTTGTTAGTCGTAGATCATACTCGGGTAAACCCCTAAATTTAAATCCTATAATAATTCATTTGAATTTAATCTTTCTTAGATTACAAGTAATCCATTCAAATTGAACCTTTCTTGTCTTGCAAGCAACTGTTTGAAAACCATCCTTAGTGATCTTGTTTATTCTTTGTAGCTTCCTTGGTTATCAATGCTCATTTTCGTTTATCCAAAGGACGAAAATTCTTGTCTGAACTTCAAGTTCAATCTAGCTTGATCTTGAGAATCAAAGAACTCCAGCAAACTGATCTAGATCTTCAGAAGATCGTATCCAAGGTAGACTCTGAGTCTAACTCTGACTTCTCTCTCAAGTCGAATGGACTTCTCTATTTCAAAGATAGAGTTTGTGTTCTTAACAATGAGGAACTAAAACAAGAGATGTTACAAGAAGCTCATCAAAGCTCCTTCTTGATTCACTCGGGATCGGTTAAAATGTACAAGGATCTAAAGCCACTATAATGGTGGCCATGCATGAAATCGGCTATCACAAAATTTGTTTCAAAGTGCCTAACTTGTCAGAGAGTTAAAGCCGGGCATCAAGTCCCTACTGGATTGCTCCAACCAATCAAATTCCCTCAGTGGAAATGGGATCAGATTACAATGGACTTCGTTAGTGGTCTTTCTTCCACTCCAAGAAAGAATGATGTTGTATGGGTGATTGTTGATAGATTCACAAAGTCTACTCACTCCATCCCTGTTTGAATGAACATGAGCTTGGAAACCATAGCCGAGCTATACATTCGTGATGTGTTTCTATTACACGGGGTACCTACAGCTATAATCTCTGATTGTGACCCTAGATTTGCTTCTCGATTCTGGAATTCCTTATAGAAGGCTCTAGGAGCTAAAGTGTATCTTAGCATAGCCTTTCATTCTCAATCGGATGGACAATCTGAAAGAATCATTCAAGTGCTCGAAGATATGCTGCGTGCTTGTGTTATAGACTTTAAAAAGAATTGGGAGAAATCTCTACCCCTAGTAGAGTTTGCTTACAATAATATCTACCAGACATCTATTCAGATGGCTTCCTTCGAAGCTCTATACGGAAAAAATGTAGAACTTTCTTGTGATGGTCTAAATTGGGAGAAAACAAAGTATTGGGACCTCAATTGCTTAGAGAAATCAATGAACAAGTGAGAATCATTCATGATCGATTGATGGCAGCTTTCAATTGACAAAAAGCTTTATACTGACTTGAAAAGGAAAGCCATCCAATACAATGTTGGAGACAAGGTCTTCCTCAAAGTATCTCCTTGGAAGAAAGTCTTTCGGTTTGGAAGAAAAGGAAAGCTCAGCCCTCGGTTTATTGGACCATTCAAACTCCTTGAAAGGATTGGTCCAGTGGCTTATCGATTGGCACTCCCAAGCGAATTCGATAAGATCCACAATGTCTTCCATGCTTCTATGCTCAGAAGATATAGATCTAATCCATCTCATGTCCTTGAACCCGAAGAAGTGGAGTTGAATCTCGACTTATCTTATGAAGAAAAAACTATTCAGATACTTGACAAGGAAGTCAGAAGACTTCGAAACAAGAATGTACCACTTGTCAAAGTCTTGGGGAGAAATCACAAGATAGAAGAAGCAACTTGGGAATCTAAAGAAGCCACGAGAAAGCAATATCCTCACCTATTTGATTCAGGTAAATTCGAGGACGAATTTATTTTAAGGGGAGGAGAATTGTAACACCCTAAAATTGGCATAGGAAAGTTACCACAATCTAAATTATTGGCTAATTGAATACATGAGCTAATCAATTTAAAGAATAAAGAACATTGGCCATACTTAAGATCAAATAAGTGAAATAAGAATCAAATTGAATTGAAATTAAAACTAGAAGGCTTAAATGGAAGGATGGAAATGTGAACATGCAAAGCTATAGGGATTGCATGTAAATTTCATTAGATTTAAAGGCCTTAACACATGTTCTCATTGGAAAAGAACATGTGCCTTAAGAGATGATGACTCACGGCATGCTTGGGGAAATAATGAACAAAAGTTTCATCATCATCCTCCCATTATCCTCCAAAGCCGAATTTGTAGAGAGATAAGGGGGAAAGAAAAGCTTCATAAGATCACCTTCAATCCATGCTTTTTGATTTATCCTTTGTCAAATTAGCTTGGAGAAGGTATAATGCTTGATTTCTACATGTTATATAGATTGCTTGAATCTTGAAATGATGATGTTCTTGTTGCCTAGATTGATTAGGATGATTGTTATGTATGTTAGGATCATGTTAGCTTCCAATAGAACTTGAAATTGTGAATGCTAGTAGCTAAATTGCTAAAGGAAATGTATATGGTTGCTGGAAATTTGAGAATAGGAAGTATGGTTGAAAACAATTTGATTAGGGACTGTTTTACTAGTGAAAATGTTGAAGCATGCTAATTGAATGTAAAGCCCGGTTTTGATCATGTTGCTAGATGAATTGAGGATTGAATAGAGTAGAAAACTTGCTGGAAAATGAATGCACCTAATTGGACTAGTTAAAACTAGGTAATGGACTGCTCAAATGATGAATTGGATGTATAATGTTGATCAAATAGATCAAATTGAATTCAACATGATAATGCCCTATTTTAAGCACATTTCTAGGTGAATTAGACTGACATAGACATGTAAGAACCTGAAAATGAATTGAATTACAACGATAGAACCTTGTTAGAATGAATTATGAACTAGAAAATCAACCTAGTGTAATCTGCCCAGAATACTCTATTCTGGGCAGTAACTTTGAAAAATCACCATAAAATGTATAAAAGGAATTTAAGGATGAAAATTTTATGGACAACGCCTTGATATGTCTAAATTCATTAGGAGAAAACAGAACTGAATTCTGGATTGTAGAGAAGAAACACTAAGGACAGTGCAAACTGTCTAGTGTAGCAAATTGCCCTGTCTTTAAGTTAAAAACTATATTAATTGGCAAAGAACTAAAATGCAAGTCCTATATGGTTAGAAAGACAGTTAAGTTAGATTTACAACGGAGTAAACCAATTGAAATTCTGACGTAAGGAATGAAACTTATGCATGTTTAAGTGAACAGACTACATGCTGCCTAGTAACAACAGTTTAGGTAATTGTACACTGTTTTGTGGCAATTTTTAAACTGTTTTGTAAACAGTTTTAGGAAATTGATTCTACCCTATTTGAAATGAATTAGAGTATAGATAAGTGTAGTTAAGTGTAGTGAAGAATGTATATGAACATGCTGCCAGATTTGTATATGTTGTGTACTTGTAACTTTGTGTTGATTGAATGACTTTGTGAACTTGTTGTAACATGTATTTACTTGTGTAATGTATTAGAACCAGGAGTGAACTTGGTGGACGAGGAAAGAGTGGAACATCCTAAAGCCAAGAACAAAGGCGTGTGGATCCAAAACTAGCTAAGCTTGGAGTATTGTGAGTGTAGTTTACTTGAGAGTTAGGACTAGGTCCTAACTATAGCAAGCATGTCTATATTCTTGTAATGTTTAAATGGACTTAATATGATCTTGATCTATAAGGGAAGAATGATTAAAGTAATGCATGAAACTTGATCTCAACCTTGTATACATGTTTGATTCGATTGCTACGCATGTTGAGTGCTAACATTGGTGCTTGTATGTATCATGTGGCATGTGATCAAATGCTTAAAGAACTTTCTTGAAATGTTTTCACACTTGATGAAATGAACACGTGAGAATTACATGATATGTGAGCTATGGCTCAATTGTCCTAAGGGCCTAGTATGAAATGAACTTGCTGGACATGATCTTGAACTTGAAATTGAAATACTTGCATAAATGGCTTAAATCGAACAACCTTGGTAGCTAGTTGGACTAGGTAGAAAGGCATGCCTTAGAGTCTAGAGCTCATTGTGTCAGAGTGGACTATGGTACAGGGCTAAGGCCCCTATTTGGCGAGAGACGGAGGGTGCGTATGTGATCTTTGCCAACAGTAGGAGGGTTGACCAGCACTACGGTGCATCTTGTGGCAACAGTTTGTTGGAGACTCGATTACCTATGCAAACTAAGTACCAAGGGGTTGTTTAATTGATAACAAATGAAATAACAATCCTATATCACATGTTACTTGTCTTGAAAGTTATATATTGAATGTTATTTGACGTGAAAGCCATCAATTGTATGTTACTTAACATGAAAGCCATGAATTGTATGTTACTTGTCATGTAAGCATGACTTACTTGATTACTTGTTATGTAAGCATAATTTGGTTGATTCTTGATATGAAAGCATGAAGTATGATCCCATGTTTCTTGTATCCTATACTAGCCGAATGCTATAATCCTTAGCTAGGATTACTCTAATGCTTGAAATCCTTAGCTATGATCATCCTTGTTTAATTGACACTTAACATGATAAAACAAATGGTTAGAACTAGTACTACCTCGCTCAGTACATTCTTGTACTTATCACTCTCGTTTTCAGTCTTCCCAACCTACAGGATAAAGGATTCGAGTGTTGCTTGATCTTGAAGCCTTTTGCCTTGAGCTCGAAGCAAGACACAAGCATTGCCTAAGTATGGTTTCATACTTGTTTTGTATATCTCCTAGATTGGTGGCACTAGAATGTATATAGTTTATCTTGATCATGCATTTTGGAATTCTTGAAACTTGTATATATTGTCCTCGTATGGACCTACTCTGTTATGAACTTGGTTGATGATGTGAATCATGTATTAAACTCAAACTACATGTAATGGAAAGGTTTTTGCAACACCCCAAAATAGGGCTTAAATAGAAGAATGAATGAAATAAGTGATCAATTTAAAGTGACTAAATTGAATTAAAGGAGAAAGATGATGATTGCATGCTAAATTATTTGATTCCTTTAATGCCCTATATTAAGTTAAGAGTAAGGATTAATTAAAGGCCATTTTGGACATTTCATTAATCCATTAACTTGGATTAAACATAGCCATCATCTTCTTCATTCTCCTTAGTTTGGCCAAATTGAAGAAGAGAAATTAGAGAGGGTTTCTTGTGAGAGAAAGCTTGAATCTATGGTGTTAAAGTTGAAATTGAGCTAAATTCAACTTGGTGGCAGCATTACTAAGGTAAATTCATGCTGTCCAAGCTGATTCATGCTTGAAATTCTCATTTAGATGATGTATAATGCTTAGTAGAGTTGTTAGGTTGTTTGAAATAAAGAGAATGATGAAATTGAACTTGTATACAATATGGATAACTTGAATTAGAGTGGAATTTATGTGTAAGTGATGGTGTAACAGAATGAGGTTGCTGGAAATTTGAAATTAGATGTTGTAAGAATTGAATTGTTAGAACATGTAATTGAGCTATGGAACTAATGAATTGAATATGATCATGATTAGGTAACATAATTAAGGTGTTAAACAAGCTAAATTGTTAGTAACCAATGCTGGAAAAGAAAGATAAAAGTATGAACAAAGTCATATAGCCTAGAAACTGTTTTAGTAAGAACAAATTGTGTAAACATGCAAAATTAAGCAACTTAACCAACTTACTATGTTTTGGCCACCTTGAAAAATGAATTAATATTGACTAAAAATGTTTAGGATTTCATATGAAATGAATTATAGGGCCAAAACATTGGTTAAAATGAATTTAAGGAATTAAAATGTGAATAGGTGCAATCTGCCCAGAATTGCTCTGTTCTGGGCAGTAACTTTGAAAATTCACCAAAATTTTTATAGATCAAAGTCAGGGCTGAAATTTTAGTGACATGATCCTTAGTATGTATACTTTCATTAGGTGAAAACAGAACTGAAATTTGGGTCCTACGCTGGAAACTGTAATTAGAAATAGCTGGACAGTGCAAACTGTCCAAACAGTGTAAATGCCCTGTCTTGAGCAATAAACTGTATTAATTGGCTAAGAAATAAAATTCAAGCCTTATATGGTCATAAAGAAAATTTTGTTAGCTTTCCAACGGTGTAAACTAATCGAAATTCCGACGTACGGATTAAAAGATATGACCATTTAAAGGGACAGTGTGCATACTGCCAAGCAGCAGTGTCCTGGGCCGTTTGGGACTGTTTTTGCACCTAGAAGCAAACGGTTTCCAAAACAGTTTTGGGACATTGTAATATGTCCAGTTATGTCCTAAAATGAGGTAATATCAATATAGATATGAACAAGTAAGAAATGCTTAAAAGAAAGCATAAAAACAATAGCTAAATGTTAGGTACAAATGTGGTAACACTATTACTATATATGTGTGACATTATGCGCATGTTTTGATGAATTGTATGTGTTAAGCTTGCTAGACCAAGGGCAGCAAGTTGTGGAAGGGGAAGATAAGAGTGGACATCCCAAAGCAAGAGGCAAAGGGATTTGGATACAAGACAAGTGATTAGCTAGGAGTATTGTGAGTGTAACCATCCTTAGGGTTAGGACTTAGGTCCTAACCAGTCTTGCTATTGTCTTAATTCAATGACATTGCCATGTAACATGACCTAATATATATTTGGCTATTTAAGGGAAGAATGATATGAATGACAACTTGTTTGATGCCATGTTCTAATTGTTTACTTGATTGTTAAGCAAATGAAATGCTTGGCATGTTGCATTGCTTATGCCAAAGGTAAGAAATGACATGCTTGCTTGGAGAATAAGTTACACACATTGCATACATATGAATGTGTTTGTGATTGATATGCATGAATGGTTTGAAATGAAATGAACAATGGTACTACCTTATTCGAATGGCATGGATGAACTTGTCTTGGGAGTTAAGACTCCATAAGTGATACATGTATGAGGGGGCTAAAATGATGCATTGTATCCAAAGAGTTGAAGATGTTTTATAAGTCTAGAATTTCAGCCAACTTGCATCGAATTTTCGGATGGGATCCGGGCACTTCTGAGTCTACATGTCTTCTTCAAACATATTCGTCTGTATCTTAGCTTTCCAAGGCATCTTGAAATGCATCAATCCGACATCGGGAGCTCAAGTTATGTCCATTTTAGTGAAGACTGTTCGAGCAAAAATCTCTATACGGTTTTATCACGGGAAATATTATTTATTACGAATTTTCAATAATTTTATTGATTATTTGTACTTAAATTTAATCTAGGATTCTTTATGAAGATATTTAGATGATTTAGGATTAGATTTGTTATTTATTTATTAGTTTTTTAGGTTAGATAAAATATGTTTATTTATTTATTATTTTCTTTACTTTTCCTAATTTAAGTTGAACTCTTCATTTGTAGCCTATTTAAAGGCATATTTGCTTCATTAATAAGAACATCATCATGAATCTATGAGTTGCAAAAACCTTTGGCCATGGGCCATTTTATTTTCAAAGTAGATAGATTTGCCTTGTTATTTTTCTTATCAGAAGTCTTCTTCAACGTAAGTTCGTCAAGTTCTTGTGATGGAGATCATCTTCACACTCTTGCTTGCCTAGGTAATTACGTCTAGGAGGGAGGGTTAGAGCCGCTTGAGGTTGCTTGCTTAGATAATCGCGTCTAAGAGGGTGACGAGGACAAAATATTTTACAACATCTATCTCGTCATCATCCATTCATCGGAGAGATTCGTGCCGTTTGCAGGTGTTTGCCTATTCAAATGCGATTAGGAGGGTGCCAAGGACAAATCTATCCAACACCGCCACCATCAAATTCATCCTATCTCGTTTTCTACATCAAGATCATGCTTTATTATCGGTTTGCTGAACTTGGAGTTTGGGGTTTTCTCGGATCATATTAGTGAGTTTGCTAGATTAATTATGATCTAGAGGGTTCCTAGATTTTGAGGTAATTCTTGGATCCTGGCTTCCGTATCAATAAGCCTAAGGGCTTGGCCTTTGAATGGCATAATCATGTATTGATTAATGAATTGTATTAAGCTTGAATGAAATTGATAATCAAACAACCTTGGTAGCTAGTTTGGATAGATAGGAGGGCATGCCTTAGAATCTAGAGCTCATATTGGCACGACGGTGCATATGGCACTACGGTGCATATTGGCAAGACGGTGCATTTTGGCACTACGGTTCATATTGGCTCTACGATGCATATTGGCACTTCGGTGCATATTGTTGAAGATTTGATTATCTAGTAAACTACTTACCAAGGGTGTTATAAGATGAATTAATCACTTGAAATGAACATTGTTTGTCTTGAATGTGTGATGTGAACATTAATTGTTTTGTAAGATTCTTGAATGAACATCCTTGTCTTGAAAGATGACATATGAATGATTGTATAACTTGTTACTTTCCATGAAAGAAATGCATAGATAATGCTTTTGTGCAAGAATGCCTACTTGGTACTTGGTGTTTTTGATTGCTTGTCTCTTAAGCAATAATTCGAATAGTATGTTATGGATACATGATGGATGTTGCAATGTTGAATGTGTGATATGTGAAGCTTGCCTATGTTTACCCTATTCATTCGAATAGTATGTGACATGTAGTGATGATCTTGATGCTTCGAAATACTTGTAAACTTGGATGTGTATACTTGAAATTGGTTAGCTTAGTGTTACCTCACTAAGTACATAACTTGTACTTACCACTCTACTCTTCATTCTTCCCATAACAGATTAAAGACACTTTCAAGAGGATATCTTGAACTCGAAGCAACGTTCTGAAGCAAGCTTGAAAGTATGATTTCATACTCTTTGTATGCTCCTAGTTTGGTGGCACTAGAACTTGTAATAGTTAGCTTTGAACATGCATTTTGGGTGTATATATATGGCTAGTATATGTAATGTCTAATGTTTGGAGATAAGGTATGTATTGAACATGCATATGTAATTACATGAAATGGAAGATGCCTAGAAAAGCTACTTGATTGATTAACTTGAAAATGTAATGAAATGAACCATTCTTGTATATGCTATAACTAGTCAAATGAATAAGGAATCCTTGTATTGATCATGTTGATTGTTTAAATAAGTAGTATCTTGAGATGCAAGTAAGCTAATTGAGAGAATAATGCTATGCTTAGTTCTTGCTAATGGAATGTATATGTGAGATGTAAATAAGTTTGTTAATTAAGCATGAAAAGTGGTAACTTATGATATAAGTATGAAATGGAACAAATTAGTACCTAAATTAGCATGCTAAGTTTGTTTGTTTTGATTAATGTAGATTACTTGTATGTCTTGTATAGTTGTGTTTAGGTTACTTGCGTCGCAAGGCATGTATATCGAGGTTACTTGTTCAACAAGTAACCTATCTCTTGCTTTGTTCTCGCTTTGGTAACGCTCCTAAACCAGATTATGGCTAACCCAGGGATGGGGTGTTACATTTATTGGTAATTAGAGCTTTTTAGTCGGTTCTAGGACTAAACTAAGCTCACTTGCATCATATAGGATATTGTGCAACCTAGGAGACTTGATATAAGCTTGTATTGTTGCTTAAATGTGAAAACTTAAACTCTTATTGTTCTGATTGAACTAGAATGTCAGAAACGATACTTGCTCGAGATGACGAGAGTCCCGTAGGCTCCTCGAATGAAGGAGATAGTGTGAGGATGGAGCAAAATCCTCCTCAACAACAAGCTCAACATCGAGCTCAAGCTACTGCTCAACAGGAAGCTCCTGCTATCAATCCTGTGCAGCAAGAATGTCTTCTAAGTATGAAGGAAATGTTCAATCATATTGTAACTGCCTTAAAACAAGATCATCCTATTGCTCCTATTGTTGATGTGCCAACCTGAGCCCCGATTGACAAGCTGGCTCAGCATCGGACCTATACCTTCATTGGCACCGATGAGGCTAATCCTGAAGTAGCCGAGTATTGGTTAGAGGTCACTAGTCGTATTCTGACTAAACAATTGCCATGTCCTGACGAGCATAAACTCGAGTGTGCCATTGCTCTATTGGCTGACGAAGCACTGAGCTGGTGGGAAACCACTACCCTGACTGCTCCTACAGAGTCTATCACTTGGAAGTTATTCCTCTATGAGTTCAGTAAGAAATATATCAGCGAACAATATTTGGTCGAGCACTGAAAGTGATTCTTGTATCTTAAACAAGCTGGCCGACCTATCGAGCAATACGTGAGCGACTTTTGCAAGTATGGGTCTAAATGTATAAAAACTGAGGCTGACAAATGCCGAATGTTCATCGACGGGTTAAATGACTAATTAAGCCCTATTTTCACTGCTCTAGGTATCATCGACTTCCAAAATTTGGTAAACCGGGCCATTGCTACTGAGGCAAAGATGAAAGCCTCAGAAAGATGCAAGAGCAGACACTCCTGGAAAGACAAACGACCCAGGAACGATGACAAGCCACACTGGCAATCAAAGAAGTCCAAACATTCCAAAGGACACTCTTCAAACTATACCCCTAATCAGAAGAGTAGTTACATACCGAAACCTCAAACGGTTGTAAAGACTTCAGCCTCTGTTGTTTCTGTTGATAGCACGGGGAATCAGGCTAAAGCTAATCAATGCCCTCTTTGCAAGTTCTGCCAGAAACACATACTGGCCAATGTAGAGCTCAATAGAATCTATGCTACTCATGTGGAGCCTCTCATTATTATATCCGGGATTGTCCCCAGAATCCCAACAAGGCTTCGAATCAAACTTCTGCAATTGCTAGCTCAGCTCCTCCTAACCGAAACAAAGCACCCAGAAAAGCTTAGTTCGAGAATCAGGGGAAACAGAAGGGCCCCTATTCGAATGCTCAGACTCATCAGGAATCTCGAGCCCCTGCTCCTATGTACCACATTCTTGGTAAAGATGATGAAGAAGCTCTCGATGTTATCGCAAGTACCGTTGAGTTAAATTCCAGTCCTGCATATGCTTTAATTGATTCGGGGTCTACCCATTCATTTGTTTGTTCTGCCTTGGTCAACAAGTTAAAATTAAAACCCAAAACTATTGAATCAAATCTTGTAGTTTCGAATCCATTATGGGGAAAAACACCCATTAACTTGCGCCACAAGCAAGCTCCCTTGACCATTCAAAATGTCCCCTTTCCTATTGATCTTTATGTCTTGCCATTTTGTGAATTTGACTTGATATTGGGGTTAGATTGGTTAAGTGAACACGAGGCTTGGGTAGATTGCCAAAATAGGAGACTGTATCTCCGAGGTTTAGGGAAAGAATCCATTCTCTTAATAGACAAGAAACCAACCTCAATCTTTGCTAATGTGATTCTTCAAGATGAAATTGAATTCGGTTTGCCTAGCATGCCTGTTGTTTCTGAATTCATTGATGTTTTTCTCGAGGATCTCCCTGGTGTCCCTCTAACCAGAGAAGTAGAATTCGGGATTGAAGTTCAGCCTGGAACAGCTCCGGTGTCCATTACACCCTATAGAATGGCTGATACATGCATGAGCGGGGTCAAATTACTAATATTGGACAATAAGCTGAATTTTTTTGATGCAAACAATAAAAGCCAAAACAATGCACGCATAGGAGGTCAAAAACGATGCATCTTGGACAAGAAACTGAATCTGTTTGTGAAGTCTAGAAAGTCAGCTAACTTGCGACGAATTTTGGATGGGATCCAAGTATTTATGGGTCAATATGTCTTCTTAAAACTTGTCCGGCTGCAAATTATCTTTCCAACGCATCTTGAAACGCCTCAATCGGACATCTGGATCTCAAGATACGTCTATTTTAGCGAAGACAGCGCATGCAGAAATTCCTATACGGGATTTTTGGATAAT